>OX637577.1:13259324-14459324 GCA_951800085.1 Comarum palustre
TATTCACCTCCTCGATCACTTCTTAATACTTTCATTTTCTTATCGAGTTGGTTTTCCACCTCACTTTTATAGAGAACAAACTTTTCTATTGTCTCATCTTTGCTCTTCAGCAAATACACATAGCAGTATTTCGTGCCGTCATCAATAAAGGTAATGAAATATTGGTTACCATCTCTTGATTGTGTTGGTTTTAAAGCGCATACATCGCTATGGATTAAATCAAGAGGTTCATTGTTTCTTTTAACACTTTTGAAAGATGATCTTGTTAGTTTTGCCTCTACACAAGTCTCACACTTATGTTTCGCATCAATTTGGAATTTTGGTAAGTGTTCCATGTTAATTTGCCTTTGCAAAGTACCATAATTAGCATGTCCTAGTCTACCATGCCACAAATTGGAAGACGCAAGCATATAAGTGGAAGTACTAGCTTCATTCATATTTTTGACAATAGTCATTACATTCAATTTGAACATTCCACCACTCATATAACCCTTACCCACATACATTCCACCCTTAGACAAAACAACTTTGTCAGACTCGATCACAATGCGGAAACCATGAGTATTCAGCAGTGCACCAGAGATAAGGTTCTTGCGGATATCAGGAACATACACAACATTATTCAAAGTTAGCTCATTTCCAGAGGTCATCTTTAGAACCACCTTGCCCTTGCCCTCAACACAGATGTGGCCGAGTTCCCCATGTACATTATCTCCCCATCAGTGCTGGGTTCAAATCTAGAGAACATCTTCTTATCAGTTTATACATGGCGAGTTGCTCCAGTATCGGGCCACCATTCCTTTGGGTTTGAACTCACCATATTCACCTCAGACACCACAACAGAGATGACAGGACCCACCCCGAGTTAAACCCCTTTAACTCGAAGTAAATCCTGTGGGGACCACCTCAAGGGAACTTCTTACCGAAACCCCCTTGAAATGGCCAACCCTTCCTACATTCCAACTCAGCACTTCCATGAGTATCTAACAATAAACCCTAACTCATGAAGGCATCCTGCTCCCTAACCTACTTAACTAACTAAAATAGGTTAATCAGAGCAGACTATAAAGAAGATTATCCTAATGAATTTGCAGCAGCGACAGATTGATCGACTATGCCTCGACTCTCGTACGCGCTCGACCTCCTCTCAAGAACCCTGCATCACTAGGCATTTAAAAACGAAGGGCCCAGGGGAGAAACATTGAAAACTGTTAGAGTGAGTGGACGAAAATCAAATATAAAAACTCTATTTCCTTTAATGCTCTCCCAAAAATTTATTGATTTAAATATCATTTATGCATGCCCACAAATACTAAATATCCCACAATTGCATGATATGGTAAACAAGTAAAGAATATGGGAAGAGAAATGTTCACAAAAATAATAAGTCTGACCTCTCAGACTAGGGTCGGAGCTAAGAGCTCTAGTTGCGCCCTCACGCTATGCTAGCTATATAAAATAATAACGGACAACCCTTATAATATTAACCTGACCTCTCAGGCTTGTCTGTCCTCTCAGACCAGGGTCGGAGCTAAGAGCTCTAGGTAAAATGATAGTGGACAACCCTCATAGTGCACTATGTAGTTTGCCTGACCTCTCAGGCTAGGGTCGGAGCTAAGAGCTCTAGTAGCGCCCTCACGCTACTCTAGCTAGCATATTCATTGGACAACCCTTAATAAAAATTCATAACAATACTTTACTCAAATACTCTTCCCAAAACAAATAAGTAAAACCATTCCTCGACATATATGCATAATCCAAATAAAACATTCAAGAACCCGAGGAAAATTTAATTCTCGAAACAATCATAAAAACCCTGCAACAAAATCAATAATTAAGGCATGCATTCATTTAAAAATAATATGTCCACTCACAGTACTATTGCGACCTTCTTCCCGCTCGGAAAGCTCCTCGAGCGAAACTCTCGAACTACCCGCGTAGTCGAGACCGTCTCACGTCCGACCAGAGACTGTACCAACAAATCATCATATTAGTCGTTCACAGTTGACTTGGTCTTTTCCTAGTTTGACCAGGAACTCCTATTTGACCACAAGTTGACCGAGTTCCTTTTTATGACACTTTAACCTTTTTGACTTTCTTTCCCGGTTATCGACTCTTAACTCAATTTACCGGAAGTCCGACTCAGCTTCCGAACTTTCCGTTATCACTTTAACTTTACGTTAGGGTGTCACGTATCAATCAACATATTTAACCTCGAGTCGATATACCGATTTAACATTTTCTCATAAATTCCAGTTATCAATTTCCGATAACAATTTAACACTTTACCCATTAAACCAAAAAGTGTCACATTCATTGAACCTCAATCCTTTAACCATTTTTCTGAAAATGCAACTTTCCCAAAGTGGAAACTTTCCCTTAATGGAAACTTTCCCAAAGTGGAAAGTTTCCTAACATGGTAAGTGTTCTTTAGCATGAGACGTTTCTCAAAATGGAAACTTCCTAATTACGTTCAATTTTCTCCGTAATTACTCAACTTAGGAATTAACCGTACTTTTCGACTAAAAGCCTAACAAGGATTCGATTTCTACCTCTTCGGCTTTCTGCCGGAACTATTACGTTTCACCGAATTCCGGTAACGTGCCGGAATTTCGCCAGAGTTTCCCCGTTTCCTTCGTCACCAAGTTATCGACCACACATGCAGGAAAACCAACAATACAACACGATTAATCACCACAACAACACAAATTCGATAAACAGAGATTAACAACAACACCACAACAAGAACACTCGGGGAAATTGAGTTTACCTAAAACTCGTCCAACCTCAGCCCTAGGACCCCATTTGCAGCCTCCCTGCTGCCAACTCTCCCCTAGAGTCAGTCCAGCAACTCGTCAGCCTCCAATCTTCTCCACTCAAAACTTGGGCTTACAGTAGCCAGAACTGGCTGCATTGACGCACAACTTCGCAGGAGTAGCAAGACTATCTTGTCTACTAACCATCCACCGAGACCACCCCAAATCCCCTAAAGTCCATGCCTTCTATTCTCAACCAGAAAAGAATACTAAGTACCAAGAGAACTCAAGAACTCAAATAGAGGCACAAAACACAACCAGGACACAGCCAGCACCAACACAGTCGCCCTACACCCCATACGCACGGCTGTGCACCCTGCTCAAAATCCAACTTCATCAACACTCAACCAACATAAATCCAATTAATATGGAAGAGCAGAGTTCGATGATTAGATGCTCTTTCATACCTCACTTGTCGTCGTCGGTGACCGGAGGACACAGAACGACGGCCGGGAAGCTTAACTCTTCTTCCGTTCGAAACTCCTTCCTCAGGACTCTTCTCTGAAAACAGAGGGCACAGATAGAACCAGGACGACGAGGCGAAGCTCCCGGACCCATCCAGACTCGCCGTCGCGGCTAAAGCCGGAAAACCCAATCGAAGGCAGTCGTCTTCTCTCCTCCGATTCTCTCTCTCTGCAGCTTTGTAGGGAAACCCACAACCACAGACGTGTTGGGGACGGCGAGGCGAAGCTCGGGTCACCGGTGCGCCGCCGAGAGAAGAACATTTGACAGAGGTGCGATCGGAGCACAGAGACGGAGTCGAGAGGAAGAACAGCCGGTCAACCCCTCACTTCGGTTTCTGACCGAAGTCAACTCCCCTTAAATCCTTTTATACTCGAGTCAACGGTTGAGATCAAAACCCTAATCGATCTAACGGTTCCGATTTAAAGAAGGTAAAAAGTGAAAAGGTTAAATGGTAAAACTCTTCATTTACCGGATTGATAATTAAAAGCTACCATAAACTTCTGAAATTCACAGAAAAAAGCCGGAAGCTCCGAAAAATATTCCGAAAATACCGGGAGACTCGTGTCGACACGTACTACAACATCGAGTCATCAATTCCGGTATTTGGAGTACTTTTAAAAACTCGAAAATTAACTCGAGCGATAACTTATCGAATTACCGATCGCAATTAAAAATCCTCGGTAACTCGTGAATCTCTGTGAAAGGTAACTTTTATTAACTTCAAAAGATTCGGGGTGTGACAAGAGAGGTTCATGTCAGAGACATCCCTTATGACTTCTTCAATCATGTTGGCTTCCTTATTTTTCTTCTTTGGCTTGTTGCAGTCAACAGCTCTGTGACCAGTCTTGTCACAATTGAAGCACTTGCCTTCAAATCTAGGCACCGGCATCCTCTGTTTTATATTTCTTCTCAAAGGATTCCTACAGCTCCTTAGTTGTTCTCATGCTAATATACACATTGTACAAAGAGTCAGCCAAGCAATTCATGATATAGTTTCAGCACAGATAGTCACGACTATTCCATGCATTCACAACTGCAATTTTGCTTCATCATCTTGCTCATCTTCTTTTAGCTCAGGAGCTTTCTCAGTCAGGAACCTTGTCAGATTCAGAGTGGTCAAATAAAATATCATCTTTTGTTGCCACCTCTTGAAGTGCAGCCCATTGAACATCTCAAGTTTCTCACCATGAGACACCGACACATGTACATGAGCAGCAGCAATAGCAGGAATGATTGACATTTGGGTTGAGAAGCTACTCCCATCAATAGAATTCTCAGAATTAAATTCAATTTTTCTGAAAATATTAACAATACATGTTAATATTGATTTATATCAACAATAATCGTAATTGGTAACACAAAATAAATGCAACATCAATATTAATTTGGCTACTCCTCAATCCGTTCGGTAATTTCAGTCAGACACGACCAGGTAAGAAGATGAAGCTTTAGTGGAGTGTGGCTCTCTTAAGAACATTGCCTCAATGGTTCTAGCCTAGACATCATACCAAACAGAGTATGCCAAGTTGGAAAGATTTATAAACCAAAGAAATATTAATTTGTCTTAAGATTGTTAGAAAATATGTCAAATATTGTAAATATATAATAACATAAATTTATTATAATTAAATAAATAATTATAACTAAAAACTTATAATACAAATATGATGATGAACACTAATGTTACCTACTCGGATTTAAGGATAGGAGGATGTTGAAGGAAGTCGAGTCGTGTGTCTCACACACTTTCTTTAAGACAAATTATGCCTCATCTTCGGTGCAAAGGTTTGATGGCATTTGTCTTCTAGGATACAACGACTGCTTGTCATTTGAAACTGCACTGCTACTAAGGACACTGAACGAACTTGAAGTACCTTTATCTATCACCAGAACACAACTTACAACGGAAGAGAGATAACTCAAGTAAGGAGAGATGCTTTGAGTTGATGTGTTTAAAATGAGAGATGGAGTCATCTATTTATATTGGTGGGATTGGAGAAAAACTTGAATGCTATGAATAAGGTTACAACCTTTCATTAACCCACTATCATGCCATTGATTTATGTTGTTACAAAAACCAAAAGACAAGGAAGTTGAAAGATCAATCATTACATGCATTACTTTTGTGACTATTTTCATTCATCTTTAACTATCAAAATGATTATAAAAAATCTTTTATTTCTATCATTTTTCCAACAAAGTATATACATATCATTATGTACATGCGGTGGAAGACGTCATGGGAGCAACATGCATAATTAAAGAGTCTTTCTCCTTTAGTTTTAATTGGCTCCGCGGATGAGTGTATGACTCCAAGCATTAGAGACAGCTAGAAGTTCCACTGCGCATGCATTGAATGCAGATATCCTAGAGTTCGCTAACGTTATCTAGTTAGCAAAACTATATCAGGAGGCAGCAAGCTATTGTCCCACAACATTAACGTTGAAGACTTCTACTAGTGTTTGATTCGATTGGGACTAATCCCTGTGGCCTTAAAATAAGTCTTCATACGTGATTGGACTGCGTCACCCAATTACGTGTTTGGTAAGAAAACGAAACCTTATTCAACTCAACCAACTAGCAGAGAAGATTGCATCCTTATTTACTATGTGAACCACTATAAAAGAAAGGTTCGAAGATCAGTCTACACATAACTTTTATACACAACTTTTACACATAACATTTACACACAATTTTTACAAATAACTACAACAATACAATACAAACATTCGAACCTGACGTTAAACGCCTTAGCACTTTTCCTTTCAAGCTCCCCGGAGCGTTACTCTTCATGCCCTTTCCTTTGGTTGCTCTGCTCGTCTCTACACGAGTAACGATATTGATAGCGAAGAAGCTACTATAAATTTTCCTTTCGATGTGACACTAGTGCCTTAAATTCGTTGGATTCGAAGCACATATGGTGTAGATTCACTCTCTAACAACTTTCTACATTTCGTGTCCGCGCGGTGGCACACCCGCACTTTCTTTTAATTTTCGTGTAATTTACTTTCTATATTTATACCACCTTCCACGTCAACTGGGAAGCGGAGGCCAAAACATGTATCATTTATATAGGGAGTTACAGAGAATTTTTTCGGTTTAGAGAATGAATAATCTTATTATATCTTGTAAACCTTTCACCATATGGAATGGAAATTCTATATCCTAATAACATAAGACAAAGGCATACCCTATGGAATATTCTAGAACACTCTTAATTGTGTCGTGCGTCTTTATGTTGATGGTGCTCTGTGTGTTGTCTCGTCAATTATTATTACGACCAGTTCTAATGCTACCAAGACGTAATCCAAGATTTTTTTTCTGCCTTTGCATGTATTTCACTGATGGTTTTAGCTTTCAACTCCTCATGCCTGGGAACCCACTGGTTATTGCGCATATCAATTACATCACAAACCATAAACCTCAGCCTTGGAGCCAACTGAGGGTTTGCTGACAGTTACGTCAATCGGTCAAAGTACCCTTTGTTTACATGACGTGCTTTTTTATTCTCATCAAGTTGTTTACCGATAGTGGTAAAAAATGGTATATGGCCTCAACGTTTTCCTCAACTGGACAAATATTGGGGTCAGGTCCTAAGAGCTCCATAACAATGTGATGGACAATCTTCTCATGAACAATCTTCTGCTTCAGGAGCTCTCCAATTAAACGAATGTTAGTATGAATCTTAGCCAATCTTTCTTTATCCTTACGCTCCATCTCTTGCTCAGAGACGGTCATCTACCGCTCTTCTTCCCTTAGTTTGTCAGCACCATTAAAAGCCTCTTGGCAATTGTTCAAGAGAACACGCTTGAAAGTTATTTCTTTTTCACCTGGTTCCTCTGATGGAAACCAGGGAAGCCTTTCATTCAGATCGGAGCAAAAATAGCATACATTGGACAAAATGTAGGTTCCAGCACAGCCTTGTCAAAGATCAATGTAATGACGTCCTTTAGGATATCGGCCGAGGTAATCCCAATGTCCACTAGTTGACCTTTAAGGAGATCAAATTTCTTTGGTGTCAGCTTGTTTAGTATCCCCTTCACAGTTTTCAACTCACGGTCTTTGTGAGATAGCGTACCATTTCTAGCTAACCATGGGACCTCGGCTCCCACTTGGTTGGAAGGATTTTGTGGCCTAGAATATTGTTGTTAATTTGGTTCATGTTGTTTGTAATTACCTGGCTTCATATTCTTTGTATAATGAGCCGGTTGATTTATTAAATTGTTCACTCTCGATTTTACATGGCCCCAGGGTTGATCTTCAGCTAGAAGAAATCAGCTTCAACTTCTTGCATGTGTGACACTTGCAATTTCGCCAGGAACCTTAACAGTCTCTCTAAGCTGCAAGAGCATCTCTCTAGTGTATCTCACACCTTCACGACCCTCAAATCACGAGTCTCCACCCTAAATGGAGAAACCAATGCTGGCACCGCCACCGAACGCAAGAGAAGGTGTGGCGGAGGAAGAAGAGTCAAAGAGAGGACCAAGGACTCTACCACGACCGTCGCCGCCAGGTCTCAAGCTCAACACTGATTGATCAACCTGCTACATACCTCGATCTGAATAACTTGAATAAAGAAAAGATCCGGAGTATAGAATTGAAATAACAAAGAAGGATTAGAATCAGCGAAAGTGTTGTATATTATTCATTGATAACGTGTCCTTTATATAGGGAGTTACACAATACTCTTTCGGTATAGAAAAGAAAAGCATAATCTTATTCTATCATGTAAACCTATCACTGCATGGAATGATAATTATATATCTTGAAAGCATAAGGCAAAGACATACACTAAGGAATATTCTATAACATTTATGAGTTTAATTAGTATATTTTTTTGCTAATTTACATATATATAGTTCATAAAGTAATTTTAAATTTTTATTTGGAGTAAAAAAAGTTGATAGGTACCAAAAAAAGTCTTTTGTGGTAGGTTAGGCACCATTTTTGAAATTTATCATATCCAAATGCATGCCACACAGTGACAGAACCACTTAGAGATGAGTGAGAGCCCGTGCTAACACTAAAAAAATTTGGCCTTTATAATGCAGATGTGCCATCACAAAAGCATGTTGTTATATGGCGATGATAGTATATGGCGATAATAGGTTTTGTTGCAAACGTAGTATCTTTTGTTGCCGAAGGTAGTAGATTTATTTGTTAGGGATAATAGCTTTTTTTACCGAGACTAGTATCTTTTATTGACAGTAGTATCTTTTAATAGCTTTTGTTGTTGTCGGTAGTAACTTTTGTAGCTGGTGGTAGTAGCTTTTATAGATGGGGGAAGTAGCTTTTGTAGCTGACGGTAATAACTTTTGTTGTTGTCGATAGTAGCTTTTGTAACCACCGAAAATCTCGTCTAAATTTGGTCTGAGTTCATCGGAGACCTTGCCGGAGTAGTTTAAGTTTGTGTCTATAGTAGTTTTTTTTGTCGAAGGTAGTCAATTTTGTTGTCGGTGATGGTAGATTTAGTTTTAGATGGTAGTAGTTTGAGTTCATATTTATAGTAGCTTTTGTTACTAGCGGTAGTAGCTTTTGTTGCATGTGGTAGTAAATTTAGTTTTAGACGGTTGTAGTTTTAGTTCATGTCTATAGTAACTATTGTTACCAGCGGTAGTAGCTTTTGTTGCCTACGGTAGTAGTTTTCGGATGTCTGCCGAAAGCTTCGCTAGAGGTCGGTCGGAGACATCGCTGGAAGTCAACTAGAGCCTTGCCAGAGGTTGGCCGGAAACCTTATCGGAGGTCGTATGACGACTCGCCAGAGGTTGGCTGGAGATTTGTCTAGAGAGAAGAATGTTGTTGACTTTTTAACATGACGTCATTTTTGTAAATATTAAAGAGAATCTATTTTTTTATTGGATGACATTTTGTAATTTTATTAAACTTCATCAATACCTAACACAAAATTATATATTATATTTAAGTTTGGGTGGATATATGAGAGAAAATGTGTAAAATGAAACTTCTATATAATTGACCATATATACAACTAATATGTTATAACGAGAATTATGAGTCGAACTCTCATTTTATTTTATATACATGAAAGAAAAAAAGATTATGCACCTATTTATAGTGACATGAATAAAAACCAAAAAGAAAAAAAACAATCCCAATGCACGGGCGAGACAGTTACCATGACACAGCAAATCTCTCGGTAAACCCGGCAGCAAGCATAGGGAATCGGACTTATCACCTCGAAACGGGTGTGACGCAACCACCCAATCACGGGCCACGTACCCCCCGCCTCTCTCCACCTGTCGCCCTCCCCGGCCCTACCGCTCTCCGCCACGTGGGCCTCATCTTACCTCACTCATCCCTACCACTCCCACCACCACCACAACTCCCTTCACTTTGTTTGTTTTGCCCTAGCTAGTTTTGGTTCAGAGCTTTCTTGGAGCGCAAGGTAGTGGTTGATGGCGGGAAACGAGTGGATTAATGGCTACCTGGAGGCAATACTGGACACCGGGGCGACGGCGATAGAGGAGCAGAAGCCGACGCCGGCGAATCTGAGTGAGGGAGGCCATTTTAATCCGACCAAGTATTTCGTCGAGGAGGTGGTCACTGGAGTTGATGAGTCGGATTTGTACCGGACGTGGATCAAAGTGGTTGCCACACGCAACACACGAGAGCGCAGCTCCAGGCTCGAGAATATGTGCTGGCGCATTTGGCATCTTACTCGTAAGAAGAAACAGGTTCTCTTGTTTTCCCTCTGATTTCTTTTAGTTAGTTTTGATAGGCCGAGGAAGGAGTCGGAAGTTTGTTGAAGATTTGGTGGTTGATGCAGTTGGAGTGGGATGAACTTCAGCGGTCAGCAAACCGCAGATGGGAGAGGGAGCAAGGACGGAGGGATGCAACGGAAGACATGTCGGAGGACTTGTCTGAAGGAGAGAAGGGTGATATTTTGGGGGAGATGCTGCCGTGTGAGACTCCAAGGCAAAAGTTCCAGCGGATGGTTTCTAATTTGGAACTATGGTCAGATGATAAAAAGGAAAACAAACTATATGTCGTTCTGATCAGGTACACGCATACTTGCATCAACTGTAATGAGATAAAATCTTGTCATGAGAGCAGCGTCATCATGTTTCAAAACTGTTAGCTATTTCGATTGCATTTTATCTCTGATACTGGAATTTCAAAGTACAACTTTCTCTATGCAACTAATACATTTTGTTTCATGGACAGTTTGCATGGTTTAGTCCGGGGAGAAAACATGGAGCTTGGTCGAGACTCAGATACAGGTGGACAGGTAACCATTCATCATAGCAATTTTTTCAGTTTGGAAATGAAGCCAAGTTTGTTCCTCTTCTTGGCATTTGAATTCGTTCTTCATGGTTTTACAAAACAATATCAGGTTAAATATGTGGTAGAACTTGCCCGAGCACTTGCAAGGATGCCTGGGGTTTACCGGGTAGATCTCTTTACTCGCCAAGTGTCATCTCCTGAAGTTGATTGGAGCTATGGTGAACCAACAGAGATGATAACTGCAGGTCCTGAAGATGGTGATGGTGATCTAGGAGAAAGCAGCGGAGCATATATCATCAGAATTCCTTTTGGTCCTCGCGACCAATACCTCAGCAAAGAAGTACTCTGGCCCCATGTTCAAGAATTTGTAGATGGGGCTCTGGCTCACATTCTTAACATGTCCAAAGTTTTGGGTGAACAAATTGGCAAAGGCCAGCCTGTCTGGCCATATGTAATTCATGGCCACTATGCAGATGCAGGGGACAGTGCTGCTCTTCTTTCAGGTGCTTTGAATGTCCCTATGGTTCTAACAGGACACTCACTTGGAAGAAACAAACTCGAACAGCTAATAAAGCAGGGACGCCAATCAAAGGAAGACATCAATTCCACATATAAGATTATGAGGAGGATAGAGGCAGAAGAGCTTTCCCTTGATGCTGCAGAACTTGTTATCACAAGTACAAAGCAAGAGATCGAAGAGCAATGGGGACTTTATGATGGGTTTGATGTCAAGCTTGAGAAAGTTTTGCGTGCCCGGGCTAGAAGGGGAGTAAATAGCCATGGTCGTTACATGCCAAGGATGGTGGTAAGCTAGTGTTGCTGCTTTTTCTCATAATATATAATTGGTGTATTTCTTCACCTAGCACTCCCTTATATTGTGGTTTAGCGCCCTAAGATCTCTTCTGGTGTTTACTGGTACTTTATACGATTTAAACAAAGTTATAGGATAGATGAACTTGGAGAACAGAACACAGCACACACCAATTTTTATAGTGATTCAGCCAAAACCTGGCTTACGTCCACTTACGTGATCTCTCTTGAGAGATCACTAGCACTATGAAGAATAACAACTTAATTACAAGTACTTATTGAAATCCCTATGCTAATCCTCAATTCACTGCTAGATCTCTCTATCACCCTTGGCTCCCGGTTTTCTGTGTAATCTGTCCTCATCTTAGAAAGCCCCCTGCAGCTCCTATTTATACTGAATAGGAGCTGCCGATACAACATAGTTTAGGATTCCTAAACCTAATAGACATAAATCTATTACAAATCCTAATAGAATCTTGAAAGACTAACTTTCCTAAAACTTATAGAAAAGCTACAGCGCTATCTCCTTTCCATTATATACTTGGATTTACCTATTGAATCCTAACTTCAGATTGTATCAATGAGCCAAAAACACAACAATCTCCACCTTGGTGAGTTGATACCAAATGATTGCTGCTCCCTTCAGAATATCTTGAATCTTCTTGAAGTAACCCTGAACAAACCTCTAAGAACCTTCACCTTGACAAGACTCTTTTTGCCTCAGCGCACCTCAAGTGAGGAGGTGCTCCACCACAACTCAGCAAGCTGTGACACTGAGCAAGTCCAAGCAATGCTTGAACTTCTCCATGGCAATGGTCCTGGTCAAACAATCTGAAACATTCTCCCTCGAATGTGTTTCTTCTTCAATTGTTATCTTCCTTGAGCTGATGCAATCTTCAGTGCAATGATCACAAACGTCAACATGCTTCATTCCTTGAAACACTTGATTCTTTGTCAAAATGATGACACCATTCTTCACCACATCTTCTTGAATCTCAAACTCAGTCATTAACCCATTAAGCCATAACGTCTCTGCGGAAGCTTCTTTTAGTGCTCATGAACCATAGTTAGTTTACTTCCAATTCCGTTTAGTGTTGCACACCTGTTTTAGAGTTCCATTTTCTTCAAGATGCAACTTGAGTATCTATGAAAGATACCATCATGATTCACATTTTCTGTTTTCTCTTTTATCACTATCCTCACTCTCCTCACAGAAACTAAATATGAGCATAGCGTATATCGGATTGTTCCTTATTCCGATCATGTACATTTTCCCTGCAGGTTATACCCCCTGGCATGGACTTCGGTAATGTTATGGTACAAGATGATGATACTGACGGGGAACTTAGCCAGATTATTGGTGGTAGTGATGGGTCTTCTTCGCCGAAAGCATTACCAACAATTTGGTCAGAAGTGAGTGTTTTTGTGCTATCAGATAGTAGTAAATTAAACTGTGATCCTGCTGTTAATTGACATCTTGTGGCAGGTGATGAGATTCCTTACTAATCCTCACAAGCCAATGATCTTGGCTTTGTCACGACCAGATCCGAAGAAGAACATTACCACTCTTTTGAAAGCCTTTGGAGAATGCCGTCCTCTAAGAGAACTTGCTAATCTTGTAAGTAGATATGTGCAATAACTCAATTATGCTGTTGAGCAGTGTATTATATATTTTGTAGCTCACTAATATTCTTATACACAGACACTGATAATGGGGAATAGGGACCATATAGACGAAATGTCTACTGGAAATGCGAATGTGCTTTCTACGGTGTTGAAAATGATTGATAAGTATGATCTTTATGGGCAAGTGGCCTACCCAAAGCATCATAAGCAATCAGATGTTCCAGATATTTATCGGCTTGCAGCAAAAACAAAGGTTTAATTGATGTTTAATTCTAGGTAAAGATAGATATTTGTAGGGTCTAACCAAAGATTCTGTTCTAAAGGATCTAAACCATGCAGGGAGTCTTTATAAATCCAGCACTAGTGGAGCCTTTTGGTCTAACCTTGATTGAGGTTAGCTTTTACTTATACAACTGCATACCATCTTTTGCTGTGATCTTTGTCTTCACCGTATATAAATTGGCAATTCTCCCATTCAATGTGTATTTTTGTATGACCTAGGCAGCAGCACACGGGCTTCCTATGGTGGCTACGAAAAATGGTGGACCGGTTGACATACATCGGGTAAAGTTTCCTGAATTTCACATTTGTGCAACGTATAACTCCTATTTGTTAGTTCTTATGAAGTGAATCTGTCCTAGACCTCATTAATAGACAAGGAAGAAGGCAACATAGTGAGAGAAAATTCAAAGTTGGATGGAAGTTGTTATAGTTCCTACTTTTCCAACTGTTTTCTGCACTCTAGCCATCTAGTTCATGGAAACTAAGAGAAAGAAGATAGCAGTGTCATTTATGATTAACAGTTTACTTTTATTATGTCATGTGAATTTCAGGCACTTAATAATGGTTTGCTTGTGGACCCTCATGATCAGCAATCAATTGCTAATGCATTGCTTAAGTTGTTATCAGAAAAGAATTTATGGGTTGACTGCAGAAAGAATGGATGGAAAAACATACACCTTTTCTCATGGCCTGAACACTGCCGAACCTACTTGACTAGGGTAGCAGCCTGCCGCATGAGATATCCGCAGTGGCAGACTGACACCCCGGAAGATGAAATGGCTGCTGAGGAGTCCTTCAATGATTCTCTCAGGGACGTGCAAGATATGTCTCTTAGGCTCTCAATCGATGGTGACAAAGCCTCACTGAATGAATCTCTAGATGTGACGGCAACATCTGGCGATCATGAGGTGCAAGATCAAGTGAAGCGTGTCCTAAGCAAGATGAAGTCAGATTCTGGTCCAAAAGACCATGAAGACGGAAATAAGCTGCCAGATAATGTATCCAGCAAGTATCCTTTGTTAAGACGTAGAAGAAAATTGATTGTCATAGCACTTGATTGCTATGACAAATCTGGAGCTCCTGAAAAGAAAATGATTCAAGTTGTGCAAGAAATATTTAAGGCTGTAAGACTAGATCCTCAAAGTGCAAGATTTACAGGGTTTGCTCTGCTAACGGCTATGCCAGCATCAGAAACAGTAGAGTTTTTGGCATCAGGGAAGATTCAGGCAAATGAGTTTGATGCTTTGGTGTGTAGCAGTGGAAGTGAGGTTTACTACCCTGGTACTTACACAGAAGAAGATGGAGGACTTCTCCCAGATCCTGATTATTCGTCACATATTGACTACCGATGGGGTTGTGAAGGATTAAAGAAAACCGTTTGGAAGCTCTTAAATGCCTCTGATGGTGACCCAAAATCCGTGTCTTCCAACCCCATTGAAGAAGATTTGAAATCCAGCAATTCACATTGCATCTCATACTTGATCAAGGATCCTAGTAAGGTAAATCCATTTGTTAGTTTGAGTGTCAGCAATTTCTAAAGGGCTTGTTTTACTCTTGAACCATTTCTGAGTGGTTTGTTGTTGCAGGCAAGGAAAGTTGATGATTTAAGGCAGAAACTCAGGATGCGCGGACTACGCTGCCATCCAATGTACTGCAGAAGCTCAACACGAATGCAAATTGTTCCGCTCCTTGCTTCTCGAGCACAGGCTCTCAGGTATTGTTACTATCTGCAACTTGGGGATAGTGTTCCATTATTCTTTAATACTGCAATGCCACTTAATGGTATACCATCAATTGCCTGATTGTTAATAGGTACCTTTTTGTACGCTGGAGAATGAATGTCGCTAACATGTACGTGCTCCTTGGAGAAACTGGAGACACTGATTATGAAGAAATGATAGCAGGGACTCACAAGACCATAATCATGAAAGGGGTGGTGGGAAAGGGTTCCGAAGAGCTGCTACGAACATCAGGAAGCTACGTTAGAGACGACATTGTTCCTCCCCAGAGCCCATTGGTTACCATTGTAAACGGGCAAGCTCCAACAGCTGATGAGATTGCCACTGCTCTGAAGCAAGTCACCAAATCTGCTGCTGGAATGTGACTGTGATGTCATCAGGAAACGAGGCCTCCATCAGGAATAAAGGCGGAGAACTAGTGAAACACTTCTAAACACGGCCTACTAAGACCGTACCTAGCCAACTGGTGCTCACAAGTAACCTGGTTGGTGTGATATTAGAACAAAAGATCATTATATATGGATGTACACATACTTAAATATTCTTTACTGTCCACCAGCCATAATAATCTGAAGTGATTTCACCTGATCAGTTAATCAGTCTGTCTGGCCCCTATTAAATTAAAGAGAAAACTTTTAAATGATGAGCAGATGATGAAATGTACGAGCGTGATTTTCTTCAATACACGACCGTGTATGTACACGACGCATGTGAACGTTGTGCATATAAGAATTTCCCGATTAATGTTAGCGTTTTTTATTACGAGTGGCAACATCCTTTCTACTACTGCCAAGAATTTCTCCAATCCATTTGCATCCTTTACTTCTTAGCAGGAAGAGAATGTAAAATAGAACCAAAGGAAACACCACAGTTAAAAGGATGCAGAAAGGCCTTACTGTAGTTCATCCAAAATTGGGTTACGTCCACGGCTCAAGGCGATAATTCAGTAATGTCAAAAGAGTTGGTTCACAGAGAGAACAGCCAACTCATGCCGTCTCACTTTTCTCAACACAAAACCCCAGTTACACCCAGAGCTCGTAACACTCGATCTTTCAGTTAAGATCCCTCTACAGCCCTACCATAACAAATGCACAACAAGGTCATACCACCAAAAGGAAACTCATAATTATGGAAGCACCAAGAGGCTAGCAATATACTCCTAAAATCCTCGAGAAGCTCCTAGACAATCCCCACAACATCTAATTGTCAAGCTTACGGCTGCATTCAATATAATTCGAAAACTTGTTGAATGTAATCAAAGAGGAACACTGGAGGGAAAGAGGCCACAAGAAGTGGTTTGGGAAGCTAGCTTACAATGATTTCAGGAACTTATTGTACTTGTACTTAGAAATTAGATGTAAATAATCATGCGAAACTGCAACGTCAAATACTTCTCCCATATACATGTAATTGTGTTATCTAGTTGATCCACGCAGACCTGCATTTCAAGAAGATGATTAGTTTAGGAGAAGGAAGAAAGAAGGATAAACATGTTGCATCTATCTTATAAATGCTTCAAAGTACAGCTTTTCCACATCAACCAGTCACACACCAGATACATCCAGACAATTTATGCAAGAGCTTAATCGCCCTCCCAGTTCTCTACATTTTGTAAATGCTTCACACAGCTTTTCCAAAACTAACAAAGGCATACTAGCATCCAGAAAATTTATACAATGAGCTCAATTGTCTGTCATGTTCTTTATGCAATTAGAATTACTACTGTGTGAACGTTGGGGTTACATAAATTTCGCTAGCTACTAAACTAAAACCAAAAGTGAACAATTGGAAAGCTGATTGCGTGTAAGATGATGATTAATTTGTTTCAAAATAATGAAAAATCAAACTTGCATTATTCAAATTATGATTCTAACAATATGCATATGGTTACTTACGAATGAAGCGCTCAAGATTTCATTAAAGTTTTTGTCCTGAAACTATGAGAATTTATTATTCATATTAGGAAACTTGGCTAACTTCTAGGTGAAGTGATTACATTGATACAGAATATAGAGGATGACCTAATTGCTTTAGTATTAGGATCGCTATAAATATGTCCAGGGTCCCGTATTCTCTTCACCTTAGTAATCGATCTGTGGATTCTCAGACATAGATTTGCAGAAGAAACTATTTTCAGGTATGTATATCATTATGAAATAATCTGTTTTCAAGCATGCCTATTGTGTTAGTGTTCTTACTGTCTGAAGTCAGAAGGATTAATCTACCAGATAATGTTAGATGCTTTATGACATGATATGAAACTTTATATGAAAGTACCAAATCATTCATGGTAAAGAGAAGGCTTACCCGGCTTTAAGAGAGGAGAAGTGATTAAATTTGCACAAGAGACTCCCACAAAGCCACACTTGCAATGATACATGTTTCTCTTGAAACATGAAAGCCATGTCCCTCACACTGAGTCATTGCATGGCTTCAAATCTTCAAAAAACAAAACTGAATGTAAGAAAAATGCTCAATTGCCAATCCGAGTATAAGAAAAAAGAAGAGATAATACTTTAAAGAAATTTACGTAATCCAACTTACATAATCCAATCTGCAGTCCTCGCTAATCTTGAACTGTGCGGTCTGTGCCAAGTGTTGGTTGAAAATTTTGAACAATTTGTCAATTGAAGCATAATCCAATTTGTTATCCTCTATGTTTGGTACTTTGAACTCTTTTTCATTTCAGGGGCACACTTGTTATCCTCTGTTTGGTACTTGCTACTCACAATCCAATTTACACAACTTGTTACTCACAATCCTCTATGTTTGGTACTTGATATGGCTGGAATGATGAAATATGTCTATGATTAAAAAATAGCGTGATTCGGGTAAAGTCTAGAATTATTGACCGTCAAGATCGAACCCTTAACATTGTCGGATCAAGTTGAATTTTTTCTCATACAAGTATTTTATCATGATGGTCATATCAGACGGTTAGATTTTCGTTTGTGAATGTTAATCATTAGAATCATAACATGCCTACTAATGTTGAATAACTTGTTTACTAAGTTTAAATAAATGTTTTATTTCAAAAACAAACTCTACGAGAAATAAGATATGACCGGAATGGTGAAATACGTCTACGGTTGAAAAATCATGTAATTCGGGTAAACTCTCGGTGCCGATAGTTGTGGTCAACGCAATTTACCATTTTTTCTCCCTATGTGTAGCCCTATTTCCGGGGTTATTTTTCAGTAAATTTTTATACCACTGGTTGCGTATCATAAATTTTCAAATCGATGATACGTAACTAGTGCTATACAAATTTACTGAAAAATAACCCTAGAATATAGGGCTACTCATAGGGAGAAACAATGGTAAATTACGTTGACCGCAACTATTGGCACCAAGACTTTACCGGAATTCCATGATTTTTCAACCGTAGAAGTATTTCACCATTATAGTCATATCTTATTTCATAACTTTTTTGAGTTTGAAGGTTCTACGTTTAATTTTTTTTTTGAAACGGAACATTTACTTAAAACTTAGTAAACAAGTTACACATTAGTAGGCATGTTGTGATTCTGATGATCAAACTTGACAAACAAAAATCAAACCTTCTGATATGATCTTCATGATAAAATACATGTATGGGAAAAAATTCAACTTGATCCGACAAAGTTAAGGGCTCGATCCGGACAGTCAATCCTTATAGTCAAACCTCTAAACGCACGCAAACGATTATTTGACCGTCTAAATTATGTATTTTGACCGGACCTTCAACATAAAATAGTTTCAAATTGATAAGACGCAACCATTGGTATAAAAATTTACTAAAAAATAACCTCCGAAGATAGGTGTGGTCACTGTGGTGTGGTTGGAGTCCTTAGAGTACATTCTCGTCATTATTGTTTGGATCAAAATAATATTTCTAGACGAATGCTTACTCCTAGAGTCTATTAGACTGATTCTTACGGTCTACATAATTGTAAATATTTTCCTTCCCATTTGAGGTCATGTTTGGCGAAGATTTACAGTTTCTTAAAGATTCTTTCCATTATCTTTGGAATAGGGTTTGATATACCTTGATCCGCAAGCAAGAACAAATCATAGTATTCACTATATAAAGGGGTCAAGGTGTATGATTAACACATCTTCAATCAACAAACAACTTTTACACACTGCAAAACAAGGCTCCCTCGGAGCACCTCTATCAAAAAGATTTCTTGGGTCTTTTTGTTCACCAAAGCCCTACCCGATCCGTCAGCAGTTCCCGCTTCTACCTCACCAAGCCTCATTCGTTAGCGAACAGTCCACCACCGCTTCATAAAGACCGATCCGTCGGCGAATACTCGTAAAACCATTGTTAGGGTGAATAACCTTAGCAAATATCTCAAGTTTGTCAGAGAATCCTTTGGCAAACAACCTGCAATCCTGATTTATAGCTCTACTCAACCACACCGGTCCGAGTAAGAAACGTCTACTTCGCGAGAAGTGGAGAAAAATCCTAGTTGCTCTTCAGCTAGGTCTAAGAAGAACCTAAGTGCCTGTTTGACCAGCGCCTATATGATAGTTGTTTGAGAAGAAGTTAGAAGGCGAACAAGCATCAAGATCAAGGTTGTACCTGACCCATAGGTACTGGCACGCCTCAAGCCTGGTTGTTCGAAGAAAATCTATTTTCACACTGAACATTTGGCACGCCTGGTGGGACATAACGTGTCAAGATTGTAGAAGAAACGATTTCACGTTTCAGATGATTACCAAAAGAATTAACTGGTTGTAGTGAGGTGAATATGGACGACGAGTTTAAGCAGAAATTGAAGGCTATCATTGCGTAATTTGAGAAAATAAATGCAACCGCGACTCGGACAAACGCGTTCATGGATCAGCATAACCAAGAAATTAAAGCAGCCAAAAAAGAAGATAACAAAGCTGGAAAATGAAGCAAACCATGATGTTTGCAATACTAACCAAGAGGTTTTACAATCCCAAGAAGTAGAACCTAAAGCTGACGAAAATACTCTCGCCAAAGAGGTTGAATCGGGTTTTGATCAATCTAGTGGCGAAATCTTTTCTTTGGTCATGTCAGAAAAAATTGATTTGTCAATTTGTGGTGAATCTCATGAGGAGCACAGCAATGAAGTCGACAACCAACAAAGCTGCTCCAAAGGTGAAGTCATTCCGTTCGCACATGATACTGTGTATATGGACACAGGCCAAGCCTTAAAGATGGTCATCAATGATGTTTATAGCCGGAATATGCCTATGTCTGAGACAGAAGTTAAGTCACCAATATGTGGTGATTGTTATTTTGATATGGAGACAACCTACGATGAATAAGATGGTGATTATAGATTAATTCTTGGCTCCAATATCAGTAAGTCTCGTATGCAGGAGTTTGACTTGTATGATTCTCTTGTTTTCGAAGATATAAACCAACAAGTAGTTTATTATGAAAGCCAATTGGTGGATGTAGCTGTACATAACATGCACCACGACATGATAGTCGGCGATAAGACGGATTTTAACATCGAGCCATCCGCAAAGGTGCAATTGATGATCATGATATGTCAAGATACAACAAAGATGTATGAGGGGCTAAACAACATACCCTTTGAGCAGACCTTTCTGAATTTTCAAGTTGGTAACAAGAAGTATCTCTGCTCAATGTTCGAGAATGTTCGTAAGAGAGAACACCGTGATGCAAATATCAAGATGTCAAGACATGGAGTAAAACGTTGGTGGCCTCCCCCGTGGTCATACGAAGGTTAATTAATCATGTTGAGTTTTCCTTATTCACTTTATTTCTTTGCCTTTCAGTTTCAATTCAATTCTTATATTGAAAAATAAAAAATACAAAAAGAGATTCTATGTTTTGTTGAAATGCAAGACAGTGTTCTTACCAGACAGAGGTTTGAATTCTGTCCTAGAGACCTATTTCTGAGGTTTTAGATGCAAGAAACAATATATGTGTTTCAAAGTTACAGTCATTCAGCAAGCAGAGTACAAAAGATTTGAAGCAAGAGTGCAGTTCAACAAATTTGCAGCAGCAGCTTATGTGTTGCAACTTCACGGAATAAACTGGGAAGATCCAGGAAGAATTAGAAGACAAGCTTCATATGCACAAAAAGCCCTGGATGTCTACTTTCCAACGCAATTTGCGGTTTGAAATTTCAACGGTCTAAGAAGGAGTTATGGTTGTTGGAGTCCCAGTAGGTCCAGATACATAAAAATCTGTATTATGTAATGGTGACTGCAAATGGATGTTACGAGCCTCTTTAATCTAGCGAATGCACACATGTACAGTGTATATATGTACTTACATGCTTGGGAGACTTGGCTTGAAGTTTCTCTACCCCCGTTCGCCTAGCTATTGATATCAAAATTGGAGGGTTTGCGAATCAGCAAGTTACAGTTACAACTTATATATGTATAGAAACTTCATGGAGTTTCTGAGAATTCAGAAAGAACTAGTCCTCAAGCTGCATATGTGTGGAAAGCTCTGGATGTCTAGTTTCCAATGGAGTTTACGGTTTGTACAGTATACTATACCAACTTTAAATTATTGGTTGGTAAGTGGTACATGTTTTCCCTGTACCATGGTATACTGTACCTACCAACTTATACTATATTAAATTATTTAATATAAAAAATATATATATATCTCTTTAAATTTTCAACCGTAGATTTGCTGAAAAATAAATCTCTACTGTAGATTTTTCAATCGTTTTGAGAATTTATTATTTGTTAGTACTTTGAAAGTTTAGCTATTTAGACTTTGACATTCAGTTTGTGACTTTTTATTTGGTAATTTGGTTGAAGTTGTATAAGACTATGGATTTGTGTTGTTATTTGTTGTACTTATTTGGATTTGACCTTTAAATTTTGAGACCATAAATATATTGGTAGAAGCCCATTACCAACCGTACCAATTAGTTGGTATACCAACGTTATTGATTGGTTTAAATGGTGAATTTTTCATACCAATTATATATTGGTACATGGTATTGAGAAAATGGAGTTGGTATACCTACCAATCCAGCCCTACTGGTTGACCCACTCTATTTCATTCTGATCCCCACATAATCGATATCTAGAATGTAACAGTTTCGATGTCTGATGCGTTTAAAGATATTTCTAAAATGACGAGATCATACATACTAACTGGAAATGCCTGCAAAGATTAAAAGTCCTCAATAAGGAACACGTTACCGCAGATTGAGACGACACAACCACACTTAGTGGAGGTGTGGTTGAGGTCGTGGCTCCCTAAGGGATGAGGAGAGGTCACTTGGTTCGATAAATACTTGCCTAAAGGAATTGGGAAATTATGACACAACCTCATCAATGTAAAGATTCTCTCTCATGAGATTGTCTCTAATTACAATTATGTCTATGAATTAATACGGGAGGACGTTCCGATGTTTAAAATGATTCTAGAGACAAAATCTCACCGGATTAAAAGAGCACATACTCATTGATGATGCATACTGTTGCTCAAGGAATCATAGAGCACGAAGGGATCGAACCACGCTATGTTTAAAAATGTCAACAAAGTACATATTGGCCTATATAAATGTAATCCGGAAAGAGCTAGATTCTTTGACAAAGAGACAGGTATTTAGTTTGGCAGTACTAACCTTACCAAGTGTAAAGCTTGTAAGACATAAACAACTCTTTATCAAAAAAACGTAATGAGTTGAATGAAGCTCTTAAGGACAAGACTCGTCTTGTGGCATCAAAGTTTCTCGCAACGCTTTGGATTGACTATAAATGGACATGTTCCTAGTAATAGAAATGCAGCTAATAGATGTGGTTACATATCTCCATAGAGATCTTGATTGAGAGATATATCTAAAAGACCCCGATAGTTTTAAACTATCCAACTCAAGTAACTCTAAACCACGGAGTGCGTTTGCAATTAGAATTGAAACACTCACTTTATAGAAGTTACTACTTAGTTAGGAAGGGATACAAGATGATGAACTATGCTCCTGCATACTCATAAAGAAAACGAGTTCCAGATTTACAATTATAGTTATCTATATTGATGATACGAACATACTAGGTACTTTTGATGAAATATGAGAAACCGTGAGCTAGATGAAATCATAGTTGAGATGAATAATCTTGGAAAAAACTCAGTTAATAACGAGTTTGTGGAATGCTAATCCACCAGTCTGCATGTGTCCAAAAGATTCTTAGACGATTTACATAGACGAATTACATACTGTTAGCACTCCTAATAATCAGTTGATGTGTTGGATGTAAAGGAAGATCCATTTCGTCAAAAGAAAGATGACGAAGAAGGGTTAAGAATTAAAAATTCCTCTATATAGTGTAATAGACGCAATATTGTACTTAACCCGAAGAAACTCAACTAGATACAACATTTTCAAAAAACGTGTGGCTAGACTTAGTTTAGCGCGAGCACATTGTCATTGGAAGGTATACATAATATGTCATGATACCTAAATGAACTATTGACTTGAGCTCATCCTATCCATATAGAAAGACGAAAGAGAATGCATATGAAACTGTAGCCTCCTACACCAATACACCAAACGATGTTTTGGTTGGTCATTACAAATGCAAAATACCTATGAGCAATAGGTCGTTCCCAAACTGGTCATGTATTCACCTTTGGGAGCACAACGATACATTGTGAAAATTATAGGAATGTGAGGACGTTCCCAACACTCTTGATTGATCTAAAGATCAGGGGGAGTATAAACTTTAGAGGAAGTCTAACATATGTGCGTTGTGCTCTTTTTCTCTTTGACCAAGATTTATTTTGTCCTACTAGGTTTTGTTACTTTGCAAGATTTTTAATGAGGCAACACCACATGCACCATTTTATCTTTGACTTGACACAATGGGAAGTGTTGAAAGAAAAATGCTTGATATGTGTCTTCGTCAAAGTAACTGACGAAGAGTAAATAAAGAAGTTATTAATCAATTAATGTAACAGCTCAATTAGCTATTAATTAGTCATTATTATCATTATGTACGATGTAATTACCTTTTTTAAACTCGGCTCTATATAAAGAGGAGTATCAATGATATGAGTAGACCAATTCCCTATTCTCATTTTACTTTTACACATTAATATATATATATATATATATGTATGTATATTTTATCTTTCATTTCAAAATTTAATATTATCTTTAATCATCTATTTTATATATTTGACATAAAATTAAAAATATTCACTATACATTTTTTGAATTATATATATATAAGAAAAACCTATCAAGATTAAAGAAGATACACAATAAAAAATCCAATTAAATGTTTTATTTACAACAGTCAATGTATGTATAGTGCATGATTTTTTTATTCTTTCTAATATATGAAAATATTAAATTTTCAAGTGAAACTTAATTTAAAAAATAAATGAAAAGTTAAAAAATAAATAAAATAAAAGTTATGACTAGAATGCAAAAATAACTCTTAAAGCAAATACATGTGCAAGTCACATGTCTATATTAAAAGGAAAAATTGAGGAAAGTACCATATGAGAAAACTAAATAGTAATTGAGATACCAAACTGTACTCTTTTATACATGAGGTACCAAATTGTCTAAGTAACCATACCTTAGGTACCATAGGAGGAATTTACCCTTTAGTTTTAGTGGTGTCAGTGAAAACACTGAAGTGAGCTCTTTGTATTTACTCATGTTGTTGGGATTTTAAAATCTTTCCTGTTGGGTCAAAAATTATCTATTTCATAGTACAAAGCGTCTTGGATGCACTATGTTGCACTTAAACTAACTTAAATGGACGGCTAGATTGTATTTATGATAGTATTTATTTTTAATAAAACTAAGTACAATTATCATCAGTTGAGATTTCTAATAAATGCTTGGTTTACTTGCATCTTGGTGCATCCAAAACTTTTCGTTTGTAGCATCCTTCCAAATTATACCAAAGTTAACGTGTCTCTTGAGAAAGTGTGAAAACTTGTCATTTACTGCAAGTGAAAACTAGAGTACAGAATATTAGGGTAAATTCATTCTTTGATACTTAAGATACGACTACTTGGACAATTTGGCATCTCATGTATAAAAAAAGATATTTTTGTATCGCAAGTACTACTTAGTTTTTCCATATGGTACTTTCGTCAACTTTTTCGTTAAATATGGACATATAACTTGTATATGTGTTTACTTTAAAGATTATTTTCGTCATTCTACTAATAGTTTTACAAATAAGACATTAATATATATATATATATATATATATATATTATTTTTCATTTCAAAATTTAATATTATCCTTAATCATCCACTATACATATTTGACATAAAATTAAAAATATTCACTATACATTATTTGAATTATTTATATAAGAAAAACCTATTAAGATTAAAAAAGATACAGAATAAAAAATCCAATTAATTTTGTTATTTTCGACGGCATGTATAGTGCATAATTTTTTTATTCTTTCTAATATTTAAAAATATTCAATTTTCAAGTAAAAAATAATTTAAAAAATAAATAAAAAGTTAAAAAAAATAAATAAATAAAAGTTATGACTAGAATAATTAAAATAATCTTTAAAGTAGACACGTGCAACTCACATGTCAATATTTAACGAAAACTAAGTAGTACTTAGGGCTGTAAGTAGGCTTGAGCCGCTCGTTTTTGACTCGCGTTCGACTCGATTTTTAGCTCGTTCGGCTCATGTTCGTAAGATAAATGAGCCGAGCTTGAGCTCAATATTGAGCCCGACAAAAAAACGAGCCGAGCTTGAACAAGATTGTATTCGGCTCGTTTAGCTCGTGAACAGCTCGTTTTTAAAACTTAGCTTTAAAAAAATTGTTATACGTAAAATATATTGTTTAAAATCCAAATCTTCTATTCTTTTTATTTCTTACATTTTAGAATCAAATTATTTAATTAAAATACATATATTAAAGCAATCAATTTATGAAAAAAATGAAATCAAACACTAACAATCACCACAATATGAAAGTAATTAAGATAACATAGCCTTAAATTTAATGTTTTGTAATTTAAATTAAATGAGTCAAGCCGGTCCGAGATCAGCTCGAGTTTAAACATGAAAAAAAATTCAAGCTTAAACCCAACTCGAGCTTGATAAAAATAAAATGAGTCAAACATAAACACTATAATATTCGACTCAGCCCGACCCATTTACACCCATAATAATACTTAAGGTACCAAATTATACTCTTTATACATTACATACGAAATTATCCAATTAACCATACCTTACAACGACCTCAAGGGCATTAAAGACATTCTCTTTTTCTCTCATCAAACCCCCCCAAACCCTCCTCCTACCACTCGCCGTCTCTGAATCCAAGCCCCTCAGTGAGAAGCCGAAGCCCGCCATGGGAGACCTCTCCGCCGCTCCGAAGCTCCCCATCCCCGGCCAACGCAACGTCCTCATCACCAGCGCCTTGCCGTACGTCAACAACGTCCCTCACCTCGGTAACATCATCGGCTGCGTTCTCAGCGCCGACGTCTTTGCTCGCTACTGCCGTCTCCGCGGTTACAACACCGTTTACATCTGCGGCACCGATGAGTACGGCACCGCCACCGAGACCAAAGCCTTGGAGGAGAAGTGTAGCCCGCAGGAGATCTGCGACAAGTAAGTTCGGTTTTTTTAATCTAGCGGTGAAATTTCTGTGATTTTACTGCGGTTAGTTAACGTATCATGCGATTGATGAAATGTATGTGGATTTTGTAGATACCATGCGATTCATAGGCAGGTGTATGAGTGGTTCAATATCAGTTTTGACAAATTTGGAAGAACTTCCACGCCGGAGCAGACGGAGGTTTGCCAGGCGATTTTCAATAGGCTGCTGGAGAATAACTGGCTTTCCGAGAACACAATGCAGCAGGTAATACTCACTGGACTGTAATTGTATCGATTTTGTTGCGATTCTGTTGGTTTTGTACATTTTGAGCATTGTGAGTTGAGATATTTTTATGTAATATTTGTTGAGTTAACTTGAGTTGTTGTTTGTTCAGCTTTACTGTGATACTTGTACACGGTTTTTAGCTGACAGGCACGTGGAGGGCACGTGCCCAACTCAGGGCTGTGATTATACTTCTGCAAGAGGAGATCAGTGTGAGAACTGTGGGAAGCTTTTGAACCCCACAGAATTGAAGGATCCGAAGTGCAAGGTAAATTCTTGAGTTTTGTGCATACTTTAATTTTTGAAGCCATATGTGTGTATGTCACTATTAAACATCTACATTCCCTGTATCCTATACTCCTATATGTATATGTGTAAGCTTACTTGAAGGAAATATAGTACCTTAATGTATATATATATGTTCTGGTTCTAAAATAACCTACTAAATTTTCAAGGATCTGTGAGCAACTTTTTTCTGTAGCATTGAATTTACAGAATTTGGTGATGTTTACATCATTATCCGTCTTATTTTTGGCTATTGTAAGCAGGTGTGTAAGTCGACTCCACGGATTCGTGATACAAACCATTTGTTTCTAGAACTACCGTTGCTGAAGGATAGGTTGGAGAAATATATTGATAAAATGTCAGTGGAGGGTAACTGGAGCCCGAATGCCATTCAAGTGACAAATGCATGGCGCAAAGAGGGGCTTAGACAACGGTGTATCACCAGGGATCTGAAGTGGGGGGTTCCAGTTCCACATGATAACTTCAGGGACAAGGTTAATACATGTTTGATTTAGCCTTGCTGACTTACGCTCAATTCTTTTTGATGTATTTCAAAATTTCTCATCCTCGTTCAAACATTGTTATTGTTAGGTTTTCTATGTGTGGTTTGATGCGCCTATTGGATATGTTTCAATTACTAAATGCTACACTCCAGATTGGGAGAAATGGTGGAAGAATCCAGAGGATGTGGAGTTGTATCAGTTTATGGGAAAAGATAATGTTCCATTCCACACGGTATGCTTGCAGTTGTTTAAATAAATAAATTTAGTAAAGTGCATTGTACTAGATAACCTCCCCTTCCCCTTCCACACACACACAAAAATACTAATAAAAAACTTGGCTTGATCAGATCTTTGATTAGTATATCAGTTGTATTTTAGGTGATGTTTCCTTCCACGCTCCTCGGAACTGATGAAAATTGGACTTTGATGAAGACAATTAGTGTTACTGAATATTTGAACTATGAGTCAGGTATGTTGACTTGATTGTATTGCTATTGATCTTGTTTGCTTAAAGTTTCTGTTGTACAGCTTTTAGTTATTATAAATGTTGATCATTTTCACAGGAAAATTTTCTAAGAGCAAGGGTGTTGGAGTATTTGGAAACGATGCCAAAGATACAAACATTCCTGTTGAAGTATGGCGATATTACTTGCTAACCAATAGGCCCGAGGTAATATTTTTGTTGTTTAGTGTATTTATGAGTAGACTTCTTTCTCTGTATCTATTTCACTCCTTCGGTATATATTCTTATAATATCTGGTAAAATAGGTGTCGGACACACAATTTACATGGGCGGATCTGCAAGCAAAACTCAACAGTGAATTGCTGAATAATCTGGGCAACTTCATTAACCGAGTTTTGAGTTTTGTTGCCAAACCTTCAGGTTAGCATTGACTATTCAGCTGATGTCTTTGAACAAAATTGATGACAGCTAGTCTTATGTTTCGGTGTTGTGAATTCTATGATTTAGTGGCACTTATAAGTCCGTTTATAAGATCCCTTGTGTGCATAAGCTTACTGCTGGAGTTCGACTGCCCCTCACTCATAAGAAAATGACCGTAAGCGACTCTAGAACATGTCTTAAGACCAGAACAAAAATAAGGTCTGACTCTCATTGACAACTTGAAAATCATAGCTCTTCCCTCCCTCATATCTGTGCAAGGCGGAGTCTTTTGCTGAACCCATCAGTCAAGAGCTTTGACCTCATGTTGATAGTTATATTTTGGAGGAGATATTCTATTCTTGAGGAGCGAATACTATATATCTTGAATATGTACGAGTCCCTTATGGAGTATGGAGAAGAGAGATACGTGCACAAATATTTTAGTTTCACTAATCACTCGGGCTCTCTTCAGGTTTTGACATGTTTGCTAGGGTCCAGTTGAGCATTATATATGTGCTGCGTTCAAAACTCACAAGTTCTAACTACAGGTCAAGGATATGACTCCATTATTCCTGATGCTCCCGATGCAGTCTCTGATCCATTGACAGAGAAAATAGGTGAAAAAGTGGGTAAATGTGTGGAGGAATATGTAGAGGCCATGGAAAAGGTGATTGAAATTTGAATGATACTGTTGTTGTCCATGACTGGAAGCTTATCCTTCCTACCTGTATTCACATTTCTATTGCCTTGTAGGTAAAACTAAAGCAAGGACTCAAACTAGCCATGAGCATTTCAAGTGAAGGGAATGCATATCTGCAAGTAAGAATGTTTTTAATATTTCTTTCACTTGTTTCTGTGTCTGCTCATCTGTTGCAAACATCAGATGTTAATTTGCACTGTCTGTACACTTCAATGGAATGCAGGAAAGTCAGTTCTGGAGACTTTACACGCAAGATCGATCTCGCTGCTCTGTTGTTATGAGAACTGCAGTGGGGCTGGTGCATCTTCTTGCCTGCCTATTGGAGCCTTTCATGCCATCGTTTTCTGCTGCGGTAATAATTTGTTTGTAATTTTTGTGTTACTCTGAAGTATCGTGGTAGCAGCATTGATCATCCTTGGAATATATTTTATAAGCTTCTTTATGAATTTGCATTCAGGTATTTAAGCAGCTTAATTTGCCTGCTGAGACGCACACGTCACTTTGTGATGATAAAGGTGATATTGATAGGGCAAGAAAGCCTTGGGAAATTGTACCAATAGGTCACAGGATTGGGAAACCAGAGCCGTTGTTCAAGGAATTGGTATGTTTCTGTTTGCTTCTTTATCTTAATGACTAGGAAATAGATTTAGGGAAGAATCAAGAAGAAATAGGTTCAGATGTCTACCGTGGATTCTCATTAAAGTTTTCACTTGCTCACAGAATGATGATGAAGTAGAATCTCTAAGGAAGAAGTTTGCTGGAAGTCAGGCTGATAGAAAGGAAAGGGAAGAAGCCGAAGCAGTGAAATTGGCTGAGCAACTTAAGAAATCGAAACTTTCAGGTTGAGTTTCCTTGCCCTTCCTTGGGGTTCCTTCTATGGTACCCTCATGTATGTCCATTTGGACAATGTCGTACCTAGGCTTTGAAAAGTGTACACTGGTTTCTCAATTTATGCTCTGTTTGACAGTTTGGTACTTCTATTAATTTTTTAGTTAAATACAAAGGGTAATATTGATATTTTCGTACTGTTTATAAATATAAAATAAGAAGCATGAGTTTTGGGATTTCATGGGCGTTAGCTCTGAGTCTTCGTCATATTATCAGTAAGAACTGATGTTCTTGGGTTGTGTCGAAGACATAATTGAATTGTGTTTCAGAAATTTAGTATAAGATATCATCACTCCCCGAGCTGATGTGCTTTGGATGTGCAAATCACGAATACATATTGGCTGAACATATAATTCAATTATGCCATCTTTAACATAACCTAAAAACTCAAATTTATGTTTATTTGCTTGGAGGTTCTAATTGCACCTCCATATTTTCTATATATACAATATTATGCTTTTATTCTTCCATCATCCTCTAACCGCATCCCTGTGTTCCTTCATATATAAATCACTATTGGTTATTTCTTTTATGTTTGTATATCTTCAATCTCTCTTTTCTTTCTTCATATATACATCTCTCATTTGCTTATATCTTTCATATTTATATGTAGCTGCTACCCAGAAAGAATGAATCTTCTATATTTCCACTATCTTGTACATTTGATTGATGTTCAACAATTGCATCCCAGAAAATAAAAATTCAATGTCAACATTAGATCAAGGATAACACCAAAAATAAATTATAGATCCAGATTTCCTGTGATCCACTATAATTCATTTGATCATTATTGCCACATATTAAAATTGTAACAGAGATTGGTCATGGAGATTGAAAACAAAGAAAATAGTAATGAAGAGTAAAATTGGTAGTGTATGGAAAAAATAATGAAGTAGTCACAGCATGACTAAATAGATAACAACATAGATGAATTTATGACAATATATGACAACATAATTATTTCTTATGTGTCTCTTTTCACTTTCAAAGTAGATTATGGGTCCAGTCTCTCATGGTTGGATGTGAGATTATACTATATAGAAGTTTATGAATTATTGTTGTTTCCGTAAAGACCTATGAAATTCATAAAAGCAATATCAAGTTCTTTTTTATTGGTAAACCCTGAAATAACGTCAAGTTCAAAATGGTGAAATTGTGTGGTTACAGACTGCCATATCTCCATTTCCATGAATCTTATAGGTAGACCTGAAACCATTGTCGTCCATGTAATTATACATATATTGTCCATCTTTTCAAAAACAGCTCTTGCTTTTTCTACACTCCACGCTTTCTAACAGCTCTCTATTAGAATGGAACTGTGAGATGTTTAAACATGTCTATTAGTTAACTTACAAATTAACAGTGCTGTGCCACACTGTTGATTAGAGCATAACTTGATATCAAAGTCCTCTTTTTTAAAGAGTAGGTACCAAATTGTGCATACCTATAGAAGAACTTTACCTATTTCCGTACTTGGTATGACAGTATAGAAACTGGTCACTTTCTAATAGTCTTTGTGTAACAGACAAGGCTGGAAAGAAGAAACAACAAGCAACAAAATCTGCAACTGAAGCAGAGATTACCATATCTAGACTAGATATTCGTGTTGGCCTTATTACAAAAGCTCAGAAACATCCTGATGCTGATTCACTTTATGTGGAAGAGATTGATGTTGGCGAAGGACTTCCCAGAACAGTTGTCAGCGGACTAGTCAAGTTTATACCTCTTGAGGAAATGCAGGTTTGTGTTTGCATCTCACAGATGTAGAAATGTGAAATTTAATATAAGTTCCAGCGGTTTTCTCTGATTACCTACCCAATTTATTTGTGTTGGTCTGGGACAGAATCGAAAGGTATGCGTCCTTTGCAACTTGAAGCCAGCAACCATGCGGGGTATTAAATCACAAGCAATGGTTCTTGCAGCTTCAAATAGTGATCACTCTGCAGTAAGCAACCCCATATACCTTTAACTAGTGTCTGCATTATTCATCTTTATGGCTTCGTATAATTAATAAAGCCTGCTGAATGTTGGTCTGATCTGATTGTGAAGAAAATTCTCACTGTTTCTTTGGTTACAAAACGGAGCCTAAAAGACTCAAACAGAAAACAAAAAAGAACTAGATATTAGCACAGGAAGCAGATCTTCTGGCTCTAGCAGTAGCACATAACTAGTAGCATGCACAGGAGGGTCTTCAAAACAGATGAAGCCTAAAATTCTCACTGTTTTTACCTTTAACTAGTGTCTGAATTATTCATCTTTATGGCCTCATATAATTAACAAGGGGACGGCTACATACACATGTAGGGGAGTGTGTTTTAGCCACACGCACCTACGTGTCAGTTTCTAATTTGGTAAAAAAACACAAACACCAACAGGTTTCTCTCTCTCATTTTCATATTGCTTCTTCCTGCTTTACCCCCAATGTCTTTACTGACTTGGGCATTCTTGCAGACGAGATATCCAATCCAGTTCTCATCTCCACACTCCACTGCCTCATCCTAGCAACCCGCCACCCACCACCCTCCTTCCTCAGCCGTCAATTGCAGCTTCCATCTTCTCCCAACTTCCCAACAAGAATTCCTCTTCTGAAATCACTTTGTTGAATCATTTTCATCCCGATTTCCCAACAGAAATTCTTCTTCTGAAATTGATAAAAAGAGAAACAGCAATTTCTCTTATATTGTTTGCTTTGTTTGGTTTTATGAGAGAGATGATGAGGAGAAAAGTTGAAGGGGAGGAGAGAGGTGGAAGAAGCAGGAGAATGAACGAGCTGCATAAGGGTAAAAAGGGAAGAACAAAACAAATTTTAATTAAATATTTTATTTCTTCTACCGTATAACATGTGGCACTGTGTTGTTAGATTCACACGCACCATGCGTGTGTATGTAGTAGCCCCCAATTAACAAAGCCTGCTGAATATTGGCTCTGATCTGATTGTGAAGAAGTTTTTACTATACGTAATGTAGAAATTGTTGGGTCTAGAGCACTAGTACTTTTAATAAAAAGTGTTATAAATGCACAACATTAGAACTTTGATTAATGAGATTAACATTATGTGACATGCGAAAGTACTTTCTGACAATAGTTTTCTATTATGCGAATGGGGTCCTCTTATATTGCTGTCCTCCCCAAGTGCTTTCTCTGATGATGTTTGTGAGGTGCCTAGGTCTACGAGTTATAGTGCCATGTGATAGTTTCTCTTACTTTGTTCTGATTATGAGCCTTTGGGGTTCCACTTAGTTAAAAAGACAAATAACTTTCTGCGTCCACCATGTAGTAGGATGGAAAACCTAATAACAATGCCATGATAGTACGGCCATGGGATCATGGCTTCTGTAGAATATGACCAGCACTGAAAACCATTTGCCTGCCAGAAAGACACTTGATATCGTCTAATGTAAACACTTCTCCGTTCCCATATCCCATATCCTTGCTGAAGCAGTCGGTTCATTAATAATCTGTTTGTAGTGGTTCAGAACATCTGTGATTTCTTTGCATTAAATATATAAACGCATTGTTTTGTTCCTGATTATTTGGGCATCTTTCAGGTTGAGTTGGTTGATCCACCGCTATCTGCTCAAGTTGGGGAGAGAGTTACATTTCCAGGGTTTGAAGGTGAGCCTGATGATGTGTTGAACCCCAAGAAGAAGGTTTGGGAGACCCTGCAGGTCAATTTGCAAAGTAACAATGAGCTAGTTGCTTGCTATAAAAATATTCCCCTCACTACATCAGCTGGTGTTTGCACTGTTAAATCTATTCGTGGTGGGGCAATTAGGTAGAAGTGGGATTAATTGTGTTGCAAGGGACTCATGATTGTGTGTAGATTCAGAGAAGTCGGTTATTCAGACAGAATACCTTTTTTTTGGTTGTAAAATGCTAATCTGAAAAGAGGCTATGAATTTTGACTCAGTATTTCTTTGGTTACAAAGTCAGAAGGTGCTGTTGCTAATCTAGTGAAGTTTGGGTGTCCTTTTTTGTTTGGGAAAAGTTGAGTTATTTTTTATTCTTTTAGATTACGTTGATCATCAGCTATTTAGTGAAAGTATTTCGAAACCTGAAATAAAGGATGCCGCCATTAATCTAGCACAGAACAATTCCTTGTCCAGACAGTCACCCACCACCATCTCTGTTGATAGACAGTTGATTATCATGTGTGAGGACCAATCCCGACTTCGACACCGAAGATGGACATACGAGCTACTCCACGGCGGTGCCTTGATATAGCTTCCAGCTCTTTTCAATAGCCATGCCACATGTGGATAAAAGCACATTAATTTCAAATCGTTTGTGATGGTGGCACAACCATATGGAAGCAGAAAATCATAAGTATACGTGCAGGAGGAATGTGAAGTGGTGATGACAACCATATGGAAGTTATCCTACGACGTTAACTTTTCTGTTAAATCTACTTATAGCTCCTCTGTCACATCCCGATTTCTAAATGATTTTTACAGTTGATTACTATTTTCGTAACTTTGACTGTTTAACCGTTGGTAGTAACCAAATGACCGGATGTTGATCAAAAGTTTACTTTTTGTAAAGTCAATAATTTGGAGAACTTTCTTCTAGAAAGTTTTAGATGACGTTAATTCGAGTTCGTGAACATATTTCACGCTCAAATCAAAGTTCGTATGTGGAAGTTATGATATAAAATTTAAAGTTACTATTTTCGGTAAGGGGGTATACATAGAGGATTGATTGGGAGTGGAAAGTAAAAATTAAAAACTCATCTGATAGGTGTCAAACGCACCTAACAAAGATACCCTATTATCAAATCAATTATGTCAATGCAGTAAATGGCAAATAGGGGTCATTACCCGCAGAGGATTGGTGAAACTAAGACTTATAGACACAAGAAATACAAACAAATGCATAAACTGTAAATCTGGCAGACTCGACCAACGAGCAGAAACCTAATTAATTAGCTAATCTAGACTCAACCAAAAATTACGAAATTAAATACACACTAACTAGACACAGTGGCGGACTACCACACAATTTTTTAGGGTAATCGGAGTTGGTTTGATCAGTGAACAAAAATAAACAAAACATAAGTACTGCTGAAAACAGAATATTAAAGAAGATAAATATGGATGCAAATATGAGAGGAACAATAGCTAGGAACTTCTCTCTACCACTAGATATGCTTCAATCACCCCAAAACAATGTCAAAGATTATAAATGAATGCACTCACAGTCAAGCCAATGTCGTTAGGTCATTAACCGTATTACGTTCTCTTACTTGTCATGTTAAGCGAAATGTCGTTATCGACTTAACTATATTCTCAATTAATTGATCTATGAAATGTCGGTATCTAGACCAAAATAACTGAAATCATGAAGTTCTAAGAACGTTTGAGTAACAACAAAGAATCTAAGGTCAATGTCGGTAGCCTTAGATTACCAAGGAATCACTTCACACAAGTACCTGCAAGGAACATGTTATTTCTCATAGAATGTGCAACGATATGTCGGTCATAAACACATTCAAAATAATAAACCCTAAAACATGCATCAAAGTGTCGACCCAATGAAACATGCAACAGAATTATCAATGAGCAATCAGTGAAGAAATTCTCATCTAAAAATTATATGAATCAATTGGGGTTTGAAATCAAAGACATATCTAGGGCTTTGATCAGCCCCTAACTATTAAGGAGTTTAGCTACACATAATCTTGAATAAGAACCTCAGAGAATACATGGAAGATGAAATTAAAGGAGAAGAAGAACCGGTGCACAGCCCTGCTGGACGCTGGTGCTCTGCTGGTGCGCGCGAGGTGCACGTCTGGGCGCACGCTGGGTGCACAGCTGCTGCCCTTTTCTTTTCCTTCTCTTTTTCTTGCCAACTTTTCTGCCTCCCTTCTATTTTTTTGTCAAACTCCCCTCCTTATAGAAAACCCTAGAGTCCTTTTATACTCCTCTTAGTCTCCCCTTCGTTATAGCACTAGGAATCCTTTTTATTTCTTTCTTTTCTTTATTTCTCCACAAAACCTAATAAAACAATAAACATTAATTAAATCACTCAATTAATAGCAATAATCCAAGTGTAATAGTTCAATTAAACATGATAAATACGTATAAATATGCGACTATCATCATCAAAACTTACCTGGCTTTCTCTCTCGATCCTGAAATGGTGGCCGATCTTCTCCGACACCGTGCGCCGCCGCCCAACCTCCTGAGACCGCCGCACCAGTCCAAAAAGGACTGTCGTCGTCCCTACTCCATTTCTGGGTTCAAATTGGCCCGAGATACGTTGTTGTTCGGCCAAAATCACGGCTTGAACACCGATAGTAATGTTGAGAGGTTTTGATCGTATTTCTCCCTCATCATGCCACCAATCGGTGAGTTTTTTATATGAGTAGGTTGTGTTTAATTAGTACAACGTTCCCGTAGAATTTGATAGCTCGATTTGTTGTGTGTGAGGAGAATCGACGATTTGAATGTTTTAGGGTTTGAAATTGGGGATTTTTATATATTGATTCAATTGACATGTTTAGGCATAGAATTGGCCTTCGACTCCTTCTAGAAAGTTGTTCGAAATGTTGAGAGGAAGATTTTATCAAATTTTGGAGGCGAGGCCGTCGCCGAAGGCGACAGAGCTAGCAACGGTGCTGCCACTTTTTGGGCAATTTTTCATGCCAAATAAATTGTATTAAATGTGAGGAGTCCAATGATGCGACTTTGGTATTTTTCAGAGAAGTTTTGGATAGATTCCTGATTTTTCAAATATTGGAGAATTTAACATAATTAAAAATTGGTTGTTAGCTTTCAGAAAGTAGTTCGCTAAAGTATTCTTAAGTCTCCTAAACCTTTGTGCAAACGGTGTTTGTTATCGATTAAGGTTGGGAAATTGGGCAAGGATAAGAAATAGTACGTCTGGATATTTAATGCCTATTTTAACTAATTGTTAAGTTGGCATTTAGAACTTAATAATAATGCTTGGAACATGACGTAAAAGAAGATATCGCTTGGGTGACCATTCAGATTTCGTTAGGCTTAGACCTAAAAAGGTGAGTGGACCTTTATTTAAATTAAATGCATGCAATGAAGTTTTACAAAATTAATGATTTTGTTTCGTGAAATTTTAAATGATGGGATTGATTACCATTTTTATGAACTGTTTTCCATGAAGGAATTTTCAGAAGAAAATGACCATATTTTTATCGGGTAACTTATTTATTTTGGAAAGATTCTGAAAAAGGAAGTTTTCGATGAGATTCGTATTTAAATTTGTGATGGTCATATATCAAGTGTGGATTTAAGTTTGAGTTTTAAATTATTTATTGAATTTTGTGTCAGGATGGAGGGCCATGCCTTTCTCGTGAGTGTTATTTGATTATCTGGATTTAATTATTTATTTTATTTGACATGTGGGTATGTCAAATGGTTTATCATAAATATTGATAGTGCACCTATGATTTCGTTTAATTATATTTCCGTATACTGGAGATTTGTATCTGGTGTGTTGGATTTCTTTTATATTTGGAAAGTTGAAAGATGGTTTTCGAAAAAAGAACCTTATGTTACATTTATTTACTAGGGTAATTTTGAGACAGAGATATATGTTATGGCCCTCACCACTACGTGAGCTGGGCACAGAATATTGTGGCCCTCACCACCAGGTAAGTTGGATGCGGGATATTGCTGCCCTTAGCACTAGGTGAGCTGAGCACGAGATATATATTTCGGCTCTCACCACTAGGTGAGCTGGCACGAGATATATATTGCAGCCCTCACCACTAGGTGTGCTGGTGTGGGATATATTTATTTAATCATTATTTACCCAATGCACTGGTTATTCCTTAAGGCATTCACAAAGGTAATTCGGAAAATATTTGGGAGAACATTATTGATGTTTTCAATCATAAGATATATTTATCTTGGGATATTTAATTTGTCCAATTACACTAACGTTTCGTTTTTAAAATGTTTCTCTCATGTGCCCTTCTTTTTCAAATGCCCAGATTGCATGTCAGCTTAGAAGAAGTCGGACGTACAAGAGATCAAGACATATTTAATTGTCTGATGTCACTTGTTTTTTTAATTTCTCGCTAAACTAGATTTCTCTGATGACCTTGGAGATCGTGAAGTGTGGATGAGTATGGGAGCAGGATGGCACTAGGTGTAATGGTTGGACTATTTGGATTATTAAAATGTTTGGTTTGTTTGCAAGAAGGGTTGTCCATTTTTGAAGGAGGTTATGTGGAAATTTTGGAAGGATTTCCTTTGGAGGTTGACCCAGCAGGGTTCATCCCAAATTTCAAAAGAAAATTCAGGATGGATCCTGACATCCCCTTTCTTGGACTACGAGACTAAACCATGGCCATGAGACTTTATTTGAAAGCTTCAAGTTCCTCCTAAAGTGAATTTTTTTTTTCAGGTTTGCTATAGATGCTCATTGTACAAGATGCAACTGCTCGATCGAATCCGTGGGCCATATATTCAAAGACTGCACTATTTCAATACGGGTATGGTGTCACATCCTGGGACTATTTCTGGTCCTGGAACACGGCAGTAACCGTCGTGATCCCAGACTAATGAATAACCATTACGTCATTTGATGTATTGACTACCCACTAGGCTAATTTAAATAAAACGACATAAATGTGAGGAGCAGATGAATGAATAAATAATGATATATACAAGTGCAGAAGGTAGCATACAAGACTTATACTACAAGATACATGAAGAAAGCCCAAGTCAGTGAATATACAACATGGGCAAACGAGCAAAGTACAAGTGGATAAAAGCTCGATAGGTCAGAGTGCGCCAAATGCGTCCAAATCAACAGTCACAGAGATTGAATAGTTGAAGTACCATGAAGGATGAATAGCTCCTTCAGGGTGATCCCGAAACACAGATGCTGAACAGAACGCACTGCCAAACCCCTAGTCACCGATCCATCTCTTCTAAAGCAAGTCTACCGAGTACTTGCAAAGTAGGGGTGAGCACTTGTCCTCTCTAACCCAAAAGGGGCCGAACCCAACCAAGATAGGGTTTGAAAACAAAGGTGTAGTTCTCATAAATACATACTACATATATCTTTCACCGGTGATTAAACAATTCGTAAAACATGCAACAACCAAAAATTGTATTTGGTTTTTCATGCAGAATTATAAAATAAATTCCTTTTCCATGTGCCAATGCTAACATCAAAATGGCTGAGCGCTCAAAGTAAAACAAACAGTCTGCAGGGCTTCACGGATCTAGACGGCCGAATCCCGGGTTTGTCTTGACAACAAACCGGGGCCAACTACCTATGCGTCTGAAGACGCGTAGTAGCGAGAGTGTCTATTTACAGCTAATGCCCAACAGATCACTCATGATAACACACCGAACTTACGACTCGCATAACTCTATGCAAGACGAGCGTAAGCGGGAAAATAAAATAAACAGGGCATTGCCCCTCCGGAGGTTCACGGTCATCGATACTGTGGGAAAACATAGTATAAACACTAGGTCTCGTCACTCTTAGGGCAAACACTGGAAATCAGGACAACGGTACTACTTTTTGATCCGAATCATCAAATGTGTGTCTAGCCTCGGTTTTCTTAAACATTTAATGAAGTGATAAAGTAAGAAAACATATATCATGAGGCATCGACTATGCATAAACAAACATCATATAACTTTCATATAGTAGAGCACTACACAAATTTAAAATGCCACTAGCCCGAAAATTACAGCTCACCCTACCTATTATGACGAAGCCGAAATCCTCGTGCTCCAAGCCTCAGTCCTCAAGCTCTGAGTGCAAGCGAAATCCTGAATCCGTCAAAAGAGAAGTCAACGACTAAACAAGTCGAAAGTAGAAACGTAACGGTCAATCTATGGTCAACTACCCACTTTCCTAGTTTGACCAAGAAAGGTCAAAGGTTGACCAAGTCATTCTTGGATTGACTAAGAAATTGACCAAGACTTGGTAAACTCGACAAACTTTTCGTTTATTTTCTCCGACACTAGAGTCTAATTATTTGATGCCTCGATTCTCTAACCGGGCGAGAATCAGGATTTTTACTCATTCGGTACTTATATATTTTTGTCGCCTATTTAATTTATAAAACATTTAAACCATTTAACCGTAGCGGTAAAAACGTAACAATTGGTCTTCTACAGTATTAAAGTCAACCGATGAACAGTAAAAGTCAACTAGCGAAAATAGTGAAAGTCAAAGGTCAACTAGTGAATAGTAAAAGTCAACATGTGAAACTATGAATAGTAAAAGTCAACCAGTCAACTGTAAATAGTAAAAGTCAACAGGTAAATAGTACTCGGGTAAAACTGTAAAACCGTAAAACATCAAAAATGTCAGGTTGTAATATTGAAAACTGACAGAGGTATTTTGGTCAATTCACCTCACGATAAAACTGTAAAAATGTAAATCTACCGCGGTAAAAACCAGGGTTTTTACCCCTCTGTTTACTGATTGACTGGTTCACTGGAAAACTGGCATTTTCCGGCCAAACCAGCTTCCAAGACCTGCAAAAATAGCTTCTACACCATCCCAATAACAAAACAAGTCAAAAATCGAGAGGAAAGAGAAGGTTTTTATGCCTCAACGTCAAAATACACAGAGCTCCGGCAACCTCCTCCGGCAAGGCGTTCCAAGCTCCCAGCGCTCCTCCAGTCCCTCTCGAGCACCCACTCGACTGGGCAGTTCTGTCGAAGCTTTCTCCTCCTCTATTAGGCGTCTATGACGGCGGTTCCGAGCGGTGATGGGTCAAGGCACGGTTGCAAGGGCGAGGCGTAACTGCTAGAGGTGGCGGTGTGGCAGCACGCGCACCAGCGAGACTGGCCTGGGGCGGTCTCCGTCGAGGAGAGAGAGAGAGTTATGCTCGAAGAGGAAAGAGGAAGAGAAGAGAAAGGAAAGAAAAGGAAAAAGGAAAGGAGAAGAAAAAGGAAAGAAGATAAGGAAGAGAGAGAAAGAATTTTTTTTATAAAACCTTTTGTCGACGGCCATGATTTGTCGAACGAATCCAATGGGCACGATCTCCTCCGACTTTTAAAATAACGAAAAAACTCGAAAACGTTTTCTGTAAATCACACACTTGAAAATAAATTGTCAAATCACGTCCGTAAACAGGACAAATACGTAGAGTGTCGGAAAAAACATTCCGCAAATACTCATACGCAAGTGGCTACGTTCGCTCTAATATTAAAATATTAGAGTGCATTCTAATAAAATTAATAAAATAAGTCAGAGTCTCAGAAAATTAATAAAATAAGTCAGGGTCTCACATATGGCCTGCTCTCCAATCTCCAAGTGAGTTCCCCTCCACATTCAATATTCCCTTTAATGACGGGTTGCTTCTTATTTTTAAGTCTCATGTGAAAATGGATTTGAAGTTCCTTGGTGTTGCTATTTTGCTATGGGACTTTGGCATATATGGAAATGGAGATGCTGCTTTATTTTGGATCAGAACTTCAAATTCCTAGGTTAGCCTTTCGTAATTATTCTGAAAGTTACTAGAGATTACTTTGAGGAAAATAAGGTTGATCACCTAAAACCTCCACGAAGGGTGGTTTAGATTTGTGGGCACTTCCCCCTAAGGATTGGTTTAAACTAAATGTTGATGGCAGCTTACATAAAGTCATTGCAATTATTTGTACTGGAGGAGTCCTCCAAAATGATAGGGTGAATGGTTGAATGGTTTCTTTGCCCAGTTAGGGACTGGTCAAGTTCTTGAAGCTGAATTTTGGGGTCTTTTGAAAGGAATGGATACGGCTTGGCGGCATGGTTGTAGTTCTTTGAAAGTTGAAATGGATTCCCTTGTTGCAGTTAATTTGGTTTTTTCTATGATTGATCACCTCCATCCTATTTACTGTTTTGTGGCAAATTGCAAGAAACTCCTTAGTAGGAATTGAAATGTTACCCCTGCACATGTTTAAAGAGAGTAATTCAACGACTGATTTGTTAGCAAACATTGATCATGGTTATGAGCCTCGATGCAGATTATTGACCTTCCCTCCTACTAGTGTTATTCCTCTTTTAGAAGTGGATTCCTCAAGCTGTTCTAAGCCTAAATTAGTTGTGTTTTAGGTTTGTCATTGCCTTCCGGCTTCCATGTAATAAAAAAATTCAAATCGTTTGGATTCTTATTCTGGTCTTTTCTTATCCAAAATAAATAAGACATTGGCATGTTAATCATGACAGCATGACCAGAATCCCTTCAAAGGATTATTGAAATATTCCAAAATTTGAACAGCATTAGGCAGTATACAAATATACGGGGACAAGGTATACAGTTTAGATGTTAGCCGATGGTGAAAAGAAAAATGAATGCAAACATTTGGACTGTAAGAACCAGACAAATGGCAAATGAGATACTCAAAGGGGCATGCTATCAACAACTGCATTAACCACCTTCGCTTCCAGTTCTGATTCATCAATCCATAGGGAACTCTTGCGTCGTAACAGTTCATTCTTCTCCTTTTTCTTCTCTTCCCTAAGCATTTCCTTCATCTTCCAATTCTCAAGCTTTTCTGCTCTTTCTTTTAACTGTGAATTGATCAAATATCAAAACACATGAGACGTGCAAGTGGAAAAACAAAGGATAAAAAAAGACAATAAAAAAGAAAAGCTTTTTCTGGACTATTCAACAGCATGTGTTGATATGATGATAAGAACAGTTACAATCAAGTATAACATAACCTTATAATCTGGATGCTACCCGTAATGGAACTCACATGACAAACTTAATCACATGAGCGCAAATGCCAATGAGCTTTAAGACTTATCTATCACAGCCACCAAGTACTAACTGAAAGACCATAACTTCGGCTTATACTATTGTGAGATTAAATAGTTCCTGAAATCAATGACTAAACATTTTCTTCACTCTAGTTGCCAACAAGGATGACTTTGAAGACATCCAACCATAATTCACTCATAGTTCAACGACATGAAATTCAAGGAGTAGCCTTTAGGAATGCAAAACAGAGTAGCTTTGGTTTAGGGCTTTAAGAACATCCATTTTCTATCAGCTGCATACATTAAACCTGCCTATTTCTAATCTATAAACTAAATGATAGTAAGGATGGACACTTCTAGTAATTTCTGACTTATTTGAAATCTAAATGAAACAAAATAAAAAGATACAGTCAGGGTCGACAAGTTTTTCTCTAACAAGAAACATAAAAAGCCAAAAACAGTTGCCCGTTACTGAATTTTGAAGAACAGCCTTCCAAAGTTCCAATCAGCCAAAATAGAGAAAGACAGCACTTCCATAAAATGAGCCATTTGATTAAAAAATCCAACATTATCACACAATTACCTTAATGGCTCCTCTCTTACCCACAGTAGCTTGCAGTTTTTTTTTGTTTCCACCTAGCATTTGCAGTTCTCACTTAACAGTAAGATGCGAAATATGGGGACTACCCACCTGAATCTATCTTCCCTAACTTGAGGCAAAGCACTGCAGAATTTTTTTTCCACTATAAAAGAAATTATATATATTACATTTATCCTATTTTATTTCTAAGCAATTTGGGAAGGGGAAGAAATCAAAGCTTGCTTATGCCAATAACAATATAGAGGACTCATTTAGCCATTTTTTATGACTTATAAATGATCTCAAGACCAGACAATCAAAAAGTTTAGCTTCTACGGCTCATTCTAGATAATTAAAATTGTGTGTGTGCAGGTTTCATTATTGTTTTGGCGTCGCAACTTAATCTAGGGAGTGAGGTAATTGCACCAAAGTTTCTTTTGGTAGTGCAGGGTGTGGCAGCTCGTGGGTGAGCAACTGTACTAGTAGGGGTTAGTACGCTTAGCTTTCTGCTTCTAATAAAGCGACTGGGGATCAAGAGAGCACCAACTTGATCACCAAGTTCGTCAGGAGTCACCTTGCAGATGAGGAATTACGGTAGCTCTTCATTCACCAAATCGATACTTGCGTTGGATAGCGAACAAAGCAACCAAAAGAAAGAATGGGAGAGTAAAAGCAAAGTTCTGGAGAGCGTAGGGAAGTAAGGGGTATGAAGCTCCGGAGAGCGTGAATGATGAGAAAGAGAAAAGACTCCTGAGAGTCGGGAAAAATAAAGGAGGGTTGCTAAGGCCTGACGCTTTAGCGTTAGGCCGACAAGGTCGAGGGTGTTTTGTTGTTGTAAAAGTTGTAGGTTGTGTCTGTATGTAGACTGATCCTCAAACCTTTCTTTTATAGTGGCTTGCATAGTAGATAAGGATCCAATCTTTGCTGCACGTTGAGTTACACAAGGTTTCGTCTTGGAAACTACGTAACTGGATGACGCAGATCCAATCACGTATGAAGACTTATTTTATGGTCACAAGTATTGACCCTAATTGAGTCAAAGGCTTGTAGAAGTCTTCGACGTTGTATAATGTAGGCAAATAGTGTAGTTGCCTCTTAATATAATTCTGCTAGATAAGGCCAGTGGGCTGTAGCCCACGGAGCAAATCACAACTAGGAAGAAAGACTCCTTAATTGAGTAAACAACCTCACCCAAAAGACGTATGCATCCTTAGGTGTTTAATTGTATAAAGGAGAAAACTTTGTAATTAGTTAAACTCCTCAAACTTGCCATGTACGTATTGGATTCCATGCACCTAAGGACAAAAGGGGTATTCACTCAGGTCATTGACAGTTTTGTCCAAAGTATAATTTTGGGTGTAAACAATTATCACACGCATTCATCAATCAATCGATTACATGGTTGAATCCTTAAGAGAACTGGACAAACAGTAACAACAATGGGTTTATTAACTATCAATTTTTTTTTATTCTTTATGTGCTCACATATCCACGTGCATAGCAACCAAAATATGAGTCTGGGCCAAGTCCTAATTTCTGTATTATTAGGAGAAGAAAAAAATATAATCCTAGAGGTTCACCTTTTCTAAATTGCATCACCCTATTTTCTACAAAATCATAATAAGACAAAACTTCTCTTTGTAATTCTTCATTTTGATCTTCCTATTTCTTCTCAGCAGCCACCAAAATGAAAGTAAAGGACTTGAGAATTCAGATTTATCCTTTCCCTCACATTCCATAAGCACAACACAAATGGAAAGCTTAACTTTGAAGCAGAGCCAAAACCAAGTTTACATCAATACCATGTCCATAACATTCTCTTTCCCATATTTTTCCAGGAACAAATAAAAAACTCGGAAAACTCTCTAAACTTTACCTACTCAGAATCTTCTCTGCCCTTCAATTTCTATCAAAAAACCTATAAAAAAGGGCCCTTGAAACAACAAAATTCATTTTGTTCAGTTCACACCAATGCTAACAAAATATTCACAAAAAGAACCAACTGGCCAAATATTGGTGCGCTATCTACCAATAACCCTTTACACTTCCCACTAAAGACTACAAAGTCCAAGGATACAACAATGCCTATGACCCCAAAGTATTAAAAGCAGACTCACCATCCTCACAAATATAAAGACAACCTATCAATCGAAAAAAATGAAGACAACCTAAATATCATTTCTCCCACATATATGGACAAGAACATACAGACTCAACCTCACATTAGCAATCTAATCCATCATATCCCTACCATTTCCCCACTCATCACTCTCGAAAATTAAAATCACATCCAGATATTGCATTCAGGGACTAATCACTTCTACCAATTCCTCTTCACATCATTTCAAAGTAACTTCTAAACCCAACACTAATCAAAATCACAGAAAAAAAAAATTAAAATCAAATTGACGAAATTGGACATACTAGGGTTTGGCGAAACTCCTCCTCCTCGATTTGGCGCTGCTGAGCTCGGACCTTCGCCGCCTCAGCCTTAAGCCTCTTGCGCTCCTCGTTCTGGATCCTAAGCGCTTCTTTACGAGCCTCGTCTTTCCGAAGCTTCTCGAGCCTCATGAGCTCGACCTCCTTGATGTACTCCTTGCGGATCTCCTTGACCTGCTTGGCGTACTCTCGCCGGAGCTGCGCGAGCTTAGCCTCCGCCTCCCTGGGGTTCGCCGGCGCGTCCCAGCTGCCGATGAAGGAGCTCGGCTCGGTGTAGCGGTGGGTGTGGTGGTGGCTGTTGTGGTGGGAGGGTCTGGTGGTGGTGGAGAAGGAGCGGCGGAGGGCGCGGTAGAGTGGGGAGCAGCGGGCGGAGGACGCCATTGTTTTGTATGTCGTTTTTTGGGGTTGAGAAGAGGGTTTTGGGGAAATGCGGGTCGGCTTTGGAGTTCGGACGCAAAAACCCTACAGGTGCATTTTCTCATTTTAGTCCTTTTTTCCCATGCCAACTAGGATTTTGTTTTTTCTTTTTACACTATCAAATAAAAGGGTTCTAGTAGCCGTCGTTGGGCAAACTAGGAATGAGCAAATGCATGTCTTACCATAGGTTGCTCCTAGATAACGTCCTAGACACGATGACTAATTGTTTTGCTAGTTCATGAATCATATTCTCTTCAGTAAAATGCAATGCCTGCACTCTGCAACTGTCTATAATAAGCACACCCCATTACACCGAACCAACAATAAATGACACTACTGAAGAGTGTTTGTCCGCTACACCCTTGCTTCTGGGCGTACCCATCGATTTACGACACAAGTAACAACTGACTATCCTAAGCTTCGATGTTTGCTTGTCATTTGAAAATCATTCCACAGTTCTATAAATTGAACACAGAAAATAATTTTGGTTTGGATATTATTGGGAGGATGTAGAAAAATGATATTTGGATCAGGCAAAAACACAGTCCTGATTTATCTTGTTCATATGGTGACACTAGAGTATAGATTAATTGGGACATATCAGAAATGAAAAGTATTCAAAACGTTTGTGGTACCAACTATCAACAATGCCTTCTAGATCTTCTCTTTTCTAGTTATGGTTCCTTGATCCCAGAGGAACTCTGGCGCAGCAGCTGATTCTTCTCCTGTTTCTTTTCTTCCCTCAGCATTTCCTTCTTCTTCAAATTCTCAAGTTTTTCAGCTTTCTGTTTCAACTGTGCAATTATACAAAAAAAGGTACCATTAAAATGTAAGTGACAAAAACAAGTCAAGGGAAGAAATATGGAAACCAAAACAAAGACCAACAAAGGAACCAAAACAACAAGACATAATGCATCTGAGTGCAAACAACGGGCACACAAGCTCCATCAGCTAATATAACAGCAGTATACCACCACAAGTACTATACGACTGGGGAAAGCAAACTCTCTTGAGATGAATACGAGGAAGATGGAGGTCTCCAAACCAGGATTCCAGTTGTATCTTACTCGACACAAGAAAAGCGAAGCATGTCGCACTTGCATAAATTTAAAATTGAGCATCAACTCATTCATTAGATATGGAAACAAAATACACTCAATAAAGAACAAATTCCAAATGTCAAGGCAAATACTGGGTAAAAGCAAACTGAGGCCAAAATTGATACATTTTTGTTTCTTACATACAAGTGAAATGCAGACAGCTATAGGATAGAGTCAGTTAAAAAGCTAGAACACAGGTTTACTAAAAAGTTATCTCACCATCCTCAGATTTATCAGATAATATATCTCACCATCCTCAGTTAATCCTTATTCTTATGCAGACACTCACTTGGAGTTAACAAGGACATTGAAGTTAAATGTCAACATGCAACACAAAAAAACGGGGAGCCATTTGGATTGCAAAGCAGCACTTTAGTAGTCTAAAATCCTCAATTATTAAACGACCTGAAATGAAAGCTGACCGGGTGCAATCTTCTGAATGTAAATAAGATACATAAAGGTGTAGGGTAACTATAGTGAGTAACTTGAAACTGGCACTGAAACTGCGAGCACTAAATCGGAGAAACATTCTAAATTTTGGATTCACTGCGGTAATTACATGGTCAAGCATCCTAGAGAGAATGAAATAGAAGCAAATTACTCAGTATCTCACATTACTGAGGTCAGCTTATGGTCAGAGCATACCATCATTCAGAATTGAGCAATTGATTGAGCATTCTTTGATCTGCTTACATATCCACATGGGTTCTACTTCCCTGATTATAACTAACCCAATCGAATTATTGTCCTCAACATTCAGAATTTCAGATGTTCTTCAAGCGAACAAGAACACTAAATAAAAAACGGGTTTCAACAATAAAAGGTGTAGATTTGTAACAAAACGAGTAGAGAAAACAAAGATGAAGTAAATAGACGGAGACAAATAACATACGAGGGCTTGTTCCTGCTGCTGCTTGGCGGCTTCTCGCTTTTGGAAGCGAAGCCTGGCGGCCTCAGACCTGAGCCTCCTGGCCTGCTCGTTCTCCGCTTCTTTACGGGCCTCGTCGACGCGGAGCATCTCGAGCCTCAAGAGCTCAACCTCCATGAGGGGCTTGATGCGGACCTCCTTCACATGCTTCATGTAATCTTTGCGCAGCGCCAGTAGATTGTAGTATCTGCGACGCTCTGCTAGCTTCGTATTTTCCTCCTGCGGCGCCCGGGGCCCAATTAAGGAGGTGGAATCGGAGAAATGGCGGTGATATGGTTTGGTGGTTGTGGAGAAGGGGCGGAGGACACGGCAGAGTGAGCGAGGGGTCGCCATAGTGGTCCGGGAGGGTTTATGAGAGGAGACAAAAGGTTAATTTTGAGGGGAAATTAATAGAGGAGGGTTTAGGATTTTTGGGATTTGGGTTGGTTTTTTTTTATTTCTTTAAATGATTTAGCTAAACCTATTTCTCTTCTGGAAGTCATAAATTCTCTTTTCTCCATTGGTTGATTGAAAGCTCCAGGTTATGATGGTTTTCCTGGGTTAAATCATACCATTATTGCTCTTATTCTCAAAGTTGATGGTCTTCAACACATGATGAATTTCAGACCCATCAGTTTGTGCAATACTATCTACAAAGTCATCTCTAAAATCATTATGTCTAGAATTAGACCTCTTATGCAACATTTTATCAGTCATAATAAGGTCAGTTATGTTCCTAGAAGAAACATTTCTGATAATGTGATGATTGCTCAAGAAGTGCTCTTCAAATTTAAAAAAATCAAGTGGTAGGCAGGGTTTCTTTGCTTGGAAAATTGATTTATCTAAAGCTTATGATAGATTAAGTTGGAATTTTATTGAAATAGTACTTTATGAGACTCATTTGCCCAGATCCTTGGTTAAGCTCATTATGCATTGTATCACTACTAATAGCTTCCAGATTGTTTCAAAGCTCAAAGGGGAATTAGATAAGGAGATCTTCTATCCCCCCTACATTTTTGTTCTCTGCATAGAGAAGCTTTCCCATTTGATCTATTCAGCTGTTGACTATGGATATTGGAAACCTATTAGAGCTTCTCAATCTGGACCAAAAATTTCCAATTTATTTTTTTGCAAATGATCTCATTATTTTTGCTGAAGCTTCTGTGCATCAATCTACTGTTCTTAAACGATGTCTCCACACTTTTGCGCTTTATCAGGTCAAGTTGTTAGTCTTGAGAAATATTTGATTTATTTCTCCTAATACCTGTTCAAAGATTGCAAATGATATCATTAACATTTGTGGTTCTAATTTGTCTACTGATCTTGGGAAATATCTTGGTATGCCTTTGATTCACTCTAGGGTGAATAAGTATACTTATAATAGTATTTTTGATAAAGTACAAAAGAGACTTTCTAGCTGGAAGAGCAAGGTTTTGAGCATGGCTAGGAGGCTCACTCTCATCCAGTCTGTTACATCCACCATCCCCAGTTATGCAATGCAGACTGCAAGATTCCCTGTAAGTCTTTATGATAGGCTTGATAAACTGAATAGAGATTTTCTTTGGGTGATTCAGAAGAGAAGAAGAAGGTGCATCTAGTTAATTGGAATATTGTTTGTCACATCCCGATCATAGAATTATTTTACGGTTGGTTATTTGGGTTTTTTGCCATTAGTAGTAACCGATTGATTGAGTGTGGACTAACAATTGACTTTTTGTAAAGTTGATAATTTGGGAAGACTTTCTTCATGAAAGTCGTAGAGGACATCGATACGAGTTCGTGGACACATAGCACACTCAAATCGGAGTTCGTATGAATGTGTTATAAGGGTCCGAAGTCAGAGACATTTGAGTAATTTCGCAAAAATGGCTATAAATAGCCCAAAAACCCAGAAAATTGTAGCATTTCTGCTAGACCTTCTAGCCGCCACTGCGTCGCAGTCAAGCCACCGCACCGGTCCCAAAAGGACCGTTTATGTGTCTACTTCATTTCTAAGTAAGCTTTCCGACCTATCTCACAGTAATTTATTCAAAAATTTGCCGAGTATAGAGTTTTGATCGGATTTCTCCTTCCTCAGGTCACCATTTGGTGAGTTCTATATATGGATAAAATGGGTTTTAAGAGTACTACTCACCCCTAGGGTGGATCGATTTGGAGTGTGGAGGGAGAATCGACGATTTGAAGTTTTTAGGTTTAAAAATTTTGGATTTTTAAATTTTGTTTCGATTACCTAGTTAGAGGGTGAATTGGCGTTCGAGTTGAACTAGAAAGTTGTTCAAAATGATGAGACGAATCTACTGTTAAATTTTGGTGGTGATTGGACGTGGCTTGAGTTTTGGCCAGAATTTCTGGCGGCGGAGCTGGCAGCGGCGCTGCCACTTTTAGGCAGTTTTTCATCTCCATTAAATAGTATAAAAATGAGAGGAGTCTATGGTTTAAATTTGGTAATTTTTGGAGGAGTTTTGGTTAGGTTTCAGAATTGACGGATGATAAAATATTATTCCGATTATTGATTATTGTCGATTAAGGTTTATAAAATATTTTAAAGACTCCTAAAATATTGGTGAATGTCGGGGATTTTCTTTGATTAAGTTTGAGAGTTTTGGCCGAGGGTATCGTTATTGCCAATATTAAATAATGATTTCGTTTGGCAATTGAAATTTAATATTATTCGTTAAACATGAGATGAGGAGTTCTCGCTTGAGAAACGATCAAGATTTCGTCAGGCTAAGGCCTAAGTTTGTGAGTGGACCTTTGGTTTTAAGATGTGTATGCCCGTTTTATTTTCTTTACAAAATTTAAATAACATGATTTATTCATTATATTAAGTCGATGAGCCAAGAAGGTGGGTTGCTCCCCTTCAGTTAGCCCTTTGTTTAAATTGGCAGAATTATGAGTTATGTTTATTTTATTGGGGAATTCTCGGATATATGGCCATTATCATGAAGACGGTCAGAAAACCGTACTTAATGCATATTTTAATTTACGGGGTAAAGTATTTTATGACTTTTCAGATTTATTGTGTTGTTTGTCTTCACAATGAAGATTCGTTTATATATATATATATATATATATATATATATGACCCTCACCTTATAGGGTGACGTGGGGTAGACCCCCACTTAAGGAAGTGGTACGGGGTGCGTTGAGAGTGATGACCCCCACCTATTTAGGGTGACACGAGGTGCGTGTGGAGTGATAACCCCCACCTAATTAGGGCGGCGTCAGGTGGACCCCTCACTTGAGAAAGTGGCGCGGGATGGATAGGTTGATGACCTCTCACCTTATAAGGTGGCGCGGGATGGACCCCTCACTTAAGGAAATGACGCTGAGTGCGTGTGGAGTGAGGACCCCCACCTAATTAGGGTGGAGCGGGGTGGATCCCCACTTAAAGAATTAACGCAAGGTGCGTTAGATTGATGACCCACACCTTATTATGTAAATAAGGTGGAGCAGGATGGACCCCCACTTAAGGAAGTGACGTGGGACATACTTTGAAGTCTTAGGAGGCTCCGACCCTAGCTTTGAAGGCTCATTGTCATAGTGAAACCTCTTCCCTCATTATTTAATGTTGAGAGTTATGCCTTATTTTGTTTTTAATGATTATTCGAGATTTTTCCCAATGTTGCATGCATGTGTGGTTTTAAATGAACAAAATTCTGGGAAGACATAAAAAAAAGTTTTCTTTTGAGTAACCGTTGATTTTGTCCACTCACTCTAACGTTTACTTTTAAATGCTTTCTTCTGGGCCCTTCGTTTTCAAATGTTCAGTTTTGTAGGGTAGCTGAGAGGAGATCATGCATATAGGAGACGAGACATAGTCGATTTAGTCCGCTGGCACTAGAACTTGATTAGGTATTTATCTATTTAGATTGCTCTTATTACCACAGTTTAGTTAGTTTGAATTTGATTATGAAGCGTAGATGAGATTTGGGGAGCAGGATGAGTCCAGGTGTTGGGGTTGAATTATTAATGTTCATGGAAGTGCTTAGTTGATTTGCAAGAAGGGTTGTCCATTTCAAAGGGGTTTCGGTAAGAAGTTCCCTTGAGGTGGACCCTGCATGATATTCCTCGAGTTAAAGGGGTTAATTTGGGGTGGGTCTTGACACTGTTTGTCAACCTAAATCTCTTGGTGGCTTAGGTATTAAAAAAACAGCTGACATGAATCAAGATATGCTTGCCAAAATCAGCTGGAGAATGCTTCAGGAGGATAAAGGATTATGGGCTGATATTTTTTCTGAAAAATACTTAAGATATGACAGTTTACTTGATGATAATTACAAGCCTGCTTCTGACTGTTCTAGTACATGGAGAGGAATTATTCATGGTGCTGAGTTGATGATGAAGAATTTGAAATGGAGGATTGGTAATGATTAAAAGGTGAAGTTTTGGTTTGACTGTTGTTTCAATTCTGAGCCTCTTATTTTTCATGTTTTCCCTTCAGCTTCTTTTGATGAAAATGCTACTGTCAGTACATTTTGGAATGATGATGGTTAGAATGTGCCCCTCCTTCTGTCTGTCTTGCATGCTGATATTGTCCAAGGGATTTCTAATGTGCCTACTGGTTTTGGTGACTCAGGTAATGATGTTCTTTTCTGGGGAGCTAGCACTAATGGTTGTTTTTCTGTCAAAAGTGCTTATAATTCGTTTTTTGATATATATGGTTCTCACAACCCTCAGTGGAAAGCAATCTGGAAGTTTAATATACCTCTAAAAATGAAGACTTTTTTGTGGTCTGTGCTTCATAAGAAAATCCTAACTAATGTGTAGAGAGCTACTCAAGGCTTCACTTCTAATGCCTCATGTCTAATTTGTGTTTGTACTGATGAATCCTTACTTCATCTTTTTAGGGATTGTCCCAGGTCAGTTAGTATTTAGAGTTTATTTTCTAAACCTGGTGCTATTTTGAATTCTTTTTCCTTACAATGAAATGGTTGGATTTATGCTCAACTTTATTGTCATGTTGTGGGGGATGGTATTAAATGGTGCATTTTTTTTCATTTTCATTTGCTGGTTTATTTTGAAGTGGAGAAACAAGCAAGTTTTTGATCCTTCCTTTACCATGCATGTTTGCCCTAATAAGGTGATTTGGGATTATGCCTTGGAGTGGATAAAAGGTCAGAATAGAGCTAATGCTGATTCCTTGTTCAGTTACTCCATGTTATCTTGAAAAATGCATTCCTTGAGTTTTTGTAAGCTTAACATTGATGGAACTAGAGCTACTGCTTCTGGAAAGATTGGTGCAGGTGGAGTGATCAGAAGTCATACTGGTGCTTGGATAATTGGTTTTCAGATTAATTTGGGAGTTGGTGAAATTCTTACTGCAGAAGCTTGAGGTTTTCTTTATCGTCTTAAACTTGTTGAAAAGTTACATATTTCAAATTTGGAATTGAATCTGATTTTGCTGTTTTGGTCAATCTTATGAAGAACTTCAATTTCAATCTGCATCCTCTTGGTTCCCTTCTATCAGGTTGTAGTAACATCATGGCTAGAATGAATGAGGTGACTATCTCTCATATTTTCTGGGAATCAAATATGACTGCTGATGTCTTAACCAAATGTAGCATTAATCATGATCTTGGTTTGGTTCTCTATGAGGAGCCTCATGTGCATGTTGCTCAAGTCTTCTTGGATGATTTATGCTCGGTGTTTAGTTTTTCCCTTTTTGTTTGTGCCTTTTAGGCACCTCCTGTGACCAAAAAATAAAATAAAGGAAAATAACATAATCACAAACAAAATACTTTTAACACGGTTTAAAGCTTTAAACCATAAAAATCGTTGAATCGCAATTGAAAGCAGTGACTAATGATAAAGTGACCAACATCTGTAATTACATCAATTAAAAAGTTTGTTTTGCTTTAAATGTAAATAAAAATGATGAAATGTAATTTTAACTCATTAGAAAATTATCGAATAAAAGGGTTAGCCATGATTACACAATATTAGTAAATCTACAACAGTTGAGATAGATGTTACCGTCCATACAACCTTGAGGGGATTACACAATATCAGCCTCCGCCTTTCACTTATGTACATAATTTCTCTTTGATCCAATCGAGGGAACATCTTTAAAAGGATGTTACACATGGCTCTATGGTACCATTTCTTCCATCTCTTGCAAAACAAAGGTGACCCAATTACAATTCCAAACCTAGATATAAACCCACTTCAACACTGATAATATCCCAATCAACCTATCTCATGGATTTGGATGAATCTCATTTGATGTAGCTGGTGGAGACCTTGATGTGTGAGCAATATCAAATTTTTTATTAAACATGGATATAATATTACAATTAAAAGGAAAATCGGTAGTGAAAATAAATTCTCCACTATCCTTCATACCTACTCGAAAAACCAGCGATTACAATGGACAATAACCGAAATAGGTTTAACCGTAACTTAGCATAATCCAGAAGCATCGATACATCCTTATAGTCAACCTCAAGAAAAACAATCATTTCAAACGCTACATGCCAAAATTACCAGTATATATCCACATGTAACATCTCCATTAAATTAATAATAAGAACTAAACGACATTAAAATAGTCCATGAAAATGACACCATAACCATGACTCACCCCACAACATGACCACCAACACCAACCTACCAACAAACAAAATATTTTCTTGAAGAGGAGGCCGAAACCCTCTCTCACAGAGGAGGGACACAAAAAACACCAAAAAACCTAAAAAATAAAAACCAAGGATCCAGGCCCAAACCAACCCTAGTGGATCTCAAGGGCAGGCCAACTGAGGCCCGACCCAAGGACAACAAACAAACCTTGTAAACGAAGTCGTTTCCGCCCCACTGTCGCCCAGAAGTCAACGCCATTCATGGTCCTCCATGGAGAAGCAGACCTCCCATCTTCTGTGGCATCGCTTGGACAAAACCCAATGGTCCGAACCCAAATCGGAGAAGCACTAGGATAGGCCGTCGTCACTTTGTCCTTACAGTCACGTTGCTCCACCAAACCATCACACCTCACCACAGGCCTCAAATAGCCATTCGAAGTCGGCGACAGAACCTCCCTGTCGAGACACTGCAACTCCCCAACCCAGATCCATCACCGTCTACCGGCCGCTGCATGGAAACTACACGACCACCCTCAACGCCTGTCTGGCAGCCAACCTAAATGTATCGACGAGGCTAGAAGCTAAATGCCGGTGGGTAAGGCAACCACCGAACATGAAACAACTCACAAAACCCTAAAACTCTTCTCTTGTTTTTTGGAGCTCTATCAAATATTTTATTATTCCGACCATATATGGGCGTAGCTAGCTAGGGGGCAATGGGGCCGGGGCCTATTGTCCTCTCTCAATTTTCAAAAAACATAATTAATCTTAATTTGTTTAGGATATTAATAAAAATAGTGATTTTAGTTATACCTCCAAATCTGCTAAGTACTTTTAATATTTTTTTTACTTTTATTTGACTTTGTCAACTCATGAGAAAAGACACGTAAATGACCAATAAATAAATCTATTATTTATACCTCCACACTAATCAATTATCTTCCCCTTACAAAAACCTAGAGCATGAATAATCATCTACTGCAAAACATGGATGCTCTTAAACAAGTACTTGATCACTTGCTTCTCATATCGATATCCAAAGAATTGACTCCCCTTGAATCTTTTTATGCAGATGGTCTTGACTCCTGAAACACGGACCGATCACATATACATGAGTACTATGCAATCTCATCTTCACTAACTAATTAATTACATACATGAATTTCTTTTCAAATGTTATGCAAACAACAATAATGTAGATATATAGGTTATAAATTTATCAATGGAACGACAACAAAAAGGAGATTGATCATTTGAATTCAAATGAAAGAAAGAGATAGAAATTTTTGGGGGCGCACATCGGCCTCATCTGCAAAGTCTCGGCTTTCTTCTACCTTATTCTCGTCCAAAATGTCATTGTTGGAGCCTTCGAGTCAGTGGCGGAGCCAGGATTTTCAGTTAGAGTGGGTTCGAGTTTGACACCTGTTAGTATGATATTGGATGGGGGTTCATATTCAGAAACAAACTTGTACTCATCAACTTTGCTCTCTGCAACATATAAAAAACGAGATCTGTCGGAAACTTAGGGGGGTCAGGACCCCGTAAGGTTCGAACGTAGCTCCGCTCCTGCTTCGAGTAATCCTCCTCCTCCTAGAACCATAACCCTCATCCAAATTCAGGTTTCTTCTTAGGTTTATTATAAGGGTATTTTAGTAAGCATCAAGATGTATACTTAATTTTTTGTACCTATCAAAAACTAAAATGGAGTTGTATTAAGTAATTGAGGTATACTCAGTAGATTTGGAGGTGCAACTAGAATTTTTCTAATAAAAATGAAACATAAATTGACTTTTCTTCAGTTTTCTTTAAGAAATCCTTAATTAGTAATAATGAAATGAAATGCAAAGTTATACTATTTAAATACTTATTCCAATTAATACAAACCATCAAGAGTTTCTTACTTTACTAATCCTTAATAATATGTAATCTAATGCTTTAAATTCTATTTACAGTTTTTTATTTTATAAATACGCTAAATGGAAACAACACATTGATGTTTATCATACAATAACGTACATTATGTCTGAAAAATAACATATTTTTCAATACTTATCGTGCATGAAATTTTGCAAATCCAAAGTTTATTCGAGATGAATTAATGGTCTTTTCAAGAGTGCATGTTCATTTACGAATTGGTATAAAGAACATTGCTAAAATTAAGTTTACATCGTTTTTAAGCACAATCGTGCTGTTGCTAAAGAGTGACCGAAGATAATTTAATTTTGTTAATCAAATTTGACATTTTTAAATGAGATGTCTGGCTACGCCACTGTTTTCGACATGTTGAATCTCTTGAAAATGTTAAAAATTGGTTACTGATTGGAATCCTTCCGATTATATGAGAGATTCAAACACGAAAGGAAAGTGAAAAGCCACCATTACTCACCATTAAGTACACTGCATGAACAAGGAGTTATATAGGAAAAGCCAATCATTACCCCCAGCGGCGGAGCCATGATTTTTACTTTGGAGGGAGGTTCAAGTTTGGCAATAGAGGACTCGATATAGATTTATCTTAGCTATATGGTAGTTGTTGCGGCACTCATATAAAAATAATTTGTTAAAAATATGCGGACTTTTAAACCTAAAAATATTTTAAATTTGTTGTAGGAAATACGACATGTGCGTGTGTGCACTTGTCTTATGCCGAGGTTAATAGATCCATATAGATCCTTATTGTATTGGGTCTAGAGTTAGCCCACGGGCCTTGTGAGTTGCCCTAGTTGTAGTAGGATCCAGATAGGCTTAGCCCATGATGTAATATTGTACTACATGTAGTACATTCCTTATATGGCTCATGTAAACCCTTATATAAGGGGCCTCACACTTGATGAAATATACAACTTGAGTTCTCCTAGAACACGTTATCAACATGTGTCTCTAACCTTAGAGTAGAAAGCCAACGCCCCCTCCCCCGCGAGGCACCACTGGGCACCACCGCGCACCGTCACGCACCACTGACTGCGCACCTGCCTGCGCACCCCTGTGCACCTGCATGCGCACCCCTGTGCACTGCCTGCGCACTTGCCGTGCACCTGCTGTGCACCCTCTGCACACCTGCTGCACCCTAGAAACAGGTTGTAATACTTGGGTTTAATCTTTGAACGATTTATGTTTTCTATATCATGTAAATATGCCTAACCATATGTGTTTGTTTCATGAAACAACGACGTCATGAATTACAATGGAATTCCATGAGCATTTTTGGCTGCACACAAGGTGTTCGACAAAATTTCCCAATAGCACCAGCTACCGGTCGCCGCATGGATTCAAGCATAAAAACTTGGTGCAGCTTATATATATGCAGTCTATTTGGCAAACTAGCAAATAAGCTTTAAGTTTTATGTTTTTCAAAGTTGCTAAACTCAGAGAGGTTCATCCTTCCTTTCCTCCATCCCCTTTCATGTTTGGAATTTGGTGCGTGCAGGTTAAATCTCAATTATGTTATTGGGTCCGCGTTGTTTTGTATCTAACGTTGAGATGATTAGATTAAAGTGGTAGCATAGAGCACCTGCGTTGTTGGACAATGTTCTACATTTTTCGATTAAAGTGGTAGATTAGAGCACCCGCGTTGTTGGATAACGTTCAATAGTTTGATTAAAGTGGTCGCTTAGAGCACCCGCGTTGTTGGACAACGTTCAAAGACAAACTAATAAAGTATTGTTCTATGACTTTTATCGAGTCTCATAACAGCTTTGTATGCAAAGAGCAAAGTAACATTCTTCTCATATTTGTGCTATACGCGCACCTGCCTGGCACTGTGCACGTTTGATGAGCACCAGTTGTCGGAGTCTACTGAATGACACCAGGGGCTGTGCATGTTTGATGTGCACCAGCTGTCGGTTGCAAATGAATGAAACCAAGCACCATTAGGTGCCATGCACATCACTGTGCAGTGGATGCCGAGTACTGCCAAGGGCCACCAAGCATACAAAGAATGTATGGGAAAATCAAATTAAAAACAAATATGACATCCTTATGATCGTTACTTCACAGTTTTCGGATCTAACTTTGGATGCCTCTGACATTGATGTCATTGAGGAACTACATTTGATTTTATTTCTAAGTCATATGTAAATAGATGTCGTATCGATGTCTTTAGCATTTACAAATTGAGATTTCGATTAAATCGTTGGCACAATGTTGAGGAATTTTTCATGTTGGATTGAAAGTATTCTTCCATTGTCTGCTATAGTTCTATAAGTGTATTCTCAGAATACTTAGTCTAATGACATGATAATGTCGCTCAATGTCTCTTAAAAAAGCGGATTAGACCGCGGGCATAGTGGTGTAGGATCCCTCTATGGCATCACTTGAGGTTTTAAAACCCTCTTATGCACAAATTCTGCAAAATAATACCTCCAGTAAATCTGCACCTACTGGGCAGTAACTTCGTCTGAGCATTGTGATCAGCTCCTGATGAACTAGAACCCAAACCTTATATCAATAGAAAGCTCTCTGAGTCTATTTTCCAACGGTCTTCACGGTTTGTTCATAGCATTTCTGACGAGAGAGTTATGCTAATTTTAGTGAGCAGAGGTCAAACTGTCTGAGAAGATTGTTTTTACTCAAGATTGCATTGTATGATTTGCATACTTGAAGCATAGTAACTGTGTGACTTTTTGCTTCAGTCTCTACCTTATTTAATAGGTATGGAGATCGAGTGTCTTGCAGATAGAAGGATTACTGATGAGATAAAGGACCGTCAACAGTTACTATCATTGTGAGAATGAACTTTTATGTATACGTCTCATAAGTGCTAATGAAAGAGCATCATGAAGAGAAACATGAGTCAATCTAATAGACTATATGTCACTATGATGCAATGTCCAAATCCTATGTTGGAAATAGATGGATTTAGGAATATTGACTCAGACAAGCTATGACATTTAAGTCATTATGAAAGTGATGAGTCAGAATGTTGGACATCCATTCTTCCTCTTCAAAATGAAAAAAAAAATATTTGGATGTAAATGGCAACCCGGGTGACATTTGAGGTCTCTTTGTGCGGTTCCACCAGTCCTCCCTTCACACGGGTGAGATGCACCGGTCCTCCTCCAATGCGTCATTGGCTTTAGCCGATAATAACTGTTTCGTTTTGTAAAGCTTGTACACTATGACACAAAAGACATTCTTACAATAAATCTAAAGAGGGATTGTGTAGACAGATACAACTAACGTACAGACACCGTTTATGCTTTTTTGGTGTTAGTTGAAGTGTTAAACACACGGTCACGTGTTACACAATTATCTATCAAATGCTGGTTATACTTCTCAAGGCTCAATACCCATTACAAAAAAAAGTTCTCATAGAGTTGAGGACGTGCCATTGAGAAGTTTTTATAATCTATTTGGCCTCCTGAAACTCGACTATAGTAAAGTCTTGAGATCGGTTGTTGTGCACCAATACTCCACTAAGGTTATAATGCATGCAACATTACTAATTCGTCCACAACTTATCATTATTGAGTTATTGCACGACAACTTATGTAAGGATTGACATGGAGTTGTAATCCTTGAGCTCGGCAGGATTGAAACGGATCTCCAAGCTTTGAGCTCCGTAATGTGTCAAATTACACTGCTATAGTGCCTAATGATGAGTCATGTGGAATGAATAAGTTCTTAGGTTGGATATGAGTCTCCACCTAAAGTCCGATTATGTTTACTCCTTGACAGACAATCTCTTTAACAACTATATTACGGATTGTCACTTTGAGACTTTATTCCCACCGTTAGGGGGAGATGCGAACACCAATGTTCAAGTGAAACGACGTGAATGTCGTGGTTTGTCACCACTAAGTCTCAACTTGATCCCACACGTTTAAGATAATAAAGTGACGAGATCAACGCTGCCTATATGTCTGTAAGGAATGATCTTCTATCAAGAGGACATGGCGTGACCAGATTGAGATGGTCCTGACGCCATCATCATGCCAAGTGTTGGGGCTGATTCCGAGTAATCGTTGACGCTGTCGAGTATTAGCTTCCGAGCACTGTGGGTGGTGATTTGGTGACGCCATAATGTGGCAATATGGTGTCACAGGCCTTACGGCTCCTCAAGGGTTAGGAGGAGGCCCTTAGGTTCGATAATCACTCACACTAGAGAGAAAGCGAGCTTGGCACAACTTGATCCATTGATCAATGACACTCAAATCTGTCTCATGGAGTCTGAATTGTGATTATAGTTAGGGGGACACCTCAATCCAATTCATATAGAGCTTTATAGACATTACACTAGTGTACATAAGGACGTGGAATGATGAGTTTGTTGAACCACACTTTGTTGACGAAACAGAGTTGATTGGCCTAATGAAAAGATACTATCAAGAACAAAAAGATAGGTCCTTGGGTGGGTGATGCCGACACCACAAGTGTAAACTCTATCATATATGTCTTTGTTGGATAGCGTAGTGAGAAGAAGAGCTTTGACTCACCGTATGACGCAAGGTTTTCCACTAACATGCACTGGAATCGTGAACGATGAGATATGCTCTCGTAATGGATGTCATAACACTCCACTACTTTGTCAGTTTGGTAGTTTCTGAATAACTGAACATGCAGCTTATAAATGTGGTCATAGAAACATCTCTATAAGATCAGAGATATGCATGAAGGTTTTAAAGAGACTTCATTTGCCCAAACCAAGTGACTCCCCACCACAGGAGTGTGTGTTCGCAAGAGATGTTGGAACAACTCCTTGATTTATAAGAGATATGATGCATAATGTCTTTGCATATTGATTCCGGATATACATGGACTCTTCATGGTAAAGAGATGTGAACATCATGTATTGAACATCCGATGTTAAAATGAAAAAGATCTTGGAAAAGGCACAATATCGTAATGAGTCGATAATTGTGTATTGATGATGTATTTCCATCAATCGGCTTAGGTCCTCTGAAGAAGAGTGGAACCTTCATATACTCTCATGATTAGTCAAAGTCTTTACTCCAAGAGAGACTGATCTGTTTTCCTATAAAGAGAGATGATAAAGAAAGACTTGGACCTCTCATTCGTTAGAAAACTAAGTGTAGCTTTGCGCCTACGCAACGCCAATGGAGTGGCATTATGATGCATCAAAGCGAAATCAGCAGAATCTGTCAAGTTTCCTAGGTCAGTTCGACAGGACCTACATGACGTCTCACTTCTTAGAAAACAGTGAATCTAATACCTTTGGAAATAATATGTGTCTACTTTCTAAAGACACCAACCATTTGATTACAAGTATCATATTGAGTGAGTTATAGCAATTCTACTAAAGGGGGACAAATTTTTTCAAGAATCTGATTCGGTAAAACTTCGATAGAGCTTTATGGATAGCTCCGGCCGAACCAGAGGGAGTGTGACCCATGGTTGGAAAGATATGGATGTTTACTTACCATAGCCGTTTACGGATTGTTCGTATCTATTTCCTACAGGAAGTTAGAGCTGATTTAGTACTAAAAGGTCATGAGAAATCTTCCTCTCCAGGTCTAAGTAAGAGATCGTGTTGAGGACAATATGACATGATATAGTCATTGTCTAATACCACATTTGAGACATGTTAAAAGAGCATACAGATACCAGATTATCAAAACAGCTGTGTGGTCACTAGGGATCCGGAAGCGCCCTATGAATGATCTTAAGGTCAGGGGGAGATGCATATTTGAAAGAAAATCTAGCATATACATGTCATCAATAAATGTGAAGGGTATGGTTGTTTGTGTCAACCATGTTGCACTCTTTTTCCCTTAGTCTATGATTTTTGTCCCACTGGGTTTTGCTTGACATGGTTTTTAACGAGGTAACATTGCATGTACAACTAAGACCATTGATCCCCATTTCTGGTTGATCATGGCTGACTTGTTCAAGTCTTGGCTCGCATCTACTCTTGAGAAGCATGTTGGAATGCACCATTCATCAGAAAAATCCAATTGAAACACACATCAGGGGAGCATCACATGTCGAGTTCTCAATGAAGTAGTTGGTGCGTTGTACTCTTTTTCTTTCGACCAAGGTTTAGTTTTCCTACATGGTTTTTATTACTTGACAAGGTTTTAACGAGACAACATTGTAAGCACCATCCGATATGACGACGCGCGGCACACGGAAGAGTTGTAGGAAATACGACATGTGCGTGTGTGCACTTGGTCTTATGCCGAGGTTAATAGATTCATATAGATCTTTATTGTATTGGGCTTAGAGTTAGCCCACGAGCCTTGTGAGTTGCCCTAGTTGTAGTAGGATCCAGATGGGCTTAGCCCATGATGTAATATTGTACTACATGTAATACATTCCATATATGAATCATGTAAATCATTATATAAGGGGCTTCTCACTTGATGAAATATACAACTTGAGTTCTCCTAGAACAAAATCCATATTAATTTTTATCAACGATTAAGAAATCGTAAGTGATTATTTAGTTCCATTGCACCATTGCAGTTCGTACTCATTGAAACCAGAGAAGAGGAGGCACAAAATTAATGTAAAGTTTCTTAAATTACAAAAATTGAAAATAATTTCCCTAACACTTAGTACTATTATTATATATTTTTTTATCAATGTAACCAGCCTTTTATTATGTTTAGTACTATTATTGTATTTGTGGTTTCCTATTCATTGTAATAAAATATTAATTAGTCTTAGAAATTTCTTAGAATTTTCGTCGGTCTATAAATCATGGGAATTGAGAGAAATATTTCTGGAGATAGAGATGAACATAAGAAAGAGATTTACAGAAACCCATTTGATCTTGGTTTATGCGTTTTTGAAAAGAATTCTTTATTAGTTTTTGTTTACTATATTTATGTTAATTTTTGGTAAATATAAATATGTGAAAATTTTTAGACTTGACTTTTTAAGTATGAATTAAGTTTAGCTGGTATGGATGACACATGTTATGAAAAAAGTGGATGACAGGTAGAAGGGATACAGAAACAACTCAACAAGGAGAAAAGATTTTCTTCGTGAGTGAATAATTCTTAATTATATTGAAATTTTTTTTGTGATCGTTAGAGAGATGATGCATAAGTCATTCTTGTCTTTCACCTACGGTATTTTCTGTACAAAAAAAATACAAATTTCAAAAAATAAAAAACAACTAGAAAAAACTAAAACTGAACTAAATCGTGGTTGGGTTCGGTTTTTGAACAGAACCAAGTAGGCTTGTAAATTCAGCCCAGGACTGATGGGTATATCCAAAATTAGCCCGAAAAAATGGGTCAAGGGTCAGGTCGGCTCGGCCCATTTAAGAAATGATAGGGTATGGACAACACTTTTAAAGCCCTGGACGGCCCAAAACCTGACTCATATAGGGCCAACTCATGGCCCGACACAACCCAGCCAATCTCAACCCATATTAGTATTAAGTTAATTATTAATTATTAAATAATAAATATCAATTGTCTATAATTGATCAATGACTAGATAAGTACATAATTAAGAATAATTATCGTTTAATATTTAAGATTTTCAATATTAAGGACAAGATTTGAAAAATAGATAAAGATAAAAATTAATTTCATTATATACAAATAGTAGGTTAAAAGTAAGGCCAGCCATAGACAGGCCATGCCCGACCTTGATTTTACCCGTCTAAAGGCCATGTCTTGTCCAACCCATTTAACATCAAGAACTGGAAAAAAAAACCCTGGACCGAATAGTATATGGCATCATATTTTAGGACCAAGTCAGGTCGGACCGGCCCATTTTACGGACCTAAAACCAAACGAAACCAAACCGAAATTTATATTCGGTTTAGTTTTCGATTAAAACCGAACCAAATAAAACAAAACAAAAGCCAAATCTTGGTCGAGCCATCAAACCATGACACACTTCAACAGGGAAGCAGCCAATAGTCACTCGCTTCCTCCCTCCCGCGCAATGAACGCGCCTCCTTTCCTCTTCTCCGCCGGCCCATGGGGCCAAGCACCGCCTCCTCCGCCGCAGCCACTCCCCTTAAACCCCAATTTCCTCATCCAAAGCTCCCTCAATCTCTACAACTACCTCTCAAGCCTCGCCTCATTCACACCCCACTACCGCCCAACCCCCCCTCCCTATAATAATTTCCCAATCCAAAACCCTAATTTCGCTCCCAGCCACCACTTCTCCGTCTCTGAATGTCATCCCCCGCCTCCGCCTCATCCGCTTCAGAACCAGAAGCAGCTGCTGGAGAGAGTTGTCCGCGTGGTGGAGAAGGCTCGCTCCGACCTAATTGCCGCCGGGGAAGGCGTCTCGGCATGGAAGGTGACGCAAGCTGCGATTCGGATACTGGAGCTTGATTCCTGGAGCAATCTAGGATTTTCAATGCAGCATGTGCCGTCTCTCCACCGCCTCATGCTCACTGAAGGCAAGGTGAAATTTCAAATCCTTTTCGAAATTTTCATTTAGTGATTTCTGTGGTTAAAGAATGTATTGATCATAGACAAACCCTAAGTTTAGTTGTCTTAGTTGTGTGTTGCTGATATTGAACACTGTAGTTTGAGATGAAAAGGCATCAATTGATGTGTATGAGATGCTAGCTGGTCTAAGATGAAATTTTTTAAAAAGCATTAGGGTGGATTAGTATACGGACCACTTGGAAGAACCATGGTTATCAAAAGTTATAGTTCACTTTAGTGATTTTCATGTGGTCCTTAATCTTGATATCTAGACTGTCAGTATAGAATTTCATTTCTGTTTTGGTGTGGGAGCCTTGAGCATTGAGTTTTATTATGCAAATTGAGAACGTTTGCAATTTGAATATGAGAAGTATGATATCCATTTGTATAATATAACCCATGAGCAATCAGCAACTTGCAATTGTGCATTTTCTCTTTCATTTTCAGCAACCGAGTGAACAATGAGATACCTGTTGAAGTTTATGTCTTTCTGTATTAAATCTCAAGAATACTGACTCGCATTCTGTTGGAATTTAGATAAATGCATTTATCCATTGTTTTGTCGGGGTTCGAAGAATTACTTCATTGTATGATCTGGAAGTAGCAATCTGCAAGAATGAGGGTATTGAACAGTTTAAAGAGCTGGGGTTGGGCCCTTTGTTGCGAAATCCTCTTGTTGTCCATTATTTCTCAGTGAAGTGTGATGCAACTGAAGTGTTTAAGATAACAAGTGAGGAGATAATATCTTTACTTTCTGAGTTCATGGATACTTGTAAACATACATATATAAGGGTTGAAGAATTTATAGATTTCGTTGTAAAGAAGTGCACAGTTGCAAGCAGGGAAGACCTTGGAATTCGAATTCATAGCTTGGGGTATGTCACACCTTTTTATTTCTGATTTACAACTAGAACACATGTTGTTAAGTGTAAATTTGGAAAATGTACTAGTTTATATAACATTTGTGCACTAACTCCTGCTTTTGGCTGTTAAGATTCTGTCTATACCAGGCACGTTGAGTTCCAAGGATAGCTTTTCCATGCTTATACTAATATTTTCTTGAATGCATGATTTTGCTGATTTACTAGCTCCTTTGGGGAACTGTCTATTGATGCACATTGCATTGGTTGAGTTCTGGGTCTTGTTTGATTATTTCTCACTACTGATATTACTGTAATCTTATAGTTATAAAATTGTTTATGGTGGCTTAGTTCTTAGTCTGTACTGTAAGTCTACCTATAGCATGATTTACAATTAGTCAATCAAACAACCATCTTCAAACATTAGGTGTTGATTAGGTAATCTGGTGTCGAGTAATTGATAATTTAAATTCCAAGGGATAATTGTGTCTGAGTAGTCAGATTTTTGTGGTTTGGTGTGAATTCACCTATGGTTATGTGTGATCATGAGACCAAAGGGCTAGCAATATCAGTTTACCATTAGGTTAGCATTTGAATTATGTTTAGATTTCAATGGGCGAAGGAAATGTGAATATTAAGCAGCTGTGTCTCCCTTTTCATTGTGCAAGTTTATAAGACCGTTGATTGAATTTTTCATGATCATAGGATGCATATTTCAGCCATCCGGGTTGCTAGGGATTTAGAATCGGCTGCTCTGAAGAAATCTGGAGAGTTAATTATTCAAGAACCAGAATCAAGATGTACGAAGGGACCACCGAGAATGCAGCAAGACAAACATTATACGACCTCCATACATAAACAGTTTTGTGGCAAGCACATTAGGTTTGATTCAGACGATGATGGTAGTGATGATGAAAATAATGACTATCTCATTATCAATCAGGTCAATGTATCATCACAATCTGCTGGAATTTCTGACAGACTGGAGAGTGAGGATGGTTTGGTTATCTCTCCTTCACAATCCAAGGGTCCACTCAGCCAGGTTAACCTATCTTCACAATCTGCTGTTAGTTCTGATAGAGTGAACAGTGATGATGGTTTGGTTGGCTCTCCATTGCAAGTCAAAGGTTTCTGTACCAATTCTTGTCGTGTTGGATCTTTTTCCTCCGTATGTAATAGCAAGCATAATAGGTTTGATTCTGAATGTAGTGATGATGATGAAGATTGTAATAGTGATCAGGTCACATGCAGTTTGGCTAACTTCTCACAATCTGATGGAAGGTCTGATCGTGTGAGCAACTGTCCTTACCCATCTGCAATGGAAGAGATACAACGGCTTGGGTTGGACCGGCTTTCCTCAGATAGTGGCAGCCTGAAGCACAAAGAGACTATTGACTCGGTTAAAAAGAAAAGAAAATCTGAAGATCTTGCAATTGCAATCTACATGCCTCCCAAATTGGGTAAGACAGAAACAATAGAAAATGAAAGTGGTGATGATGATTTATATGATGAAGAAGATAGTGACTGTGACCAGGCCACATGCAATTTGGTTAACTTCTCATCACAATCTGGTGGAAGGTCTGGCCGTGTGAGCAGCTGTCCTTACCCATCTGCTATGGAAGAGATACAACGGCTTGGATTAGATCGGCTTTCCTCAGATAGTGGCAGTCTGAAGCACAAAGAGAATATTGACTCGGTTAAAAAGAAAAGAAAATCTGAAGATCTTGCAATTGCAATCTATGTGCCTCCCAAATTGCGCAAGACGGAAAGCTCAGAGAATGAAGGTGGTGATGATGATTTATATGATGAAGAAGATAGTGACCGTGACCAGGTCAAATGCAGTTTGGTTAACTTCTCGTCACAATCTGGTGGAAGGTCTGACTGTGTGAGCAGCTGTCTGTACCCATCTGCAAGGGAAGAGATACAACGGCTTGGGTTGGACCGGCTTTCCTCAGAGAGTGGCAGCCTGAAGCACAAAGAGACTATTGACTCTGTTAAAAAGAAAAGAAAATCTGAAGATCTTGCAATTGCAATCTATGTGCCTCCCGAATTGCGTACAGAAAAGGTGGAACAAATTACTCTGCCAATAGAGAATGGCATGCAAGCCAATAATGTTAGAAATTTGGATAGAAACAAAGTGGAAAGCTGGCCACCTGTTGATTGGAGAACTGCGCCAAGGTATGATTATGCTTGTGCAAATGGGTTTAGGACGCCGTCGCCAATATTAAAGCCTAGAAGTGACTTACAAAATAAGAGGGATGATAATCATAACAGATTCGTTAAACAGGCAGATAAGCTGATTCCCATTACAGATACTCAGTGTGACCCATCTAACTTTGGGAAGAGAGATCGTCTTAGTACTTGCACGCCTGATGCAATACAAGCAAAGGAAACTGGGAGACTAGGTGAGCTTGCGGCTTTTAAATACTTCATCGATAAAGCTGGCAAATCAGCTGTGAAGTGGGTTAATGAGCATTGGGAAACAAGGCTACCATATGACCTAATTGTAGATAATGAAGGTCGTAAAGAGTTCATTGAAGTTAAAGCAACCAGAAATCCAACCAAAGACTGGTTTGAAATGTCAGTGAGGCAGTTGCAATTTGCAGTTGAGCAAGGTGAAGCTTTCAGTATTGCTCATGTCATTTTGTCAGCTAATGATGCTGCGACGGTGAGGATATACAACAATCTAGAGAAACTATTGATGAAGCATAACAACCAGGAGCTACAGGACCAAGATTGCAAGCTGAAGTCGGTCGTCATGGTGCTTGAGCCTCAGAAGGAATTTACCATTGTGTCCTGTAACTCACTTGATGGTGTTGATCTCTGCACGCTTGAAAATGGACTCGGTACAGACCACTAAAACCAGTGCCCTCGATATAAAAATTATGGCAGAAATAGGTTTTACATTTGGGATTTTGGTAATCTCCAACTTGTTGTGGCTTCAGTTTCTCAATATATCAGGTACTTGTGCCGAGTACCTCAGATGAACTTTTCTTTTTTCTCTTTGGTCTGGTGATGTTATAAACGTAAATAGCCATCTTATGAATGAATGTAGAGTGATTTTTGATTCTTTATACACCATGCCACCATGGTCAATTGTTACACAGTTTTGGTACCCTGGTTCTGATTGTCAGGTTTCACAATATGTGAACATGGTCATTGCCTAACCACTATAAGGCCAAATGGGTCAATTCACCTTTCTCAATATTTTAAGGTCAATTACACAGAATTCTTGAGACATTTTTTCCCTATATAGGTCCATTTAAATAGTTTTACCCACATTAATACACTCAAGTCTAAATAGAGTCTGATATTAGTTATTGAAGTTTAACAAGATTACAGATTGTTATCTAATAAAAAAATGAGATAATTAGAGAAAAACCTAAAATATCCATCATCTTTTAAGATAAACTCATTTACTTTTTTTAATTTACACCTAATGTAATAATTTAGCATGTCTTATAGATTTTATTTCAGAATTTTAAATTTGTTTCAATTTTTCCACTAACATTTTTGCATTTCTAATATTCATTTTATTTTCTACCTTTAAGTTAGGTTATAAATAGAAGAATTGAGTTTTAAGCATAAGGTTTTAGGTTATGGGTTATGATATAGGGTTTAGGGTTTATGGAGGAATTGGGTATAGGGTTTATGGAGGAATTGGGTTTTAGGTATAGGGTTTTAGAGTTTAGGGGTTAGGGTTAGGGTTAGGGTTAGGGGGTGCGGGCAAAAAACCTGCATAATTTTTTTATGTTTGAACAGTGACAAATCTTGCAATTTCATTCTTGAACATGTTTAATTTTTAAGATTAAATATAAATAGATTTTTCCAATAAATCAACGTAATTAATAAATGGGTGTATTTCAAAAGAGTGTAAAGATTTGAGTTTAATCTAAAATGGGCCTAGTAAATTAGGTGTATTGTCGAATACCCCTAAAAATAGATTTTATCTCTTATATTTACAAAAATGTCATTAATGTAAAAATCAACAATCACAAAAAGTCTCTAGCTGACCTCTGACGAGGCCTCCGACTGACCTCTGACGAATTTTCTAGCTTGACTTCGAAGAATTTTTCGATCGACCTCTAGTGAGGATTCTAGCGACCACAAAATCTATTACCATTGACAACAAAATCTACTACCATTGACAACAAAATATACTACCGTCAACAAAAGATAATACCCTCGAAAAAACTACTACCTTAAACAACAAAAATTACTAGCACCGGCTACAAAAAGCTCAAAGGCTACTACCACAAGTTAGAGAAAGCTACTCCTGTCACCAACGAAAGATGCTACTGTAAAAGCTAATATAACCAATACCTAAACCTATAATCTCTCAAAACAAAACCTACTACCGCCAACAATAATAGCAACTATCACTATATTGAAAAGATACTATCACACAATAATAAAGTTACTGACATCATCTTGAAAATATACTAATATAGAGAAAGAGACTATCACTATGATATAAAGATACTAACACAGACACATAAAAATACTACCACAATGTTAAAAAATATTATTAGAAAGATATTGTTCGTTATTACAATAGTTTAAAGAGCATTGTCATTTTCCTCGAACAATGACAATGACTTCATTGTTTGTGTCGTTTGTTTTCTACACAGGTGGATGCTTTTGGTGTCCAAGTCAAAATATAAATAATTATTAGAATCAAATCCAACACCACGCAATATAAAGGTGAATTGTTCTCATGTAACCTATTTTCTTTAGAAAAAAATGATCTAAACAGTGTCTGATCTTTTAAAAAAAGCAAAGCTTTGGTGTCTCACGTTTTCAAAACTTCAAAACGGTATCACACGTTCTTATCCCGACTGAAGAAATGTATCTACAACAGTTAGTTCCGTTAAACAAATTAACGGCAAACATTTTTGACATGAAAAGACTGATTTAGCCTTTGTTTTTGAAAAAAAATGATCCATACTATGTCTGACCTTTTAGAGAAGCAAAACTTTTATGTCTTACATTTCAAAAACTTCAAAACGGTATCTCACGTTCTTACCCCGAATGAAGAATGATATCTGGAATTGTTTGTTTCGAGTCACCAACATTCCCTGCACCATCACTCCCATCTAAGCTCCTCTCTCTCCTCCAATCCACTCTCGGTCCTGACTTCGTCTTCTTCGTCGAGATTGCATGGTATAGATAATCATAGTAGGATCCAGTGCAACATCTGAATCTCAAATTGACCACATCTAGCTACTTTTGTTTTTGTTAACCAACAATTGATCACAGACGTTCTCTAATTTTAGCATGATCCATAAATATTTGGAAAATATGACCGATACAAAATAGTTTAGGTGGGTATGGTTGACTAATGTTGACTATCAAGTGCGTAAAGTCAATTATTAGCATCAGAAACTGTATTATTCTCAAAGAGAGAGAGAGAGACGTCGTCGTGACGGAGTGGAGAGGCCATGGTTCACTTAATCGTTATGAGTTTTTAGCGGAGGGTCAGAGAAAGCTTGATTATGTTTTGGTTTTGACTGTGAAGAACTTTCTTGAATGCCGACTACAAACAGTTTTGTTTAAGAAGGGTTTACAAGTTTGGCAAAGTCCATTCATCATACCTGTGTGCTTATCAGGCAGAGGTATATGAGAGTTGGAAGACAATTGATCAAGAACCCAATTTTGGGGAGAACAGTGAACCCAACCTCCCTATTCGACAATGACGTTGACTACGACGATAAAATTGTTTTTCAACGACGACACTGCTCTTTTATCTCTTCTCCTCTATCAGTGCATCTCTTTTCTATTTCTCTGGCGGTGGTGCTTCTTCTTTCTCTTTTTCTCTGATAGAGACGAAGTTGAGAATCTTTTTTCTTTTCTATTTACTAAGTTATATTCACTCTTACATATAATTTTAATTAACTATTGTTCTTAGTTTTAAAGACAGAATTTTAGAGATGAAAAATGAATAAAAAGGATTTTTTTAACGGAACTGACGGTTCCAGATACCTTTCTTCAGTCGGGATAAGAACGTGGGATACCGTTTTGAAATTTTTGAAACGTGAGACACCAAACCTTTGCTTCTCTAAAAGGTCAGACACTGTTGACAAATGATAAATTAGCCTTTTATGTCAAAAAATGTATATCGTTAGTTTTTTTAACTGAACTAACTGTTCCAGATATCTTTCTTCATTCAGGGTAAAAACGTGGGATACCGTTTTGATGTTTTTGAAACGTGAGATACCAAAACTTTGTTTTTCTAAAAGATCAGACACTGTTTGGATTATTTTTTTCTTTATGGATAATATATAACTACGCTGGCACCTAAAACTTCTAGTTTGACTTTTGGAGAACTTTTATTACCTAAAATTTCACTGTACGCAACCCTACTTTAATTTTTGGCATTCATGTTACCTCTACACCCATCAATCTTCTCTATTCATACATTTCTGTTGCAACTGGTCAGGTTAGGAACTCTATGCTCCCTCAATCTCTAATTATTCCTAAACCGTTCATGACTAATAAAGCATCTTGATTATCAAACCAATTATGTTGGAAGCTCATCATAGAAACAATTTTTTTTAACATGCAGTTGAAGAAATACTACCAGCCAAGAAAGAGCTCCCAAACGGTATCTGTGATCTTGGCAGGAACCAAGGTTCAACGAGTTCCACTAACCCTTGTAGTATATTGTGCATATATTTACTTTCTTTGTATGCATGTGTAAATATAAGATATATTTTTTCTATTAAGATTATGATTGTATCTCTATATAAACCTCATATTTAGAGAGGAATAATACATTGAAGTATATTAAACCCATATCAAATCTTTTTTTTTCTACTTGGTATCTGAGCAGCTTCAATCCTTGCATCTAAAAACCACAAATCCGCTGTAATATTACAGGATCAAATACCATACCAAATCTTTGAATCCCAAATCCCAAATTCTAACTCCCGAATTTCAAATCTTGAATCTCAAATCTCAGCAAATTTAATTTATTTTTCATGGCATATCAAATCAACGACCACACCATCATCCCTCTATACCACAAACCAAATTTATATACGAACTTAAAATGCCCACTCTGGTCATAGCAAACAACGGTGCTATGAAATAATTGGGTACCAGAATTTGTGAGATTTCACCAAGAGACCCCAAAAGAATTAACCAAAAGCTGTCATAGTCACTACAGAGGAAAAACAACCGTCCAATGCCTCAAATATCGCACGGTTAGGTATAAACGGTAAGTTATCTATAAATAGTTCCTGGATTATCGATTCAGGGGCATCTAACCACATGTCTAATGATCCTAGCCTTTTAAAAAAATTAAACTTATCCTCTTAAAATATTATTTCTACCTCTGATGGTACTCCCACTCCGGTTACCGGAGAGGGCTTTATTGTCCTATCAAACACATTAATCCTTGATTCTATATTAGTTGTTTCTTCATTTCCATACAAGCACCTCTCAGTTAGCCAAGTCATTCACGCATTATCATGTACTGTTACTTTCTACCTTTCTTTCTACGTATTTCTGGATATTCTAACTTGACGGATTTTGGGTTATAGTGTAAGGAAAGGGAAATTATACTACATGGATCTGACAGAGAATGGAGAAAAATAAAAGCATTTTTTGGGTTAAGCTAATCAGTTCAATGGAGCTAAGAATACTAAGAAAAATTTATGGCTTTAACATTATCAGTTGGGCCACATGAACTTCAATTATCTGAAGAAACTGCAACCGCAATTATTTTCTGGTGACGATCATTCAAATTTTTGTTGCAACATATGTGAACTTACCAAGAGTCATCCTGTTTTATATTCACCACGTCTGAATAGAAGTCCTGTTCCATTTATAAAGATTCATTCCTATGTTTGAGGTCCTGCAAAAATTCATTCTCTATGCGATGCTCAGTATTTTGTAATAATTATTGATGATTGTACTCGCATGACTTGGGTTTCCCTATTGAAGAACAAGAGCGATGTTTGTTCTAGATTCAAAGAATTTCACAAGATGGTGTCTACACAATATCAGCAGACTATTCATGTTTTGTAATCTGACAATGGTGGAGAATATGTTAATGGTCCAATGTAGGAGTTTATACAGTTTCATGGAATTCGAGATCAGACTTCAAATGTTTAGACTCCTTAACAAAATGGAATGACATAATGAAAAAATCGACAATTACTTAAGGTTGTTCGTGCTTCTTTATTTGGCATGAATGTACCCTCTTGAATATTAGGAAAAAGCTGTGAAGTCTGCTGCTTATCTCATTAATCGTACTTCTTCTCGAGTTATTGAATTTCAAAGTCCTCTTCATCAGCTTCATAATCTACTTTCAGTTCTGTCATTACCTAACCTAGAGCCTCGTGTATTTGGATGTGTCGTGTATGTTCATATACCGAGACCTCAATGAAATAAACATGATCCTCGTGCAAGACGGTGTATCTTTATTAGATATGTCGATTTCCAAAAGGGTTACAGATTTTATGATCATCTCAATGACACCGTTCATATATCACTTTCCGTTTCTTTTCAGAAATCTGAGTCTTACTATTCAGGTGGAGCTGCCGAGTCTTCCCTTCAAGGGGAGAGAAGTCATGAAGGAAATTCTCAAAATTTATTTGAATTTAAAGAATTCGTAGAATTAGAAGCTCTGGAATCAATATTTAGAGTCGGGAATCCTAACAGAAGTCATGTAGAACCACAAGAGGCACAAGATGCACAAGAGACAGAAAGGTACAGTACTGTACTTGGCGCGCATGCTGACGCAAGCATAAACTCCCATGTTGAGCACAGTAGACGCGCTGACGCCAGCAATGAGCTTGACTGCAAACCTATTGAGATGAGTCATAACCTCACCATCTATCCAGATCAAATTTCAAATGACAAAGGAAGATACCAACGTCTAGTAGGGAAACTTATTTATCTTTCTCATACTAGACTTGATATTTCTTATGTTGTTAGTATGGTTAGTCAATTTATACATTATCCCAATGAAGAGCATATGGATCCGGTGTATCATATCTTGAAATACTTGAAGATGGTAGTGGACAAATGATTATTATTTGAGAAAAAGGTGAATTAGATGTTGGATACACAGATGTAGATTGGGCTAGTGATAAAACTAACAGAAAGTCTACATTGTTTGTGCATAAGATTATTGTTGGGATAATCTCATGTACTAACGAGATATTGTTGATAGTTAGTAGCAAATAGTAGCGAGACACAAGATTTATAGTGGTTCACCCTGCCATTGGTAGGCAAGACTACATCCATTTTAATATGTACTAGGTTGTGAGAGCCTTGAATGGGCCCTCACAGGTATTACAAGTGATGTGTTGTCTAATTGTTATGATGTCTAGATGAGTGAGGGTAGAGTCTCCTTTATAAAGGAATGAGGCTTCCCCCTTTTACATATTCTTTAATGTGGAACTAAGAGTTCTATTCTAGTCTTCAAGTATTGCATAAACACGTGTTGATAAAGTCAGGAAAGTGACTTGCCGATACGCTCTTGGTGACTTCTTGGTACCGGCGCGTAGCTTGCATGTCGTGGTTGGGTCCCACTATGCCTCGTGGTCCCACAAAGAGGGTGCTAATTATGCTTGGCGGTGTAGGCATATTAGCCATAATATTGGCTGCACGTACATACGTCTGGGTATTTTACATTTGTTGGAGGAAATTTTATGACTTGACGAAGTAAGAAGCAGAAGGTTATTGTCAGGTTAAGTGCTGAAAGCAGAGTTTCGAGGTATGACGCATGGAGTTTGTGAGATGTTATGGATTTGTAATGTGTTGAAAGAATTAGGTTTCTAGCTCAAGAAACCTATAGACTTGCATTGTGATAGCACGTCTACTATTGAAATTGCTCATAATCTTATTCAGCATTACAAGACAAAGCATGTGGAGATGGATTAACATTTCATTAAGAAAAACTTGGACAGGAGAATCATTCGTGTGAGACCTCAAAAATTTGATATGATTTTCTAATATTATTAAGCGGAATCAGTGCATTTTTGTGGTTTGAGAAAAGAGCGAAAGTTTTTTGAAACGTTTTAATATAAGGGTCAAAGGGTTGACTTTTTATCGGTTGGGTTTATTGTGAAATTTCCTTCACGAAAGTTGTAGAGTACGACAATACGAGTCCGTTGACATGTGGCAGGTGTAAATTGGATTTCGTGTGAAGAAGTTATAGTTAACCAAAATTGGGTTTCTGTTTTAGGAAATATATAAATAGAAGGATTGGGTTTCCATTTTTGGAAACCATAATTTTTCTTCTTCTTTTCCTCGTGCCCGCCTTAGCTTCAGTATCTGAGTTTTGATGGTGACCCGACCTGACTTATGTGGCCAACTCCGATCGACTTAAGTGACGAGACCAATCCCGTTTGCTTCGTCTCAGAGGTGCAAGCGACTCTGTGGTGGTGACGTGCATCGATTCAGCCAGGTTCGGAGTAACTAAGGCCAAACAATACGGTGGTGAAACCCGATACCCGACCCGACTTGTTTTGGCCAAAAGTGACGTTTCACGGCGATGAAGACCGCTCAAATAGCTTCCTCCCTTCTTTCTGAGCACAACCATGCAAGCTATTAAGTTCAATTCGAAGTGTAGAGTTACTGAATTGGAGATCCTCCTCTGTGGCCGTGTTCGGGGTGATTCCTGGCCAAATTGATCGAAACAACATGTATTAAAGTTATTTCTCTTGCTTTGATCTTTAAGTTTGATGTTGGGAGCTAGTCCAAATTCAGATTTTTGTAAGAGGCGCGTGAGGCCCACACGTCGGCGACTGCGGTGTTGAGTGGCAGCGCTTCTGGAGGTTTGGATAGGTCAGGTTGCTTCTGTAGGCTAGTGGTGGTCAATGTTAGTGTTTGGTGGTGGAAAATTGCAGGTTAAAAGGGCCGCGCGTGGGGCCTATGCGTAACCACTTGAGGCGGAGTGTGGTGGCGCGTCTGACCTCCTTAAGGGGTAGTGGGCTGTCCTAGCATTACGTACTCGTCAATATGAGTGTTTTGATATATGATGTGCTGATTTTAGCTATGGGTTGGGTAAGTGAGGGTTAAGTCCAGATTTCTTTTCCTTCGGTTTCAATTTAGTGGGAATCCGAACTTAGAGAGACTATGTTGATTATGTAATAGTGTTAGAGGGTTTCTATGACATTGGGAGGTCTCGAAAGAAGAGTTGTTTTGAGTGACAAGAAACTATGTCTTATTTTACTTCGGTGAGGTTTTTTGTGGCTTGGATCAACTAAACAATAATTTGTTTAATTTACTTAAGCGCTTCTTGTGCTCGACCTAGCGTGTAGGAGACTTACCGTGTGACGGTAGAAGACGTAACAAGAGTTTCAAGGTGAATAAATCTCACCATGGTTCACTTGATTTCCATTTATTTAATCAGCCAAAAATATATTGTTTGGATGTTGATGGATTATTCATGTGAGAATATCCATGGAAATATATATATATATATATATACATATATATATACATACACCTACATATGGTATTTTATTAATATGTATGTGGTGTTATGAATAGTTGATAGTGTACGGTGAGTATATCTAACTGGGTTCATGTAGAACCGTTTCTTCTTTATAGTTCATTGTCGTAAAAAATTGGTTAAATTGCTTTTCTTGGAATCCTTGTTTGATTTAAAAATAAATGGGCTTGATCGACTAAGGTCCATTGGTAAGTTAAAATAATTTTCATATAAAAACGATTTTACATAGTTTTTCAATTATGAACTATAACATGAAATGTGGCGAATATGTAGTTAGGGATTGTTGAGAATGAATGTATTGCTATGCAATATTAAATTAGATAGACATACATATCACCCGATTTATGTTGGCGTTGTTGCTCATATGATTGTGTGATATCATATTGAGCTAGATTATGGAATAGTAAAAATTTTGATGTAGAATCAAATAGACATGTCTTGTGTTAAGTTAGAGGACTTGAGCCTTAGTGGCAAATTGTCTGCATTAGTTGTGAATGTGTGACTCGTTTGCATTCTTGTGTGGCGTTGAGATCCTTCTTAGTGACAAATGAATCTATTCCTGTGTGGCTTTAGATCCTCCTTAGTGACGAAATGTTCTATTCCTGTGTGGCGGTTTAGATCCTCCTTAGTGAGAATAGTGACGAATGAATATATTCTGGTGTGGCAGATTATGTCATCCTTAATGGTGACGTGATATATTTATGGTGTGGCAGATTATGCCATCCTTAGTGGCGAAGAGACATATTTCTGGTGTGGTGTTTTAGATCAAGAGGAGCGTGTACTTATTTATGGATAATTGAATGTTGTATCATTGTATTATAGTTTTGTTTCCTTGGATTGTGGCCTTGATTTCTTTGGTTTTAGGAAATTTTGGAACTATCTTAATTGACGAAATTGTCATGATTTAATTTATGATTTTTTCTTTTGCATTTTTCTGAACTACCTTATATGCTGGAAATTGTAAGTTTTGTTATATTAAATTTTATATGACTGATTGCTTATTTTAATTTGTCAAGACCCACCCCGGATTAACCCTTTTAACCCGAAGTGAATCTTGCAGGGTCCATCTCAAGGGAAATTTTTTACCAAAACCCCCATGAAATGGACAACCCTTCCTGCAATCCAACTAAGCACTTCAACAAATAACATAATTTAACCCCAACTCCTGGAGTCATCCTGCTTCCCAACCTCAACTACAATTCACCCAACAAATTCAACTTAACTAAAACGGAGTAATCAGAGCAATCAAACAGATAAAAATCTAACAACTACTAGCGTCAGCGAATTAATTGACTATGTCTCATCTCCTGTACGCATGACCTCCTTATCAGCTACCCTGTAAAACTGAGCATTTGAAAACGAAGGGCCTAGAGGAAAACATTTAAAATAAACATTAGAGTGAGTGGACAAAATAACTAAATTACTTACAAAATCGTAACTTAATGCTTTCTCAACATTTCATTCATTTAAAACCTCTTATGCATGCAACAATGGAAAAATCCCAAATAACCATTTAGAAATAAAATAGATTTTGCCAATCTCATTGGCGTAAAAATCAATATCAAAAATATAGGAAGAGGTTTCACCATGATAATGAGCCTTTTAGGCTAAGGTCGGAGCCTTCTAAGGCTTTTAAATATGCCTCGCGTCACTTCCTTAAGTAGGGGACCCATCTCGCTCCAACTTATTTATATAGGAGGTCAACAATCTAAACGCATCCCGCGTCACTTCCCTAAGTGGGGGACCCATCCTGCTTCACCTTAATTAGGTGGGGGTCATTACTCCACACGCATCTCGCGTCACTTCCTTATGTGTGAGGGGGTCCACCTCACGCCACCCTCAATAGGTAGGGGTCATCACTCCACACACATCTCGCGTCACTTCCTTAAGTGGGGGGGGTCCATCCTGCACCATCCTAATTAGGTAGGGGGTTATCACTCTCAACGCACCTCGTGTCACTTCCTTAAGTTTCCACCCCGCTCCACCCTATAAGGTGCCATAATCAAAGAACTTCTTAATAAAGTAAACATATCTCGCTTTCTAGCCGATTTAAACGAGGAGCTTATGAGAGGGGAGCAACCCGCCTTCCCTGCCCCATTGGCTTAATAAAAATGAATAAAATTATGTTGCTTACTATTAAATAAAATCATGAGTGCATGCATGATATTAAAATCAAAGGTCCACTCACAGTATTTAATGCGATTTCCTCATTGCTCGGAATACTCCTTGAGCGCTACCTCGAATTATCCACATGGTCGAATTTGTCACACGTTTAACCATAGACTGTAAAATTAATCCAACATGTTAGTCATACTACTGTTAACTTGATCTTTTCCTAATTTGACTAGACAATCCTAATTTGACCAGAAGTTGACCAAATTCCTTCATTTTAACTTTTTAACCATAGATTTAATTCTGATTACACAGCCTTAATACATCGACTTTTCTTACTAATTCATTTGATGTTAGGTATCATATAGTATAATTTATGAAATTACATGGACATCCAATCCACAGTTTAAATCGATTTACTAACTATGAGTCGAAATATCGTAAAGTCATTTATCCAAATTATTTAAAACGTTTTAAGTAGCCACACAATCTTTTGCTCCAAGCATCCCATTTTTATAACCAATCCTTTATCTTTAAATTTCATCATCTTCAATAACTTCGCTTCCATATTATTCTATCCAAATTATTCACTTTCCATAAATAAGAAATTTCTTAAAATGAAAAGTTTCCCAAAAAAGAAAATTTTTAATTCATGACTTTTTCGTAATTAACTCGGCTTATTATTTAACGACAACTTTACAACTTTAAGCTTATCGGGGGAATAAATTTCTACATCTTCAGCTTTTTTTCAGAAATCTGCTACATCGGCGGACTCCGGCAAGTCGCTGGAATATTCTGCAGATTACGGCAATCTTGCCGGAAAATGGTCATAGTTTTCCCGTTTCTTCGATTTCTAAGTTCTCGACATGTAACATCACAACAACATCAAAATTAGTAACCGGACACAACAACAACACCCACACAAACTTACACTGTAGCTCCAGAAACATCTCTCACCTCTGATATGCTCCAAGATTGAACTCAGTAGCTTTTCCATGCCAAGGCTTTGGCTCAACTATGCAGGACTCTAGGCCTCTACTCCTCTATCGAACCATTGGCTCCTAAGATGTAGTCGATCGAGCTGTTGTTTCCCTCAGTCTTTGGCTTAACTATCCATGACTCAACCAAGGCTTCTCCAACACTGCAACCTTATTCCTGAGCTCCACCAGAGCTGCCAGCCTCGCCTAAGCTCGAGGAATTCATCAAAACCTAAAAAAAACACGATCGCCAGAGTTAGGGTTCGAAATCCAGAAAAACAGAGAAATGGTGATTTAGAGTTTAGGACTCGAATCGAACAAGCAAAGGTAGTAGAAAGGAAGAAGAAGAAGAAAAGAGAAGAATGGTACCAGCCACGCGCCTTCACGTCGCCTGAAATGGTCGAAATCCGACCAACACAGGCGGAGCTCTTCATCGTCCGATCTCCACCGAAAGTGGATGCCTGGTGGATTGGTTTGAGGGGTTTTGTAGAATAGGAGATGGTGAGCATTTTGGTTGTCAGGACCCACCCCGGGTTAAACCCCTTTTACCCGAAGTAAATCCTGCGGGGACCACCTCAAGGGAACTTCTTACCGAAACCCCCTTGAAATGGCCAACCCTTCCTACAAAACTAGCTAAACCGGGTTAGTCAGAGCAGTCTACAGAGATGATTACCCCAAAGAATTTCAAGCAGCAACGGAATGATCGACTATGCCTCGACTCTCGTACGCGCTCGACCTCCTCTCAAGAACCCTGCATCACTGGGCATTTAAAAACGAAAGGCCCAGGGGAGAAACATTTAAAAACTGTTAGAGTGAGTGGACGAAAATCAAATATAAAAACTCTATTTCCTTTAATGCTCTCCCAAAACTTTAATGATTTAAAGAACATTTATGCATGCCCACAAAATATTGAATTTCCCACAAATGCATGACAAGGTAAATAAATAAAGAATATGGGAAGAGAAAATGTTCACAAATAATAATAAGTCTGACCTCTCAGACTAGGGTCGGAGCTAAGAGCTCTAGTTGCGCCCTCACGCTATGCTAGCTAGATAAAATAATACGGTCAACCCTTATAATATCAACCTGACCTCTCAGGCTTGTCTGTCCACTCAGACCAGGGTCGGAGCTAAGAGCTCTAGATAAAGTGATAACGGTCAACCCTTATAATATCAACCTGACCTCTCAGGCTTGTCTGTCCACTCAGACCAGGGTCGGAGCTAAGAGCTCTAGATAAAGTGATACGGTTAACCCTCATAGTGCACTACGTAGTTTGCCTGACCTCTCAGGCTAGGGTCGGAGCTAAGAGCTCTAGTAGCGCCCTCACGCTACTCTAGCTAGCATATTTATTGGTCAACCCTTATAATAAAATTCATAACAATACATTAATCAAATTCTCTTCCCAAAACAAATAAGTAAAACAATTCCTTGTCATATATGCATAAATGCAATTTCCAACGAAGTCTCGGGTTCAATTCCATTCGAAGGACGGCCATCACCGTCTATAACCATTTTCGGAAGAAATAGAAAATTGAGTAATAATGTAAATACGTTCACGCATAAGTGTCAATATCTCAAACAATAGTAAAAATCTTTAACCGAGGTTCCCGCTGAACTTTAACCAAATAAAAACGTTCAAGAACCCGAGAAGGATATAATTCTCGAAAACAATCATAAACACCATGCAATTAACTCAATAATTAAGGCCTGCATTTATTTAAAATAATATGTCCACTCACAGTACTATTGCGACCTTTCCGCTCGGAAAGCTCCTCGAGCGAAACCCTCGAACTCCCCGCGTAGTCGAGCCCGTCTCACGTCCGACCAGAGACTGTACAACAAATCATCATATTAGTCGTTCACAGTTGACTTGGTCTTTTCCTAGTTTGACCAGGAACTCCTATTTGACCACAAGTTGACCGAGTTCCTTTTTATGACATTTTAACCTTTTTTACTTTCTTTCCCGGTTATCGACTCTTAACTCAATTTACCGGAAGTCCGACTCAGCTTCCGAACTTTCCTTTATCACTTAACTTGACGTTAGGGTGTCGCGTATTAATCAATATATATAACCTCGAGTCGATATACCGATTTAACATTTTCTCATAAATTCCAGTTATCTATTTCCGATAACCATTTAACACTTTACCCATTTAACCAAAAAGTGTCACATTCATTGAACTTCAATCCTTTAACCATTTTTCTAAAAATGCAACTTTCCCAAAGTGGAAACTTTCCCTTAATGGAAACTTTCCCAAAATGGAAAGTTTCCCAAATCAACAGGTTTCCAAACTTAGAAGGTTTCCCAAAATGGAAACTTCCTAATTACGTCCAATTTCTCCGTAAATGTCTCAATTACGAAATAACCGTACTTTTGACTAAAAGCCTAACAGGGATTCGATTTCTACCTCTTCGACATTTCAGCCGGTTTCACTGCATCACCGGAATCGTTACCGGATTCCGGTCAACTTGCCGGAAGCCATAACCTCCTCGTTTTCCTCGTTTACCAAGTTACGACAACACCACAAAAACAACACAATTCAGCAGCACTTCAACAACACACAATACAACACAAATTACACAGTTCAAAGAGGGGAAAAAAAACCTTACCCTCTGTCTCTGTGCTTCCACTCGAACCAACCACAACCCAGCAGCTTCCTGCTGCCTACCACCTCCTAGACCCACTCCAACAGCTCCCTAGGGCACGGCGGAGATGTCAAGGCTCCAAAAACTCGGTCGCCGGAGTCTGCCTGAGAAACCCAGAAAACCTAAGAACCAGTAAATTGGGGTTTTTCAATTTGGAGATCAAAACAACCATTAAGGGACAAGGGAAGGAAGAAGAAGTGGAGAGGAACACGAAGACACCTACCACGCGCCAAATCGTCGCCTGAACGGCGAGTTCTCGCCGGAAAACAGTCGAGCCTTCCCCTAGCTCGATCTCCGGCTGTGGTGGATGTATGGTGGTTGTGGAGGCTAGGCTAGGTAGAGGAAGAGAAGAGGAAGAGGATGGAAGTGGTCCGCCGGCCTATGGTGGCCGGAGTCGCCGGCACCAGCGGAAAAACAGTGGAACGGAGAGAAGGGCTCGGGGGAGCCGTTGACTCGATTTGGGGAGGTTTGACTCGGTCAAACCTCTCTTCTCTATTTATAGAGAAATCAACGGTTGAGATTCAATCTTGAAAAGATTCAACGGTTCAGATTCAAAGAAGGTGAAAGTAAAAAGGTTAAATGGTAACTTTCCCTTTTTACCGGAATAGTAATTGGAAATTACCATAAACTTCAGAAATTCACAGAAAATACCCGGAAGCTCCGAAAAATATTCCGAAAATACCGGGAGACTCGTGTCGACACGTACTACAACATCGAGTCATCAATTCAGGTATTTGGAATACTTTTAAAAACTCGAAAATTAACTCGAGCGATAACTTATCGAATTACCGATCGCAATTAAAAGTCCTCGGTAACTCGTGAATCTCTGTGAAAGGTAACTTTTATTAACTTCAAAACATTCGGGGCGTGACATTGGTGGTGGTGCGCCGGCCGATTGTGGCTAGATGGTGGAGCCTCGCTGGAGAGGCAACTGAAGCTCGGGAGAACCAGGTTGACTGAGTTGGGAAGTTTTGGTCTCAGTCAAAGCTGACCTTCCTTTTATACTGAAATTGACAGCCATGATTAGATCTTGGAAAAGATGAACGGTGTAGATTTAAAGAAGGGTAAAAAGTAACTGGTTAAATAATAAAAATATTTTACCAGAATAGTAATTAATAATTACCAGAAACTTCTGAAATTCATAGAAAATAGACGGAAGCTCCAAAAAATAATCCGGACATATCGGTGAACTCGTCTAAAACTTACTACGACTTTACGGCTTTAAATCTATTTTTTTCCCGTAATTCGAGAAAACTCGAAAATAACCTTGAGAGATAACTTATTAAATTACCGGACACATTAAAAAGCTCTCGATAATTCATAAACCTCTGGAAAAGGTAACTTTTAGGTACGAGGTCTTACATAATTATTGTTATTTTATTATTTATTTTCTAATTTTAAGGACTCTCGTGCCTTTAAATTGTGACTTACTCATAAGAGCTGTAAAGCTTATCGAGTTTGTTGTTTACAACCAGGTGCACTAATTTATGGTGTATGCTTAATTTTGTAGGATTTCCAGGGAAGTGAAGTAGAGGTTGATAGCTGCCTAGCTAGAATTAAACTATTTTTATTTAAACGCAACTATTAGTTGTATTAAGCTCTCTAAGAGCGAGATGTTTATGGTCATATTTGATTTGTGTAAATATGGAAATATAACTTGAATCTTGCATTTCCTATTATTGTTGTCTAGAGAGTTGTGGTTTTGTGAGTTTTGGAGGGTGAGGTTGTTGAATTTTTAGAGGTTATCATGCTTAAATTATTGAAAATAATCTTTCAGAATTTGGGGTGTGACAATTTGTTTCCCTTTCGTGTATATGGAAGATCAATTAACATATGTTCTTACAAAAGGAGTGTCAAGAAAAATATTTGACAACTTAGTCAGCAAGTTGGGCATGATCGATATCTATGTCTCAACTTGAGAGGAGTGTAGAATATTGTGTATATATTTGTTTTCCTTGTATGTATAGGTGTAGATATAAGATATATTTTCATATTTAGCATTATGATTGTATCATTATATAAACCTCATAGTTAGAGAGGAATAATAAATTGAAACATATTAAACCATATCAAAAGTCTCAAGGCTATGTTGTTAGACATCTAGTGAAAACCAAGCACGTAAGGGAAATTTCATGTCCTTTGGTTATAGATTCTTCAGTCACCAAACCCCTCAAGTTCAACGAGAGTTCATGCACTTATGCTGCTCAATGAGCAACATCATTGTGCAAATATCTGAGAATCCTACTATGAGATATACTGAAGGACTAGTTTTGGTAATACGCTTTTGTGTAATGCATATGTGCAAATAAATTGATGTAAATAGGTTGAACTTGTGTAAATGTTCGTTACATGAATGCGATGCCATGTAATGCACAACAGTAGAAAAGATGGAGGACCAATCCGAATTCCTGTATCTGCTCTCATCTGTCCGAGGTCTACATACTTGGTTCAAATTATCATACTGATTTGCTCACAAAGGAATGTGAGACCAAAATGGTTATGACAAAAGAGATGGCAAAGTTAGTCACGTACAAATTATATGTTTCAGCAAAGCAAAGCTTGGCAAATGGCAAGCGTTGATCAGACCAAGGTAGAGAGGACGAAGCTACAATCGCACATCTTCAACAAGCATCCACAAAGACAGTGCAATTAAACTACTTTGGTTTTCAATCTCATCCAAGTACAGGGTCAAATATATGGCGTGGTATGGCTACATGATACGAACGACCATCAATCCTTTTATGCAAAAATAGACGGTCCATTTTTCTTGTTTCATTTGCAAATATGAAATGAGGTAATAAACATCCAATAATACTAGAGAAATTAATATACATTAGGCAATAGCATCATTCAAGGCATTAAAGGCGGAGGATGGCATTACCTTTCTAATCTTTTTGGACTTTAATACTAGACCTCCATTTTCACACACTCTCAGCCCCTTCCCCTGTTGTATAAAGATCCAAACTTTCACTCCGTAGATCTCATTCCCCCCACAAATTTCAAGGTTTCGACACTGCAGATCACCGACTATCTTTCCACAGTGCCAGAAATTTCAAGGTGCGAGGGATTGCTGTGGTTTTTATTTCCAATCGTTGGTTTGGTTTTTAGTATATCTTGGCCTACTCTTCCATATGGATGATTTGTACAATATGATGGGTTCTGGGTCTTCAATTCATGTGGGCAGAAGAGACCTGAAAATGATTTGGTGTAATTACTCCTTGCTCCAGGCTTGAATTAGATTGTTTTTAATGGTGTTAAAATCTATGGGTTAGTTTGTATCTGAGTATTACCTCTATACCAATTTTTAGTCATCTGAATCTTAAGTACTATCTGGTTTCTATTCAGCTGTATAAACCTAGCTGTGGCTATGTCCTGGTCTATTTGTGACTTTGGATTTCATCCCCTAATACCATCTAAATTAGAGTATCCCTCCTAAACTAATTGCTATTACAGGTAACACAAAGCAATACTCACATTACTATAGAGATGAGTTGATGATATTTTCTGGGTAAATTAGGTCATGCCTATTCTTAATTGTAGATTTATATTTCAGTGGTTACAAAGTTCCATGTTCATGCACAGATGAATATGTGAGCTTTGTTCTTTGGTCTGACTTCTATATTTTCTTCTTAATTGCTTAATTATTTGGTTTTTGTAATTACAGATGCTTTCCCCAGATGTTGTTTATTTACAACCATTTGATGCTCATTAAAAAGATTACAAATCCAAGCTACCTTAAGTCTTTGTATAACTCTACATCAGCCTCCAATAAATTTAATTGTTATTCGGCATCTATTTTTATTTCTGTTGTTTTTCTTTGTTATTTGGCATCTATTTTTGTTTCTGTTATGCTAGATAATTTTTTTTAGTTTGTGTACCCACACTGTCAATCTTCCCAGCTTCCTCTTTTCATTCCTTTTTATTTGTCAACATGGAAAATGGTCACACATTTTGATCATGCAGGGGTTGTGGATAATGTATTATTGAGGAAGAAGGAAGCCGTTTCTGGGTTGCTGGATTACTGAGGAAGGAAGAGCAAAGAAGGTATTTTTATTTTAGTATGCTTTCTCAGTCTTACATTTTATTCTACTTATGGATACTGTATCAACTGACGGCCAACTATGGTGTATCATTTTCTAGGTTTGCTGTCTCTTTTAAACAAATAAACAAGAGCAAACACAGCTTATGTGTCTCTTTTAAAGTATCATTTTCTTTTATACTTTATTCTTCATTATCAAAATCTAATCTAAGATCTTCATAGCATTATATAATGCATGCCAAATCACGGTTAACAGAGACTAAGCAGTATGTATAGTCTGCTTCCATACAAGCTGAAATCTTATCCCACTTTTCATGGAGACAAGTTCTAGCTATGATGTTGATTCTTCTGTTGATGATAAAGGAACTGATGCATTAATTTGTATTTGTATCTATAGTATATTAAAAGTCAATTTTCTGTTCACATATGCTTTATTTTTGCTCTTTCAATTTTTTTGTTTGAAGTTTGGACTGAGATTTGAACAGGCATTTTTTTGTTAAATACAAAATGAATATGTAATGCTGCATTATGTTGTAAATTTAGTTCTCTCTTTCAATGGATCTGAATTTTTTTAAAGATATGCTTAATAGACAAGAGTATTTACATCATGCAAGAAGCTAATAAGTAAACTTAATGTATAAACATGGTACTGGAGGAGTTTGAAGTTGTTCTACCGCCCTACAATTAAACTACGAGCATTCAAAAAATTGGCTTACTTTTTTCAAATCCAAAATTGCCAACAATGTGTCTAGTGTGTTGTTGTTTGTTCTTCATTTGCTTCACGAAAAGAATTTTATTTCCATCAGATAATATAATTAGAGATATACATATATGTAGCTAGGAATTGATCTACATTCGTCTTTTCTTCATTTACACGCTATGTATTGTTTTCCAATCACTGGTAATCAGGTGCTGCTGATTTAGAGGCGGGACTCAAGTAAATCTTAAACGATTAAGTGAATAGTAAAGTTCAGATTACAATAGATCGTATAGATTTGCTTCCCATTTGATATTATTCCTTCCGATAGTTTGGCTCATACACTAAATCCCATTTCATTTGGCTCAGATACTACTTTATTAACTTATACTGTAGGTATAAAATCTGTGAAGATAGACTGAACTTAAATTAATAGCCTACATCTATTTCTTGCTAGAATATCATTGTAGATTTTTTTATCATCAAGAACAAAAATGCATTTCATGTAAATATATTTTTAATGATCTATGAATGACATACAATTTTTCCTGCAGCAATACGCGGGCAATCTGCCTAGTTACCTTTGTAATCTTTTGTGACGTAATACTAGACCTCCATTTATATCCTTCAATTTTTCACATACACCACCTTCCTCTGTTCTACAAAGATCCAAACTTTCACTCCATAGATCTCATTTCCCCTGCAAAATTCTCACAAACCTGCAATCCCACATTGCCTGCCACCATGTTTAGACCAAAACCCACATCAAGATTCATCCTTTTGGCCCTCACCCTTCTCCTACTAGCCAACTTCACAGCTTCAATCTCAGCCACTACTGAAAGTGAAGACAGTGAACTGGAGGAGCTAATAGCATTGGATGATGAAGTGGAACAAGAAGAAGAGCAAGGAGTGTCTGCAAATGTGAGGTCTTCAGAGGCAGAGGTGTTAACTAAAGCCCAAAGGATTGTACTTGAGCTCAACCATGACAACACTAAAAGGGTGATTGAGAAGAATGAGTTTGTTCTGGTTCTTGGATATGCTCCTTGGTGTGCCAGAAGTGCTGAGCTTATGCCTCAATTTGCTGAGGCTGCAACTTCACTCAGTGAACTGGGGAGTCCTCTTCTGATGGCTAAGCTTGATGGAGAGAGGTATCCAAAAACGGCGTCGTTGTTTGAGATCAAGGGGTTCCCTACTCTGCTTTTGTTTGTCAATGGCACTTCTCAAGTATACACTGGTGGATTTTCTGCGTACGTGGGCTTATAACTTTACCAAAACTGTTCAGTTGTAAATATGTGATTGGGATTAGCTATCTTAATACTAGTTTGGTCAATTATATCACTGTCTTGTGATTGGTGGAATCTTTGTGTTTGTTGTTGTCTCTAGTATTGGATATATGTGTTCAGCTTCAATCAAGTAGATTTATCAATAGGGTTGAATATCAGTTTTTGCTGCCTACTATCAACTTGTCTTTGAACAATTTGCATTGGTATACATGGGAAGCAATTTATAAATATCTAAGACTCACTCACTTACATGCCATAGTGTATGCCATTAATGTGTTTATGGGGCATTATTCATTTCTATTCAGTGAAGAAATAGTGATATGGGCAAGGAAGAAGACCGGTGATCCTGTTATTAGGATAAGCTCAGTGCCAGCAGCTGAAGAATTTCTCAAGAAGCATCATATATTTGTTGTTGGTTTGTTTGAAAAGTTTGAGGTACATGCTGTTTTCTTATATTGGGGGTGCTTTGTTTTCTTTGTGTTGATTGTCGATTTGTTGGCATATAACTGACATTTGCCTTTTCTTTTGTTATGGAACTAGGGGCCTCACTATAAAGAATTTGTAGAAGCAGCAACAGCTGACAATGCAATTCAGTTTGTAGAAGTAAGCGACATCGGTGTTGCCAATGTTCTCTTTCCAAATGTAAAACAAGCTAATCTTTTCCTTGGAATTGTGAAAAGTGAGGCTGAAAGATACACTGCATACGGTGAGTTGGTAAATAGGAACCTTTATTTGTCTGACTTTTTTCACGGATTTTTGTTTTGTCTAGTATCACTTTCTTGTTATTTTTATTGTTTCTCTGTCCGAGTTTTTTATCTTTAGTTTGAAGGCGAGGATAATTGATTTTTCTTTGCATAATATCTGGAGTCAACTAGAGTTTATATGCTGAGAAAACCATAAATCCTAATCTTGGTATTGTGGACTTGCATATCTGACTGTTTCTTTTATCACATTTCCTGAAGTTATGCCAGTGAGCCAGAATTCACTGAAGTGATTGTTAATTTGTTTGGTTTGCAGATGGGACATTTGAGATGGGGCAAATATTGAAGTTTTTGGATTATAACAAGTTTCCATTAGTTAACAGGCTGAGTGAATCAAATTCTGCCACAGTTTACTCCAGCCCTCTTAAACTTCAGGTTTCTGATACTTTTGATTTACATACCTCTCAAAAATTCTATTACTTTCATACATAGATACATAAATATGTGCATGTTTATTTTTGTGTTCTTTATCATGTACCTTGTTGCAAATGGGAATTTGTAGTTCTGGAACAGTATCAAAAAAGACAAAATCATATATAAATCTGACTCTGTATATAACATAAGGAAACTGCAGCCAGATATACCTGGAATAAATTTAGCAACTTAAAATGATGATTCAGATCCAAGTTGGATTTTCTAACAACCTGTGCATCTTTAAGTATAAGGGACATGTTTCTCTCCAGTCACTCATTCAGTAATTCAAGATGCTTAAATGACAATATGCAGGTTGACCACCTATTTTGTGTCATTGAAATAGATTAAGTTTCTTTTGAAACAGATAACAAGACAATTGTACCTCCACCAATATTTGTGAGCTTAGGTTAACTGCTGAGAATTGTATTTTTCTGAAGCTCAGTATTACTGGAAATAGGAAAACATTCAAAAGTACTTACAAGGTTATTGATCTGGCGACTCTTTTTCATTGTCTGCTAGGTCATTGTCTTTGCAGAAGAAGAGGAATTCAAGAAACTTCTGGAGCCTCTTCAAGATGTTGCTCGAGAGTTCAAGTCAGAGGTACATATGAATGGGCTGAATTTGAAACTTTTGAATGAATTAGGTAGATCTACTAATGACATTATCAATTTCTTGATCTAGGTAATGTTTATTTATATTGACATCACAGATGAAAACCTTGCCAAGCCTTACTTAACATTATTTGGGTTTGAAGAAGCAGAGAGCACTGTGGTTAGTTTTCTACTTGTGAAAAGCATGCATATTGGCTTGACGTTTCGCTCTGTGCTAGATGATATTTACCAAGGCTACAACTTTGTTTGTGTTGTTTGTTTTCTGCACAGGTGGCTGCTTTTGATGTCCCAGTCAACTCTAAATATCTATTAGAATCAAATCCAACACCAAGCAATATAAAGGTAAAATTTTCTCATGCATCCTATTTTCTTTATAATTAATAACTACGCTGGCACCTAAAACTTCTGGTTTGACTTTTGTAGGAGTTCTGCTTGGGCCTTCTGCATGGCACTTTGTCTCCATACTTCAAATCACAACCAATACCTAATAACGTAAGTTGTTTCCCTTAAAGCTTTTTGGATCAAAGATGATAATTAGTCTATTCTTGTGAAAATAGTTATATAATTTGCTTCTTTGTGTGTTGCATACTCTTCATTCGAAAAAGTTTATTTTATGGCAGAGCTGAAACAAAGAATATTCCCAATGCTAATTTCATAATCTTATAGATTTTTCACCTGCATATTACTGGTCTCAGTCATTGAAAAACTGTGAATCGGCATGTCTTACTTAGCCAATTTATGGAAAAACATTTTGTTATAATAAATTTTATACCACTACTGCTGGGAATCTGCAGACAAATGAAACCGTCCATATCGTTGTTGGAAAGACATTTGATGACTTGGTTTTGAATAACAACAGGAATGTTCTACTAGAGGTATGCACTTTTTTCTTCTAGTTTTCTACTATTAGTATCTAGGCTGAAGCAACATATGTTTGGAAACAGAAGATGACCAACTTTTAACAAAATAGAGAGTTGTTCAAAATAACATACAGTTTTTGTATTTTACTTTACATATCGAAATGTAATTATGTCCTTCCCACTAATTTTGCCAAAGAAAAAAAATAGAAGAAAAAGAAGAAACGGCCTTAATTGGTCTAAAGAATTCCTAATTATCTAGTCTAATAGACAGATTTTATTGCCTATTTGCATATAAATCTCATCACTGTTGTGAAACAGGTGTTCACACCCTGGTGCATCACATGTGAGACCACTAGCAAGCGAGTTGAGAAGTTGGCTAAGCATTTCAAAAGCTTGGATAATTTGTTCTTTGCAAAAATTGATGCTTCTGTCAATGAACATCCAAAACTGAAAGTAAGTATTATTTTTGGATCAAGTTTTTGCTTACAACATTTAGTTGAATACCATTTCATTGGATGTCAGATAAGCATTATAGAGACAAGGATGTGAACTTATTTCAATTTCATGGTTATAGTTGTGAGGACTCTCTCTGAGTGAACCATGTTTCAGTAATTTTGTTTGTCTACTCGTGTTCTACGAGTGTTAGGGGTTCACTCATCTTTTTCCTTAATAGCTTTATGGTCAGTGCAATCCAATAATTGCTGCTTGTTTTTATTTTGATCATTTATAGAATAGTATAAAAATTTCTGGTAGTCTTTTTTTGGGTCCGTTAGAAATAGAGCAGCATTATGACGGTTCTTATTTCTTAGGAATTCAATATTTGCTCACATGTTATTGATGAGAATCAAATGACAGTGAGCTTTTTAGATGATTAATCGGTGATTCTAAGTATATATTGTTTTGATTGTTTGCCATTGCAGGTAGATGACTATCCAACACTCTTATTATGATGGTTCTTATTTCTTAGGAATTCAATATTTGCTCATATGTTATTGATGCGAATCAAATGACAGTGAGCTTTATAGATGATTAATCGGTAGTTCTAAGAAGTTTATATTGTTTTGATTGTTTGCCATTGCAGGTAGATGACTATCCAACACTATTATTTTACACAGCCAATGATAAAGAGAATCCGGTAATGACATATCCCATACTTGCAGTTATTTACTCTTTAGACCAAAAAAGACCATTCCCATGTATGAAATTCTTTTACAATTTGCAGATCAAGCTTTCTACAAAGACCACCTTGAAGGACCTGGCCACATCAATCAACAAACATGTGAAAGCCAAATATGAAGTTGTTAAAGATGAACTATAGGTACATATACAAATTGGTCTACAAGATCTCATATATGATATGATAGTGATTACTTGGGGATTTGTAACCAGAATTTTGAAAGAAGGATAGGCCTGAGGAATTGGTTAAGGTCTCGCTTTGAACCAAGCATGTTGAGTCTGCAGTATTGTTCCCTTTTCCTCATAAAAAGTAGCTTTCTAGCTGGAGCGCATATTTTTCAATTATTATGATATTGTCTTCACAATACGTTGATCAAGGTGGCAATGATTTTACTGATATGCAGTAACAAGTGATAGAGTTATAAATTTGTTAGGGACAGTGTTTGAGTAATGCGCAAGAGTACAGTAGTTAAAAGAAGTTTCTCAAAAGAATAATAATGTGGTGTTTCTGGGATTAACCTAAAAACCCACAGCCTAACAAGATGTTATGTTGCACGCCCTTTGTTGCTGTGCCTTATTTTCACAAACTCTACTGCTCACTGCTCACTGCTCACTGCTCACTGCTCAACCTCACCGAGTCCGTTTGTTATGACTTGTTTCTTTTATATTATACCTTGCTAGATCTGAAAGTCAACCAAGCTTGACGAGATTCAGTCTTAAACTACTCTTCTCCAGCTCAGTCACACCCCCTTCATTTCTTCACAGTTCATTCTTTACTTCCTCTATTTTCTTTGGCTTGCTTTGTGGTCGGTGTTATAGGAGAGCGAGTGATAGATGTAGATGTGTTTTTGGGATTGGGAATATTGCTTCTGGAGCATTCATCTGGAAAGCTAAGTAAAACTCATTGTCGGTGATACACAACTTTTACAGTTTTTTTTTATTTTTTTGTTTTTTTTTGTTTTTTTGGGTGTGAATTCTTTTATTATATAATTTTCTTATATATATAGGATTTTTTTTGGCTACAAACGACCTCACCAATGATTTTAGTGCAGATTTTTATTTTTGCATCACTTTTTGATTGAATTTCATTATCTCCGTTGTCTAGTATCTAGATAATATTGTATATATTATCTTTATAAAATTTCAGCCAATTTAGTGATCATTAAGACACTTAAAATCAAAAAACAAATGGACAAACTAAATTATGGCAAACATGAATCGTTCATGTTTATAATAGAAAAACAATTTTGAGGGCCTTAACGATTATCAAATTGGTTGAAATTTTGCAGAGATGATCTACACAATAGTATCTAGATACTAGACGGTGGAGATGAGAAAATTCTATCAAACAATGATGCAAAAATGAAAATCTAAAACCATTGATGATGACGTTTGTAGCCCAAAAGCCCTATATATAGGATGATTATTAGGAGCTGACGTCCGTTCAGGAACGAATTTCAATATTTCATCCACTTCTTAATTATATTTTCTCATTTTAACCGTTCATATTCTAGGTATATATGTGTAGTTCATCTCTACAAATTTTTAGCTAAACTGATAATCGTTAAGGCGTTCAAATTAATGAAACTATCTGAGTTGTTTATCGTGAACCGTAACTCTAAATCACAGCTTTGAATGCCTTAATGATTATTAATTTGGCTAAAAATTTGTAGAGATGATCTACACATATATACCTAGAATCTGAACGGTTAAGATGAGAATATATGATCGAGAAGTGGGTGAAATAATGAATTCCGTTCCTTAGCTAAGGAACGAACCTTCGCTCCTGATTGATATATATATATATATATATATATATATATATATATATATATATATATATATATATATAAGGACGTGTTTAACACATCAATATATTAACATCTATGCAATGGTGCAGGATACATGTCCAATGGTTATCGCAACTGATAATTATGCGGCAGCGCTCCGTCCTGAAACTTAACCGAATTGTAAATATGAGTTCAAATTAAATCATATAAAAAAGAATACAGTCGAAGTGTTCAATCACTTAAGAATCTAATGAAACAACTGGTCCATCAAATGTAAAGGATAGACAGAGGGGAAGAGCTGCTGTGCTGTGTACTAACCTCTTCCCATTCGTAATTACATATTTTTGTTAACATTTGTAATATCGACTGTAGTGAAAAAGGCTAGGTTAACTGAAACATGGTGTCTAACAAGTTAAGACAGTCTGAAATGGCTTACAAAATCATCGAACATGACTGGAGGAAGATCCTTCATTTTCTCTACTGAGCGACAGTAACGGAAAAATGATGCAAATTCTGTCGGATTGCCAAGACACAACGCCTGATAGAACATTTAACTGATCAGTCAAAAGATGACAAATAAAAAAAGGAAATTAGAGAAAAATTCAAAAAATGAAGCATCTTTTAAGATAAACCCATTCATATATTTCATTTTAATTTATACATAATTCAAATTATTTAACATGTCTTATAGGTTTTATTTTTAAAACTAAAATTTGTCATCATTTTTCTCCTGACGATTTTTCCATTCTGATTTTAATTATGTTTTCTACATTTTAATTTGTGTTTATGGTGTAGGTATTAACCATGCATTTTGTTTATAACCTTTAAGTTAGGTTACAAATAAAGAAATTGAGTTTTGAGTATAAGGTTTAGGGGTTAGCGTATATGGTTTAGGGGTTAGGGTTTAGAGTTTAGGGTTTAGGGTTTAGAGTTTAGGGTTTAGAGTTTAGGGTTTAGGGTTTAGGAGTTAGGGTTTAGAGGTTATGGGTTAGAGTTTAGGGGTTAGGGTTTAGGGGTTAGGGTTCATATCTTAACGGGATACCATTTCATTAACACCTAGAAATAATGACAACTTCTGTAATTCTAGAAAAAAATAGGTTTTATTTGTTATCCTAAATAATAGGTTTATTTTGTTTAAACAAACATAATTAATAAATTTGGGCGTATTTTAAAACAATATTAAATGTGAGTGTAATTTAAAATGAGTCTAATAAATTAGGTGTAACATCAAATACCCCGAATAAAAAGTATCTAAATTGCAGACAAACAGGTTACCTCAATTGAAGTAGAAACCTTTTTCTCACTAATTTTTTTATGTTCATACGTACTTCTGCTTCTTAGCTCCAGCAAATAGCATTATCAAAGAAACAAGTATGTGGTCTTCAGAGATTATCAATTTCCCTTAAGGAACTACATCAGGACATAATCAAGAGATTCCAAGTCATGCCTCTGGCTTTGCTCTATGAAGTTCAAAGTAGCAGAAAGTGTAAGTAAAATATATGTAACACTTTTCTGAAACATTTACATTACAAATAGAAGTAACACTTACAATAACACTTCTTTGTAAAATAGGAGTAGCATATCTGAAACACTAATCTGTAAAACATAAGTAACCTATCAGAACTTCAACAAGGTATTGGGCACACGCACACTATACTTAAAAGGTTCGTTGCTGTGAGTATAAGTTGGCACAAGGAAAGGAACAAGGTTTTTCTATTACTCAAAGCTGGAGATAGCAATTTATTAAAGAAATGAGTTTATAATCTGAGATCTAGTTCTTTCAACAGAAGAAGATCACGGGAAGAATTGACATGGCTATCTTAAATAGTAAGAAAGAAAACCTGGAAACATATAAGCATAAGTAGCAGACTAAGAATAGATAAAGGAAGAACATATACTACCTTGTTTAAATCAGAAGAGCAGAGTTTTAAATACAAAGTGTTTTGGACAAAACCTGCTTATTGAACTCCTTGTAGTGTCTATTTCAAAAGAAAACAAAGCTCAGCTATAATCAAAACTTGAAGATGATTCGGAACTTTATCTTGAAAAAAATAAAGGGAAGGAAGTTAGGCTTCACCCTAAGCATCATCTATCAACACTAAGATGCATGAACTAATGATCAAATATTTTGGCCTAAACCCTTCATTCCATCCATCAATAATTCTTGGTTTGACCCTCAGAATAAGGGGATCATAAACACAGTTCAATTTACTGTTCAACCAGTGGATGCCATCACAACAGTTCAAATAACCTACTCCACCAACTCAATAGCAGATCATCATATTTAGACAGCCTTACTTGCTGACTACAGACATAACAACCTTGAATAACATTCAGTACGTGCTTTTTAAATAATTACCAGGACTATAAATCTGTAAAATCCTGTATACAACCTCCAATCATCTTTGTACTGACTCTAGCCGAAACTACCCTGTAACGTTACACCACACCACTAACAGATACTAAGTGCAAGTAGGCAACTACATTGTGACAAGGAATTTTCCTTCATCTATGCCGAATCATACATGGTTGAAAATCAAGAAAGACGCTCGACAATACATATGGGATGCGCCATACTTGTGGCGCCACTGTGGAGACCAAGTCATGCGACGTTGTGTTTCTGATGACGAGCATCAGTCCATCTTAGACTTCTGTCACAAGGAGGCGTGTGGAGGACATTTTGGACCAAAAAGAACTGCTAAAAAGGTGTTGGAAGCCGGATTCTATTGGCCAACGATATTCAAAGACGCTTACGCGACTTGTACTTCATGTGATCGTTGCTAACGAACAGGTAATTTAGGTAAGAGAGATCAAATGCCCCTGAATCTTATCATTGTGGTCGAAATCTTTGATGTTTGGGGCATTGATTTCATGAGACCTTTTCCTTCATCTAAAGGCTTTCTTTACATTTTATTGGCTGTTGATTATGTTTCGAAATGGGTGGAAGCAAAAGCCACCAGGACTAATGATTCTAAAGTTGTTGCAGAGTTTGTCAAAACTAACATTTTTGCTAGGTTTGGAACGCCAAGAGTTTTGCTAAGCGATGGTGGATCACATTTCTGCAATCGAACTATTGAGGCTTTGCTCAAAAAGTATGGAGTCACCCATAAAGTATCAATGTCATATCATCCTCAAACAAGCGGCATGGCTGAGACATCTAATAGGGAGATCAAGCAGATTTTGGAGAAGACTGTAGGACCTACAAGGAAAGATTGGAGTGATCGACTTGATGATGCATTGTGGGCCTTCAGGACTGCGTTCAAGACACTAATAGGGACGTCTCCTTTTAGACTTGTGTACGGAAAAGCATGTCATCTTCCGGTGGAGCTGAAGCATAAAGCATGGTGGGCAGTTAAAAAGTTTAACATGGATCGAGATGAGGCCGGACTGCATAGAAAGCTGCAAATTTGTGAGCTTGAAGAGATTAGAAATGATGCCTATGATTCCGCCATGATTTACAAAGCAAGAACGAAGGCTTATCATGACAACATGATAAGAGAGAAGCACTTTGAAATAGGACAACAGGTCCTTCTGTTCAATGCAAGACTTAGACTTTTCCCAGGTAAGCTTCGTTCCCGTTGGCAAGGTCCCTTTGTTATTACTAATGTGTTTCCTTATGGTACAGTTGAGATTCAAAGCGCTACTTCAGGAAATAAGTTTAAGGTCAATGATCATCGACTTAAACCTTATTACAACGCATTCAAGGAACATGTGACAAAGGAGATTTGTGTAACTGAGCCACCACCAAATCCAGAATGACGCTTTCTAAAGCAATAGGAGAAGAGTCTAGGCTGATAGACTATAAACATTAAGCGCTGCATGAGAGGCAACTCATTTCAACCGTAGCAGTGGAGGAGTCGTCTACGAGAGTTTGTATTATCTAATCCCTTCACTTTTATAGTTGAATTATTTTGTTATTTTGTTTCTTATGTGACTTATATGCCTGCTTGGAAAATTATGCCATAATTTTTGTTTTACATTGAGGACAATGTAATTTTCTAAGTGTGGGGTAGAGGTTACATAGTAACATATTTTTATTTGTGTGTTTTTCAAACTTTCTCGAAAATTTTTCAATTTGTGTTGAAATTTTCTTCCAATTTTTAAAATTTTTCGTAATTTTTTTTTTAAAAAACTTTTGTTTATTTTTTTTTTGAAATTTGTTTTTAATTTTTAAATTTTGTTCTAAATGTTTTTAATTGTTTTTGAGTCGTAGGATATACCTTTAAAAGTCTATGATGAACTATATCTTTTTGAATACATGATTTACGGTTTAACATTTATCTTAAGAAATTACAAGTTTCATGGATTTTGTGAAGTGGTATGAACACTTGAGATTTTTGAAGAAAAAGTATGCATGTTTTGATAATTAGTTTCCATAAAAACCTATGTGAGAATTTGAGCCTAAATACTTTCTTTTTGAGTGATAAATTTCATATCTTTCGAAATTTCACTATCTTTTAAAACCTCATTATTCTTTGCATATTCAATGACTATGTGCTATATAGCTTTTTAATGGACTCTAGAATTTACTAGAACATGCTTATGTGATTTTCGAAACTTTATAATTATAACTGGTCTTGATTTTGAATATGATTGAATTTAATCTCATTAGGATCACCACCACAGCCAAATTATGCATGTGCCTATTTTGTGCCCGTCGTGGGACTCCTTAGTAAACCCCTTTGAGCCTACATTAAGCCTTTTTCTTTCATCACCCTTAAACAGAATTCCTCAGCTTAGAATAGTTAATCCTTGACCTTGTTATCAAGACTTGACCAAACATTTTTGATGGAGCTGTGATGTGATGCCAAAGAACAAGTGTGGGGTAACGTTGAAGTGTGGGGTTAAGCACCAATGTTTTGTATTGTATATGTGCCAAGCAATGTATATATATCTGAAAAAGAAAATAAAATTTTCCAAAAAAAAGAAGAAAAAACAAGAAAATCGGAGAAAGAAAGGAAATTTCGGATCAAAAGTAAAAGACACGAAATTCTATGGTGTTTTGTAAATTGTGGACTTGGAGTTTGTAATAATTTGAAGGTCTAGAATTATTTATGTGACCTTTATTCATGTTCAAGAAGAGAAGTGAAGAATGACGTGAGGGTCCAACATGATGAAATTTGACCCATGGAGTGGAGACATAAGGGGAATCGAAATTTGCTGAAGTCTTGGTGATTTCTTATAGCACCACTTATTTCAAAAATTCCTACCTTATGAAACCAAGCCTCATCACAACCAATTTTGAGATTAATTTATGATTCTTAAGATAGCTAAATTTGATTTGTAGAGAATTTCTCATGAGTTAAGCATATGGTTTTGGTCCATTACTGCACTTAGTTGTTAAATGAGGTTTTTCCATGAAAAATGTTGTTCTCAAAGTGCTGTTATTTTGAAATATGCAAGTTATTCATTATTTTATCATCTTTTCCCTTGCATATACTTATGAGTGGATACCATTTTTAGAGTGAAAAAAAAGAGTATACCTTTATGAGGAGGATCAAATTATCATACATGTCATGCCAAGATTTTCGAACCTCTTACTTTTTCATGCTATGACACATGTTTATGAACATATGCAATTGTGCTTTCACTTGAATGTTTTAACTTGAAAGTTATGCATGATAAAGATCCTGAGACAATCTTTTTAAGGGTATTAGAAGTTTTTGAGTCGTTTGTTTTTATTTTTAGTTTTAGAGTCAGTTTGCTAAGGGATTAGCAAAGGGTAAGTGTGGGGTAGTTTGATAAGTGTGTTTTACGCCATGATTTTAATGTGTTTTTACCCTCATTTATACTTGGTTTATTCCTTAGTAATGTCGTTTTTACTTATTTTGAGTCAAAAGGGTTTTTCTGTAGAGCAATGGCTAAAACGTGCATTTATACAGAAAATTGTGCTTAAGTGTTGAAAATTCGATTTGGAACAAAGACTTGGTTATTTTCTCATGGTTCGTTATATTGTTACATTGTCAATTTTGATGAATCTTGTGCAATGTGTAGACAATATGTAAATAGGCTTAATAGATGAAGAATCATGAAGATTGGACTCATGGAGGACAACAAAAGAAGCCACGGAAAAGAAGAAACTCCGAAACATTGCATTTTGATCCGAGCAGAAAGTTCCAGAAATCCTACACCAACTTTGGAATTTCATATCTGACGATCTAGGAGGAATCGGAGGACGAGCCATATATCATTGGAAAGCTACGGAAGTCTAGTTTTCAGATCAGCTGGAATCGCATCAATTGGAATTCATATGAGGGAGTTATGATCAAAACAATGGACGGAGGTCAAGCTGCAAAACTGGGCAGTTTCTGCCATAGATGTCACACGAGTTTGGGAGGATGTTTCTTCACCAAAATTCTTCCCAAGCATGTCAAAGAACTTAAATGGGAGCTTAATGAAGTCATGGGAAGCTGCATTGAAGAAGAAGATTCGAAGAAGTCATCAAGGACAGCCGAAATAACTAAGTAGACCCCTTTCCCGAAAGGCTGCCTCTACTGAGTTCTTGCAATGGATTCGGTTGCCTAGAAGCCCAAGACTTGTGCAATGAGGCCTACATTGAAGTCCAAAATCAAGAGGTCTAAGGTCCAAGTCGGATTCCTATTTAGAAAATAAAGAGAAGTCCAAGTTGTATACAAGAAGGAAAACTTATCCTTATGGAACCGGGACTCCTTGAAGCTGCCGACTTAGACTAGGGTTTTCCCTTAGTTTTCTGTATAAATAGGCCATGTATAGATCAGTTTTAGGGGTCTTTCAATTGCTCAAAAACCATAGTATAGCCTTACTCTACCAAAAAAAACCCTTAAACATAGAAAAACACAAGCTGTGCCGCCACCAATCTCATCCACTGCCGATTGCCATCTTTCACCGAATTATCCCTTCATCCTTACCGATCTATATAGGTAGGTTAAGCATGAAATCCTTCATGGTTTTGTGTAATAATTTTCTGTGTAAAACAGTTCTTTATGATATATATATATATATATATATATATATGTTTTGGTTTTGCATAATAAGCATGTTTATGAACTCTTCTTTGTGATTTGCACATGAATATGTTTGTTGTGTAACGATTTAGATTGCATGTTAGGATTATGATTTAGTTTAAGTTGTTTATGTTTGTGTGTTTAGTAGATGTCAAATTGATTAATAGCTTACCTGATCACATAATCTAACCTAAAGATAGTCTTGTGCACGGATGTTTCTAAGGGGGGAGTTTAATATGCCGTAGTAATCTAGGGTTGAGTTCACCGCGTCGGGCTCTCGATTCTAGTTGCTGCATAGGGTGGTAGGGTAAGTGATTTACATGCTAATAGGATGAGTGACGACATACCTAGGATCATGTCTCCAACGACTCGTGAACGGTAAGTGTATTTTGTGTTAATGTGATGCGCGTCGTAAGTTCTAAGTTACATAAGAAGTCATAAAAAGTTAGAATTAATTTGCATCTATGTTAACATAAACATAATAACTTGATCTTTCATAAAACTTATGTGTTTTCTAATTGGTGTTTGCTATAATTCGTGCTTGAGTAATGATCGACCGACCTTGTAGATATTTCTGTTTTGTTTTCTTTATGTTTCGAACAAATTCTCAACTCCCATATATTTCGATGTAAATATGTTTATATGTGTGAATATTTCTAACGTTTTCATTTTGCAGAATAATAATCCTTCCCTAGTGTCCCCGGCTAGAACGATACCCTACTTACTAACACTACAATGATAGGGTTTTAAATTGCAGGTCAACTTTTGACAGGTCAGCCTCAAGTAGGCCCCATATGTTTTCTAAAAGAAAATGGATAATATTTTCAAACCTTACTCAGATTTTTGTATAGTTTATATAGATGACATTCTTGTCTTCTCGCGAACTATGAACGAACATCTGAAACATTTTGAACAAGTATGCAGGTTGATTGTCTAGAAATAAATCATCCTTGGACAAAAGAAGATTCACCTCATAAAAGGAGAAATCAATTTCTTAGGCATTCATATTAAAGATAGAGAGATTCTTCTCGAATATCATATTATCAAAAAAATTAGTCAGTTCCCAAATCATATTCCTGATGCAATCAACTTTGCGAGAATTTTATTCCTCAAGTTAGTGGTCTTACTGCTTTACTCTCTCCAAAAACAAACTCCAAAAAGAAATGGTTATTCACAGAAGATGACAATAATATTATCAGAAAAATCAAAAAGCTAACCAAGAACCTGCCTCCTTTACAGTTACCTAAAGAAAGAGATTCAATCATTTTGCAGATTGATGCAAATGAATATTTCTAGACAGGAGTTGTCTTGGCTACTGCCCCAGATACAAATCATGAGAAGATTTATAAATTTCTCTCGGGGAAATTTAACGCAGAAGAGTTAAACTATTCTACTAGAGACAAAGAAGTATTTGCTCTTTTTAAGAGAATTAAGGGGGCTGAGGCCTTTTTAGGAAACAAATTTGAGTTAGGACTGATAATAAAAGAGTAAAAAAATAAAAACTACAAATTAATTGATGTTGTAGATAGGGGAAGAGTTCTGAGATGCCAAATGTTTTTATCTCAGTATGAATACGATGTTGAAATGGTTGCAGGTAACACGAATTTCCTACCATACGCCCTTACAAGAGAAATGTCAATGTTTCAAAAAGATGACAAGGATGAAGGACACAACCTAAGAAATAGAAAACTAGAATCAAGGGAGAAGAATCTTTGGTAAAGATACAAGAACGGTGATAAGACTATAGGTCCTCTCCATGATGGATCAGGTTATCAATTCATCGTATCTTATGGAGCAGCTGAAACAAGTCAAGCAGTAGGTCATGACAGGATAAAACTAGCTGATTGGGATAAAAGCTCAGAATCCTCCTTGCAAAATGAAAGTCAGTCCGGAAAATTTGGTGAAGAAGAAAGGCTCACTCAGGAGTATTTGTTGTATCCCAAAAATACAACCTCAACTGATCGGTCTCAGGGTAAAAGACCGGCTAGCCCCTCTTAAACGACAGACGGTAAAAGCATATCAAGTCCGTTAATGGCTACTGCTTTGCCAAAAAGTAGAATAGTCCCTTTTAGTGGAAACAAATCGCATGTGGTTACAGGGAAGAAAACTAATCATGGTCAGTCTTTAAAGATTTTTTAAAAAAAACTAGTTTTCCAGAAGAAAAATTTGTTGGCGTTCAAGCAAAAGATTATCATAGACAATATTCTTTATGCATTCCATGAAGAAAATGAAGGTCATCTACTTTGAACCCTTAAAGTACTTACAGAAGAATTGCATGGAATCCATGCAAAGAGAAGGAAAAGTCTAAGGTAATATACCTAGAAAATCTAGAAAGTGCTAAGATCCCTATGACAACAATGAAACAGTCTGAATGGTTCAAATTCTATGAACATCTGGAAAAATGAAAGATGGTTCCACCAACTTTGTCTGTTGTTCCTGACCCATATTATGGAAGATATATGGTTAATGTCCAAGCTGAACACCTTTAGAAACAAAAACTGTGGTTAATAGAGAATGATTTTGTTCATAATCTTTGGACAAAATCTAATGACGACTTGGAAGGATTCCTAGAATTGATAGTTCAAGTTGTCAAGAACATTAGGTCAAACAGATATATCTTGAGATTAAAGTTCATATCAACTCTACCTGATTGGATAATGCTGAAAGAATAAATGAACTATATATTTTTTTATCATTATGTCAGGATAATTCAAGGTACTATTAAAGGATCAAGCAGGACGAGCGGAAATGGCAGTCCAAATTAGAGTATTCCATGGATGAAGGCCATGACAATCATGTGCATCAAAACACATGGTACGAAGAGGTTATGATTCAAGCCTTCTAGCAAGTGGAGAAAAAATAATGATTTCTTGCTATAGTCATCCTCCACCAGTGAATTGTGACTTTCTCAGCCATCATGAGAAATGAAGTTGAATGCACTCTAGGTACTACAAAGTGGCTTGAAAAAGTAGAGAAGGAAAAAAGATATAGGATTCCTTATCCATTTCCTTATGATTCGAACATAGACAGTGAAGAAAAATATGAAAAAACATCAGAAGGGGAACAAGAGGGCCAAGATTCGTTGGCTGATTATGATTGCACTGATGAAGAATATTATAATACAGTAAACATAATGGAGAAATGAGCGGTGGCCGACGCATCACGACAAAAGACTTTTCTTTTGTTAAAGTTAGTGCGTTTATATGATGGAGAAATGAGTGGTGGCCGACTCATCATGACAAAAGACTTTTCTTTTGTTAAAGTTAGTGCATTCTTTCTTTTGTTGTCGATGCATGAAAACAAAATAACTTTAGTTTTGATAAAGTAAAGATTGATTCCTCCTGTCTCCCACTTTCTCTTAGCTATGTTGAATTCGGGTTTGGAGTCCGTGTGCTATATAAGGAACCTAAATCTTCCGAGAGAAACATCGAAAAAACTTGGAACAAAAGTGGAACACACTGTCAACCTTCCTCTGGAAGTCAGAAAGCCAGAGAAATAGTATGTGTAAATAGTGTCTTTAGTATAGTGTGAAATAAGAGTGTGAGTGTGAGTACTGTGTGAAGATTTCAGTCTGTAGTCATTCTGTGTGATGTGCTTTTATTACAAGTAAGTATTTGTACTTGTAATTATGATTATGAGTAGCTAAACACCTTTTAGTTGTTTACCCAAGAGCGAGGCTTTGGGTTCTGTATTTGTAGTAATGTTATGTTAAATAAATTCTAGTTTGTGCCCATAATTCCATCACAAAAATATTCTTGTTTGAAAATTATTTTATATTCAGTTGTTAGTTTGAATTCTGTATTTGAGATATTTTTTGCATACTAAAATCTAGGATTTTTCCACCTAAAGACAGCAGTGATTTCGCCAGTATAGTAACCATTTAGACAGGAAGTCGTTAGGTGAAATGTTGGTATGTTGAAGGCTAGTTCTTAAGTTAATAAATGACTAGGTTTTTTAGTTTGTAAGAATATTCTAAATACAACACCTAATAATAAAACTCTAAAAGTCATTTTTACCCTTACTATTAATAGAATAAGTTAATGGATGTATGTTTTTGATAGGAAAATAATAGTTTGTGTATCATTTTGATCACTTTAAAAGTTTGAGTATCATATTGACCTTGCCACAATAATTGGGGTACTAATGGTGAACTTTTCTCAACAAATAAACAAAAACTTGATAAAACTTAAATTAAATTCTAAATAAACTAAACTAATACTTTAAGATGTTACAAACTACCTCCTAAACCAAGGATTAAAATTTCGGTGATTATGGAAATATCGACCCTCTAAAAACTGGAAATTTTGATGGAAATTTTAAGAAAATATCGATAGCAGTAAAAAAAATGAGAAAATTGACGGAAATGTAAAGAAAAACAAGAAAATTTTAAATGAAAATTTGAGAGATGTTTGATATCTATTTTATTTATTATATTTTAAAACAAAAATTTGAATCAACATTGATCTATATGGAGTTCTAGTAATGTAAGGTGAAAATAAAAACGCTAAACCGTTGATAATACTTAAAAGTTTACCTTGTAGATCTAATTTTGGTTTTGTTTTTTTTAATGTTGGAAACACAAAAGAGACTATGACATCACGCCTTATATACATATATGATATATTGCACATGAAATTACACAGGTAATTTAGATACACGTAGAATACCTATGAAAAGCGTAGGTAAACTGTAGTTATAAATTATTTGGGACTGTTTTGAAAGGTAATTAAATAAAAATTGACATGCTGATAATATTAAATAAGAATTATTAAATGTATGTCAAACGTAGTTATAAGTTAGTTGTAGATTTTTAATTTTCAGATCCGTGAAAAGTAGAATATATATTTCAAAGATGTAAATATGAATAAGTTGAATGTTTGGCAGGCTTGGTTATAATATTAGGCTTGTGTTGAGCCAACTAGGGTTCGACACCTCTTGGCGCTAAACTTTTAGTTCTCTTTGAACTTCAGTTTGGAGGCGAGGCCACGTGCGTGAGGCAAGTTACGAGGACAATGAAGACAAAGCCATGTGTGTGAGATTCCGATAATATCTGAAGATATTCAAATATTTCACGATATTATCTTGGAAGTGGAAAGATATATCGGTAGGTGATAAAAATAAAATTTTCGATGAAATATGGTCGAAAAAATCGATTTTTAATTCCTTGTCCTAAACACAAATTCGTCCTAAAATTCAAACTTACCCAAAAGTAATATAGTGTTGGATACGTATTGTGCACAAAAAATGCATATACGAAAGATTGTAAAATACATGGACAAACAAAGTTCTACACCAGTGTTAAAAATTGGAAGTATACCTTCCACAATGAAAAGATCATATGGATCCTCTTTCCCTTGAAATTGGTTGACTGCATCAGCTTCATTTATAGCCTGAACTCCATTCCCACCATAACCCATAGCATCAACTTGACCTTGAGTTGCACGATTCTTCCTTTTAGCTCCAACATATCTAGCTGCAGCGAGTTGACCAGTAAGGCGAGGTGAAGGTTGTTTGACTTGTGGTCTAGCCCAATTTTCTTGTAGATGACATACTATTCAACGATTATCGGAGTCCGGTCATCCGTTGTCGGAACAAGGTTAACGGACACCGGAGTCCAATCAATGACCACCAGAATATGGTCAACGGTCATCGGTGGTCGGAATTCGGTCATAAAATCTTTATTTCATAATAGATTCTTATAATGGTCAATTGTAGTTTATTTAATTCATGAAGGGTATGATTTTCTTTTTGTTGTGTAAGTCGGTTAGTGAAAATTTATAAATCTGATTTTGTTAGATATAGTGGGTATTAACCCATAAAATCCCCATCAATTTATTCCAAAATTTTCGAACACCATAAATCCTAATTGTCGTAACAAATCTCATAAATGTCTCAATCAAAACAAAAATTCAAACTTCCTAAACAAGCATTTTTCTAAGAAAAAATGACCATTTGCACAAAATAAGAATAGTCAAACATCAAACCAATGAATTAAAAAGTCAAATACACATTCCAATATAAGTGTACTTATTAATGTCCAAATACACAAATCTATATTAAATTCATAATAAAATAATATTCTTGAGACAATTTTACTCTTATTCTTTATACACACTTGGAGAAAAGAAAACGAGAGAATATTTTGTCAGAGCCTCTTCGGTTGCCGGACTCCGGTCTACGGTCACCGGACACTGGAAAATTACAGGCAGCCCAAATTTCACTGGATATTTTTCTACTAGGGGCAATAAACTTTATAAAGTTTACTGATCTATATCTACATTAAATTCAATTCTACTAAACCCAGTATACTCTAAATCTAATAACCCTAGTATACAACAAACAAAATCAACTAACCTCAGTATCATTATCAGAAAAAAGACTTTAGCCGACGAAATATCTAAAAACAGGCCGACGAAATTTTTTTTCGTCGACTAAAGTGATTTTTTCGTCGGCTACAGTATGTGAACTTTAGCCGAAGAAATTTGAAAAGTTTAGCCGACGAAATTAGGGTATTTCGTCGGCTAAAGTAACTTTTAGTTACAAAATTGCATTACGGATATTTCGGTGTCCGATTGACTATTGTGATACCAATCTGGAAGCAGATCGACCCTATGAGTCAATAAAGGCTTTTTTGGCCATCCGAGTTCGTTTAAGGCTTCAAAATGAAGTTTTTCTAAACACTTAACACACGAAAATGCCCATATCTACACCTATATGAGGTATTTTGGTCGAACCTTCAACACAACAAACACTCACCATAATGAGACGCAACTGTTCATCTAAAAATTTTGAGACATATACCTCTCGATGATAGGACTCCCCATATAGATAAATAATGGTAAATAGTAGGCATGTTGTGATTCCAGTCATCAAAATTCACAAACAAAAATACGACCGTCAGATATCATAAATATGTTGAAATATATCTCTGGCAAAAAATTCAACTTTATCCGATAAATTTAAAGATTTCATCTAGACGGTCAATCTCGTAAGTCAAACCCCTAAATTGTATTGACTGCAACTATCGGCACCGAGACATTACCGGAATTAAGTAATTTTTCAACCGTAGACGTATTTCACCATTCCAGTCATATCTTATTTCATGACTTTTTTGCGTTTGAAGTTTCTACGTAGAGTTTGTTTTAGAAACGAAACATTTACTTAAAGCTTAGTAAACAAGTTATACAACATTAGTAGGCATGTTGTGATTCCGATGATTAAAGTTGAGACACAAAATTCTGACCGTCTAATATGATCATTATGTTGAAATATTTCTATGGGAAAAAATTCAACTTAATCTGACAACGTTAAGGGCTCGATCCTTAAGGTCAATCCAGTAAGTCAAACCCCTTAACGCATGGAAACGGTCATTTGACCGTCTAAATTACGTATTTTGCCCGGACCTTCAACTGAAAATAGTTTCAAATCGATGAGACGCAACCAGTGGTATAAAATTTTTATGAAAAATAACCACCAAGGATAGGGCTACCGCTAGGGAGAAAAAATGGAAAATTGCGTTACCCGCAACTATCGACACCGAGACTTTACCGGAATTACATGATTTTTCAACAGCAGACGTATTTCACCATTCCGGTGATATCTTATTTCACGACTTTTTTTCGTTTGAAGCTACTACGTATAGGGTTTAAGGTTTTAGCCGACGAAATTAGGGTAATTCGTTAGCTAAAGTTAAATAAATAAAATAAATAACTATAGCCGACGAAATTAGGGTAATTCGTCAGCTAAGGTTAAATAAATAAATAAATAAAAAACTATAGCTGACAAATTACCCTAATTTCGTCGGCTAAAGTTAAATAAATAACTATAGCCGACGAAATTCTTCGGCTAAAGTTAATTAAAAATTCAAATTTTTTGGCGGGTATTTTTAAAATTTTGAAATTTTTTCGACTAAAATTTTGAACTTTAGCCGACTAAATTTCGTCGGCTAAAGTTCAAAATTTTCTATATCCTTCATTTTTCTCCTCCTCCTCCTCTTCATCTTCCTTCCTCCTCCTACTCCGGCGGCAACAACGTACTCCTCATCCTACGTCCTCTCCTCCTCTAAATCATTCTCCTCCTTCCTTCTCTAAATCCTTCTCCTCTTCCTCCTCCTCCTTCTCTAAATTCTTCTCCTCCTCCTTCTCTAAATTCTTCACCTCCTCCTTCCTCCGCCTCTTCCTCTCCCTCTCCTAACCTTCTCCTCCTCCTAGCCTTGCTCCTATCCTCTTCTCCTCCTCTTGTCCTTCTCCACCACGGTGTAAAAACGAAAAAGAAGTAAAAAGTTTTAATCAAAAATACAAGAAATAAAAAAAGAAAAAAAATATGAATTACCCAAAAAGTTTTAATCAAATAATAAAATTCGTTGGCTAAAGTTAAAATATATATATATATATATATATAAATAATAACTATAGCCCACGAATTACCCAAAAATTCGTCGGCTAAAGTCCATAAATTAAGTGACGAAAAATTTCTTCGTCGGCTAAATATCTGACTTTAGCCGATGATGAACAGTAATTTTGTCGGCTAAAGTCTTGGCCGACGGCTTTTTCCCGACGACTTCTTAGCCGACGACGTTTCGTCGACTAAGACTTTTCGTCGGCTAAAGTGGTTGTTCTGATAGTGTATACTCCAAAACCAAGTCTACTAACCCCAGTATTTCATCAAATTCAAGTCTACTAACCCCAGTATCGATGTTTCCTAGTGCCAGCGTGTAGACGACATGCCCATATCTAGATTTGACGTTGCTCTTCGGACTCAGTGTTACAACGATCAGCGAGGATGAGACAGAGATTAGGTGGAGGGGAGGATGAGCTCGTCGGAGACGAGAATGAGGTAGTCGGAGATGGTGAAGGCGAAAGATCTGTGAGTGACAGTTAGAGAGAGAGAGGTTTGCAAATCCTTAGTTGGAGAGTCATCATCGTCGAGGCATTAGTCGGCGTCGGTGAGGCGTTGATCGGCGTTGGCATGCTTCGGCATTGGTAGTAAATTTACTATCCCTAATAAACTTTTACAAGAAGTAATAAACTTTACAAGAGGTAGTAAACTTACAAAACAGTATCTCCAATGCCCATTATACACATTTAAAACAGTGAAAAATCAACTTAGATGTGAAAAATAAAGTTTACTACCCTTAGTAAACTTTTACTGGGGTAGTAAACTCGAGTAGATGAACAAACTCAAGGCATTGGTAGTAAATCATAAGTTTACTACCCCTAATAAACTTTTGCTAGAGGTAGTAAACTTGTAAAACAATATCTCCAAGTCCTATTATACACATTAAAAACCAGTGAAAAATCAACTTACATGCAATGTTCTAAAAAACGTTAGGCGCTAATCAGGGGGACAACCAGTGATTAGTGCTGTTTCCGGGTAAAACTCGTGGTCCCTTTAGCGGGTCACACGGCTCCAGAAATAGCGAACTTCCTTGTACTCCGAGTTTTTCCTGTGTAAAGAACAAACACGTCAAAGAGGCGTCCCCGGGTTTACCGAGGGAAGCCACTCCGATGCTTAAGTCAAACACTGTCAGCTAAGCAGAAAATTCAAGAATAGTCAAGAAGTTACGTACCTTTATGGGGAGGCATGCGCTGGTATTTATAGTAGCACTAAGACAGCATTCCTTGTCCGTTTCCAATGTGGGAACAGTTTCCCTTGCTTTTATTTAGCTTTATGGCGAATTGGGCCCAGACAAAGGGCCCAGAGTGGCTTCTCACATTTAATTGGGCTTTCACCCTATAAACAATAATTCAAGCATAATTAATAATGTATATTTAATAATTAATTAGACATTTAGAGGTTATTTCTTGAATTGTAACCCGGTAAAATCTTTTCTTTACCGGGTTACAAAGTTAGCAGCCAAACCCGGGGTATCCAGTCCCCCAAGTCCGTACGCAAGCGTAACCCGCAGATCTTTTCCACCTTTGGAATTTAAAACGACGTCTCCGGGTTGTAGTGGGGGGAAATTTTTTTTAGGGTTTGGGACGCGGCATGCGTGACACGTGGCGCTTTTCTCGAAAATCCGAAACGTCCCTTCAGTGCACGCCTTTAACTGTATAAATAGGGGTGAGACTGACAGTTTTGTCTCACCTCCAAACCCGATAACTTTTTCGAGCTTTTCTGCTTTCGCTTTCTTTCTTGTCTCTGTTTCTTTCGTTTCCAAGACTCGAATCTGCCTCAAAACCCCTTCAAACGTTCCCAGCAAAGGTATGGCTTCTCCTCCCCTCTTTTTGTGTGTTTTGGGATGATATTTGTGGTGTTTCTGGGTTTCTGCGTTATTCTGGGTGGGATTTTAGCTTTGCGGTCCCCGAGTTATCTTGGTTTCTGTCTAGCTTTTTTGTTGTGTGAACCCGGGTTTTTATGATTTTTTTTGACGTCCCCGTGTTTTCTGGTTGTTTTGCAGATGGCCAATCAAGCAATGGACACTCATCTCCCCGAGTCTAACTTTATAAACTTCACTGATGGGACCGCTCTCGACCCTCCCGGGTATTTACTGACAGCGGAGGAGATTGTGGAGTTGAGGAGCAACTGGAAGATCCCCGAGTCCGTGGAGATACGGCCTTTAGAACCCGAGGACCAATTCTTCGCTCCCGGGGATAGGTGGACGCTGTGCCACGAGTACCAGCTGCGGTGCGGCCTATCATTCCCCTTTAAAAACAGAGGTGCAGTACCTCTTAGCTGCAAGCAACTTCGTTATCGGGCAGATTGGCCCAAACACGTGGAGGCAGCTTCTCGGGTTGTGCGTCATGTACAAGGTATTGAAGCAGCAGATGCCGACATACCACGAGTTTCATGCCATGTACCGGGCCGAGTACTCCCGGAAGACGGGTTTCAGCAGGACTATCCAGTTGAAATCCAAAGCGGCTTTTAAGAAGATCATCGAGGACTTGCCATCCTCAGTGAGCAGGACTTGGAGGGAGAAAAGTTTCCTAATAAGAAACTTTCAAAACCCGGACTACGCGCTCCAAGTACCGGTTGACTTCCAACAATTGATGAGTAAGTCCTTCTTTCTCTCCGGGTTTTTCTTTCTTTTCTCTGTCTCGGGTTATAATTATGTTATTTGTGTTGCAGATGTCCCCGACATTCCTCTAGAGCCGGTGATGGAGAAGAGGATCCTGAGGATGCTATGGACCTTCCGGGGTCAAGATGATCGGAGTTCATACCGGCTGTAGGCTGTACGTGTACGGAAAATGCCGGTTGATGGAGCTCCCCGGTTTGTCTAGTGTTCTTTAAACTTTCTGTTGTCATATGCTCTTGTCTAACAAGTTATATTTTCTGTATGTAGCTCTTCTACCGATGGAGTTTACCAAGCGGAAGAACCCGGGGATATACGACGGGTTTGAAGATAAGGCTGTATGGGCCTGGATCCGGACGCAAGCAACGGATGGTCAACTGTATGACATTGACCTGACCACGAAAGCGGCTTTCCTGCACCCAGAAGCCGAGCAAGGGGATATCAGGATATTCTTTGTTGATACCTTGTACTTCAACGAGATCCCCGGGTACCTGGCTGAGGTACTCGGTACGGAGGTGTACCAGGAGGGAGAAGAGGAGATTGTGGGGCATCCCGCGGAGGAGGTGGCGGAAGACCCGGTGATTGAAGAACCGGTGATTCAATCCCCTTTGGAGACGAAGAAGAGGTGGAGATTGAAGAACCGGTGATGAGAGCAGTTCCCTCATCTGTGCTCCCGGGTGAAGAGGAGTTTACTGAAGATGAGGATGACGACGGGGGTGAAGAGGTTGGAGGGGGTGAAAGGGTGATAGGGAGTGAGGAGAACCTTGAGGGGAGTAACGGGAGTGATGAAGTTCACGAAGTGGAACCCGTTCCCTCTCGCAAACGCACCCGGGAGGCATCCAGCTCTGAGAGGTCCGAGAGGAGGAAGAGGAGGAAGGAGAGGAAGCAGCACCGGGCCATCCACGAGATCATGGAAGAATTGGCGAGTGGAGGGATGGCGGATGTGCCCATCCAGAGGATGGTAGCGGACATGAAGAACTGTGTTGCTGACTCCTGCATCCTGGAGCATGAAGACCCGGTAATTGCTGCCCGGAGGACACAGGAGAAACTAATGCAGGTAAGTGTTTCTTTGTTTGACTTGTGTTAGTTTGTTTGTTTCTGGATATTAACCCGGTATCTGTTTTATGTAGGCGGTCAGGATGTCATACTTGACAACTGACCGGCTAATCAATGAAGGTATCTCCGAGAGAGAGAGAGTGCTTAAGGAGGACCTCCGGGCAGCCCGGGACCAGGTGATGGGGAGCGAGGACTGCTTGCCTCGTGCCCGGGAAGAGGCCAGCACATCAGCAGTTTTGGCTCGGAAGGAGTTGGCCAGGGCAGAAAATCAAGTGGCAGAGTTGGTGGCCAAAAACTCTAAGCTAGAGAAGGTCATCGAGGGTCACCGGGAGGACCGGTATTCTCAAGATGCCGCTATAGCTCAGCTGACCGAGCAGAACCAGGCGCTGCAGCAACAAGTGACTTCTTTGGAGCAGCAAAAGGAAGATTTGGTTAGGCGGTTTCCCGGGCCAAGGACTCTGCTGTCTCCGAGTTTCTGGCCAGCCCCGAGTTCGAGAAAAAGCTGCGGACGGCAAGGGCTGAGGCTCGTGCTGAAATTGTTAGTGCCGGAACTCGCCAAGGCTGGCTCGACAAGGCGGGTTATGATGGCCACCAAGGGCATGTCAGACCTGACCGGGTTGCGGGCGCCTCCCGGCCTAACCCTGTTGTGGCTGCAAAGCCTAGAGCTCACATAAACCCGGTTCGGAGTCCCCCGGTTCCTGCTTCAGCAGCCAGGAGAGGTGCATCCCGTGGCGGTATTGTCGGGGGTCCTCAAAACCGGCCACTACCCCGCGGAGGACAGTTCATCATACGGCCCCGGGGAGGACGTGGCGGGTCGAGCACTGGCCGGGGTAGCGGGTCTACAGCGCCATAGCTGGAGCTTCTCTCAGAGGATTTTTTGTTTTTGCTTTTGTAGACTAGTTTTTATTTGTAGCGGTTTTCTACTTTGTAACTTTGACTTTTTTGAATGAAAGTATTCAAGCTTTTCCTTTGCATAATTCTTCCTGTCAAATAACACGGTAATCTGATGCATAATATGCAAGTGTTGACAAAATTTACACATATAGTGCCGGTTTGGCAGGTTAACGTTATAAAATAAAAATAGGGCCGCTAAGGCTTTACGGGTCTATAAGGACTTTCAAGGGTCGCTAGGACTTTACGGGTCCGTTAGTACTTTCAAGGGCCATGAAGGCTTTACGGGTCCGTTAGGACTTTCAAGGGCCGCTAGGGCTTTACGGGTCCGTTAGGACTTTCAAGGGCCACGAGGGCTTTACGGGTCCGTTAGGACTTTCAAGGGCCGCTAGGGCTTTACGGGTCCGTTAGAACTTTCAAGGGCCACGAGGGCTTTACGAGTCCGTTAGGACTTTCAAGGGCCACGAGGGCTTTACGGGTCCGTTAGGATTTTCAAGGGCCGCTAGGGCTTTACGGGTCCGTTAGGACTTTCAAGGGCCACGAGGGCTTTACAGGTCCGTTAGGACTTTCAAGGGACAAGGGCCGCTAGGGCTTTACGGGTCCGTTAGGACTTTCAAGGGCCACGAGGGCTTTACGGGTCCGTTAGGACTTTCAAGGGTTGAAATAAGGCCGTGAAAGACTTGCAATATTTCAAGTCATATATAGATTGCCGAGTCTTGATAGTGAAATAAGACCGTTAATGCTTGCAATATTTCATGTCATATGGAGATTGCCGAGTGAGGCATACAAGTAGTGCCGCTAAAGGCTGCATTCATTCAACAAATTGATTGTTAAACATAACCCGGTAGGGTTTTATTCATCATGTGGGCCTGAAAGGCTTTATATATAACATCAAAACATAATAAATTTGGACATTTGTAGATAACTTGGTACCTATTTGGGGAAGAGATGTAGATGTTGTGCGTTCCATGGCCGTGGAAGCGTAACTCCATCTGTACCCCTGATGTAAAATGTGGTCGGGCCCACGACTTCAACAATTTCATATGGACCATCCCATGGAGCTTTCAACCCCGTTGGCTTAGGGATAACCTCCTTCATTACCCAATCCCCGAGTTTAAGTGGGCGCTTGATAACCCGGGAATTGTAATGTTTGGCCTCTTTTTGCTTCTTGTTGATATTCCGGAGATGTGCACGTTCCCGGCGTTCCTCCAGTAGGTCCAGGTTAAGGTGAATGCCTTCATTATTGGTTGTCGGGTCGAACAGTTGTACCCGGTCACTAGGGACTTCCATCTTTACCAGGATTACTGCCTCAGAGGCAAAAGTCATAAAAAATGGGCTCTCCCCATTGGCCTCTGTTGGAGTTGTTCTAAGTGCCCACAAAACTTCTGGTAGTTTTTCAGCCCATAAACCCTTTGCATCCTCCAGCTTCTTTTTCAAAACTTTCTTGATCAGCTTGTTAACAGCCTCGGTTTGTCCATTAGTCTGCTGGTGTGCAGGGGAGGCATACAGCACCTTTGTCCCATTGGAATGTAAGAACTCCCGGAACTCGTCATTATCAAACTGTGTCCCGTTATCTGTGATAAACGTCTCTGGGATTCCAAACCTGCAAAAGACATTGTTCCAGAGGAATTTCTTAACATTTGCGGTTGTGATCCGAGCTAAGGGTTAAGCTTCTATCCACTTGGTATTATAATCCACTGAGACAATGGCGTGTTTGAACTGTCCTGGTGCTGTGGGTAGAGGTCCAATGAAATCAATCCCCCACATGCAAAATGGATATGGAGAAATGATGACCGATAGCGAGACTGAGGGGGCCCGGGGAAAGGCTACAAACCGGTGACATTGAAGACAGGAATATACCACCACTCTGGCATCCTGTTCCAGGGAAGGCCAGTAATATCCCATTCTAAGGGTTTTGAAAGCCAGGTTACGGGCTCCAAAGTGATTTCCACATACCCCGCTATGAAGTGACTGCAAAACCCGGTCTCCCTCCTTGGGTGTAATACACTTCAAATGAGGGAAAGTATGTCCTCGTCGATACAGCTTCCCATCACGGATACTATACTGTGCCGGAGTCGTTTGGCAGCTACCGGGTCCTCAGGTAAGGTTCCATGTTGGATGAAGTTAATGAACTCATCCATCCAAGATGGTGGCGGCTTTGCTTCCACTGCAAAAATCTCAGAAAAGGAGAGTGAGATACTTGGTTTCTCCAATGTCTCGATCAGTAGGCCTTTAAACTCGGCATTGGGATCCTCCCCGGTTGCAATCCTAGCCAGATTATATGCTCTCACATTCTGCTGTCTCGGTATCTGAGTAATCTCAAAGGTGTCAAATTTTTCAAGCAAGAAAGCTGATAACTTTTAATAGGAGGAAAGATGTGCTTCCTTTGCCTGAAACCCGCCGTTAACCTGCTGCACCACCAGTTGAGAATCACTCAATATGTGAAGATGCCGGGTTCCCATTTCTTTAGCGAGTTGAAGCCCCTTGATTTAGGCTTCGTACTCAGCCGTGTTGTTTGATGCTTTGAAGTTAAAACATAAAGCATAGTCAAACATGTTCCCTTCCGGGTCCACCAATGCAACTCCTGCTCCACACTGCTTCTGATTAACTGATCCATCTACAAATATCTGCCACATCTCCGGGTCACCTTCTGTGGCGAGAGTTTCAGCAACTGTGGATTCTGTTGAAATAAACTCGGTAATAAAGTCTGCTACTGCCTGCCCTTTCACCAATCTTCCTGAAGTCTCCGGCTTTTGCAGAACCTGCCGTAATGGTTGGTTGGTGAGCACATGGATTGAATGTGCCTGAAAATAGGGTCTTAGCTTTCTTGCCGCTACAACCAAGGCCAAGGCAAGCTTCTCAATATCTGGATAACGAGTTTCAGGATCATTGAATCCTTTTCTAGTATAATAGACCGGCAGTTCTTCAGACTCTGGCTTTCTCACCAAGGCACAACTCACAGCTGTTTGAGACACCGCTAGGTATAGATAGAGGATTTCCCCCGGGTTAGGTCTGGATAAGGAAGGAACTGATGCCAAGTATTCCTTCAACTTTTCAAAAGCTTGATTGTGCTCTTCCTGCCATGTAATCTGCTCCCGGTGTTGACTCTTAAGAATTTTGAAGAAGGGGGCACACTTATCTGTCAACCTGGATATAAACCGGGATAAGGCCACCAGCCTACCTGTAAGCTTCTGGACTTCATTCCTGGTCTTTGGCGGTTCCATAGCCAAAACTGTTTGAACCTTATCTGGGTTTGCCTCAATCCCCCGAGCGCTAACCATAAACCCGAGAAACTTTCCTCCTGAAACGCCAAAAACACACTTCTCCGGGTTTAATCTCATTCCCTTGCTCAAGGCAATGTCAATAACGGTCTCCAAGTCATCCGGGTGTTTACTTGTTTCCCGGCTCTTCACCAACATATCATCTATATAAACCTCCATAGTATCCCCGAGTTGGTTTGCAAACATGCCCACTACCAGGCGCTGGAATGTGGCTCCTGCATTCCGGAGTCCAAAAGGCATCACCTTGTAGTAATACATCCCCTTGTCCGTTGTAAAAGATGTATGCTCTTGATCCGCGGGGTTCATCGGAACTTGGTTAAACCCCGAGTATGCATCTATAAAACTCAGCTGCGGGTGGCCCGCGGTTGAATCTACCAGTTGATCAATCTTGGGAAGGGGAAAACTATCCTTTGGGCAAGCCTTATTCAAATCTGTGTAGTCGACACACATCCTCCACTTTCCATTTGCCTTCTTGACCACCACAACATTGGCCAGCCAATCCGGGTATGTTGCATCTGCAATGAACCCGATGTCCTTAAGACGTTTAACTTCTGCTTGGATGGCCTTATATTTCTCTGCACAAAATGCACGACGATTCTGTCGTACCGGTTTCATACCCGGGATAATATTGAGGGAATGTGTCATAACCTCTGGAGAGATCCCGGGCATGTCTGCATATGACCATGCAAACACTTTCTGCTTCCGGGTTAGAAGCTCGATTATCCGGGTTCTGACTTCTGGGTCAAGGCCTGTGCCAATGCAAATCTTCCTTTCCGGGTACTCCTCTGAAATCTGAATCCATTCTGTTGCTTCAATTGGGGCTGGCCGGGGAAACTTGGCGGGATACTTCTGGCTCTTCTTCTGTGCTGTCTTACTGATGGGCAAGGAATCCGGGTCATCCCTGGGGTCATCAGGTTTGTCAAATGGAGATAGGGAAAAACCCGCTAAAAACATTTCATGCTGGACATGAGCTGTTGTTATCGCGTTGCATCTGACAGCGGCTTCTTGGTCTCCGCAAATTGTAACCCAGCCCCCGGGTGTAGGCACCTTCATAAGCAGTATATGACCCGCTATAAAACTCTGCAGGCCCCAAAGGGCATCTCTCCCAAGTATGGCATTATAGGATGATGGGCAGTCCACAATTATGAAGGGAACCACAATTCTTGTGGACTGGTGCCCTGTTCCAACTGTAACCGTTAACTGATCTGACCCCAATGGTTGAGTTGTTTCGCCTGAAAAACTGATCAATGGCTCGTGGTTTCTATACAACTTATCTCTTCCTCTTTTAAACCCTTTATAGCAGCTGCTGAACATGACACTGACAGCGGCTCCCGTGTCTATCAGAACTCGCCGAGTTCGCCAATGGTCAATCTGAAGAGTAATTATGAAAGGATCATTATGATGCATTTTCAGCGTGTTTTCAGAGTGAGAAAATGACACGGTATCCCAAGGAACCAGTTCTTCGCGGCATTCTTGACGAAGCTGCATTATCTCCAACTCCGGGCCTCTTGGACAAAGTCTTTTAGCCCGGTGACCTGATGCTCCTTGGGTGCCACCCCCGTGAATTGTCATTATCTCCTCATATACTTCAATCAAGTTGGCACCTGTAGCGGGTGACTTATACTGCTGTAACTTGCCGCTCTGAATCATATATTCAATGGTGTTTCGAAGGGCAAAACACCTGTTGGTAGTGTGGCCGGACTCGTTGTGATAGGCACAATGTTGCCCGTTGTCCGGCCCTGCATTTTTGGGAAACTTCCTTTTGGGAGCTGGGGGAATGTCATTCTTATGGCGGTTCCAAATTTCTTTATAGGAGGCAGTTAAATTGGTTAACACTTCATATCGAGGAATGTATGGGGTTTTTGCTTCCCGGGCTGGGGATTTTGGGTATGGAGCTTCTCTTGGCTTATCTCTTGGTCTGCTTGAACTTTTGCCGTAGTGCCCCTGGCTATTCTTACTCTGCCCTTCCTTTCTCAATCCATCAGCTCGCTGGCTTGTAAACCCGGTATTCGTCCGGCGTTCTCCGAAGGTGTCATACTCGGCTTGAGCTTGCCGAGTCACTTCATTAATCAAATCATCGTAACACCTGAACCGCTGCTTCCTGAGCTCAACCACAAAGCGGGTTGGCTTGAGCGCCTGCAAGAACGCCTCTGATGCCACTGATTCATCCAAGTGCCTACATTTGGAAGTCGTTGATAACCAACGGGTTACAAAGACTTTCAAGCTCTCATCATCCCTTTGCTGCACTTTGAACAGTGAAGTGGTGCTTCGGTTGACACTAGACAGCAAGATAAACCGGGAAAAAAACTTCTGTATCAGCTGATCATAGCTCTCTACTGACAAAGCTAGCAACTTAAGGAACCAACTCAATGTCTCCTCACTGAGTGTCTCCTGGAAGGCATGGCATGCTTGGACATCCGTGAACCGGGTTGAATCCAACTGAGACTGAAACAACTCTAAGTGTGCATATGGGCAGCCCGTTCCGACATACTTCTTGATCTTAAATGGCTTAGCTTCCGGGGGCTTTTTATCTGCTTGAATCCGGGTAGAGAAAGGGCTTGCACGGGTGATAAGGGGTTGCTACTGCTGTTGCCCTGTCCCCGAGTTAAGACGCTGCTCAAGATGAGTCACAGTTTGCGTCAGCTGTAAGAGAAGCCGGGTCTGGGTATCAACTGGGGGAAGTGGTTGATTTAATACCGGCTCTGGAGGTGGAGGGGGTCCTGAAAGATTGTGCTTAAACAGAGGATTGGAGAGATGGATAATTTGGGGATTTGGGGTAGGGTGGGCAATGGGTGGGAGAATAGCGGGTGGGAGGGTAGCGGGTGGGATGTATCCACTGTCAAAAGTTCGTGGGTTTCCATAACCCGGAGGATTCCCTACTGGGGTTATTACATCAGCAAGTCTGGCTGACGTCTCATTGGCATTCGCCCTATGAGCTAGGGTTGCCTGAAGAAGACCATGCTCGGCCTGGATAGTTGCTAACTGCTCCCTTAACGTCATTAACTCGGCATGTTCTCGAGAAGATTGCTCCTTCTGAGCGAGAAAGTCCTTTTTTAAGAGTTCAAATGCTGCAGCCAAATCTGTTTGGCCAAACTGGGTCTCGGAGGCCCCCGGGTTATTATCCCCTGAGAAGTTAAGCCTTCTAGTTGGATCTTGTTCTCCTGTTATTTCCCCCATTGTTCTTTAAAATATTAAACGAGAGGGTCCTGAGTTCGGCTCTCAACGAGAGCACCAATTGTTTCCGGGTAAAACTCGTGGTCCCTTTAGCGAGTCACACGGCTCCAGAAATAGCGAACTTCCTTGTACTCCGAGTTTTTCCTGTGTAAAGAACAAACACGTCAAAGAGGCGTCCCCGGGTTTACCGAGGGAAGCCACTCCGATGCTTAAGTCAGACACTGTCAGCTAAGCAGAAAACTCAAGAATAGTCAAGAAGTTACGTACATTTATGGGGAGGCATGCGCTGGTATTTATAGTAGCACTAAAGACAGCATTCCTTGTCATTTTCCAATGTGGGAACAATTTCCTTTGCTTTTATTTAGCTTTATGGCGAATTGGGCCCAGACAAAGGGCCCAGAGTGGCTTCTCACATTTAATTGGGCTTTCACCCTATAAACAATAATTCAAGCATAATTAATAATGCATATTTAATAATTAATTAGACATTTAGAGGTTATTTCTTGAATTGTAACCCGATAAAGGTGAAATATTAGGTTCCACCTATAAACAAGTGCCTAGGCGGGCTAATCGGGCGATTAATCGGTTTTCTAGCTCTTTAGGCCGAAACGGTGAAGCACTGCCTAGCGCCTAGGCGGGGATTAATCAGCTCTAGGCGGGGATTTTTAGAACACTGCTTACATGCAAAAAATAAAGTTTCAACCCTTAGTAAACTTTTACTGGGGTCGGAAGGAGCAAAACATCAACATTTTCAGGCATGGTTGTAGTCTGAGAGTTCGAGCTTGACGATACCGGAGACTTGAATGAGGATATCTAGTAAAACACTCGAGGGAGGAGGAGATCTGGTAAGAGACTTGACAGAGGAGAAGATCTGGTACGAGACATGAGTGAGGAGGATATTTGGTAAGAGTCTTGAGGGAGGAGGAGATTTGGTCGAGGGAGGAAGAGACTCCGACGCGAAATCGGAGAGGGAGGAGGAGATCTGGTCGGTTAGATCGAAAGATGACGATGATTGACGTGAGGGATCTAACCTCGTCGGTAACGAGACCTCGTCAACGATGCCTTCGCATAATCATGCTTCACCAGCGAGAGGATTCACGTCTTTGAGAGAGAGAGAGAGATGATCGGTGTTGGGGAGAAAAGAGAGATATGAGAGGGAGTAAATAGAGAATGAGAGGCAGATGAGAGGATAGAGATATTTAAGTTAAAGGTAAAAGTGTAATTATATTAAGATTAATTAGAATGGACAGAACAAATATGTTTTTATTAGAATGAACAATTAATCCTCATAATTAGTATTATATGGTCATTTATTATTTTCCTAAAATGAAAAGAAATTAAAAACAAATAAGAAAAACAAAATAATTGTCATTACAATATAACTTCTTTTACTTTTGCGTTTCCTCTTGATTTGGAAGAGAACGTCGAAAACACACCATGGAAAACTCAAGAAATGGTCTTTTGCCATACCCTTGTCGTAGCGATCCCAGTAACTATGATGATATGTAACATGGTACCATGCTGATGCTTTTGCTGCATACAAACTGATGTCAGTTCTGATATCTGATGGATCATCACTAGTTGGGTTCTCCATAAACCATGTCAATGCTTCCTTCTTCAATGACTTCACAGCATAGTTAATCGACTCCAGGTCCATTCTCTTCTTGAAGAACTTCGATACATTGCTGATGTTTCCACTCTGTATTTCAGCTTCAGTGGGAATACCATAATAGTCCATCAGCTTTCGCAGCTTGTAGTCATACTCACTTTTGTATCTGATGGCATCGTCGATGTAATCTTCAAATCCATCTACCTCCATGTCAGGATCATAAAACCTCCTAGCCACATCCCTGGTGAAGGAGTTAAAAGAGTGTGAATTTGACCCTAGCTCAATATTTTTCACCTGTCGGTAAAGCTTCCCAAGCACACTCATGGACTCGTAGGTTGGTCTGCTGGTCCTTTCCATGAAATCTGGGTAAGATTTTACACGCAGATTGTGCGGCACTTTCACTATCACACCAGTTTTAGGAGAGTCAACAGCACGAGAATGGAGCTTGGCGAGCGCAAGACTTTTATAACTCCTAGCCTTAAGTGGTTCAATATCTGAAGTGACAAGATGTGCACTTGAAATGATGCCCAAGCTGTCATTTACAATGTAGTCGGTAAAAGATTCGGCAACTTCCTGAAATGTAACACAGCAGAACAAAGTAACAACTATCAAATCATGCATGTCATGTTTGAGTATACATTCCGACTACAAATAAACCTGATATTGTAAAAATTACAATACCTCAATTGTAACGTCGTGATCCAATTCCACAGATGGTGCTGCAGTATAGTTCATCGGATCAAATTGCAGAGGAGGAATCAGTTCATGATCCCAGCTAACAAAGTAATCATCTCCATCTAAATCACTGCCTGAGCATTCATCAGGATGAGGCCTATTTAGTGGAAAAAGAAAATTTGCAATCAGTATATATCAGTTTTGCAGTATATATAGTCAATATAGTGAAGGCAAAAAATTAATATCAATCTGAAAGTTACCTCTTTCCTTTTTGTGGGAACACAACACAATCCACCATGTGGTGTAGCGCCGGCACGTCCACAGCCATAAGAACACGCACGTCTCCAGGGTGTAAACAGGGGTTTTTAGCAACAATTACTTTACCCTCAAAAGGAAAATTGCCTTGGCTTGCGGTTGAGATTGTGTTGTTGCCAGTGAAGATAGCATGGTGAGAACATTTCACAAATACCTGACCATATTTTAATGTCCCAGTTTCATCCAGACATCCCATCAGAGATCTTCCTTTTTGAATAAAAATCCGTGTTTTGGTCCGAAGTTCGGCAAGTTTTGAAGCACATAATGACTGCAACATCAACGAGAGAAACGGCTCGGCATTTGGCTTGTAAAATTTCAGCATTTCCTTCAAAAGTTTGGTGGCCTCTCCCTGAAAGATCAATCGCAGTGCCTCCTGTGCTTTCAGTGGATCAGTCAGAACCCCCTCCAACTGATTCATTGCCTCCTTCTGCTTCTTCTCAAAAACATGATCCGGAACTCCAAGGGTGGACAAAAGTGTAATCAGTTGACGATTCAGGAAACAAGGCTTGTACTTGGTCCATGTTATGACATCTAGTGTTGTGTTGAGTGATTTGAACTTGCACATGCTCTTTCTCAATGCCAGCTTCTTTGTCAATGTTGGGTCAATTGCCACAACACCTTTGTAGCCACCATAGCGGATTTGAAAGGCGGCTGGAGTATAATATTTCCCACATTTTCTTGCCACTCTTGCAGCAAAGTCAGGAGATATCTTCCCAATTCCATCAGAGAAGCAATATTTGCTTCCACCTCTTCCAATTTCAACATCAGGAATGACTTCAACTTCATCTGATCCAACACTAAAAGTCTCCCAGGATGAGCTGAAAGACTGACCAAGCCTGACACCATATTTAGACACATTTTTTATGTCACTAAAATCTCCCATCCATTCTCTAATTCCTTGTGCAGTAAGGCCCCTTCTGGAAGCATACATCCATACAGAATTTTCTCTCAACTGACTACTCGAAAATGCTAGAAACTCAAACTTCTTCTCATCAATCACTATTCCATCTCTTAAAACAGAAAGTATCCTTTCATACACTCTAGTTCTTCTTTCCTCTATTGCCCAACGTGTCGGCAAACACAAATCTATAGACCTCATCTTCCCCAAGTCTTCATCAACGAAAGAAACCCGAAGAAAATTGTCAGTATCTTCAGGATAATTTCTTAAAACACGGTTGGAGAGATTTATCTCTGGACCACAGAAGTATACTTTAGTTGGTGTAATCAGAACTCTGTGTACATAGACAAAGCCTTCATCTAAAGAAATAGCTGGTGACTGAGGAATCCGATTGCGTGCCTTGTACATGGCGTACTGCTCGTGTAACCAGCTCACTGGTTCATAGCAGCACTCCTTGGAGTTAAACAGTTTGTCCAGAGCAGACTCTATATATTCAATTCTTATACTAGCAGGATCAACTAGATTATAAAAATTGACATCAAGAGCTTCCCCGGGAATACAGCCATGCTGAACCAATGAATTTATCTTGAACAAGATTTTGTATGGCAAGGCAATCCCAAGGGGTGGAGCTAGAATAGGAACAAGAGCTGAGATGCTGGAAAAAGTGTTACCTCTCTCCAGCACAAACTCTCCTTTATTCTCTATATAGTAAACAAAACTCTTGCCAAGGTCTGGAACTACACAGCTCAATGGAAGCTCCAAACATAAAGAAGAGGATTGCCCAATGCAACATGATGGAGTGAAATCAATTTCACGAATCCAGTTATTGGCGGAGGCCAAAGTTGCATCTTTCTTATAAATCTGAGGGCCTCCACGTAACTGGAAAGAACAGGAGAAAATATAATATATGTTAGAACTTTGAAGTGACTAGGATTTAAATACAAGTATATGAAGAGCAGCAATATAGGAGAATCAAGCGGTAAGAACTTTGACAAACCTGGATGAGAAGAAACTTTCTAAAACGATCACATGGACAATGAAGATCAATCCTGCAAATAGTATCAGTTGCGAGCTCAAGCTTGTATTCTACACCATCGTTGGAGAAAGTCAAGTGCACATTTTTCAGTTCCATTCCAAAGGTCACCAAAACATCTGATTTTGTCCAAAGCACAGAAAACTTCTGCTCAGATATCATGCATCCAAAGTGAAGTGTCACAAGTTCCTCCAAGACTGTTGATCTCTTCCATTCTCGAGCGTTCAGATAAGACTCTCCATACCACAGGGTTTGATTATTGGCTGATGCTATTATTTTTTCAGCGCATTCTGCAGTTTTGAATTGAACTATGGCAGATGATCTTGATGCGCCATCTTTTGTAGGAAGAACATTCACAGAGAGAACAGTTCCTTCTCCAGTATACTCCTCCAGAAATTTCGTCACTGCTTCTGAAGACTCCACAGTGGGAAATCCATACAAGGACACTGTCTTGACCATGGTGACTAGTTGATAATGGCAATTTTTGTTTCAAAGAAAATAAAAATAAGTAAAGGGAACGCCGAGCATAGAAAAAGCTTTGGAAGCAAATGCAATGACACAACACTACAATCTCATTAGGCAAGAAGATAAATAAAAGAGCTAAAAGAATGTAATGAAAAGCTCACATTGACTTTGGAATATAAGCTCACAGGGATCAATGCTGCTTGCTGTGGATGAAGCAAAGCTCATGAAGCCAGAGTATTTATAGGAAAGAAAAGAATATTTCTTATCATGGCAGTTCTTTTTTTTCTTTTCTTCTTTGGCATAACTTGTCATGACAGCAATGACTTTCTGAAAATTATTCGGTGCACTGTCACCGGCGGTGACCTGTCCAATCTACACCGGCCGATCATTTTCTCACCGTCAGATGTATGCATTGTTCACTTTTGTTTTTCTGTTTTTGTATTTTACTAGTGTATGGAATGCTCTCTCAGTATAATGCTAAAGTACTAAATGCTTAATTTTATCCAATTAAGATTGTTGGTCGATAATAATGTTATTAACAAAAATATGGTAAACACTAGGATTATTTGAATTCCCTTCGTCCAGTTTATATTGTTTGTTTAGTTGATGTTGAAAGTGAACATTTTGGTTCTTAAAGTTAAGGGACCGACGCGCCCCAATGCCTTAAGTCCTTTACCCTTGAAAATTTTCGGGCCATCAATCTTCTAGAATCTCACCAAAGGGGGAAAAGTACATTGGGTATGTCATCAACAAATTCCATCTGAGAAAGAGGGAAGATTTGAAGGAAAAGAAGAGAAAGAAACAAACGTAGCTTAAAGACGACTGCTTGTAGACCATTGGATCTGAACAAGCCACATGTCTTGATCTGCTTCAAAGCTTAGGAAGCTAGGTTAGGCAAAAACAAAGCTTAGAACAGGATCCCGATTCGTTCCCCATGATGATGAACAAGGTATAGACCAGTGAAAATGAATTGAGAAAATGGCCGAAACAATATCCAAACCTTTTTTTACTATTAATTTTGGTATCTCAACTTTGACAACTATTAAAACGGTGTCTCAAGTATTGAATCGTTCTCAACTTTGGTATCTTCAAAATATTAACGGTGTGAAGCTCATCAACTCTTCATGGGTAAAATAGTCTTTTCAGTTACATACTGATTTATTCAGAAATCAAAGCTTCGATCTCTCCAGTTCTTTCACAATGTAATTGAAGAGCTACGAGTTGCGGTGGTTGGTAGGGCTACAAATTGGGCTAGGAACACGCAACGAGCTGCGAGAGTGCGAGGCTGCTAGGGTGAGCAACGAGCTACGCCGCTCCTCTTTTTTAGATCAAATACTCCACTGATTCAAGACTTGGGTTCGAACTCGAAGCTGCAATTTTTTTTCTTCTTCCAAATTTGAGTATTTGGTTGTGAAAAATTTAGGGATTTGAGGTTAATTTAGGATTTGGATTGAAGAGGTTTTGATAAACAAAGTCCAAAGGGGTGAGATTCATGAGGTATTCCATTTCGTTTATAAATTTGTTGTTCTTCCAAACCCAGACCTCAAATAACTCGATGATCCTCTACCGCGCAACCACTTCAGAAAAACTTTTAAACCCCATCTATAATTCTTTCATTATTTTCTATTTTTTCAAATTAAAAGTTATTGTTTCCTATTTGATTCATTGTTCGCTATAGATCTAATACTGCGCTCTATATGGCTTTCTTCTTTCTCATCACATTCAAACGCTTACATAGACAAGAGTCAAGAATATGGATTGTACTTTGGGTTCAGATTAACCCAAACTAGAATACATCCCAAACTAATCCATACTAGAATACATAGAATTCAATAATAAGAGTTTTGCATTTGAGAGACAAGGTTTGGGCTTCGCTCAGGAGCCTTCATATTGTTACAGAGAGAGAGAGAGAGAGAGAGCTACATGCAATTCGTGTTCGGAAGTTTTTTAATGGGCAGGTTGAAGTGATGAGACAATTTTACCCATAAAAATTGACGGGGACAATTCAATACTTGAGATACTATTTTGACAGTTGTCAAAGTTATACCAAAATTAACAGTGAAGAAAAGTTAAGATCATTTTCTCAAATGAATAAGACTCAATATGTGCATAGTTTTTAAATGTTAAGAGTGCTTTCAAACTAAATAAACTAATATATATATATATATATATATATATATAAACTAAGTAAACTAAGTTAAGAGTTACTGTAAAGTTAAGTGTATGCCGCCTTCATACACTTTTAGATCATTTGAAAATGAAAGCCCAGTGAAGCAGAAATTATATGATCTTCAGAACAGAAATTTAAGGCCTTTAAACTTCTTGTATTATATAAGGTAAAGCTATGGTGTGTTTAACATTTCTCATACATCGACTAATATTTTTACACACTTTTTACTTGAATAGTCGAGAGCTGGTGCAAAATTGATCTTAAATTCATATCTGATTCAGTCCCTTGAATCACTAACCTCAACGTACTGTTGAAAATACAGGATTTTCAACACCCGCGTAAGACGTAGATAACATGTATCAGCATCAACACTCAACTACACTGTAACTTCTCATTTAAGTCCATCAGCATTGATATGGGGTACATAATATAGGCTACATAGATGTTGTGTTGAAGCTCGTATAAAGACCCATTACTCAGCAAACGATGAGAACAGCCAATTGTCTATTGTAATATAAAGTGAAATGGATTTGAGAGTGAGAGAGAGAGAGAGAGAGTTTAGAATAGACAATATGGGATATCTTCTTTCATCTAACATTAGGTATATATTATACTACATCATATATATATAGGAAAGTATTCAATACAAAACCGTTACTAAGACAATCAATTTCTATTATGGCCTTAATAGCGTATTATTTCTAAATGGCATAACTTAAGCACACTAATAGTGGTGACATGAATAGCCACATTTATAACACTCCCTCTTGGATATTTCATGTCACTTTGTTGCATTGCACTTTAAAGTCGTCTCGTACAAAGTATTATAAAGGATGAAAGCTTTCCATTTAGGAATCATAGCAGGTACTATATCTACAAGAGGAATACACTAAGATTACTACACCAAAACCTTGCCACGGTAAACCTAGTGGGAAAAACCCGTGATCGAAGGGAAAAGATGAGCAAATGTGTATAATGTCAAATCTTAGCATCTTTAAGATGTTGTGAGTAGAGTGACCTTGCTAAAGATGTGCCTTGTTAAAACCTTGTCAGGAAAAAAAACCTAATGAGACAAAATAAACCTGGGCGAAGGACAGAAAGAGTACACGATGGTCAAGTGGGTATACTTCAGGATACTCCCCCTGATTTCGACTCCCCCTGAAAATTACAAGTCAGGTAACTCGGATAATTTACGTAGATCAATACCTTTTATACGCTTCTGGAATGTAGACTTTGGTGATGACTTAGTGAAGAGATCTGCACGATTGTCTTCAGATTGAATTTGTTTGACTTCAATCATTAGATGCTCCTGTTGTTGCTAATTGAAGAAAGACTTCGGTGAAATGTGTTTGGTGTTGTCTCCTTTGATGAAACCCGTCTTTATCTGCTCAATGCAAGAAGAATTATCTTCATGGATAATGGTTGGTTCTTCAGTGGTAGAATGTAATCCACATGTACTTCGAACATGTTTTATGATAGCTCTTAACCATATACATTCACGTACTATTTCATAAAGAAATATGATCTCAGCATGATTCGAAGAAGTAGCAACAAGGGTATGTTTTGTAGACCTCCAAGAAATTACAGTATTCTCAATGGTAAAGACATAAACAATTTGGGAACGGGCCTTGTGTGGGTCAGATAGACAGCCTGCATCAGCATATCCGACAAGGCGAGCATCAGACAAAGAATCAAGGGGGCTTGATCCATTCTTCGATGCATAGGGATAGAATAAGCTCATATCTGTCGTACCTCTAAGGTAGCGAAGGATGTCTTTTATACCATTTCAGTGGTGACGTATTGGCGCAGAGCTATATCGAGCTAGCAAGTTCACAGTAAAAGAGATGTATGGTCCAGTGCATTAGGCCAAGTACAATAATGCGTCTATTGCACTTTAATACGGTATCTCAGGTGCCAATATCTCTTCATTCTCATCTACAGGATGAAACAAATCTTTCTTAGGATCCAAGCTTCGGACGATCATGGGTGTACTTGATGGTCTTGGTTTATCTTCATTAAAACGTCTTAACATCTTCTGGATGTAGTTTGATTGATGAAGCAAAATCTCATTAGCACGGTGCTCGAGTTCTAAGCCTAGGTAATAATTTGTTCTTCCAAGATCTTTCATCTCAAATTTGGATTTCAAATGCTTAGTGGTTTCCTTGATCTCCTCTGGAGTACCAATCAAGTTCATGTCATCTACATACACCGCCACAATTGCAAATCCAGAACTTGTTTTCTTGATAAACATGCATGGGTATAGATCATTATTCACATATCCCAACCTGATCAAATATTCACTAAGACGGTATACCACATCCGTCCGGATTGTTTCAATCCATAAAGTGAACACTTTAAACGTATTGAGAGCGTGTTCAATGGTCTAGAACTATTTTCATCAGGTACCTTAAGTCCTTTAGGAACTTTCATGTAAATTTCTGTATCAAGGTCTCCATATAGATAAGCTGTGACCACATCCATTAGCTGCATACTCAGTTTTTTAGAAACTACCAAACTGATAAGGTAGCAAAACGTTATAACGTCCATTACGAGAGAATACTTCTCCTCATAATCAATCCCAGGGCGTTGAGAAAATCCTTGTGCCACTAGACGAGCTTTGTATCTCACAATCTCGTTTTTCTCATTACGCTTTCTTACAAATACTCATTTAAATCCTACAGGTTTAACATTGGGAGGTGTGGCAGCGACAGTTCCAAACACCTTTCTCTTGTTCAAGGAATCTAATTCGACCTGGATTGCTTCTTTCCATTTTAGCCAATCGTCTCTACGTTGACACTCATCAACAGAGCAAGGTTCAATGTCATCGCTAATTATAATTTCGGTAGCTATCGCGAATACAAGTACATCATCGATGATAATCTCATTATGACTCCATATCTCATTTAAACATGAATAATTTACTGAGATTTCTCTATTCTCGGGAGTGGGTTCCAACGTTGGAGTGTCCCCCAACGTTGTTTCTTCTAGAACAGACTCATAATCCAGAATTGTCTCATGAGATGGATCAGTTGAGGTGGCGATGTCGATTGCATTCATTTGTGCCGAGTTTACCCTCTTATGGAGATAAAAATCCTTTGAACCTATTGGTTTGTCTCTCTTCTAGGCAGGCATGTATGACTGGTTAGCCGCCATAGCCATACCTCGTCCATCTGGAACGACACGTCCTACTGGAACATCTATCCTTGCAGGCACATTTACAGCATGTATATGTGATCTTGTCACTCTTACTAGATCAGAGAAAGCATCTGACATATTTTGGGCTACACTATGTAGATCTAGAACCATTCGCACTTCCTTATCACATAGTGCGGTTCGGGGATCAAGAGGAGACATAGTGGGGACATTCCACGTTAATTCATGTCGTTCATCAGGAACGTTAACGTTCTTATCTCCCTTTAACGGTAAGAAGACTGTCTCATCAAAGTGACAATCTACAAATTTAGAGGTAATAAGATCACCTATCAAGGGCTCTAGAAAGCGTATGATTGAGGGGGAATCATAAACGACATATATGCCCATCCTTCGTTGAGGACTCATTTTGGTACGTTGTGGCGACGTAATTGTCACAAAAATTGCACACCCAAACACGCGTAAGTGCAAAACGTCAGGTTCGTACCCAATCACCAACTGTAACGCTGAATAAGGTTATGTGGCAATGGGCCTCAGTCGGACCAACATAGTTGCGCACAAGATTACATAGCCCCAAGCAGATATTGGGAGCTTGGTTCGCATTACCAAGGTCCGTGCAATCATTTGTAATCTCTTAATGAATGCATCTGTAAGACCATTTTGGGTGTGAACATGGGAAACGGGATGTTCAACATTAATCCCAAGGGACATGCAATAATCATTGAAAATTTTTGATGTAAACTCTTCGGCATTATCAAGTCTTATGGACTTTATTGGATAATCCGGATGGTGAGCCCTTAATTTTATAATTTGGGCAATGAGTTTAGCAAAAGCAGCATTTCTTGTGGACAATAGCGTGACATGTGTCCACCTTGTCGATGCATCAACCAAAATCATGAAATATTTAAATGGTTCGCATGATGGTTGGATAGGTCCACATATATCCCCTTGTATTCTTTATAGAAAAATAATGGAGTTTTTCACTCTTTACATATGATGGTCTTACATTTAACTTTCTCAATGAGCAAGCTTGATACAATGTGTTGCTATACACAAGATCCTTATTAGTAAGGGGATGTCCGTGTGATGAATTTAGGATACGGTGCATCATGCTTTGACCTGGGTGTCCCAACCGGTCAAGCCAAAGTAAATAATTGCTCGAATTTGGTAGCTTCTGGCTAGTTATGTGATTTGCCTCAACTGATCGGTCAAGCCATGTCCCTCTATCAGATTGGACTCACACAGAGGTATGAGTAGGCGAAAAAATTGAAAAATATTTTCTATCTTGGAGTATAGTGTGCGTAGTAGCACTATCCGCCAAACAAGAAATTCTCCCACAAGACATGCCTATTCATAAATTTAATTCAATAGATCACATGTATGAAAATAAATAATTGTACTAAATTAAATATCCAAGCAAAACCAAATTATTTTAAACAATTATCCCAAAATCACCAAATATAATTTGAAAAATAAAACATACTTAGAATAATAATATAAATATGGCACATGTGCCTTTTATTCCAAATCTTCAAGATCTCAATCCTCAATGTATCCGTTGGCTCTTTGAAAATCAGCAATCTCCAAGGTGGCATTAATGGGGATTGCCTCTTCCACAAGGTTAACCTCTCGAGTTCCGCATCTAGCGTGATACTCTGTTATCTCTTCATTTGTTGCACGACAGGTGCAGGACAAATGATCAATGCCTCCGCATCTATAACATAAATTCTGCTGATTTTGAGGGCGACTGGCCAGCATTATCTCTAACTTGAGCTTGTCAACCTGGAGCATTTTGGTTCCTACCACGTGGGTCTTGACCACCACGTGGGCCATGACCACGTCCTCCTCAGCCTTTAGGGCCATTCTCTTGGAGCTCATGGTCATATGGGCCCATTTCTCCTTCCCCTCCCACGGCCCACATTTCTCCTTATGCGGTTATTTCTGCGATGGGCAACAACATTTGCTTCAGGCAAAGGAGGTGCTCTAGCACTAATGGGCCTTGCTTAATTATTCTTCATGAGCATGTCATTGTTCTTTTCAGCAAGCAATAAAGTAGTGGTCAATTCAGAGAATCTTGCAAAGTTTCTCTCCCTGTATTCTTGTTGTAGGACCATACAAGAAGGGGGAAGTGGAGAGAGTTTTCTCCAATAGATCAGCTTATGTGCGCTCTTCTTCATAAAATTTCAAAAGTGGCCGAATACGGCATATCTTAGAGTTAAACTCGTTCACAGTCTTGAAGTCTTGAAAACGGATATTCTGCCAGTCATGTCTACCTTGTGGCAAGTATATAGTCTTCTAATGATTGAATCACTCTTCTAGAGCGACCCAAAGAGACTGTGGATCCTCTTCAGCTAGGTAATCCACCGTGAGGGCTTCCTCCATATGCTTCCTGATGAAAATCATAGCTCTCACTTTCATATCTTTTGGGACGATATTGTCATCATTGATTGTTGTCCTCATCTTTTGTGCAGTCAGATGAAGCTTGACATGGGTCCACTTGAGGTAGTTCCTTCTGGAAACTTCCAAATCGACGAACTCAAGCTTGTTGAGGTTTCCCATTCTTTGGTTGTTTAAGCTAGTAGGATGATATTGATAGAGAGATGAATCGTGTCTTTTCCGCAACCGAAGAGTATTTCGTCTACAATCATGTCCTCTGCAACTGAAGAGATAATGCTGTCAAGTTATCAGCATTATCGTGTCTTCTCTTCATTTGTTACCGAAGAGTATTTTGAGGGCGTCTATCGTGTCTTCTCCGCAACCGGAAACAATTCGTCTCTTCTCTTGGCAATTAGCAATCGATCCAAACTTTTTGAACTGTCGTGCTGATAACGTATTGTAATATAAAGTGAAATGGATTTGAGAGAAAAAGAGTTTGGACACAGGCAATATGGGGTATCTTCTATTCATCTCACATGAGGTATATATAACACTACCTCATGTATATATAGGAAAATATTCAATACAAAAGCGTTACAAAGACAATCAATTTCTATTATAACTTTAATGACCTATTATTACTAAATGACATAACTTATGCACACTAATAATGATGACATGAATAGCTACATTTACGACATTGTCAAATTAATCTTGACAATTTTCACCATAACTGTCCTAGTTTATCTTGTACGACAGATTTAGCATGGAAACCACAGCTTTATCAGAGCTGTAGGGTTCAAAATGTTTCCTCTGCATACGACAAAAACAAGAGCAGAAGTGTAAGTGCAGATAGAAAACGGTTAAAGGATTTCTTATGCCGGAAGGGTGAAATTTAAAAACCAACTTCTTAAACAGAATAATTGAAAAACTAATTTAAACCACCTCAACATAATTTTGGGTGAAGTCAAAGGCTAAGAGAGGCAAAAGCCACCTTAACCTATGAAACTTTTGAAGAAAAAAATTACAATATGACTGCACAATCCTCCATCTTCCCTCCAGGCATTAATTCAAAGCTTGGGCTACTTCAATCAGAAAGTTGATTGTTGAAACTTGTTGCCACCATTGAAGCACTTTCTTGCCATTTGCTGCTCAACTTCCTATCTTTGCATATTCAGTATGTGACTTCCCATCAATTTTGTACTCCAAAGCGTAATTGGGTCTGATATTCTCCATGTCATTTTCTTGTACTTCATAACTGTCCCTGGTGACTCTAATATATGTTCCAATGATTCGATTTCCACATCGTGATGTTGAAAAAGGAAAGATGCAAAGGACATCCTTGCCTTGGTTTAGTTGTTACAACCTATGATGCACGGATACGGCAAAAATTTTAGTATGTTGTATCGTACCCGTATCCGATACGGGTACGCACGGGATATGCCATGAATACGTACCCAAAGATATTCAAACGTATCGTAGATCATTTAAGGAGGTTTTGACCAAATTAATACTAGGTTGTTGACTTTTTGTAGTAATATCTTATCTAATTTGTAGCAATCTCTGTTCTGTTTTAACTCTTTCACGATTATAATTAAATATTCTTCTGTATTTTCCTTAATTAGATGATTTAGATTAGATTTATTTGGAATTTATTTATTATTATAATTTTTTTGTGTGAGATCTAGTAAAATTAGGCTACTTTTGTGTTATTTCCCATTAAAATTATCTATATATTTTTAAATTATATTAAATATATATAATATCAAAACGTACCTGTATCCTATTTTTTCGATAAAAAACGTATCTATCGAACCCGTATCCGTGTCCCGTACCCGTACTAGTGCATCATAGGTTACAACTCTATGTTCAATGCTTGTGTACTTCCTGCTGCTCAATATCTGTCACGACAATAACAACATATCATGCAACACAGATATGAAATGCACTCATGAAACGGTTACAGTCTAAGTGAACAAGGTGTTATCTGCAATGTTCACAAGAAGAGCATCCAGAGTTGGAGTGACGGGTACCCATTTTCCGTCATGTTTGAACTGTACTCCGGTAGCATTGCTGTCTTGCATAAGTACGGTGATGGTGCATATGTCTGAATGTGGAGTTAAACCTAGTTATCTTGGCTGGTGCATATGTCTGAATAGAAATCCAAGAGGATAGTAGCCGACAGGCAAGGATTGCACCAGCTCTCAATGTAGGCAAAGAAGGGCATCCTTCTCCATTCCCATAGTCACAGATATGGATTTAAGAATCTCCTCTGCAACTTTTCTTACTTAGCTGGTATATGTCTCTATTGCCTCCCTTCACCAATATATCATTGATCATCAAATTTCAAGTCAACTAGTTGTAGCTTAAGTAGTAACAGCCAAGGTGAAAGGCAAGTGTTTAGGAACTTACTTGAATACCAGACCTTGGATTTCTATACTTGGCTGGGTGAACGGCAAGTATAAGTCTGTCAGACCATTCCAGTATTTGATCTTCAGAAACGACAGAGGCGTGATCATAGCCCTGCATTTCATCTTTTGGCATAGCAATCTTGTACTTCTCTTCCGACATTGTTTTGTTTCTAGATTACACTAGCTAGCAGCTCTAATACTTTCTTGATTGTCCTAGTATTCTCTTGGTCAATCTAGAATTCTCTGGATCAATGTGCATTAGTTCCAAAAAAAATCAATGACAGGAACCTCAGAAGAAAGATCATGACAGGTATCTCCATCCTTGGCTTGTCAACGTGACTTCTGAAGTATCTTCGAGGGACCTGCAAAGGGTCATTCCTCACCATTTCTTGAACATTTGGTGCGCAGGTAGAGATACGCCAGCTGAAGGCGCAACATCTGTGCGTGAACCCATGTATCTTTGCTCGGTTTAAAACTCTTACACATCTCTTATCGTAAGAAAAGCTAGAGTTCAAGCATAAAACTAAGGGATTGATGGTGAACTCAGTTTGTATTCATTCTCAGCTTTACAATGCTACTTGAACACAAGTTTGAGAGTTATATGCCGTACAAGTGGTTAGCAAGCAGCTGTCTAGAACTTGATGTTTGGTTTCTTCATATTCAAACTCAGGAAGCAACAAAATTGTGCACACACGGAATTCTCAAAAACTGCAATAATGAAGCACAGCATAACACCTCAAACTATCGGTACTGTCGTCTCTCTCAAATCAAGGGGCACCCCCATTTGAATTCAAACAAAACTGTACTGTAATTGTGAAGCAGAGAAATCACTCCAATCAAAGGTACGTTACTGCAGAGGCCTCTCTCAAATTAAGGGTACGTTACTACAGTGCAAGAAGGGGAGTGTATCATAATGATAATTCAAAACTGCACAACATGATCTTTGTTTTCCAACATAACTCTCACATACACAACAAACAATTACAAACTTAGTAGTCCAGGCCCTCACACTATTTTCATGAAATGTAATTATGAATCAAAAGAAAACACTTAAATTACGAGTCCTATTTTGCCAAGGCAATTAAGGGGATGCTGACATTTGAAGCTAAACATGGCCAAACCTGAATCAGGCTCTGACTGAGCTACCGTCTATCGGATCCTTGGCCATAAACACAGAGAGCTGATCCAGCCAGCTATGGAGGCAATGACTGCCACAGATGGATGACAGTAGAGATTGAAGACCAGTAAGGATCTCTACTGGTACGTGCATCACTGTGCATGTGATAACTTTCCAAACTTCCAGCTCTGCATCCTACTGTCTACTATGAAAAAGAACACAATCCAGTATCTAGTATATAACTATTACAGGCATGTAAATTTAGACTGCAAATCAATCATCTAATATTACTATCTAGACTATATATTACTATACAGTATATACTAGACAGTAGACAACGTAACTTCGCAACCTAATTTATTTGGTTCTAACTTCTAAGAAGCCTTTTCATCTCTACCGTTCTTCAGAGTTAACCTCAATCGTATCGGGGGCGTTTCTTAAAAGACAATAGAGACCGGAAAGCATGAGTCTTACTAGAGGAAACCACAATTTTATCGGAGCTTTAGAGTTTAGAGCTTGTAAATCAAAAATCTTGCTAACCCTAAAGAGAACAAATTTAAGTTTTACTGTTTGAAGAACTAAAAAGTATAATACAATCCCTTAGGCCACCTCATTGATCTCAAAAACATTACAGAATCTTAAACTTCAGCACTAACTGCCGGTGCAACCGTAAAAACATTCGCCTCTGAAAGAGCATCTACATGTTACAGGATTATAAGATTCATTGTCATTGTTTAACTCTAAACTGGCACCTTTGGGTAAGATGAAGTTTTTCTCGTCACATTGCACATCTCAGTCTAGCACCTAACCACCTACTATTGGCTGCCAGTCATGTTCCAGATTCGTTATTATTTGTGTAAAGGATCCAACAAACTCAGAGATGGTTGGACTAAAAGAAAAATAACATATGGGGATAGTCTGAACTTTGATTTTCTACTGATCATGCATGAGAATAAAATCAGGTATTTTAAACTGATAAAATGACTGCAACCACTTCAATAAACCAACTTGTATCGTACAATATCATTCTAGAATCAGTGGGAAAATGAAACACACAGATGAGCAACTCCACCGAGACAATAAATTTCCTGCATTGGCTTTTCTTCTAATAACATGTACATCAAGTAATTTACAGACTGAAAATTTTGAATCACAAAATGAGGGTAAAGTTAAAAAAAGAAAATGGGAGACGATGAAGTAAAATTGTAGACTAGCCTGACGATTGTACACGCAACTTGTTCGCAACATAGAGCAGATGGCAGATGTTTGTAGGAGGATAGTGCTGTAGTAGTTTGAGATTAGAGGTAAAATCGCCAGCTAGTAAGCGCCTCCGAACAAGAATCAGCATTGCACAACATACTCGGAGAAGGGTTTCCTGAAATGATTAGTCCAAAAACAAATCATTAAAGTACAAAGAAAAAAAACTACAAAGCCAAAAGGAACTCCAAAAGCGTGGAGCATTGGAGCAATGTCACTGGCCCATTACTTGGTTCCCAACTGTAGGCAGCAACATTTTCTTTATTACCATAAGCAATCATCTTTTACCTAATTATATCAAAAAGCTTAACTGAACTTCAATACAGTATTATCAAAAGTTCATGGAAACATCGTTGTTAGTAACTTCAATTTCTATGAAATTCGAGAAAGGTCTCTACAGGTCAAAAGGACCGGTAAAAGATTACAACTTAAGCTGATGGTGGTATCCCCAAGCATATAAATGCAGGAGGCAGACCTTAAAGCTGACTTAGATGTAATCAGGATGTGATTTCTAACCTCATTTCATTTACCAAGTCTTTCCCTCAATGCCTCACCATGAAACGATGCTTGAAGAACTAGAGCCACTTTAGGAGTTAGGTCTAGCTTTTAGATTGTCTGCATTTATCATTGTTTTTCCTCTTTCCATTATTTTTCCCATATCTTTGTATTTTCTAGCTCATCTCCATTTACTCCCTTTAAGTCATTCTTTTGGGTTTAGTTGGGAAGAAGTGAGTTGTGGTGTTTGGCGATAACAAATTCTCTTTTCTATCTTTGAAGATAAAAAAACTAGGAAATAAAAGAAAAAGAGCATAAGGTTGGAAGAAAAATATACTACCTGAGGACCTTCAGAATCACTTAGAAGTGTGTCCCAAATGTGAAGGCTGTCTGCAAAATTGAACTCCTGGGTCAAGAGGAGAGTGATCCACCGAAATGCATAAAATTGGGGGTTGACCTGTCATTTTAAATCAGGACAGTTAGGCATTTATAATAGATATTCAGTGATCTATCTACTATAAAAATCTAGAATGCTAAAGAACATCCTTCCTAAAAAGTAAAAACAAATTGCAAATCATGAATGATTAGCTAACATCTACATATACTATGTGTGCACTACACTGGATCTTAATCGTGTCCATGACAGAAAATGCATGGCTTAATACCAGCAGTTCGGATATTCCACCCAGGGATGTGCACAGATACCAGCGCTGTGCTTTGACAACACCACATGGATAATGTTGGGAATGTACCATCTTGTATCTAGTACTCACCCAACTCCACAGATTCTTTTCATCAAGTAAAAATTGGATGAAAAGTTCAATTAATTTGTAAGAAAGAAATAAATCAACCATTTTGCACCACAAAGAGAATCTGACCTTCTGACATTACCAAATTTAAATTGATGCAGATCCAGAAGTAGCAAAACAAACAATAAAAATAAAAGAAAAGAAAAACAGAAAACTTTCAGCCACTTGAAAAGATAACAGAACCCAGGATCAATTGCCTCAACTTTTCTTATTGATAATATAAAAATTGTAAAAATCAAAGTTCAAAATATTATCAGGAAGCAAAAAGTCTTACAATGGTCTGATCATTAGCTACGCCTAAAAATGCAATCATACTGGAGAACTACATTGGTTTACATTGACAGTGACAAAATGATCAAAACTCAGAAGGATGAAAAAAATTGTCAGATAATCAGCCGACCATCTGTTTCCTATTGTGTAGGTTTCCTCACTCCATGCTAATTATATCTCTCTATATACTGGTTGTAACACAAAATACTCAACACAAATTTTTTACTCTGTTCTTGCAGCAGTCTTATTCTAAACCACAATTCCAACTTCTGTCAGAAAGAGGTTAGTATGGTCCCTGTAACTTGGGTGGTACATAAAACAACCATGTGGTTTAAACCTCCGTGGTTTGCAAAGTTAATCCTTCAGGTCCTTCACAAATTTTCATACATTGGTACTGTAGCCTTTGGCCTTTTACCACCTCCTACAGAGAAGAATGCATGCAGAAATTGCAAAATTCTACAAGGTATTCTAGCAGGTTCTGATCTTGGTATCTGTGGGTAATGCACCAACATTATGCTTCCACTACAGACTTTAAACATGACCAATTTGCTGAAAAAAATAAACTGATACTGGAAAACAGAAAGATGTTTACTTTGGTTGTGATCTCAAGATGACGCCATAGCTCTTCATCATGTTCCTTCAAAAGTTGTGACAATCTTGTTATCGTGGAACGGATACCCACAACACTATTATCAAGTTGCTGACAGAAATGATCGCGGAAGCCACTCAATAATTCAACAAAACAAAAGAATGTGTCTGCTTCAGCTGCGGCCTACATAACTTGACATTAGGAAACAATGAGCACACTAACCATAAAGAATAACTAGAAAACATGACAGTGGAAAAAGAAATTTAAAAAGTAACAATAACAATTAACTGATCTTCTTGATTACGTGCCCAATAATAAATATCCTTGTTTTCACTTGGATTGACAGAAGTTCCTATACAATGTCAACATTTAAATCAATCCTGACACTTTCTACGGTTACAAAGAAACTATAGGCAACAAAGAATAGCTTTTAACTTTTTATGACAAGTTGCATTCAATTAACTCTTTCAGGTGACTCGGATAAAGGCAAGTGTGATTTTGAGTCGACATAATCCCTTCTTTATGCAAAAAATCATTAGCCTTTCTTCTAATCAAGCCTAATACTGTCAAAATTCAAAAGGCGCAATCCTAGGGAGATATTCGACAAAAGAAGATGAAATTCAAGCACAATGATTAAGTACCAAGAGGCCACTAGGGAGATGTTGACCAAAATATCAATTCCCAACTACTACCAAATACCTAAGTTAGGACCTCATGTTCTTTTCTTTTTTCAAAATAGAACCGCCTGTTCAGATACATGAATAGAAGAATATGCTACAGTGCAAAGACAAAAATCAAATATATAGATAGGTTCTCTCTAGTGAGTGCAATATTTTTTTATTTTTTATTACAAAATTTAATAGGAATGTATTGGTAACCTTACCGCATATTCCTCCTCAGGATCATTTTTGAAGACATAGTACAGTGGCGCCAAAAGTTCGTTCATCCCTTGAACATATCGTATGCCGGGGTTTAGCTTGGCAAAGACAACCAGGATGTTCTTTAAAGCATCCTGAAATTCAATTCCAATTCAGTAAAATACCATGCAGTGTTCTATTCTTTTCATATGAAATATAATGGCTTGTATACAACTCTACCATACAGCAAATGAAGCAACATTTGCAGACCTGATTAGATTTAGCAAATTGAGAGTCCCCTGAGAAAAAGTGCATATCTGGATGAGTGCGCTTTACATCTCGGTCAATCTGTTCTACAATCTCCGTGTCCTACATGATCCAAGGTTGGAGTCAACACTTCAGAAAAAATATTTAACACCAAAAACTGCTACCACCATTTCATAGCAATACAACAGCACCAAAGACTACACATCACATATAATGCCATGTGATCTGCAAAATGCTTACGGCGATAACATGGGCCTTCATCATTCTACCCTATTTTAGTTGTCATTGTTGTAATGTCTTCTTTTATGAGAATTTAGATTGTGATTTCTAATATACGATGTTTACTGGTGATCATAGACATGCTGCAGAGCCTGCTTATTGAAAAGCAGTGCTTCACATTGTTTTCTACGATTATTATCGTGTAACTGAGAAGATTTGTTAATGAAAGAGAAGATTATGCAATATCAGTAGAAGATATGTATAATGGCAGTCCAGGACTTAATTTTTTATGTCAGTTGAGATACTCTTTCATCTATTTAGGGCAGTTACTGATGTTGTAAACCTTTAAAATTAGGTTCTCATGAAAAAATAAAATAAGATAAGGTTAATCCTATAATCATTACTTCCCCTAAAACAAAAGAAGATTCTATTAAAAAAATAAAACAAAGGATCAAAGATGAACAAGGATGATGAGAACCTTGATTACTGATCAACCCGAGTGTCAAAGAAAGATCTAGCAAAGCAAAGCAGTGCAAAAAGATATTTGCAGTCTACATGCCTACCCAGTTTACTTTTGTGACAAATGGTTGGTCCCACTTAAGAGAAAATTTTCCATGCATTAATAATGAGCCTTAAATTGATCGTCAAGTAAGTTCACTTGATACCTGGAAGAACTGATTCCAAATGCTGGACTTCCCAAGACTCAATGGATGCTCACCATGAGCTATATGTGATCTTGATAACAAGCCCTTGCTTTTTGATTCTTCACTATCAACACTTGCGCCGTTATCCTCTAACTTCCGTGTGATCTCTGACTGACTAGCCAAAGGAACATTCAGAAACGCATATTTTGCAGAATTTTGAATATGGATACAGTTAAACATAAATGTACTTTTAAGTAAGAAAGATCGGAACATTTCCCGAAACATTTGCATTATTCAGGATAAAATTCAGAACACATATTCCTTCCTACACCACTCTTAGCTGTACGGGCATTACAAGCACATTTTTCATTCATATAATATCTACTATTAATCATCTCCACAGATTATGATCTTCAAATCGCATTATACAAATTTAAAAAGGGGGCGACAAGAACATTACTTACAGGATTCATCAAGAGCTCATCTTTAAAATGCTTATACTGTGATCTCTTTTTCGCTACCTCAGATGGCCAAAGCGCCCGATCTGGTGGTAAATATCCTAGTAATAGCTGGAAGCACAAACCATCCACCTCTAAATTAAACAGTTGTACCACCACAACATGCAAAGCAAAATTGCACATTTTTCCACTATCATGCTCACTAATTTACTTTAGTAAGTTCAGGGTCCTCAATCTTAATTGCATGCATAACAAGCTTAAAAACACACTCCTTTCCCTCCAATTCTTCTTAGAAACTACACACAAAACCGAAATCAAAGCCAGAAACTTATAACAAGCACACCTTCCACACCGTGGAGCGAATCCCAGCACCATCAGGTATACCCTGTGCCGCAATTTTCCGCAACTCACGAACATTTATAGTCTTCTTTGAAAGCTACAAACAGTATGAAACCCCCAATTACATACAAACACATTTGAAGATAGTGAAATACACAGGGCAAGATTGAATTCAAACCCTAACCTCAGCCAAAAGCTGCGACTGACGAGAGAAATCCTCAGCGGAAGGAGCGGTGGCGCCCCTGTTGTCGTGATCAGAGACGGAATCGACAGGCTGAGGCTCCGGCGGGGGCTGTTCTCTGGCGGAGGAGGGAGGCGGGACAGGAAGCGGAGGCTCGACGACGGAGGAGGAGGTAGTGGTGGTGGGGGTGGAGGTGTAGCGTTGAGCTCCATCGTCGTCGACGGGAGGAGCAGAGGGAGGGGAAGACCAGAGGGAGCTGTTGAGCCATTCCGGGACTCGCTTCTTTACCATTTGGTTGTGCATGCGATTCTGGATTGGGATTTCTATGGTTTCTGGGAAGCTTTGGAGTTTCTCCAGTGAGGAAAGTGGACAGAGATGGAAGATAACTGATTGAGCTGAGATTTGAGGAAGCGGTTTGACTTCTTCGACAGATCAACCACGAAACACCGTTTCTGGTAGTTATTCATTTGAGCCGCACGTGTGGTTATAATTTGCGTATATATAACTAAAAATATAATAGTCGATATACCTGTCTGAACTTGACTCGAATTATCAATTTGCACTACAGTATCAATTTACCTTTTCAACTTGATAAAAACTACGAATTTGCACCTCATCTGTTAATTCTGATGGTTTCCATCCAATTTATCATACATGCAACAGGTATAACTTGTTAATTCTGATGCCGAGAAGCATTAATCTCTTAATGTTCTTGGCACCGCTTGTTGCCCTTATAACGAAACACATAATGATATCTTAGTTGGTTTCGCGGATGCTGGATACTTATCAGATCCACATAAGGGGCGTTCCCAAACTGGTTATGTCTTCACCATTGAGAATACATCGATATCTTGGAGGTCCACAAAGCAGACCTTAATGGCGACATCCTCCAACCATGTAGAGATTATAGCGCTACATGAAGCTGTTCGCGAATGTGTTTGTCTCAGATCAGTTATAGAACACATTAGAGAGATTAGTGGATTGAGCTCCACCACAGACAAGCCAACTTGTATCTATGAAGACAATGCCACATGTATTGAACAAATGAGGCAAGGTTATATCAAGAGTGATCATACGAAGCACATCTCACTAAAGTTCTTCTATAATCAGCAACAACAAGTCCTCCTTAACATTCAAGTTAATCAAGTGAGTTCAGAGGCAAACATAGCGGACCTGTTTACTAAAACTTTGCCTAAGTCTAGTCTCGAAAAACATGTGAAGAGCATTGGAATGCGACGACTATCGAGCCTCCCCAAGTGAGCTACTTATCAGGGGGAGCCACGCTCTCGATCGAGAAACATGGTGTGTTGTACTCTTTTTCATTCGACCAAGGTTGTTTTTTCCCACAGGGTTTTTGTTACTTGGCAAGGTTTTAACGAGGCAACATTGTAAGCACCATATGGCATTTCGACGCGCGGCACAATGAGAAGTGTTGTAGAGAATATAACATGTGCGTGTGTGCACTTGGTCTTATGTCGTGTATATGGGCTTAGCCCAATGGGCCTTATGCGTGTGCCCTTGTTGTAATAGGTTTACATTATGGACTTAACCCAATCCATGTAAGATTGGCCCATTGTACTTAGAGTGAGTCTCTATATAAAGAGTTTCTCCCTATTCATAATAAGATAAAATGTGATTACATTCATTCTCTACTCACATATTCTACAAGACGTTATCTGTCACGTTTTGCTCTAGGAAACCCTAGCTAATATCGGTCGCCCACCACAGAAAAAAAAAACCCCAAAACCCAAAAGTATTTTTAGGCCTTCCTACGCACTGCCGCGAGCACCGACGTGCACTACCGCGCACACCGAGCTGCCGCTACCTTTTTGCTGCACACAATTGCTGCCCCAAGCATCAAAAGCATAATTTCAAGCTTCTTTGGAGAATTTATCGAAAAATGTATGTACTTTGAAACCCTAAAACTCGTTCAAAGTTCACTAAACTCGGGGGGGAAGAAGTATTTTTCTCACTTCTCCATCTCCTTTCTATGTTTGGGACGTTTGTCTTTGCAGGTACAATTTGTTGAATAAAACCCTAGAGGAGTGATTTCATATGTCTGTCATGCTGCTGTTGTGCACTGCCGAGCACCGCTGCGGGGGTCTGCCCCTGTGCGCAGGTGCACGTTGTTGCCGACGTGTATGCGTACCTTCTGTGCACTGACGTGGGCTGCTGCTAGGGATTGACCCTGTGCACTGCTGTCAAGCACCATACGTGCACCGGCTAGGCTGATGTCGAGCGCTGCTGTCGGGGATTGGCCCTGTGCACATGCACGCTGCCGTCGGACACCACAAGTGCACCTGCCGAGCACTGCTGCCGAGGTTGGGCCTTGGCACGTGCATGCGGCTGCAAACATGTACATATGCACCGTATATCCTCTCTAGGTCAGCATGGTGTGGTATTCATGGCTGTTTTAATTTAAGAATTAAGCATCAAATTCAATTGGTCTCGAACTAACTGCTTGAATTTTTGTATGCATAGTCAATAGACAAACACTTATAGTTTGATCCCTAGACGCCCAAGGCCGTGATTTCATATGTCTGTCATGCTGCCGTTGTGCACTGTCGAGCACCGCTGCGGGGGTCTGCCCCTGTGCGCGGGTGCACGCTGCTTCTGTGCACTAACGTGGGCTGCTGCTAGGGATTGACCCTGTGCACTGCTGTCAGGCACCATACGTGCATCGGCTAGGCTGATGCCGAGCGCTGCTGCCGGGGATTGGTCCTGTGCACGTGCACGCTGCCGTCGGACACCACAAGTGCACCTACTGTGCACTTGCCGAGCACTGCTGTCGAGGTTGGGCCTTGGCACGTGCATGCGGCTGCAAACATGTACATATGCACCGCATATCCTCTCTAGGTCAGCATGGTGTGGTATCCATGGCTGTTTTAATTTAAGAATTAAGCATCGAATTCAATTAGTCTCAAATTAACTGCTTGAATTTTTATATGCATAGTCAATAAACAAACACTTGCAGTTTGATCCCCTAGACGCCCAAGGCCGTGAGTATCAGCGTTGGATCCTCGACATGAGGCAGACTTTTATTGACAAAGACTATATCTCCACCATCGATCCTATACTACATAATTTATTCCAAAAAAATCTTAGTTGGGCTTGAGCCCAACCTAGCTCCTACATAGATCTGCCTCTGGGTACGGGTATGGGGAATCTCTATTTTTTAATTACAGGAATAAAGACGGGTATAAAAATAAAAAATATTAAAAAATACAATTAATTAATTATGATATTTTGATTTGCTGATCTTAAAAATATTTTACCTTACCAATTGCCATCTCTAATAGGGACTCAGCTCATCTGCTTGTAAAGCTATTTGCTTGGGTTTTTTATTAGGCCACCACATCACCATCAATGAATCCAATTGTTGAAAATAAAAGCTCACACTTCACATTTGGTGAACTTAAAGCACTCGATCTTCTCCTTCTACCCTTTCCCATCTCTACGCCACCCCACCTTCTCTTCTTCCTCTTCTCACTGTGAAGTGTTGCAGCGATAAGCCACCATTCTTAGACACACAAAAGACCGATGCAAAACAAATTAAAAAGGTTGTAATGCCAATTGCTAAGGCAACCCGTCAGACAAAAAGTAGTGAAGTGGTGAACGGGTTAGCAAATGAACATAGAGAAAGTGAAATCTAACTGGACGGAGATGAAACAGTTACTACCGACGAGGCAGCGAGAAACCGGAATCCGGCGGTGCCAAATGTATTTGATGCGATCCAAAAAATAAGAACGGGTTGGTCGACGTTGGGTCTTGAATGGGGGAGCCACTGGCCGTGGAGTTTCGGCTCAAACCGATTCGATGTCAGAAAGAAGAAGAATAAGAAGGAAGAGAAAGAGGATGAAGGTGGATACACTGTGAACCTGTAACTTTCTAAAATCGAGTTTTAACCATCAGATCTTATCAAGATGACGGATCGAGGTGTAGTAAAAATCCAAACAGATCTGAGCAATATTTTTCAAAACATTTGAACAAAACGGGGCACAAAATGTAAATATCCCAAAACATATGTGGACAAGAGTTCGGGCCAAGTTGCGTATCCGGGCCAGACCCGGCCTTGTTTGTCACCACTATATATTGAACGTCGCTGAATCCCCAATTCTAGACCTGCAATTCTCCCCGCCAAAAGATTTGAGAAATCAGGGCCATGCATCTGGTGCGCTACGAACCTACTATCGGCGGCTCCGGATCTCATGACATCAAACACATGCTCTTCGATTCCACTAAGAAGCCAGATATTTCGGAACAACAGGAGTTGTTCGATCCCCCTAAGAAATCAGGGGTTTCGGACTAAGAAGTCGAACGGTATCTTTTGGAACGAAAACGTAAGGAACGAGAATACAAGCAGTTTCTCTATGATGCCTCTAGGAAATCTGAGTGGTCGGAACGAGAATTACAGGAGATATTTGCAAGGACGGAGGGTATGTTTTATATATATATATATATATATATATTTTTTTTTAGGGTTTCAGTTTGGTTGGTAATGTTTAGGGTAGGAAATTTCTACCATGTATTTTGACATGGATGTTTCCTTATATTCAAACAGGCGCCGATCCTAATAAAAAATTGACTGAACGTGAAGCCCGATCCACAAGGGATCTGTTAGATATGTGGAAAGAGAAGGGTGAGATATTTGTATTGCCTTTGGAGGAATTATTGGAGAAGATGTTTATGTCTGATGAGGAATGCATAAAGAAATGTAAGGAAGTTATGGAAGCCAAGGCAGCTAAAAAGCAAGCCGAAGCGCTTAGGAAACTGAAGATAGCTGAAGGTATGCTTTTGATCCTTATTTTGCAGTCTGAATCTCATATGTTTTTTGTTGTTTATTTTTTTGATCTGCTCTGGATTGATGAGGTTAAAATTCTTATGGAAAATGAGTATGTTGCCAGATTACATTTTTCAAAGTAATTTTTGCCCTTGTTACAAGTTTGTTTCTTAGTTTTCTGCAAGTGCTATTATATACATTTTGTGTAATAAGTGTATTAAAAGTACGTTGTTTGTAGAAAAGTGATTGATGAAAGCTTGAAATTGATTTTTTCGGTAAGAAACTGTAATAGGGGCCTTTCTTTTCATTTGGTTTACTGGAACTGGAACTCATTGCCAGAGTATATGTTGTTGGAGGTTTGTTTTTTTAGTTTTCTGCAAATGATACTTTATAAGCTTTGTGTATCAACTATATTGGAAACATGTTGTTTGGCAAGAAACATGGTTGTGTTATATTAATTAGGTTCACTGGAATTGGAACTCATTGCCAGAGTATTTGTAACTTTTATGGCTCCATACAGTTCAAGTTTTGCTTCTTGTTGTCTAAGAAATTTTTTTATTAACATTGGCAGCCATAATCGATTATTATTGATTATGGACCATCAGTAGACCCTGCAACATCTGATTTAACGTCAAATACAGTGGTTTCCACAGATGTGAAACATGTGGAGTTCCCTCTTTTTTTAGATGGTCAAGACACGACAAGAGCAGCTTATGCTGTATTCTTACTAAACAAGGTGCAATTTTGTTCATTTATAGTCTCTTCTCCATATTATCAACTGACATATGAATACTTTCCATTGATGTGCATGTGGTTCTTATCTAATCATTAGCATTATCATTGTGGAAGTTTATCCTAAAATGAGATCATCGGTTATGGTGAAACCTTGCTACTTAGTTATGTAGCACACAGTTTTCCCTGAAACCATATCGATGTAGAATAGAGATAAGGTATAAGAGACGGGAATAATAACAAATTAAAGATTTATAGTACATTGATGCAATCTGCAATACTGTAGTGACCTGCATCCCCTTCCGTGTTGTTTCAAGTAGTTTCCTGACACTTGATGACCAATTTAGTTTATTTTTCTTCTGTGTTGAGATTGACTGAAGGAGGTTTTAGAAGGAAGTAGCAGTTATGTATGTGTGTATATGTGTACATTTTTCTTTAAGTGAATCTAATCCATTTGATTTTGAACTAACCATTGATTTCTTTGAATTTTGATATTGGATATTAATATGTATATAGATTATTCCAGTAGGTGGTCCTTTTAGTTTATATCTATAATTAACTTATGACCTACTAGTGGATTAACTTTATTGCTGATTTCCGAAGAGTAGGTTTTTGAGTTGATGTAGCTCGTGTAGGATTCATGAGAGTTTCTGGTTCTCCCAAGAGATTCCTAGTGTTAGCTATTAAGTCTGTAATTAGAGATTTACTCATAATATCTGTATGGCTGCCACAAAATCTATGTTTGCTTAGTGCATCTGTCTATTCCACGAGTTCTAGGAACCTTTACATGAAAATTGCACTGTCAATTTCTTGGTTTCTTAAGAAGCAGATGGGCTTTACCAAAAAACAAAAACCCGAAGAGTTTTCGAAAAAAGGATGAGTCTTGTGTCTGTGAATTCTGTGTCAGGGCCACTGCATGGTCCAGTGTGTCCTTTTGGGGAAAATAATATATTTCATGGTCCATAAGGTTCTTCAATTTTCAGAATGACTTGCTATCATAAATTCCAAGAAAGTAACTTGTTATTTACCGGATATACAGGTTACAGAACATGTATCAACATTTTCAGCAGCTAACTTAATGTTTGTGTGGCTGTACTTGAATACTTTTTCTCAACTAATGTTATTCCGTTGGAAAACCTATAGGATCTCGACGATTCCATGAGATTTAGTGGTACTTTCAGACAACTAATTGATTTAAGTAAGAGCTTCTTGGAGTAACTGAAAGTTTGTATTATTCATATACTTTTAGCATCATGATTCTTTCTTTTAATTAGATATCATTCTTGCAACTCATCCAAGTCTTTTTTATTTTATTATTTTATTTTTTTACTTGCTTTCTCTTCTGTTGATGAGGGAAAAAATTTATTTGTTTTGTGTTGCTTTATTTAATTTCCTCGAGCATATATAATCTCATGCTTTTTCCGAGGTTAAATTAAGTATATCAATCATAAGTTTCCATATTTCTATTTTTGACACAAGGATTTTTCTTTTGTCTGGTGTAGGATTTAGAACAGCTTCTGAATTACATTGGTGTAAAAAGCTTAGGGCCACGGCACGTGCTGGCCAATTTGAAGGAGCTTGTAAGGACCATTCAGTCTGTAGATTATATTGATACGTGATTTTGTTTCTGATGTACCAGTTTTGTCTCTGTAAGTTGATCTGCATTGTAAATGAATCATTTGTATTCTTACCCTGGTGCAAGATTTTAGTGCAGCACCTTGCCATTTTCATTTATACTCAAAAGTTTGAGTATTCATAGAAGAGTAAATTGCATGATCGGTACCTGAATTTATGTGCCGCAATTGTAGTGGTATCCATACTTTAAAAACTATCAATGTGGTACCTGAACTCTATTTTCGCTATAAATGAAAGGGCCGAGACCAATTTTCGTCACGACGTCGTCTATTTGCTGACGTGATCATGATAGGATCCAACTAAAAAAGATAAAAGATAAATAATCTTAGTCTCTATCTTTCTCGATGTTCATCTCTCTCCTCCCTTTTCTCTCTTCTCTCTCCTCTTTCTCGATCTCCATCTCTCTCATCAAATCAAACTCTCTCTGCCTGTATCATCTTCACCACCACTTGTACCATCTCCATTGCCGCCTGTAGCATCTCCATCACCATCTTCACCTACTGCCCCACCTCCAAAGCCTCCCCAACACCCATCAAATGCATCAACAACTTCAAAGACACAGGCAGCCAAATCCATGTATACCTCCTGAATTTGTCACAGAGATGAGACTGAGCTGTGATGATGATTCTAACCAGGCAACTAGTACTTCTGCTGCCCTAAACCCTAAACCTTTTGTATCAAGAGGACTGAGTGAGAAGTTTACCTCGGAGGGGATGTCATACTTTCAACAATTGTCTTCATCATTTTCAATAGGTGCTGGTTTTGACAGTCACTATTACCAGAGCTTGTTGAGGGGAAGAGGACTCCTCTGTGCTGATCAGCAATTATGGCTAATAAAAGAACTGCTCGGGTTGTTACAGCATATGCTTCAGATGGTGGATCAGCCTTTCGAATTGACTTCACTGGCAATGATGAAGATGTCAGTTCTTAACGTTCTCACTGGATCCCAAGGTCAAGTCCCTTTTGATTGTTCTCTCCCAGCCCCTGGTTCCTAGCTGACATACTCCTACATTGGGGCATTTGATTTGGTGCGAGAGATGGAGATGTAGAAAGAGAGATAGAGGAGAGATCAGGAGGAGAGATCAGGAGAGAGAAAGAGGGATAAAGGTTCAGGTTATTTTTGTCATTTTGTCTTTTTTTAGTTAGGTCATATCATAATCACGTCGGTAAATAGACGAAGTCGTGACGAAAATTGGTCTCGGACCATTCGTTAATAACGAAAATAGAATTCAGGTATACCACATTGATAGTTTTAAAAATATAGGTATAACCGGGGTACATACGTTCGAGTACCGGTCATGAAATTTATTCTTCATAGAAAGACTGAATCTATGTGCGCAAGTACACAGGATTTACTAGCAAACCCTATGAGAGATGTTAAACATGTAAAGCTTGGAGGTGGACTTTCCAGAAATGTTCGTTTTTTTTGACAGTTTCTCAATCTGATATAACATGGATCATGTAAAGGACCTTGATCCTAACGAAATAAATATTAAGGCCCTTGACCAAACCTCTCCAAGTTTTTTTGGTCTAAAAAACTGCATTCAATATTTCTCTGAACCACTTCTCTGCATTCAATATTTTGGTCCAACGCTGCATTCTGACCCACTTCTCTGACATAGAACAAACCCGAGAAGCCATCCTCTCCAGGGGATTTCAAAGGTCCCAATTGATGGGCAGCAAGCTTTATCTCTTCAACATTTATTGGCTTCACTAACTCGACATTCTTATCACTTGTGACCAAAGAGGGTACATAGGCTAGCACATCAGACCAGTCCCTTGGCCCCGTAGTGGTGAAGAAAACACCTCCAAGTTGTATCTAAAAAAAAAGAAAAAAAACCTCTCCAATTCATTCTCATTATCAATATGCCTCGTGCGCACATAAACCTTTAAAAAATCAGTGTCTTTATGAAATGGATTCTTCCTACTTGTCTTGACATTATGTTTCACATGCTCTTAAAAAAGAGAAAGAAAAGGTCAGGAACCAGATAAGCTTGGTGGACACGGTACAGGAATCTTGCTACTTTAGCTCATTGGTATTGATACTAAAACTCTGGAACCCAAAACCGCAGAGCTTTTGCTAGATACTGAATAGTTTATACACCATGCGAACTATCTTAGAAAACCTTCTCACAACCGTTAACAGAAGTAACAGAATCAAACAACCACCAACTCAATCTGCATCGTCGCAGAAAACAACCTGCGCTGTGTTACCCCTAAACTCAAATCTGATGTACATCCACAATGCAGCAGCATGGTTTTAGAATATGATTCAGAGTAGCAAATTGGACACGCTGGATTGTAAGAGTATGTGGGAAATGATACAACTAAGTCATCTTAGTTCCTCAAAGCGTTCTCATTGAATTTAAATCACTGATTTCTTAGACAAAAAGAACCGGCCAATATAGAACCCGAACTAAAAGCAACATTCAACAGAAACCTACAATAACAGATTGAAACTAGCTCACCAAGTGAGGGTCATATACAGATACATCTAGAAGAGCTGGTCGATGCAAATAACATCTCACTGTTCTACTCCTAGTCCAAAATTCAGAGAGACCAACGCATCTACCTTGTCATAGTGCTCCAAAAACTCATCAAAATCATGCATGAGACTTTGATCTGCTTGAATTGAGTCATCCACCAAGTTCAAAAACTCCGTCGCATCTATCACTCCACTGGCATACATGTGAAATTGCTTCAAGAATTCAGTATACTTCTCAGCATTATTGAGTGTTTCCTTTGCTCTTTTGCAAAGGAAAACCACTCTTTCATACGTGCTCTTCTTCAATTTCTCCTGAATATCCTTGACATCTCTCACGACGATTTTGTGCTCCAAGCCAAACAGATAGATTTTGTGTTTTTTACCTTGTTTCGGACTCAGTTTGCAGGCCACGGAAGTTTCTTTCACATTCTTCTCCACCTCGACTTGCTTTTGTTTCGCATTCGGTATGCAGGCCAAAGTAGTTTCCTTTCCATCGTTATCCACCTCCATTTTCTTCCGCTACACCGAAATTACCAGAGGAGACTACACCCACGTTTGTTTCGGGTCAGATAGAAAGAAAGTCAGTGTCTTGATTCCACACGGATGCCTTGATTCACCAGAATCATCCAAACTGCCATGTGAACTAATGCCTTTTAAAACAAGAAACAAAATAAAACAAAAATATATATCAACCACAGTGAACCACTACCAAACTCAATTCACTCCACCATGCAAAACTTAAACACAATCAAACATCCATAACCATCACCATCATCCATGGAAGCAGAACCACATTTTGTGGGTCCTACCAACCCTCTCACTCATCCGTAACACCCTCCAACCTAATATTGCAAATTTGCCCAAATAGAACTACAGCCCCCTAGCCTCATACCCATTTCATATTTGTAAATTTACAGCAATATAACCCTAATACAAGATTTATCAAGTGCCTTACGGCGAAAGTAAACGAAAAATTTGCTTATGGGTTATCATTTTATCTAAATAAAATTAATAATATAAAAATGTTACTGAAATTTGAGAGGGTGAAGAGAGTGGGGAGAGAGAAAGATCACCTGGTAAGTGCTCGAAAGAGAGAGAAAGGGGGAGAGAACGAAGAAGGGGGGGCTGAGAGTTGGGGGAGCCGAAATAGAGAAGAGAAAAAGTGTGTTTCTGATCCTTTTTAAGAGAGAGGCGAAGGCTGGAGGGTTTGGGTAAATTTTTGTGGCGCTTTATAAAGAGAGGGTTTTGTTTTTGTTTTTTTGTTGTTGATTATTTTCTTGCTTCTCAATCCTGTTGGAAACTGGAATTTTGAACTAGCCGTTATTTCATTGTCATTTTGTGGGCTTTTTCTTGGGTTAGTCAATGGGCTTCAACATTGCTGTTCATGTATGATAAATTGTGTACTTGTTTGACATCAATCTTAAGTTTTGTCTTTGAGAAATGCAACATAACTCTATCATATAAGGTCCTCGTGGCCAATGACCCTCAAATCAGCAACGACAACAAACACGCGGATGTTAAAGAAAAGCAACAACTGTGGAATGAAATTCTACAGATTAGACCCAATAACAGTGATCCTTGGGTGCTAATGGGGGATTTCAACAATATCTTAAACTTAGAAGAGAAGCAAGGTGGAATACAAGCCCCATGAAGCTGTTTGGTGTTCTCATTCAAGAATATTACTCAGGACTTTCGGAGTCAAAACCTTGATAGTAATCCACTCCACAACTTTCTTGCTATCAAAAACAGGTTTACTGGGTATCTTACAGTTTGGAATAAAAATGTGTATGGAGATCTGTTCAAGAGAATCTCTAATCTTCAAGAACAAGTGGCTGCTATCCAAAACCAGTTGATGAGAAATCATTTATCTGACTATTTGACAAAGAGAGATATGGAGCTGAGAGCCTGAGAGTTGAACTCAATAATCTGCTAAAAGATGAAGAGCTGTTTTGGGCGCAGAGAGCGAAAGCAAATTGGCTTTCTTTAGGAGATAGAAATACTAAATTTTTCCAAACACAAGTTAACTTAAAAAGAAACAGAATTCCATCACTGGAATCAAGGATAGTAATGGGAATTGGCTAGAAGAGGCCAATGCTTATATTCCTTTCATTGTCAATGACTTCAAAAAGAGGTTCACCTCTGACAGGGATCCGAGCTCACTTGAACTTGAGAGGTTCTTAGGAACTATTTCACCTTGTATAGATGCTACTGATAATTTGTTTTTAACAGCGCAGGTCAGCGATGAGGAAATTCTAGAAGCTGTTAATTCAATTGGAGCCCTGAAGGCTCCAAGACCAGACAGTTTACACGCTATCTTTTACCAGAAACATTGGGAGGAAGTTAAGCAGGTAATGTCACCTCTCATTAAAAATTTCTTCATGAATAACTTTGTTCTCAAAGACCTCAATCATACCAATATTGCCTTGATACCTAAAGTTGAGAAACCAGATCTAGTTAGTCAATTTAGGCCTATAAGCCTTTGTAATGTCTCTTACAAAATTATCACCAAGATTATATAGTTAAGAGACTCTGAATACAGCTTGAGAAATGCATTTCTAAAAATCAAGGAGCTTTTGCTCCTAGAAAGGTAATTCAGGATAATATCATAATTGCGCATGAACTTTTCTCTAATTTCCAAAAGAAAAAATGAGTCAAGGCTACATGGTGGTCAAGTTAGACCTTGAAAAAGCCTATGATTTCCTCAACTGGAGGTATATCAAGGCGTGTTTGACAAAGTTTGGTTTCTATGATGATTGGATCAACATGATCTTGAACTGTATAAGCTCAGTCTCTTTCTCAGTAATAATTAACGGTAAGCCTGAAGGTTGGTTTAAGCCGTCTAAAGGTATTAGACAGGGAGATCCCTTATCTCCCTATATTTTTATCCTCTGTATGGAATCCTTTATTCGAGAACTTAATAAGCTAGCTGAGAAACTTAGGAATCATGTAGGGATAGTCTCTGCTCCTTGAGGTCCTAGAATTTCCAACCTCGTCTTTGCTGATGATTGTCTAATCTTCGCTAAAGCAACGACTAGAGGTACCAGAAACATTCTTAAAACTTTAAATGCCTTTGCTTTTGCTTCAGGACAAAGAATAAACTTCCATAAGTCTTCTCTTTATTTTTCTCCAAATGTCTATGGCTGTAGGAAGAATGACATAGTCAATATCTTAGGAATTCAACAAAAAAGCACAATTGGGAAATATTTAGGTATCCATAACATTGTCTTCTAGAAAGACCCTATTAACTCAAAGGAGCTAATCCTTAAAATTTCTAATAAACTTGCCGGCTGGAAAAAGAATACTCTCTCTCTAGTGCTGGTAGAGTCACCCTTATAAAAACAAACCTGGCTAGGATGCCAAATCATATTATGTCTTGTTTAAATGTGATAAGAGAACTACAAAAGCTGTTGATTCAGAATCGAGAAAATTTTTGTAGGGAGATTCTAGAATCCCACTGGTAGCTTGGGAGCAGGTCTGTACACCTAAATCCGTTGGAGGTTTGGGAATTAGACCCTCAACTTACTTTAATAAAGCTGTTGTAGCAAAACTTGCTTGGAAGATCATTATGGACCACTCTGACTGGTGGGTTCAAATTGTTAAAAATAAGTATTTAAAGAACCATTCCTTTTTTGAGACAAGGAAGAAAAACAGTGATTCCATGGCCTGGAAAGGCATCCTTGATAGTAGAGACATCATTACAAAAGGAATGAGATGGACCATTGGCACAGGAAGGGAGGTTGAATTCTGGACTTTTAATTGGATTTTCGACTTCCCACTTATCAATCTTTTAAATGATCAACATAAAACTAATATTAATTGGGAATAACTGAGATAAGGAAAAACTACTGCAAGTCCTGGATTGAGAGATAGTTAAACAAATCATGGAAATCGCTATTCCTATAAATAACCAGAATGATAGATGTGTTTGGGGACCAGCCGCAAATGGCAAGTTCTCCATTTGATTAGCCCGCAAATTAATTTGATAAATAGAATGTGGAAGCTAAATATCCCTCCAAAAATTAAAATGTTTAGCTGGCTTCTGTTAAGAGGAAGACTGAAAACAAAAGACAGCCTTTCAAAGTTTAACCAAATACATGATAACACTTGTTCCTTATGTTATCAGATGATGAAACTTTGGATCACCTTTTCGGTGATTGTGCAACTACTACAGATGTTTGGAGAAAAGCTAGCCTCCATGACCTCCTTCATGGAAATGACACTTTCTTAAATAAACTGAACATTTTCTTGAGGAAAAGAAAATACAACAAGAATGATTTTGAGAAAGTTCTAACTATTTGTTGGATGATTTGAAAGGCCAGGAATGATGCTTCTTTCAGAAACATTAGTACTTCACCTCTAACCATCATTACTGTTGCTGCTTTTATAGAGAAAAGTTTCAAGGAAAATAACATGGCTTGCAGGGTTGGTTTTCACAAAACACCAACAGCCATTAAATGGCAACCACCTCTTGCGTCCACTCTCAAAGTAAACTTTGATGGCTTGGTGACTTCCTCTTCTGCAGCTTGTGGTACTATCATCAGAAATTCTGAAGGTGTACCGATTATTACTTCAACAAAGAACATTGGAAAGGCCTCAGTTCCCACAAGGCCACAACTGAAGAGACAACACTAAGAGATAGCATCCCCATTGCCAAGAACAATGGGCCGACAAGAATCATTGTAGAGGGTGACTCCAAACTTATTATTGATGCAGTGAATGGCAAAACCAACACCTTATGGAGGCTCCAGCAGGTTATAGAAGACATTAAAACATTAGCACAAGATTTTTAAGAGATCAGCTTCAATCACATATATAGGGAAGCAAACTTTGCAGCAGATACCACAACAAATTTAGGACATTCAATAACAGGAAGACGAGACTGGACCTAACCTTTGCCCAGGTCTACTGGAAGAATGATTCTGTTTGACCAAATTGGCGTAGGCTGCCCCAGAGGCAGCTCCATGTAGTTTTTCTTTGTATTTTAGTATAAAAAAACAAACACGCGGATGTTTGTTTCACAAGATTATTATAGCTAGGCTTAATTTCTATATTAGTGTTGGATTCTTTTAGCTAGGCTTAAATTCGCATATCTTGTATGATACCTCATACTCAACAAAAATAGAGGTACGTATTAGCTTATCTTGTTTTCCTTTGCCAACAGTGTTACCTGTATGATATTTATATGAGTACTCTATTTATATTTAGGGTTTACTACCTAATTAAGCATCTCCAACAAAATGCTTAATTTATTTTTTTTAAATTTTCAATTTTAGGATAAATAGACCCTCCTGCAGAATGGCTAAAAATTGTTATATTTTAAAATTACTGAACGAAATTGATAAATTTTTCAACCTAATCAAGAATTGCTAAAGACAAACTTATGTTTTTCCTCCTTTTTTTATTCACATGTCCTCGTTAAAAATATTATTTAACTTCTACTTAACCATAACTACTGGAGTCAAATACTTATATCAATTGTTAAATCTCATAACTACATTTAACTACATTTAACTTGCTTATAATTGGTTTTGAATTTGAAATTTAAGGAAACTGGCGGCTTAGAAGATCCAGACAAAATTGAGTGTATAATTGATTATATATTAGCCATAGAGGCATGGTACTCTTTTCTTCTTTCCTTCGTCTGTGCTCTTGTACTTAGTCTTCTGTCCAATTTTTATTTTATGTTTTTTTTCCCTCCTAATCATACAAGCAAGATTTTGGTTTCTAGATCTGATTATTTTTTTTGCTTTTAATAAGATTTGTTATAAAATTAGATAATGTCACGCCACTCGTCACATCAATTAGTTATTTGTTGACAATATACTTGAAATTGATCTAGATCACTCATTGTTTTAAAATCTAATAGTTAATAAACAGTACCAAAATTTGTATCAAATTTAATGTCTCGACTCTTTAAAAAAAGAACTACAAAAAAATCAATTTGAGGTGCAATGATATTATAGTAGATCAATTAAAACAATGCTTTAAAGGAAACAAATCTAATTACCCATTTAATATAGTTAATGCTATTTTATAGCAAAAGCAGCTAAAGGACCATTTATAGCAAACAACATACCAAAATACTAGAAAATAACTTCACAATAGAGATGACAGTTCTTCAGTACACCATGAGACAATAAATGATCATAAAGACCAAAAGACTCGTCCAACAAACTGTCAACAGTGTTGGTAAGAAAGTGTCTGCACCCTTAATGGGTAGTTGCTATAACAACATTAGATCACCAGAAATCCTCAAAAAACTGAAAATGCCCATACTAGTGCAATCCGAACAAAAGATCACCAGATCGAGGTATACAAACTCTCTTGTCCACAAACCAAAGCTGATTTCAAATATACTCATTTCAGTCATAACAAATGACATATATACAACATAAAACAACAAAAGCGACGAATTTTGTTGTGACAACCCAAAAATTCATCACATTAACTTACCAAATGCAAGGGAATTTCAATTGTTGCATATGATCTCATTATCGACAACCTGTTTGTTGTAAAAATGTAGGTATTTGCGAAAAATTAAGTTTTGTCACTTATATGACATAATGTGACAGCAAGTTCCTCGCAAAATGTCAATTATGTGACGATTTCGGCTAGTTGTCGGACAATGTTTTTATGACGGCTTCAATTTCATCGCAAAAGATTAATTATGTGATAACTTTTGCGAAATGTTGGTTAATGTTTATGTGACAACTAGATTTTTGTCTTTGAAGACGGATTTAGCGATCGGTTAATATTTATGCGACAATCTTAACTTCCGCGCCGAAAATCAATTAGGCGACAACTTCAACGGGTTACCACTTAATGCATGTGCGACAACTTGAAATTCCTCACTAAAAACTAATTAAGCGACGATTTATACTAGTAATCGGTTTGTATCTTTGTGATAAATTAACTTCCTCGCAAAAAAATTAATCATGTGACAACTTATGTGAAATGTTGCTTATGTTTATGTGACAACTAGATTTTTGTCGTTGAAGACTGATTTGGCAAAAAATATTTTGAGCTGTCGGTTAATATTTATTTGACCATTTTGAGTTGTTGGTTAATATTCTTAGAAGGAAAAAACTTGGGTCCGATCTAGATCGGACCAATTACTTCATTCGATCTCCTCAAAATGTACTTTTAACAATATCAATCGTAATCTTAACCGTTCAATAGTTGAATTAACCAATGAAGATCATCTATACAAAAAATCAATGTAAAAAAGATTGTTTGCTCACCCGTATGCATCGAACAAAATGGACAGTTTTTTAGCTTTTATGATAATCCGTTCATTTTATTCGATGCATTCGGGTGAGCAAACAATCTTTTTTACATTGATTTTTTGTATAGATGATCTTCATTGGTTAATTCAACTATTGAACGGTTAAGATTACGATTGATATTGTTAAAAGTATATTTTGAGGAGATTGAATCAGACCCAAGTTTTTTCCTTCTTAGAACCAGCCGGTCGACCTACATGTCTCTTGATCGGAGAGATGGTGAGCGTATCATGCATATGCGGGATGTTCAATTCTGGAGCAAATGACAACTCTAGGGGTTGAGCTTCAATCAACATCTACTCTCCCTGACACTTCTTACCGAGAGAGCCAAGTTCCATCTCCACTTTCCTCTTCACCCCAATAATGTTGGCCACCATCTCAATCTCAGTACCCTCCTTATCCGGAGCTATACCTTCTTCTATCCCCTCTTGACTTGCCAAGAATTTAAACCGACTCAGCTGCACCGTTAAGTCTACCGCCAAGATCCACGGAAGAGAAAATGTGAAAGAGGTCGGGGCTTGACCAAAGAGATTGACCCCACTGCCGAAAGTCCGCTTCCGCTTCTCATCCCACCCGACATAGCACTGCCCACTCTACTTGGAATCCTAGCCAGCTCAGGGTTAGGGTTAAGGTGGAAAGGAAGAGACAAAATAAGGTTAGGGTGGACCGTACTCAACTGCCTTCCTCTTGCCTCAAGAGCCGACTAGCTCTCTCTCGAGAAAAACGATCCCTGGCATGTCCGGTGTCCCACTACACCCTGCAACATTATGCTCAAGCATCCCACAAACTTTACAATAACCATAAACCCTCTCATACCCGAAACAAAGATTCAATGTGGTCCGGAGAGAACCAAAATTGAATAATATTGGTGGATACGCCCCTTTCACTGGACCTGAACACACGGTGACGCACTAAACCCTAGCGTGCTCCCCTCTCGTAATTGCTGCTTTCTATATTCCTTCAATTTTTCCAAGAGTAGAGCCAGCCATAGTGGCTGCCTCTACCGTGTAGAGCGCCTATGTTAACCCTAGGATTTCAATCCAAATAAGGTATGTTAAAAGAGGAACCTGAACATCAGGGCATAAGTCATCATACGACGCCACCACAAAGAGTTTACGATAGAAGAACCAGGTTCCATCAAGCACTTTTTGACGATCCTTTTCCCGAACAAAGTGCAAGGTGAAGCGATTGCCCTTCACTCACATGGTAAGACGATTCTTGAGAACCCAAAAAAATGTGGGTTCCCATCAACGCCTTCTGATTTGGCTACTTATTTAGGGAGAGCAGCCAACCTACGGCAAACACGATGGATGAGACTGCTGTCGCACTGGCTGCTCCAAACAAGACCTGACCTTGGTCCTGAACAACCATGTTCTCAGAAGTCGACATTGGTGCCGAAGGAAAGGTGCAAAGCGGTGAGTAGAGAGGAGGAAACAACTCTCTCAAACCCTAGCCGCTAACTGCGATTTTTCTTCTTCTTCTTTATATATATATATAAAGAAGAAGAAGAAGAAGAAGAAGAAGAAGAAAAATCGTAGTTATATAGGCCGGATCGAGAGCAGATGTCTGCACTCCGTCTAAAATGCGGATGTCGGCCATTTCTCAGCTGTTTCACACCAGCGACGACTTCTCTCCCTCCTGGACGACAGCACATCCTCCGAGGATCGCTTCCCTCATTCTAAAACTCTAATCGAAAATTTATATATCCACACACTCGTATCAACGAGTACATGATGCTAGGACAACCCACTACCCCCACAGGACGCTAGACGGGCTGCCACATGCCACCACAAGCGGCTACGCGTGGGTTTCACGCGCCACCACCCTCAAACCTATAACCTTCCAACAGAAACAACCTAAAAGCAATGAGCACATCCTCTCAGGACTGCTTCTCTCCTTCCAGAACTAAAAAATCGATATCCACGCACTCGCATCAATGAGTGCACGATGCGGGGATAACCCACTACCCCAAAGGACGTCAGACGCGCTGCCACATCCAGCCACAAGGGCTACGCGTGGGCCTCACGCGCCACCACCCTTAAACCTACAACCTTCCAACAAAAACAACCTACAAAAAGCAACCACAACAACCCTAACAAGCCTATAAAAGTAACCAAAACCTCTAGAACCGTCGGACGCGCATCCACATGTAGCCTAGAAGGTGGCGCGTCAGCGTCACGCAACTCCACAAAAACATAGAATTTGAACAAACTTCCAACATCAAACTTGAAGATCGAAGAAAGATAAACAACTTGAATACTTGGGGGTTCGATCAACTCGACGAGGACCTCAAAAATGTTCTGAAAGGAAGAAATCATGATCTGCACCTCTACACTCCGAATTGATCTTCATAGGTGGCATGGTTGTGCTCAAAAGGAGGAGACGGAGCTATTTAGGTGGTTTTCAACTCCTAGAACCACCCGAGACGGTGGGCCAACAACCGGGTCAAAACCGGGTTTGCCACCTTTATTGTTTGGCCTCAATTGTGAAGAATTAGGCCGCGATTGTGAAGATCTAGGCCGAATCAGACCACGCCACCACCATAGAACCGTCACTGACGTCGAGACGATCGAAACGAACCTGACTGGCCCTGTCGTCTGGGTTGACCAAAGTTGGCCGCAAATGTCGGGTCGAGTCGGCCGGGTCCAGATCAGGTCAGTCGGACTTTTTGAATATTAAAGAAGAGAGAGCGGGCAAGGAGAGAGAGAAAATGAGCTCTAAAAAAATTGGAACCCGCCTCCTGAAATATAAACTTCCTCTTTCTATTTATAATAATTTCCTTAAATCGTAACTTTAGTTTTTAGACCGAAACTTCTTCATACAAGCTCATATTTGAGCGTGCCACATGTTTAGGAACTCGTATTAACATCCTCTACGACTTTCATGCAGGAAGTTTTTCCAAATTATTGACTTAACAAAAAGTCAATTTTTAGAGTCCTTTACGGTAACATTTACACCCCGGCAAATAAGTAATTTTTAGGTTCGGATCGTGACAACCTTATATGCAGGAAATTGTAAGTTTTATTATATTTAATTTATATTATTTATTTCTTATTTTAATTATTGTTAGTTTATTATTTATTTCCTAAATTTGAGGACTCTCTTGCCTTTGGGGTAAGAGTTTTTAATTTGTGATTTACTCATACGAGCTGTAAAGCTTATCGGGTTTGCTGTTTACAACCTGGTGCATCAATTTATGGTGTAGGTTTATTTTGCAGGATTTCTAGGGAAGTGAAGTAGGGGTTTGATAGCTGTCTAGATAAGATTAAACTATTTTGTTTAATGCAACAGGCAGATTTTGTTAAGCTCTTAATGGACGAGATGATTTATGGTTTTATCTGTTGTGTAATTTTGAAAATGTAACTTTGAATCTTGCATGTTCCTATTATTGTTGTCTAGTAGAGAGTTGTGGTTTTGTGGGATTTTATAGATTGAGGTTGTTAAATATTTAGAGGTTATCATGCCCAAATTTTTAAAAATAATTCCTTTAAAAATTGGGGTGTGACACCTGAATTTGAGGTGAGACCGAAGAAGCAGCCGCCTCAGGCCTAAAATCCGAGAGCACCAAAAGTCGACAGCAACCTTGAGCAAGAGGTATGGTCTCCATAGATGAGCAGAGGAGAGAAACAGAGGTGGGTATAGCTATTTGGGGGGGTTTTTGAATGAAAAACAAATCAGAGAAAAATGGTTAGTTTGGTGAGAGAAAATGGTTAGATTTGGAAAAGAAGAGAAGGGATGACCACAATGATGATGAGCAGAGATGTTAAAAATTTGGGTTTTTGGGCCTTTTGGCCTCATTCCTACGAAAAAAAATTTGGGTTTTGCTGTTAACTACTTGTTTCTCTTTTAATTTTGGGTTTTTCTTCTCTAATCAACAAGATCATCTTTTTTAAGTTGGTGAAGTTTTCGGTTAGATTATCTAACCAACATTCTAGAACCATAAAAAAATTAGTTTATATTGCTTTAGAACATATTTAGCTTTTCTTTAAGGCCGATTGTCATTTTCTCTTAATGACTATTAGGAGGCACCATTCTTAGAGCTCGTCTCAGATATTAAAATCTCATATCCGGGCCTGAAAGTCATGAAGATGAGGAAACGAAAAGAAAAAAAAGGATTGCAGATCTGGGTATTTATCAACCTGTTAACATCTGCAGATTTGGAAACTTTTTTTTCTTTTATCTTGCTTCCCCAATTTCTGATCAGTTTGTGATTTCATTGGTTCTTGAAGATCTCTTGTTTATGACAGCAAAAAAACAAACAGAGCATTCTGTTGCTGCTAACTGACGTGTAACAATTTGCATATGGCAACATCTTATAGAAAATTTCTATTTTGGTAAATGATACCAAGTTGTTTGACTCTTTGAGCTTTAAGAAAAACCAAGTTTTAACAGATTAACTCCCCATATATATATTAGCAAACTACCTTTTAGTTACTATCTAAATTTTTGTTTACAAATACCCTATTTACTTACATTTTTATATAATTTAGGACAAATTTTAACATATTAGGACGCCGCTGTTATCGCGTCATTTGTCATCAATAATTTTACTATAATACCCTCAATCTCTTAAATGTTGAGTAGCACAGTAGAACATGGTTGGCGAGTGCACAGTAACACCCGAGAGAAAGTTGTACAGCACCACCGCAGTAGCAACACGTAACACCACCGCTTAGTAGCATCACACAAGATGATGCAGTAGTAGCACGCAGCATGTTGCCGCCGTAGCAGCACACAACATGATAACGCAGTAACAACAACGACACATCACAGTAGCAGCACGCGACACGATGATGACACAGTAGTAGCAGAACAAAATAGTAGCAACACACAAAACAAGCAACATATTACGCCAAAACTACTAAAACAGAGATAACAAACACTTCCAATTTAATATGCAGGACACACATATTACGCCATATCCAAAGGAGACTACCTTGTGCGACTTGTTGTGCCAAACACCAAGCAACAACTCCTCCTTTGCTACTGATTCCCTACTCTGCCTTCTGAGGCCTCCAAAGCTACTACCGAGATCCACTAGAGCTGCTTCTCCTCCATAAACAACACCAATACCCAAAATCAACCTCAACAACTCCAATACGAGTCCAAGAGTTATAGGCAGAACCTTCTCACCTTATTTTCGAAGCTTCATCACCATCCCTTCTTCCTCTACTAAACACAAATCAAAATCTAAGGATTCATGTTGTAGTTGTTGGACCTGAGATGGACCAGACTTTGGGGTTGATAGAAGTGAGATGGAGGATCTCGAAGAGAGGGATGCCAAAGGCTAAAGGAAAGTTGAGCCTCGGGGAGATACCTGATTCTTGTCGGAGCCGATGACGGCGTTGATGGTGACATCGAGCCTCGGGAATTATGGCATCGTCGAGCCTCAAAAATTGTGGTCTTGCATCATGATCAATGTTGAGTGGGGCATCGTCGTCAGCTCCAATCTTTGATGGGCTTCGTCGCAAAACCAGGGCAACGCTTCTACTTCGTGTGTTGGTATATGAGAGAGAGAAAGAGGATATCTGGAAAAGACAATGAGGGGAGATTGAGGAAGATGGGGAATGTAGGGTATTATGGTTAATTGAGAGATAAAATTCAAATCACGCTTGGTGCTATTAGTTTTAGGCTCAGACCCATGTCTTAATTTGTATATGAAATATTAAAAGTGAGTTTTTTGTGTTTTAAAATTTGGTCGTGTGCTACTATGTCATTTTCTCTATATATATATACTTTGTTGTGAAGACAACAATCCTACTAAACTCTTACAAGTCGTTAATACTTAATAGTTGAACCACAATGTTAGTTAAAGTTTCGCTAGATAATGTCCCTAAAAATTAGGACAAGTTCCTCTGTTAAATATCTAGAGGCCTCAGAGAAACTGAGGTAGGCAATCAACGTTGTGTTTTCAATCTTTTTTGTCTATAGTTGAGGAATCTCTTCTTTATCACACACACCCTGAAGAAGAAATCTTCCCCCATCCAACAGTGCATTTGAGTTCGTCCAACACAAACAAGTTAACAACTTCTCAATTCAGATGGAAAATCAACGAAGATGGGAGGACTTGAACTTCGACTGTTTTGTTAATATTTTGGGAAGAGTTGATATGGAGTCGCTTCTCTTGGATTGTCCATTTTGTGTGCAAGTCATGGCATAAAACGACCCTCAATCCATTGTGTTAGAAACACCTTGTATTTCCAGGCAATGAAAAGTTTAATCATTGAAATGCTATCAATGGACATGAGAGCAGCTGGGATTTTCAAAACCTTGTGAAGAGATTCGAATGCCGATATCGAATCGACATGATTCATTGCCACGTCACTAGTTTTATCAAGTTCATCGTCAATCGTAGTGGTGGAAAGGCAACCTTGCTCAAGCTTCCCAGATGTTGTACTATCGAAGCATTCAAATATGTCATAACTGCGTGAGTCCCTCTTCACCAAAGCTCGAGTTTGAACCTATTTCAAAGCTCGAAGCATTTATTCTTATGTATGTGTTTCTCTTCTTTTGCAGATGCCCAGAAATTAGGACTCTCACCGTCGCCAGAATTAGCGCCACCACCATCTCATTCTATCTCCTCTATCGACAAGGGTTTCAACCTCTCTCTCTCTCTCTATCTCTCTCCAATGAAGCACCAGTGATCTGAAGCACAGACGAATCACCGCACCAGTGACGAGGCCTCTACGCCGACTAGGCTAGTTCCCACTTGTCGGTCATCGTCACCGCCCGATCTCACCATATCTCAGACTAGATCTTCTTCTCCATCTCTCCTCCAATCTGGAAAAAACACACACACACACACACACTCTTTCTCTCTCATGGGTGTCGACGTCGACGCCGCTGACAGCTCAAGGATGGGGATGATGCACTAGCAAGGAGTCTAACATGTCAAACACTGAATTTTGGATAAATAAAAATCCAAACTAGAGGCATGATATCCTCACCGATATTCCAAACTCTTGTAATCATCTACTTTTATTAAAAAGCCATATCCGAAATTCAAATTGTTAATCAAGACCCAAACCTTTGAGTCAAATATTACAATCCGAAAAATCACATAACTTCATATTCAAATTAGGTCATGTTCTAAAGAGCTTACTACAAACAAAAATTCATTTATATAAAGTCAAAATTCCAACAAATAAGCTCTTAAACCGTTATTGTCTCAATCTTTGAGATTCCAACCTGAAAGATCAAACCCTATACTATGAATTGGTGCACCTGGTTATAAACAACAACCCGGTAAGTTTACAACTTTTATGAGTCAACCAAATTAAAAGAGCCGTGCCACAAATGCACCTAACCCCACAAGTTGAGAAAACAAATGAGCATACAACATACAAAAATGGTAGAAGTTAGTAACCCCTGCATTGAAATCTTAGTTCAGGTAGTTACTTTCTTCACAAAGTAAATCATACAAAACCATGCACAAAAAGTAATTCAATAAACCGCAGATGAAATCACAATTAAAGTCATGGTAATCCCGACAATAAACATAGTTCCAGAATTTACCAAAAACCAAAAATTCATATACAACAAACAAAAAACCAAACTCAAGATCAAATCAAAATCTCCAATTGTAAATCCACATCGTCAATCCCCAAGAAACATCACACACCAGAATAGATCTTTTTACCACTAAGGAGGACCTAAATCGCCAAATCAGGAATAGATCCCTTCGTCACTAAGGAGGATCTAAACCGCCACACTAAAATATATCTCTTCGCCACTAAGGAGAACATACACCACCACATGGGAATAGATCATTTCGTCACTAAAGAAGATCTAACGCCACACACATGTCAACTTGTCTCCAATCATGCAATAACATATCAATCAATCACATGATATATTATATTTCAACACAACAAATCTTCACCCATAACCAAAGTTAATTCAATCATCATAACTCCTCACACATTATCACAATAAGGCATAACCATTACAAGGCACCACTAAATTCATAATGGACATTTAACTCGTATTCATCACTATACATTATAGTTCATAATCGTAAAACTCTTTTTAAATCAATCTTGTAAGAAAATCATTGTACTTACCCATGAACCGTAGTCGATCAAGTTTATTTGTTTTTAAAACACAAAAACGCCATTTTGAAGGAAACGATTTCACAATTTACGACAATGAACTACAAAACATATTTCTTTTATGACAGTGTGAGATTTACTCACCTTAAATTCATGTTGCATCTTCTCTTACCAAAATGTAAGACACACACACGTTCCGTCAACACCTAGGTAATACAAATGATTCTTAGAAACAATCAAAGGCAACACAATATAATTCGAACCGAGACTCATGCACATCTATCAAAAAGTCTAGTCATTTATGACCAATCATCCTCCTTGACCTCTCATGGTCACCGGAACGTCCCACATAACCTATAGAGCAACTAACTAGTTTCCAACATTCAGGTTTACCTTAAGTAGAACCAAAAATAATTTAACTTCGAACCAAAACCCTAACATGCCTGATCGGTAACCAAATACATAACTCACATTTCAGCTTGCTCGCATCGATGAGTACGTAATTCTGGGACATACTACTTTCCTAAATAAAATCATCCGCGTAGCCACAGTTAAGTATGAGTGGGCCCCACACTCCGCCCATAAAAACATGCAAATTTGCACCATCCATAACAGGTAACATCTACAACAAAGCAAAAATGAGCCTTTGATTTGGCTAGGAACCGCCGCACGCACCGTCCCCAAGGGAGAAATCGAACTCAGCCACTCCACACTGTGAATCGAGCTTTAAGGTCACCAACGATTGCACCAGAACACCGTGACGAAGTGAACCTAACCGTTTTCAGCTCGTCACCGACACACGCCGGTGAACCAGTCGGATCTTTGTCGGACTCGATTCGTCTTTGTGTGAGCTTCGATTCTTATAAACTAGGATGAATCAAGCTCTTCCACCACCACAAGGAAGACCGCGTCGTCGAGCCTGACTGGCCCCGTCGTCTGGGTTGACCGAATTAGGCTGTAAAAGTCAAGTCAGGTCAGCTGGGTTCGAGTCGGGTTAAAAGAAAAACTCGGATACTGAAGGGGCGAGGCGAGAGAGAGAGAGAGTGTGTGTATGTGTGTTTCGTAAAATAAAATAGGGAAACCCTAGACTTTTCTATTTATACTACAAATTCTCGAAAAGTCACCAACTTATATTGACCAAAACTTCCTCATACGAAATCCGTTTTACACTTGTCATGTGTCTACAGACTCGTATCACCGTGCTCTACAACTTTCGTGAAGAAAGTTTCACGAGAATCCTAACAAATAAAAAGTCAACTCTTTGACCCATGGATTAGAGTTGTTTTCGAGTTATTTAAATCGTCCAAACACTTGCACTCTTCTCTCGTGCCATGAACCTTGCTAATTCCACTTAATATTTTCTGAAATAATGTCAGAAATTGCTTATAAATTCTCGGGTATTACATAATGAGGATCTACTTGGCCATGGAGCTTCTCGGAGCCGCTCCACACAGACTGCAGAGTTGGGGCGCTTCTTGGTGAGGACGATGGGGAAGTGAAGGAGCAAGAGGGAGCTGGATCCTGTTAGGAGGCTTCGAGCCGATGAGTAGAGCATCAGCGTCCACCAGCTCCTACGAGAGATGTCTAAGTGCGAGCCATAGTGTCGAGAGCAAAATTTTGGGTTAAAATTGATGTTTATTGGATAATAAATTTTTTAGTGGAGGTAATAAAGAGAAAATGCAAACTTTACTACCTTCATATATATTCCACTTGATGATAGTAAATGCTTGGATTGATGATGACTACGTGCATGTGCTTGTGTTTTGGTTTGTTTTTGGTAAAATTAATGTTTACTACTTTCAGTTCAGTTTCTCCATAAAGTTTACTACCCCTAATAAAGATTGTATACAGTTTACTGCCTCTAGTAAAGTTTCCCTATAACGTCTACTATCCTCAGTAAATCATTTTTCCATCATTACTGCCTCCAGTAAAATTTTCCTATAAAGTTTACTACCTATAGTAAAATATCTTCATAAAGTTTAGGAGAAAAGTGCAAACAGTATCTCAAGTTTCACAAAATATGCACTTTGATGTCTCATGTTCTAAAAACACCAGAATTGTGTCTAAAGTTTCACTCTTGATCCAACATCAGTAACTCTGTTAGTTGACTTAGTTGTGTAACGAAGATAAAAACTTTGTGTGTATTCGTCCATCTAGATTTAATGAATTTGTTTCTTCTCCAAGCCAAAATTTTCTTTCAGTTATTTTCTTCTTCATTTTATTCTCTATTTCCAGATCATGTACGGTTTTGTTTCGTGTATGGTTGTCCAACTTATTATCTATACATGGTCGCCGCCATATATATTTTAGCTCAATTTCAATTCAAGAAAGGAAATACATGGTTGAGATATGTTTAGATCTGGAATAAATTCGATCGCAGATAATACAAACAAAGATTAAAGGCCAAACATGGAAGCAAAATGAAAAAGTTTAATCACTTCCGAACCCAACGATTGTCTTTGGTCACACTAGCCTTCTTCTTTGGTCATCTATATCTGAATGCGAGCACGCCGGAAAATCACCAACTCAGGCTGTCTCTAGACGCGAGCACTCGAATCAAGCTTAGAGCTGAAATTTGCCTCATCTTCAAGCACAATAACTGAATAGTCTGAATTTATCGAGTCCGACATCAACAAAGCTCGATCATCAATGTTGGTTCAAAGCCAAGGCCCGTAGGAGCTAACATGTCAATCTTTCAAGGCTCTCCATATTCGAATTTTAATTGCGCTTCTGTTTTCTGTGCACCGAACATTAACAAAAAAACCGAGCATGACCGAACAAGCCCACGATCTTAATTATAGCATCGTCGACCTGGAACGAACAATTTGCGAGGCTCGAAAAAGCCAACTTTATGGACATCATAGTGATTGTGGAGTGGGGTTTCTTGGTCGTGGATTAGAGAGAGAGACCAAAGTAGTCGAATCCCTTCAAAATTTGGGAAAATCGATTTAGGGTTATGAAAAACTTGAAGCAACCAAAATATCCTTCAGGTTTTTGCCACGTGTCGACTCCATTACATGAATAACGCGGCTAGATACTGATGTTGTATCAAGAGTCGAACTTCAGATACCATTGTAATGTTTTTATAACGTGAGACACCAAATTGCATATTTTGTGAAACTTGAGACACTGTTTGCATTTTTTCTCTAAAGTTTATTGCCTTTAGTAAATCATTTTTCAATATTATTGTCTCCAATAAAACATCTAACGAAGGTACGAAATGGTTCTGCAAGGTCTGAAGGTATTCTGGTGATATTTTAAAGAGTACGTCGATATTCCGGTGACCAACGACCGGCGACCAGAGTCTGACGACTGGTGATTAGAGTATGTGTGGTTTTAACCAAGTCTTCTCTCTTCTATTTCATCTCTTTAAACATATTTAAAGGATGAAGTTAAAATGAGATTAAAATAATATATATCTTTTAAAATTTTAATAAAAATTTATTTATTTATACACAACTAATGATATCTTATATTAGAACTAACATATTTTTTTAGATTGAGTAGGGGTAAAATTAGTACTAAAACCACATTTTCTCTTAATTTTATTCATAGGCGGAAGCGGACCAAAGAGTTAAAGATTTTGGTCGGTCCTTGATCTTAACAGTTACCTCTTCTTCTCTTTAGCATTTTGCTGTCCCAAAATCCAGGAAAGGCAGAGACTCGAGAGCAGACCCTTTGGCTACGAAAGAACTCAAGCTTTGCACCTTTTGGCGAATCAATCGGGAGATCTGGGTTGAGCTCAGAGAAACATATATACCCGGTTGATTCAAGACAACAGAGACAAAGATGAATATATTCAGATTAGCGGGAGATATGACGCATTTGTCTAGTGTTCTTGTTTTGCTTCTCAAGATCCACACTATCAAGTCCTGTGCTGGTCAGTCTACTCTTCTCTCTTTCACTCAGTTCCCATTTGGTCGTGTTTTATGATTTTCATTTTGTGAAGAAAGAGCTTTACTTCATTAAGAGCTTATATTTATATGATTTGGGGTTGAATTTATTGCCTGATTGGATATAGTGTGTTACGGATATAGATGTGCCGAAAAGGGTGGTAATTTTGCAGTTGCCATTGTCTTGACTTCCCTTTTGGAAGATGTAGATTTGGTTTTAGGTTTTAGATGGTTGTTCAATTAATGTATGGAAGAAATGAAGGTTATGGAGTTATGTAAGGATGGGGGAGAAGTGTTTTTCGTGGTTACGAAGTAATGCAAAGATCAGATGATGTTATGTGTGTTGATAGTAGGATATCAAGAGAGGTAATGCTGTTGGTTGTAACTTGTAAGATCATAACTAGTGGTTAAGATGATGTGCCATTGCACTTGCTGTATGGGTGATAAATGGTTTCAGAACCTTTATTTCTTTGGGATAAGTGAACGAGTTGGGTGAAATTGGAGCTTTCTTTGGGATAAGTGAACGAGTTAAGTGAAATTGGAGCTTTCTTTGGAATGTTCAGGGTCATAGTTTGCTCCCACGGACCTACCCAGCTATTTTCTAGGTTGCCTTCCTCCTGAAGGTTGTAGGGTTGGCAGGGTGCCTAGTTCGAGCATGGGATGGCAAAGCTGGTGTTGAGGATCTCTTGGTATCACAAAAAGGAAAAAGAGAGAAGAAAAAAAAACGCAGGCTTGTGGGTGTACGGAAGACAAATGGGTGCTGGCTATTAAATGGAGAGGTGCCATACATTTGATTGTAGAAGTCTACAAAGTTAGAATGTTATTCTTTTAGAAAAGATTAGTTATTGATATGCTTGACTGTATTACATAAGTTGCGAACTCATTCTGTCCTTGAAAGATAAATTCTGTTTATAGTTAAAATTTTGAGTAAAGAGTAGAATTAAAATTATGTTTACTAAGATACTGGAAGCAAGCACATGTAAGAGGGGAAAATACGAGCAGTTCCACCATATGCTCTAGCATTATCCTGGGGATTACTATGATTTAGGCTGATATTATTGACAAAAGTAAAATTGAATCACAGAAGAAAAAAAAGAAGTGAAAAGATGAAGGCTGCTATTGGGTGGGTAGGGTGAATGATGCTTTTGTTGATTAGATTGTTGGGGACATAATACATCTACCCACTTCTATCACTCTTTTTTATTCCGCTGTTAGTTTGCTTAACTTTTATTAATTACTTTGAGGTCTCATCAGTTGTTAAAGTGGTGTATCAGTTTGTACACCAGATTGTATACTGCTATAGTAGACGGTCCATATAGATTTTTACATAGTTATGTTTCTATGCATTGTGTTTATATACTACTGTTTTAGAGGTGATGTCTGCAAACTTGAAATATTGGGACATCTATCTTCAACGTTGAAGTCCAATGACTGTGCGGTGCATTTTTAGGTTATTTTTTATGATTGATTTTGCCGAAATCATCCAAACTGGATATCATGTTGCCATTTGATTATTTTTGTCAACAAATATTGGTAGACTGTTCGGTGTAGATGATCAAATGGTTTCCATTTTTGGCTGATTGTACTGCTGGAATGATCCTTGCAGAGAGAAAGAATAGTTTTGACTATTGACTATGAAGCAGGGTAACATCTGCATTTTCGAATTTTGGATTTGCTCTCAAATTTTTGCTTGTTATTATACTGATTCTAAAGAGATTTGATATTGGCATCGAATAAAAATTGGGAGATAATGGGTTCTTAATTAAAAACTCGGAGTTTTGAAACAATACCACACACTTTGAAGTAAATTTATAGTGTATATCAACGATTCATGAAGTCTTTTGTCTGAAAGTTCCCAGTATGGTGCTAAATGTACGTTTTTTGTCAGGTTTTGTTGTGGCAATAAATGTAGCAAGATCTATCCGTTTTTAGTACTAACTGCGGGTTTTAATTAATATTTGCCTGCTTGGAACTCATGTTTTCTCTGGAATGAATAAATTCCCTCGGTTTATGCAGGTGTTTCCTTGAAGACTCAAGAACTCTATGCTCTTGTCTTTGCTACCCGCTACTTGGATATCTTTGTTACCTTCTACTCAGTTTATAATACCTTCATGAAGTTGGTATTCTTGGTTAGCTCTTTCTCAATTGTTTGGTATATACGGCACCACAAGATTGTTCGCAGGTCATATGATAAGTCCCAAGACACATTTCACCATCATTTTCTCCTACCCCCTTGCCTACTTTTGGCACTGATCATCAATGAGAAATTAACTTTTAGAGAGGTATCATTTACTTCCAATTTTGAATTGATGTTGTTCATATCCTATTAGGAGCATGTGACCAGATTCCTATATTCAATAAAATTATTGATGGAGAGGATCTACTGTGAGGATCACATTGTTCAATTACTTTTTTGATCTAAATTGATTAATCAGGTGCTGTGGGCTTTTTCCATATATTTGGAAGCAGTTGCCATACTTCCTCAGCTGGTGCTGTTGCAAAGGACGAGAAATATTGACAACTTAACAGGTCAATATGTAGTCCTGCTCGGGTAATTCTCCTTTTAAACATTTATCTTATTGAATTCTAGAATTACCAAGATTCAGCTAGGAAGAATTTGCATCTGCTGTTCAAAATCTCAACTTTATTTCCATCATGGTTTACCTGCATGCTATTCTTTTTTCTGCTTATTAGATTGTTTTCCCTATTCTTAAACTATGAAGTTATAAACATGCTGTTGGAAAAATTACCCTTTCTATTACATTGAATGCGTTGGTTATGTTCTCATGTAGTATACAGGAACATGTGAGTTGTTCAGATGAAACAGCATTATCAGAAAACAGAATAGCGAACTTTTAGTTAGTGTTGTTGATGTCTACTCTTATTTCTTTGCTTTTCAATATCTTATTCCATATTCTCGTACAAAACAGAAAAAGATAGTTGAGAACTGTAGGGCTCTCATTAAGCCACTTACAACATTGTAAAGAAAACAAGGCGTATTTGACTCTTTCGACTCTTATTGTATCATAAAGTAAATGGTAGTTCCACAGATCAAGTTCTGTTATTAAACATATGGTTATTTTCTCTAATCGTTAAGAATATTGAACCATTTTCAAGAGTTGTAGACTAACATAAGTTGGTAAGTTATTTTCTCTGATTGTTAAGTAACTGACCTTGATGGGAGAGTAAAAAGGTGCGGTTTCCACTGTTTTTCCTATTGCATTAAAGAAATTATTACAATAAATCTCTTCCCATTTTGGCTGAGGAGCCTTCCCCTCCCTGAGTACCATCTTTACGCCTTTTGACCTTGAAATCAGTCAAAGAAACTGAACCACCAATGCTGAAAAGTGGGCTGATGAACAGAAAAGCAGTTCAGTAATCAGAAACTGAATTTATAGATTTATTGTTGTTTGTTGCCATCTGTGAACACCATTTCCAGTTTGATCTCAAACTGAATCATGTATTATATTAATCTAATAGAGGTTTGAGGCTAAGTTACATGATCTTGATCTCTTGAGTTTGTTCAAGTAGTGATATGTCTGGACTGTGGATATTGTTGCCTGATCACTATTTCTGTTTTGCGGGTGTGGCTGAAAGAATTGAGAAAAGGTAATAAACCCAGGTGGATAAATTACCTTGTCACTCTACGTAAAGCTTGCTAGAGCTTACTGATATAGAATAAGGCCTATGTAATCTATGCAAATCTACTACTCCTTGTTGAGTATATTTCATTGAATGATATATGCAAAGCTTTTCCAATCTCAACTAGCACATGTTTTAGCAGTGATACTGAAAAGATACGAAATTCAACAGCTACCTGAAACAGTGATACATGTTTCAGGTTAGTGAGCACGTGAACTAGTGAAGTTTAGTTGTTTTAAGGTACAATCTTCAGCATGGTTTGATTGTGAGTTTAGAAATCATATATATTGAGATCGGGACGAGATTATATTTTTTTGTAGGTAATTGAAAATATCAGCAAAAATGTGCATTGAAGTTTGAATTGTATATCTATTGTTTAGAGGTGTTGCATACTTTACAAAGGAGATGTTTAGCATACATGTTTGTCACAAAGATCTAGCAGTTCTTGATCTCTAACTACCCAACCACGTCTCGAAGCTTTCACATCCTGCTTTGCATATGTTTGTCACTACCTCTTTATGGTCAAAATATTTCAACAGCAGATGGAAGGGCACAGTCACGAGCTCGGAGATAGATTTATGAGCTTCAATCTTTAGTCATTTTCTTTTCTTTAATCATAGATGTCTGGAGTTCATGAAAAGGCTTATTGGTTCTAGAGGTGTCTGAAATTTTAGGAGTTTGTTGATGTTCTACAAGCATTTTATAATTGGTCACCCCTTAGTATATATAAATTTATTTTATTTGTATCTGAACACTGAGGGTTAGCATCTTCATCTTGGGCTTCTGAATGCAGGGCATATCGAGCATTGTACATATTGAACTGGATTTACCGCTACTTCACTGAGGAAGGCTTTGTCCACTGGATAAGTAAGAAAAAGCATGTTTCCACTAGAATGTTCTGTACTGTGTATTAGTGATATTAAAAACATCAGTCTTCATCTTTTATGTCATACATCATAAATATACACATTTTGTTAGTGATTTCTATTCTCAGTTGAATACGAATATCTAAATCATATCCCTATTCTCCTGCAGCTTGGATAGCAGGGGTAGTCCAGACCTTACTCTATGCTGATTTCTTCTACTATTACTTCCAGAGGTATATTTTTCATTTTCCGTATCACAAACAATGTTGATTACACTGCACAAGACATTGACCTTCTTTTCGTATTCTGCAGTTGGAAGAACAATGTAAAGCTCCAGTTGCCAGCTTGAAAACGCATCTTAGATGAATGGGTTGCAATAGGATACTTTAGTCTTTGGTAGTTTTAGATGATTCTCTTCTTTTCCTTGAATTTGTGGTCTCAATATGTCGGACTGGTGGACCTCGTCATCTGACTGGAACTGGACGCCATAACATTGTAGCAAACTGGATGTTATAGTTCTAGTACATTTCATACAATCCATACCAAAATGATTGTAGGAACCGATATTCTGAATGTGGATTTTATCTCTGCCAAGTTCTGATTCATGTCTTTTATACAGAAGTTGGAGTTTGCCTAGCCAATAATTTGTGAAGTGTGTTTTAAAATAGACTGCCATTTTTCTGTAACTGAGGAAATCATTCAAGGAGAGTAAATACTTGTAAAGCCAAATACAGAAAGGCATTCTCCAGCCAAGAATATAGTACTTCAAGTTGACAAATTACATCCGTTATAACATTTCCAAAATCCAAACTGTCAACCCAAATATTGCCCAGAGTTCGTAGTCCTAACTGATGAATTCCCAGCCCTAGCGACGATAAATTGTCGTCTCAAAGGGCTCCAGAAAATCATCAAAATTGTTCGCCAGATGTTCAGTGCTGGAACCAAGTCTAACATCAAGTCCAGAACCCCTTCATGTAGAACTGCTTTAGAACATGGATAATGAGTTGTTCTCCGCATTCCTTTTAGAGAGAATGACATACTACCCTAAAAAGATATATATTACAAATAAACCATCTTAAAGGAAATTTAAACAAATAAAGACATCAACCCAGACCCAAAACCAAATATTGACAGATCTCACCCGAATTACTATAACACTCAGATTTACAACGAAATTACACTACATGTCATTCTTCCTTCTCACCATTTTGATTTTGATTTTTCTCTCCTCATTTCTATATGATTCGATATCTCTCTCTCCAAGCTTCCAAGCTGTTGTTCTGATTTGGACGAACGTCACTGATGACTGTTGGGATTTGGAACAAGATTCTAAAATCAAATGAGTTTGATTGTGGGTTTTGATGATTTTTAATTGTAGATTTGATTGCATATGATCAGATCTAGAACTTGTGGTTTTGGTTTGTTTGTTATCTTTTAAATTTGTGTGATCTATACGAATGGAGTTGAGATTTGAGTTGGGTACACTACCAGAAAAAGTAGTATGCCGACGAAATAACAAAAAAATAGGCCGACAACAATGGGTATGAGATTATATATGGCTGGATTAGTACGATTCGTTTAGTATATGGCTAGGATAGTATAATTATGTGTGGGAGAGAATTTAATCTAACATGTGCCACAACATTTCAATCGGCAAGGAAATGCAACAAGATTCCAACAGTTGTACGTAGCAACAATATTTCAGCAATTCCAGTAATAACAATATTCCAGCAATTGCAGTAGTAGTAACATTTCAATCGGCAGTAGCAGCAACATTCCAGCAATCGCAGTAGCGGCAAGATTCAAGCAATTGTAGTAGCAGCAATATATTGTTGATACGGGCGCTACTGCACAAGCTGAAGAATGAATCTTAAACGTGCCATTTTGGGATGTTGAAAATGCTACTACTATATCTGAAGTGTTTAATTATGTTTCTTGTTTAAAAATCAATGTTCCTAAAATACTTAGGTTACTTAATTTAAAGAGCTGCTACTACAAAGATTAGTTGTATATATGCTACTACATCTGCTGAAGCAAAACCAACTAATTGACAAAACCAAAATGAGTCTTTAGCTCTTGATATTACAAAATGTGTATATATATATATATATGCAACTATACTTGTTGAGATCACATAACCCAATAAAGCTACAAAAATATTCTTCTACTTTATTTACTAAAAAAATTATGGACTTTTTTTTTCTGAAGCAAAATAAACATAAAAATGGAGGTATGTTGCTGCTCTGGTTTTGTTTAAGTTGTGTACGTCAATTTAGTAGTTTGTTCTTAATTGTTAAAAATTGTCTTTATTTGTTTAACAACAATGTAAGTTGGTTTATTTTTGTTTCGTATCTTTTTGAAGGATGTATTTATAGTTTCATTTTCTTTTTACTATTAAACGATGTTATCAGTTTAAATTAAAAGGAAATGTTTTAGACTCATTTTCCGTTTAGAAACAAGAATTAAAACTGTAATAATATCACCAATATGTGGAATACAAGAGGGTTATGCTTAATCCATGCCAGAAGATTAAGGACCGGAAACCCTATGAAGTAAGAACCCAAATCGTAGAAGACAACAGTGGACACTAATATGACTTGCATAGAGATCTCAACTTAGATCTGTACCCTGATTCCTCACATCTCTCCAAAAAATCATCTAATTCAAACATGAGAGGTTCGTTTTCTCGAACCTTTTCATCAACCAAATTTAGAAACTCAGTCAAATCATAAACTCCCTCGCTATACTTGTAGAGTTGACCTAGAAATTCAATATACTTATCCGAATCTTTGAGAATGTCCTGAACTTTGTCGCAGAAATTATGCCTTTCTTTTATCATTCTCCTCTCGGATTTCTCCCGCAGACGCACCAAGTCTTTCAGGGTGATTCTGGGCTTCTTCTCATCAATTTCTTCTGATTTCGGTATGCGGGTGAAGGTTTCTCCCATTATATTGGTTTTCACCACGAGTTTCTTCATCTCTTTCACAGAAAAGTTTATGGAAGAAGAGTGTAGATGCGAATGGTTGGGAGAGGAAGAGATTGGAAGGGAACTAGGGTTTTCTGAATTTTGATGGAGAGCAATTGAAAAAAGGGTATTTATAACAGTCCATGGTCTTTAACCCCTGAAAGGAATGGATTCTTTTCCCATTCATATTAGGATTATACTTAAATGTAAAATTATTAACATATCTATTGAAAATTTGTATAAACATAACAAAGGAAGAGTTTGATTTTCGTGGGTCATTGGAACGTTTCAACAAGGCTATGAACTGTATCACAAGTCACAATGACGTATCCAGGATTCAAATATTGGGTGGTTTGGATTTCTGAACAATTTTGTTTGTGAATATTGCACCGGAATCCACCGTTTCGAGAGAGCACATTTATCAAACACCCAATTTCATTACAATCTAGTAAATCAGGCAAGTAGATAACTTGGTGGTTCCTCATTTTCTTCATACATTTTTTACAGTTAATTGAGATATATTAAAGTTCTAAATTGGACCAAGTGACTGATGGCACAAGGTGTTATTGCTACTAGTGAAAAGTAGGGAGGAAGGATCAAAGCCAATTCCCCTTAAAATGATAAAGTTTTGTCGCTTAAGTAAATAATTTTTGTTTCTTAAGGATGCATGGTGATGCAAAATACTATGAACTTAAACTCCCTGGCGGTATGACAAAAGGACTTGTCCACTTAGTAGCAATCCTTTGGTTGATACTGTTTTAACCAAAATTAAGAAAAGTAACTGGAGATTACATGAATACACATACAGCTTTTAGGCTCAGAATAGAATGATACAGATGTTAGGCCAAGGAACACTTATTTGATATAGAGATCTAATAAGAAAACACATGAACACCAAAATATATGAAAGAGCTCAATCAAGGTTCAACCCTATCTTCAATATCAACCTCTCCCTCTCCCTCTCCCTCTTCATCAACCATTGAAGCTATATCTTCGACACGATATTTCATCAATGAAGAAAAACATTGATAAAAAGAAGACAAATCAATTGGATATTCAAAACGCTCTTTAGATCCCTCACAGTGAAAGCTTTTGATATGAGAAGTCAGCTTTGCTATTTCATCATCATCCTCATTGAAACCAATACAATCCTTGGCATCCTCATGCTTGCCCTTCCCTTTACCCCCTTCCTATCAATGGCACCTTCCCTACAATCTTCACACCTAACAGCTGCTGAAGACCCAATTTTAGCATGCAATTTATTCAAATAAACACCTTTGTCAATGTGAGAACAAGGTTTCCTCACTTTTGCACCTGAAACTCCATCATCAACACAATCATCCTCAATGCTCAGGCCACTTGGTTCGGCAACCTTCTTCGGGGAATCAGATGCAACCCACTTCTCCTTTTGAGGAGCTCTAGCCTTCCTCTTAACCTTCTTCCCCATAAGACCCTTAAACCAATCCAAACACACCAATCAATTACATGAACAAAACTAATACCAACAACACGAGATTATAAACGATCAATAACACACCAATACACAAATGCGCAAACCAATTCCATTATCTACTCAAATACATAAAAATAAGCACAACCCAATACAAAGTTTACTCTTTTACCCAAAACCCTATTGCACATAATCGACATTAAACCGAACAGGTGAACTCAACAACCCAGATAGCTATTAGATACGGAAAACAAAGACACCCCTAAAAAACAAGTTTCTGAACAAAACCCAAGTGAAGATTTGGATTCAGAAGTGAAAATAAGAGCTTCAGAGCAACCCTAGAGGTGGAGCTGGAGCATAATACAGCCGAGAATTAACAATACTGAAGATACCGAAAATAATAAATAAAATAAAATATAAAAAGAGATGGAAAGTTGGGTACCTCAAAATCTGGAGGAAGAAGAGAGCAGGAATGGGAGGAGAAGGTGTTGCAGGGTTAGGGCAAGAGGGAAGAGAGATGGTTGAAAAGAAGGTGAGGAGTGAGGAAGATCTAATAACGGTTTGAGAGACGAAGGGGAGAGAGGAGAGGTGTGCGCATTCTCCCTCAATCAAAATAGAGGCACAGAGATGTGAGTAACGGTTGTAACTGGTAATACAGAGAGGCGCTTTTATTTTTACATTTTATTTTTAAAAAGATTTTACTAATCTCAAAATTTAAGCAATGCACAAACTCAATTGGTAATGACGGGCTTGTGATAGAAATTTCATTCGAGTTTGATCTATACTACCAACAGGTCTTGTGTGTAACACGTGCCCACTACTAATCTATAAATTCTTCGTAAATGAACTTTGCATCCACCTAGTACCCTCTGTTTCTAATTGCACCCAGTACCGACTTTTCGTCTTACCAGAATCAAATCAAACGTTCGTTGGAAGTTCTATTGGGGACAATATACTTTATAAGAAAATTTATTAGGAGAAGTAACTTTTATTAGGAAACTTTATTGTGGTAGTAAACTTGAATAAATTAACACATGTAGCTAATAATAAAGTGGTAGTAACGTTTTTTTCAAGTGTGGTAGCGGGTAGTAAACTTGAATAAATCAACACATGTAGCGGGTAGTAAACTTGAATAAATCAACACATGTAGTTTATTGGGAGCAGTAAACTTTATTAAAAAACGTTACTAGGGGCAATAAACTTTATAGGGACTTTATTGGGGTTAGTAAACTTGAATAAATCAACACATGTAGCTGCTATTTCGGGTTTATAGTGCAATAATGTGAAAAAATAATTTACTAACCATCAATAGTAACCCCAATAATATATTACTAACCCTAGTAAACATGTTTTTACCTTACTCAGACCGTATGTTAATTGAGAACCTTTGTTCTCTGCAACTCATATGTTTCTCACAAAATCATTACAAAACGTTGACTTGCAGAGCACGGCTAATTAAGAAACTCAACTACGAGTCGTTGACTCAACGAGAAGGTCTCTAACTCCACCAACACTCCGGCCAACAAAAGTTTCCATTAAATTAGTGTTCTTACCAGAAAACGGGGAGCTCGAGCTCGACAATGCCAAGGAACTTAAAGGAAGGAGATGGAGGCGAGACTGAAAGGGATCACGAGTGGCGAAGGAACACCAAACTCAACAACACGCCCGTGGCTCGTCCCCGGTAGTGTTCATTGAAGAGAGAGAGCCCAAGGAGTAGGTGGACCAAGTGGATCCTAGAGTGATCATCACCTTTGTTTCTTTGCCTGAAAGGAAAGGAGAGTTTGTTGTCGATGTTGTGACTTTGTCGTCGTCGAGGCTGGGTCTGATTTTGTCGTCGAGTAGAGAGACAAGCAAGGAGGACATTGGTGGGGAGGAGGAGGGCGGTGCTAGGATCTAGTCACCGGAGATGGTGGTGACGAAGGTGGTGTCATTGGCTTGGATCTTTGAGAGATGAGATGAGAAAGTGAGTTGGTTTTGATTAGGTTTAAGTGTTTTTTGCATTTTTGTTACATAGTTGAAATAAAAACTAGTTAGACTTAATGAACATATTTTTTGTTTTTTTGGTAGTGCACGGTTGTTAGCCTTGAAAATTATAATCCAAAGTCCAAACTAAACATTGATTGGTGTAGGTTAGGGGCAGCCACCACACAACTCCTTGGAATTGCTTGTCATCTTCATTTTAAATCATTGAAGAAATCCAAACAACAAAAATCCAACAGCCTGTCTTCCTCTCCTCGCCTTCTGACCTCTCTTGGGCTCCGGCGCTCCAACGCATCATGACTCATATCCTTTCTCATTATTTGTCTGATTTGAGTCATTATCTGCTTCACAATCTCTGTTTAAATCTCATAACTCTGTGGTTTTGCCACTTCAATTCTGTTTCAAGTATGTTGCTTTGTTCATACAATTAGGGTCCGAAGTGTTGTTATGTTTTTATTGTTGTCTTTTACCTGAGATTTGATCACGCGGTAACCAGAGAGAGAAGGATCGGGAGAGAGCTGCGGCTCGGGCCAAGGCTAGCAAGAACAAAGACGATGGCTTGACCCCAGAACAGCGTCGAGAGAGGTCCAAGTTCTTTGCTTTTTCCTTTTTTTTATTTTTGGCCTTTTGTTTTATTTTGGTATTGAGAGAACCCAGTTTGTGAATCTTTGTTTTTGTTTTTGAAAATTTTGGATCGCAGGGATGCCAAAGCTCTTCAAGAAAAGCTGTCCAAGAAGGCTGACAAGAGTGCAGGGGCGGCTGGAGCAAACTCCTCCTCCGGAGGTAAAAGCAAATAACACCAAATAAAAAGTGTTGCCTCTCTCTTGGTGGAACCTTGGTATAGTTTTTGGCTTGGTTTGTGGTTCTTGAGATTTTCATGTTTTGTTTCTGTTACAACTTACAAGTAATGTTGTGTTATTAGTTATTCAATTACTGATGTCTGAATATATCTATTTCCTAATTATTGATGTTGGTATAACATAAAAGCCTTTGTGGATTTGTGTATTTCAATTCAAAATAATCTAATTTGCTAATGTTATGAAGTTTGAGGATGCCAAGATGAAATTTTAAAAACTTGAATTGAATAATGTAGATGTTATTGAGGTGTCTGTACTGTAGAACTTAAGATCAAAACTATGAAGTTTAGATAGATCAATGGCTGATATAGTGATCACGACTTGATATATAAGCTCATTCTGATGAGTCCATTGACAAATCATAATGGAGATGGTTTTTTGGCTTATTTTTGATGCGTCTGGTCAACGTCCGATACAGTTCTCGCATTATGCCGATTCATGTGTTGTTGGAACTTAGTCCCTTGGCACCTCAATGGTTGACTGACCGTTGGCTAACCGTGTTAATTTCTGTTCTGTATTTTCTACATGTTGCTTCAGTTATCATCTTCTAGATGTTTGAGTTAGGTTTAGTATTCTTCAGAAAGAGTAGGACTGAACATATGAATAGATGGATAGAAAGCAATCATCTTTTAGTGCCAGATGTCTGTCCATGTGGCAGGTATGCTCTGAACGACTAGTGAATGCAGCAATATGTTTTCCTTCAATTAGTTAGTGTGGTCTGTGGGATCATTTGTAGATGCACATTTGACCACAGGCAACCTTGTAACTTGCATATCCAAAATGTACCATGTTATTTGGATGCTTACAGTCTGATACGTATCATGGTGCTCCGGACACTCTGAAGCATATGTCATTAGTATGATCTGGAGATTAATCGTCATGTATGTTGTGGGAAAGATTGTGCTTTCTTATGAAGCTAAGAGAAAGATGGAATTTCTTTTGGAAAGTAGAGAGGATCTAATTATTGAGCCAGATACAATGTGAATTCTGGATGTGTTGATCTTTCAATTGACTCTGTGAATGCATTCAAATGATTCAGCTTCTTGTTTCAGAATGTGCAGTGCTGACTTGACATGCAGGCATATAAGATCAGCATAATTTAGACATGAATTATTTGCCTTGTAAACTTTGGCTGTGATGTTTATGAGATGAGCATTCACTAGGATCTTATGCTTCATTACTAAAGATCATCTCTCTTTCGCATTAATTTGTCCATTACTTGACATTAGCTCATCATACAGGATAATGAGAGAGTAAATTGTTTTAGAACAAACAGAAAGAGGTCAAGTTTGTTGAGAAATTGATATGGTACTGCAAAAGATAAGAGATGGTCTTCAGATCATGGATCTTGAACAGCTCTGCCGTGCTTTTGTTTTCCTCTCCTTTTTTTCATTTTTTTAATTACTCCTATTACTCTCTAACCAACACAGTAGTGTCCAGAGCAATGAGTTGATTGTATTGGATGATAGCTTTGTGATATGGAGATTCATGGGTGAATTATGTAATAACTAGTCGGTGCCAGATTAGGCTCCAAGAATTCATGAAAGCAGAATCCACAGCAAATGCCAGTGTTCAGTACCTGCATGGTTTTACCATGTTCTAGGGGTCGGACCCTTCAAAAAAGAATAGGAAACAGGGAAAGCAAATGAGTTTAGGCAAGATATCTGGCGGGAAGGAATGGCAGATTCCTCTCTCTCCGTTAGTTGAAGAGGGGTGTAAATGGGGGATTTTCCCTGTAATTGTTGCTTCTAATCTATATCTGGGTCAAAATTTATCTTGTTTAAACTCCTATGATTGTACCATGGTTTGATGGCCATGGTCACACCTCTGACATTGCAAAGCACCAAAGTTTTTCAATGCGGCATTTTGTTCTGCTCATTCCTGATTCAAATAGTGATTCAAATAGTTTTATATATATAGTCCTTATTTTTGGTTTATTTATAAGGATAGGCATTTGACAAATTTTCCACTCATATAACATCTTCACCGTTCAATATGTAGATGCATATATATAGATAATTTATACAAATTTTCATCAAATTTGGTGATCGTTAAGGCTTTAAAATAACTGAAATCATTTGACGGATCAAATCTGTCAAACTTGAACCGTTAATGTCTATAATTTTAATTCGCAGTTTTAAATATCTTAACGATCACCGATTTGGATGAAATTTTACAGAGGTGATCTATATATTAGGACCTAAGAATTGAACGGTTAAGATTGAAAAATGTGATCGAAAAGTTTGTCGAATGTCTATCCCTATAAATAAACTAAAAATAGGGATCCTTTAGTGGAAGGACCCTATATATATATATATATATATATATATATCGCCCTTCCACTAAGGGATCCCTTGTTTGACCTAATATGTGGGATCAAACATTAGACTAATTTTTCGATCACATATCAACATCTCTACCGTTCAATACTTAGATTCATATATGTAGATTATTTCTACAAAATTTCATCCAATTTAGTGATTATTAAGGCTTTAAACTAACAGAAATCAATAGATGCATCAAATCTGCCAAACATGCACGGTTCATGCTTATAATTTTAATTCACAGTTTTGAGCACCTTATCGATCACCAAATTGGATGAAATTTTGTAGAGATTATCTAAATATATAAATCTATATATAGGACGGTGAAGATGTGATTTGGTGATCAAAAAGTTTGTGTAATCTTTGATCCATAATGGGGGAAGAAGAGGGGAAGATGAGGAGATGAGGGAGAGAACACCCAAATTCGGCCAAAATGAGATAGAATGCCAAAACTAGGTCTAGAATGTGAGAAAAATGGTGAAATGGTGTTTAAATACCTCTAGGATTTAAGGGTCAAGATTAGACTTTAACCCTAGATCTAATGGCTCAAAAACAAGAAGGAAATGAGTAAAATGAAATTACTAAAACACCCTAATTTAAATGTAACACCATTGGGCTTGGGTATTCACTTGTGGGCTTCTTTGCTTTTGTGCCTTGGGCTTCTTACTATTGGCCTAACTTTGACTTCATTGACCTCAAGGTCAACTCGTAGACTTTTGTCCTTTAGTTGGAAGTTGCATTTTCTCTCAATTGTCCACTTCAAATGTCTTTTTCTTCTCTTAACCATAATTTTCTACAAATGAATAAACAAAGTAAATATTATGAATAACACTTGAGTGCTCACTAATTTCAAGCAATTAAAGATAAATGCACACGTGTGCATTAAGGTAGAAGAACGTAAGTGGCATCATCATGAACAACTTGTGAAATGGATTTGGAATCTGTGCACTATTTTTATGTCTATACGAATTTATGTGCACTGTTTACATGTTTACATCTGCATTTTTTGATCCATATACATGTGTATATTGCTATCTTACTTTATTGTATATTTGATTATAGCCTCTTTTTCAAAGAGTTTTCAAAGAGGAAATGGAGTTATCTTATAAGTAGTTGTCACTTCCCTTGGTAGTAAATAAGTTTACTAATGCTCTGTATAATATGATTATCTCCAAACCCTCTTATTAGTTTTGAACTTAACTTGAAGAGAAAAGGTTTTGATGCATGCAACTTTAATTTTAGAGTCAAGCTGATAATTTCTCACCTTTTTTTTCAAATGTATGTTGAAGGTTGCTGCCTTCAAAGCAACTCCTAAGGTGATGTCACAGTTGATATCAGTAGTTGTGGATAGGGCTGGGCATTTCGTACCGCAATCTCGATCTCGTTCGTACCGAAAATTGGCAAGACGGGACAAAATTTTAAAATAGCGGTACCGACCCGTCCCGATAGTTTGGAAACTAGACGGGATGGGACGAGACCATCACGAAAGTATAAATGTACCTACTTGTACCTGATCAAGATAACCGTCTGATTTTTAGGGTGTATAATATCTTAAAATGAACTCAAAAACAATCAATGAGACGTCCAAAACCTAAATATAAATTCACAGTACTAGTTCCATGCAACAAGAGTTAGATAATTCATTCACATTTGATAATGATGATCATATGAAAAATATCGGCCGCCACAACGAAGCTATGTAGTGATAACTGGATATCATTTGATTTTTCAAACTTGAGAGTTTTCTCGAGATCTTAATTTAATCACTTAGATACAAATTACAAGTATTTATTTAATTGGTTATTGATTTCCTTTTCATCTTCACAATTTTTGTTCGTTTTATACTTATATAGAGTTAGGAGTTTAGAACTAGGGTGATTATATTATTAGACCATGAAAAAAGTAAGACCATAGAATATATATATATATATATATATGAGAAATTAATACACAATAAAAGCCTCATCAATATTGGATGATTCATATTGACTTTATAAAAATAGATATAAAATTTCTTCAAGAATTTAGGATCAATTTATCTCTTCTATTTATTTATTTATTTATTTTTTCTATCGTTGCTAGATCTCGGTCCCGTCCCGGTACCGAACTCTGTTTTAAATAGCACGTCTTGATGCATGCTATAACTTAAGACGTGGCGTGGCTTCTTCATTTAGTCATAAGACTTCATTTGAAATGCTTTTGTCACAAAAGGCTCACCATTTTCGCCTTAAGACGGAAAATGCGTCTTAAGGCGGTCAAATGCATCTTGAGGCATCACTATTTATATGTTGATTTTTAATCTATACCCTAAAACTATGTCGTTTTAAATAAAATCTAGCGTTGTTTGACTTTTTTCATTTCATTATTGAGCAACTTTTCATTTCTTCTCTTTCAGATTATGAGTGAATGATTTTATGATATTGTGTGTTTGTCATTAAGAATTTTAAACATTATCTTTGTAATCTTGCTATTAAAAGTTTAATTTTAAATATTTTTGATGATTTTATTTATACAATTTAATTATTTTATTTAAATTTAAATACATAAAAGACTTCTCTTTTTTCGCCTCAAGGCTTTTTTGTGAGGCAAGGCTCCGACAAAACATAGCTCCTCACGCTTTCACTATTTAAAACATTGGTACCGAACAGGATCGTCGCATACGGGATACGTTTCTAAAAATTTAATCTCGTCCCGATAATATATTTTCGAGACGAGACGAGACGAGACGAATCCTATCTCATCTCAGCCTAGTTGTGGACATAGTGCATGGTTTTCATTTTTGCTTACTGGACAAATGTTTTGTATGTTAAGTGTTATCTTATTTAGAAATTGCTACAGTATACTAACTATAGTAATGGTATATGTAATGTACTAGCTTTTAATTCCTCTAATTTATACACAAGATTGATGATGGGCAACAATAATTTTGCAGGTTAATTGATAAGGTGAACAATCCTCACAGTATCAGCATCAGAATAGAAGCAAAAAAGGAAGATGATGTTTGCATACCTACTCATATTGGAATGGTGAAAGTCGTGATCCCTTTTTTTTATAAAGGAGAGCTTCTAATTACTATGCATAATGTTGGTATGGTTGAGAAAACAGTAAGTATCCAGTGGAAGTTGATTAATTCTGTTCCTGCTATCTTGCCTTATTGATTTATCTGTAATTTGTGAAGTGTAGGAACCATATAGTATTTTCAAGTCCTACCATTCTCAGGGTAATCCCATTCATAAATTGCTGGAGTTGCCTTTATCAAAAATTGACAAAACTTCAATAATAGAAATCTTAGTCATATGACTTCTAGTACCATTAAGAATTGACTTCTTTATTGCTTTGATCAAAATTTCAGTTAGTAGTGTGTCTATATGTAATTCTTTTAATAAGTTTTGTATCACAGTCTAATTTTTAAGATTTATTTTAGTGCACATCGATTTCCTTGGCTATTTATTGAACTGCATGTTACTTATGTTAGTAAATATTTGGTTTCCGTGTTTTTTTTGTAAGAAAAACTTAATTAAGTTTGTATCTTCAATTTGACAGGAGATACTTTAGTGAATGGTGGATACCGAGTTTGGATATGAAGAAGGTATCAAAATATAGCATTACAATTATGAGGACTTTCGACACTCTAGAGTATACACCTACCATTATAGTTTTATTGTAGGTCATTATAATAACTCATTTATGTTGTAGCTTATAGGTCATTTATGGTATTATGAGGTTTTATATAGTCTACTCTATAAGAATGTGTAGTAGAAACTTTAGAACAAATAAATCTTTGTAAATTTGTTGGATTTTAGCGATGAGAATGAATTTGAGAATTCTGAATTATGGTGTGTAGATGTTGTTGAGACATTAAAATCCAATAGAATTGACATCTAAACCAACATCTATCAAACAACATATATCCTCATATAAGATGCATCTGCATCTTTCAAACAACATTTATATATCGTCTTAAAGTAAAAAAGATTCGAATGCATGTCGTCTGAGATACATATCAGACGACAGACAAATAACGTCTGAATTGGTGTTAGACAACATAAAGATAATAATCTCTATTGTCTAAGATTATATCAGACGACAGACAAATGACGTTATAGTATATTTGAGATGACAGACAGATCAAATCATTTGCAGCTTCATGCCTTTACAACGACAACTAACTGTCGTTGTAACGTTCCATAGACATATGCATTTTTTGTGTTACAAACATGGATTAATTCAAACGACATATAGTATGTTGTGTAAAGTTTTATCAGACGACAAATATCTGAGTGCTTATCAGATGACAGTGACACGTAAAAAAACAAAAAGACAACAGATAATGAAGGCTAAATTGGCGTAGTGACAATGCCAGTCTCACCTAATGAGTCTCCCATGCCCATTAAAAAAACATTTTAGTTTTTTTGTGAAAGTAAACTAGATGTCTATTAAGTAGGAGGTTCTAAATATCATTTTTAGATGTGTGAATAGAATCCTTCTTAAAAAAACAATGAATATGTGTGTGTACATGTAGGATTTCTAAATTGATTGCAATTCTACAAAAGCAGTATACTCATAGAGGCTGAAAGCTCTCATTCAAATGTAATCCGAATTCCGAAAGCGATCTCGAAAATTAGAAATACCTCTTGCTAGAAAGATGCTCATATACAGTGTATATATATATTGATGATTTTATTATTTTTCATGGAAATACTCTGTAATGTCGAATTCGTGCTTGCTTGATTATCTTTTCGACATGTTCTTTTCCTCCACCTAACCAATGTCTATGACTCCTACCCCTTTTGTTTCTTCCTCTACGTGCAGCATTTGGTCTACTCTAGCACCCTAAAGAGACATAGATAATCACGCTTTGCAAATTATAAACGATAAAGTTCACTCTATCGTGCTGTTCTACATATATTTTCTTAATAAACTGAGTTTGCTTCCTCTTTTTTGGTGGTAGTCATGATGTTATGATCGACCAGATAATAAGCACATTGTAGAAGTTGGTTTTGTCATAAAAAATTTGATAAGTAGAATATAATTTTTACCAACAGGTTACAGGCTAGGATAAGATTTTTAAGTACATCTTCTTTGAGGTTTTGCTGGCTGTGTACGTATTAATTCTTATTTTTTGTATTCATGCATGTAGACATCAATCCATTATTAATCCTTGATGAATTAATGAAGTAAATTTGCTAATTTACTGATTACTGGAATACCTGTACACATATTCTCGTTGAATGTTATGTAAGTTCAGAAAATGAGTGTTGATTAAGTTGGTTTTTTTGTAAATTTCTTTCCTTTGCGTAATGTCGAATGAAGATCTTAATCAGTTCGTGGTTGGAACATTTAACTATCTTTTAAACGGCTCACAACTCACAAGGAAATATCATTTATGAATGAGCTAAAACTGTATATCGATGTTAGGAAAAAGGCGTGCGTCATGCACTAGCAAGAACCCCCGCGCTGCTGGCGGTGATGACAATGTCCGATTTAAGTTTATACGATAGAGTAGCAGTGTTTAACTATATAATTCACAACCATGTATTTTCAGAACTCCTATTTATCTTCCAGCCATGCATTTTCATCTTGAAATTACTCATTGTGTTTATCAACTCAATCTTCTAGCCCAAGGATCGTAGGTGCAAAACCAAAACAAAACCAATATTCAAAGGAAAAACAAAACAAAACAACATTCATAAAAAACTCTAACATTAGAGACATATTCGACAGATTTAAGTTATATAATCTCATGTTTCTGTGTAATATTTCGTCACATTTATAACATATCAGCATATAATCCGCTAACATTCTACTTTTTTCATTCTTATGATCCAAATTATAACAGATATCAACACAATTACTCAGATACAGGGTAAGGTATTTATAGATCGGGTGGGAAAAATCAATTTTGAAGAAATCCGGTAATTGCACAGAAATTGAGACTTTCTTAATAATGGAAGACACATTTTGTTTATCCAAGAAATAAAACAATGGAAGCTATTTTCAAAACTGGACAAAAAATAGATAAGTATGAGAATTTAGGGGTAAAATAGACAAAGACAAGCAAACGATGACAGTTTTGTAAATAATCAGCAAATATGTGTAAAATTGTCTTATAGAGATGACAATATTGTAAATAATCCACAAAGAGGGAAATCGTCTTTCTACACTATTGATAACAGTATGATAAATAATCTGTAAATATGGATAAAACCGTCTTTTTGCTTGCTGAATGAACACTGTTACATCCCTTTTGCTGTACTATATATAATGGACACGCGCGGACATATAAGGGGACTAGTGATAGAGGGCTGATGCTTTCGGTTAGTTTTTTCTTCTTTTAAATCTTCTAACAAATACATCTTAAATTTACTGAAGTTTTCTTAAAGTTTAATATTTACGCCCTCATTTTTAGTCGTTTTAAGATTTATATGAACATTTAGCCCCACATATACAAAATTCTGAATTCACCACTGTACATGGATATACATGGCAGTTCGTAGACAATTATAAGCTGCTTTGTAGTGATCCAGTTAGAAAAGACAAAATAAGTACCAAGTGATGACATAAATCAAAAGAGGAGAATCATTTGAACAAGCAGGATTATTTCACTTTGATATTGCAGTATACGTAGTTTTCATCTTACATTAGCTTTATTATCTTTCTATCATCCTACTCAACTATATGTAGATACATGCATGGTGATGATGCTGGAATTGGGTTAATTATCTAGTGTTTTTCTGTGTGCTGCATGCTACAATAGGTTTAACAAAGCAGAATGAAGGCTAGGGGTGGTGTTGGCGTAGAAGGATGAACTTGCTTAATGAAAAGGTTGATAGAAACCCTAAAGAAAAAGCAGTTGATGAGTAGAATAAAGTAAAAGGGAAGTTATCTATAATTCTATACACAATAGGCAAAACTTTTGGAGTAGTTGAACCAGAAATCATGAACCTGTTCGTACTTGTTTTGTTGAGACTCGATCGATCAGCAGCTCATGCTCAAATAATTAATCAGCTAAACAAAGTAAACAATCACTACTACAAAAAAACCCATTCGGGGACGGAGCCATTATTTGTCCTAGAAAGCTAAGAATTCACCCCCTACGAAATATTGAGACGAAACAGTTTTGTGGCTAAAGTCGTCTCCTTAAGCTCGTCTCAGATTGTTAAGGCGTCTCCTAATGTACTTGGAGATGAAATAATTGTTATTGCCTATTCAATGAAGTTTCATCCTCTATTCTCAATTAATTTGGCGAGAAATCAAACTGAAATGACGCCAATCAGTTAAATAAGGGATGAAACTCTTTTCATCCATAATCTTGTCCAATTATTTTAAATTAATTTTACATTAATTTCAAATTTTTCAAATTTAATCATGTCCTATCAAAATAATATGGGTGCTTAAACAAAAAAATATTTATTTTGACACATAATTAGACACAAATATGCAACACAATCTCCAATTCCATTATTATAGATGACAAAAGTTCAAAAACTAATAGGACAGTAACATAGTTTAGGATAAGATCGTCTAAAGCACAACCCACCCCCAACTAGCAACTAAATAGAGTGATTGAAATACATATCTAACTCAAGTACAAAAACTTTGAGGTATCATAACCCTTTATTCATAGAAATGAAGAGACGTCACTTCTGTCGAGAGTTAGTTCTAACCAGCTATTTGCCTTCCATCCACCATGTCATTATAGTTCTCCTAAACATATTTTGACTGCAAAGAATCCAAGTTCCATGAATGCATAACATATTAACTGCCCAGAAAAAAAGAAGGAAGAATATCAAAACTTTGAATAAGTCCTCAATGAATGCATCATTGACCTGCTAGACGAAATCTAATTTCTGTTTCAAAACCCTTACAATAATAATAATAATAATAATAATAATAATAAAAAAGTTGATATAAGTTCAGCGAGCTTAAGATCATGTACATAATAAAATCAAAACTAGCATATTATGAGTACTTTTCAATCACTAAAACATCAACAATTGCAACTCAATGATTAGTATCCAAACGTAACTACTACGAAACACTTGTTATACTCACCCAAAGCATTCTTACATAAGTCATCTCTCTACAATCACAGTCAAGAAATAGGAGATAGTCTGGATAACTATACTATAACCTACAAATACAGAAAGGCCACAAATACTGAGCTATGTTAAGTATTACTGATGTCAAATGCCCATTATAGAAAACAGTTATTATAAGAGAAAATGGAGGTAATATTTACCTTCTGATGACTCTGGTTTGTATTTTGTTTTTTAATATCCCTGAAAAATAAAGTGCAACACAATTATATACTGTCACCATCTTATAAACACTAATAAAAAACTAGTTAAGTATAAAACTATTCATATACCTGTAAATGACTTCTTACATGAGCTAGATCGTAAACTTTAAACCATCATGAGTTTGCCATTGAGATACTCTTAACTCCTCATTGTTAAAGTTATTAGTCCAAGACAAAATAAACTCAGACCAATTGAAGAAAGAACTATAACAAAATATAATGTGAGAATGAAAGTATGACATTTTGTGTTATCCACTTTTACCACCAACAAGCTAGTTGACAGCTTCAACAAAGACTTGGTTCTTGGATCCAACACATTCCAGCTTTGGTACCATTAAATATTTTTTCAAAATCAGGAACTAGAGCACAAGTCACCGCATACATTCATCTACACCAAAATTCGAACTAATTTACAAAACTATTATCGCCCAAAATCAGTATTTGACAGACATCCACCTCAAAATGAGAAATTACAAAACCCAAAATCCATAATCAAGGATTCCAAGCCAAACCCACTACCAATACTCTAATGTTTTGCTTTATTACTTATACAATCGAATCAAACCAAAATTGTCACACCCCGAATCTTATAATTTTACTGCGAGTTACCTTCCTTTCGTTATCCGTGGTTTTACGGTGTTGATATTAAGGTTTGAATAATAAAATTAACTGTCGGATTTGTTGACGGTAATTTAAAAATTATCGGGGATTTTATTGGGGTAAATTCCGGTTTGGAACGGAGGAAAATTTAGGGGTCCCTTGTGTTTCTAGGAAGTTTCCTTGTTTGGAAACTTACTTCTTTTAATTCTGTTTCCTTTTTCGTCTTCTGCTCTCTCCGCGTCACTTTCTCTTTTTCTTCTTTCTTCTTCGCGATTTTTTTCTTCTCCCTGGGTCAGCGTTGCACCTCCACTGTGGCCGACGAGATCCGCCACCACCGGCTGCCGTGGAGCGCGTGACCGGTCTTCCTCGACTCGGCGGAGGTCCGGCAACCCAGCAGGCCATCGTCTAGGGGCAGCGCCGCTGTGTGGAGAGAGAGGAAACTCTCGAGATCCGTCTGCACTCTCGGGTTCCGGTCGGGTCAGGCCTCTGTGCCGTCACCCGCCGTTCGGGGCCGGTCCACAGTCATCCTCCGAGCCTTCCAAAGTCGGAGAATTGGTCGATTACAGTCTAGGTGAGGGATTTGATCAAGGATTCCAAATTTTAGGATTTATTACTGTTCATAGCGATTTGTGGTTGTTAGAGTTGATTTTGGTTGTTGAGTTGTAAATGAAAGTTGTAGGGGAGATTAAGAGGAGCAAGAAGACGGCCGGCGACCGAATTTTACTGTTCACAGGGGCATTTCTGTCCTTTCACTGAGAAATTACTTTAACAGTTATGGTAAATGAGTTAGGGGTAAAGGTAAAAATAATTCTAAGTTAATTTTGGAGAGTTGGAAGTAAAAAGGATTAAGGGAAGTTATGTATATAAAACCTTGTGGAGGAGGATTAATAGCCGTATCGATTAAGTTCCGTTTATTATTCAAAATGTCGTTTCGGTTCGGAAAGAGACTTCCATGTTATCGTTGGTCGGGATTGATCGAAGATTGTTAAGAGTATACAAGAATTAAACTAGTTTAATACGGAGTTTATACTAATGTCTCCAGAGACCCGACTTTACGAATTGGGATAATTAACATGTTTATTTCATTTAACAGGACGTGAGGATTTACGTTCCGGGGAGGTACAGGATCGCTCTTAGGGCTAGTCCCTTTACTGTGAGTGGACAGATTATTTTTAAATGAATGCATGCCTTAATTATTGATTTAATTGCATGGTTTTTATGATTGTTTCGAGAATGATATGTTCCTCGGGTGCTTGGATGTTTTATTTGGATTTATGCATATATGTCGAGGAATAGTTTTACTTATTTGTTTGGGAAGAGTATTTGAGTAAAGTATTGTTGTGAATTTCTTTTATGGGTTGTCCAATGATTATGCTAGCTAGAGTAGCGTGAGGGCGCTACTAGAGCTCTTAGCTCCGACCCTAGCCTGAGAGGTCAGGCAAATTACGTAGTGCACTATGAGGGTTGTCCATTACCATTTTACTAGAGCTCTTAGCTCCGACCCTGGTCTGAGAGGACAGACAAGCCTGAGAGGTCAGGTTAATATTATAAGGGTTGTCCATTACCACCTTACCTAGAGCTCTTAGCTCCGACCCTGGTCTGAGAGGACAGACAAGCCTGAGAGGTCAGGTTAATATTATAAGGGTTGTCCATTACCATTTTATATAGCTAGCATAGCGTGAGGGCGCAACTAGAGCTCTTAGCTCCGACCCTAGTCTGAGAGGTCAGACTTATTGTGTTTGTGAATATTTCTCTTCCCATAATCCTTACTTGGTTATTTTATCATGCATTTGTGGAATTTTTAGTAATTGTGACTTGGGATTGCTCTCCTTATTGTGTTTGTGAATATTTCTCTTCCCATAATCCTTACTTGGTTATTTTATCATGCATTTGTGGAATTTTTAGTAATTGTGGGCATGCATAAATGTTACTTAAATCAATAAATCTTTGGGAGAGCATGAAACATTGGTTTTAATTATTGTGGTGAATCTTTTTAGTGTTTCATGGATTATTTTTCGTCCACTCACTCTAACATTTTCCATGTTTCTCCCCTGGGCCTTTGTTTTTCTTAAAATGCCCAGACTGCAGAGTTCGGCCAGCAAATTAGGAGGCGCATAGTGGTTACCTCTCCACACAGTTTTCACTAGTAGGTTTCTGAAAACCTACAAGTGTACTTTTCCACCTTAATATTAGAGCTCTGATAACCTGGGTGTATCGTTACTATGTTTCGGGGTAGAGTACGAAACTTATTCGGTACTATTTCAGGAATTTCTGATTTTTATTTATGTTGAAGATTATTAAGTTTCAAAATGATATGTTATTGTGGTTGTATTTGTGGAGGTGGTTGTGTGTTGGTGTGAGCAGGATGGCTCAAGTAGGAAGGGGGATGGAATTAGAAGTGTATACTGCTTGTGTTTACTTTGATTTTAGGTGAAGGGTTACTCACTATTAGGGGACATTATGCCGAAATTTCGGTAACTACCCTTTTAGGTGGGTCCCGCAGGAGTCATTTTTGGGATTTACTGGGAAATCTCGGGATGGGTCCTGTCAAAAATGATATTCAAACAATTTCGTTCAATTTGAATTAGAAAATCAAAATTCATCATATATTCATTCACTTTAAAAAGACCCAGAATATAGTTACCAAATATTCAAGATTAAATGAACCGAAACAGTTTGAGAGAAAGAATGAGAAACGTCCGAGTTTTCATCGAATTGTCAATGTCGTGTCATCGAGAAGAGATGTGTCTGGGTTGAGAGTATTATAATCGATGCCAAGAACGTCTAGCGCTGCCGAAAGAAGAACGATGCCAATCTCGGATTCTCGCCTCTCGCTTACGTCGTTTAGGCGGCTCCCAAACTAATCCTTTGTCTTTGCCAGTAGAGAGATTTCTATCTCTTTTTTATGGTCGTTTAGATTTTTCTCTCTATGACTCCATCATTATTTACATTTAATAAAATAAAATTACCTTTAATAAATATGCAAGACGTATCTTTATGTTATTTCTTAATTTACTTAATCATCCTCCTTCATTAAGGTGGTTTTCTAGTAACATTATAGGGGCAGTTACGGGAAAGACTATATTTGTACCAATTATTTGTAAAATCCAAAATGCATAAGAGACAGATTTAAATTTCATCCTCAATTAAATTCTGAGACGAATATTTTTTGTCTCTAATTGAAGCTTACTTGTCTCTAAGCACGATCTGATAGACGTTTTTGAACAACAAAATTTTTATGGACAAAACATTTTATTTCGTCTCCAATTGTGTATTTGGGAGACTAAAAATTGGTCTGTCCCGAAAAGATTCGTCTTTAAAAGGGTTTTTTTTATAGCAGTGAAGTATCATATATACTTAATATATATGACTTGAGGTTTAGGGTAGTTGTCAGTGAAGGTTTTTAACTGTTGACAAGGGACAAATTCTGTTTCCTTCGTAATATTAGTTAAATGCACGCAAGCACACACACCAGACTCCAGACCATATATAGTTTAGATTAATATTCAGCAAAGTTAATAATTGGAAGTGGCTAGATCTGTTGTTTATGCAATGTACCCCAGTTGTGTATATTCCTGGTAATAATTAATAATTGGAAGTGGCTAGATCTGTTGTTTATGCAATGTCCCCCAGTTGTGTATATTCCTGGTAATATAACTTTATCGTAGCTAGGTTTTTAGCTAGCTAGCCACCCATGATCATGCCGGAAACTAATTATTTTCTGCTCAAATTAACAAAGAAATTTGGGCAGAAAATAATATTCTGATGTAAGCTTCTTCCCCAGGAAAACTAAAGTGAAATTTTGAGATTCTTTCTTTTCCCACCAGCGTTGTATTTGTCCTGCTTTGGAATGGTTCCCATACACGTGGAGTTGCCCAGATAGGTAGCTTAGAATGGCTGCAAACTACGGGATTGTCGGGTTTTTCAGCCTGTATGCGGGACCTAGTAGGAAAGGGAATGAGTGGTCGGATCTGAAGTCGCATGCTATGCCGCGGCCGGAGACTCTTCTGTGCACCATGGTGTAGGTACACCAGACTTTATATCTGACGTCCGTTTACGGACGTTAAGAAGACGGAGCTATACCCTTCTGCAGTTAGCAAAATTGTCAATGAATCGGTCGAGTCTACTAAACCTTTTACACCGTTCAATCCATTCCTCATCTGACCCATCACCTCTCTTTCTGATACTGCATTTCTGCAAAACACATGAACATGCATATAGGGACATACCAAAACACAATTCGCTTGGTATATACAATAAGTGTACGAAATGAACATTGATCAGATTCTAGAATACTTACCGCAAAGTATACTGGGACATACCAATTTCCCTTTCCAATTCCGTTGAAGTACCCTACAAACACATCCATAACCTGCAGTGAATGTGTAGGGTGTTATTAGACAGTGTAAACCTGGGGATCATTACAAATATATGTTGCAATCACTCACCTGGTCGCAGACATACTGTCCCGGTCCGAGGCAGCGAAGAGCAGTCCTTGTGACGAACGTTCCATCGCCAGCCGCAACTATAGCACTGTCAACAGATGTTTGAGCTTATTACAAAAACTTATGCTTGCTATTCTAGTTTATATTTCACTGGTTAATGAATATAAACTTTCGTGTAATTTTTGTTTTTTTTTTGTTAAAAAAAAACCTATATTCTGGATATGTAGATCTACGTATTCCAGACGAGCCAACAACATAAGCAGAAACTGAGTTCTATAACATGTAATGACCTCACCTGTAGTCAAAATCAGTTTCTTCCATGTGCATATATATAAACTTCAAAAGATTCATGTCCTCCTTAGATATACCCCCAATGGCACGGAATGGTACATCACCAGTGTTTGCATTCTTCCCTTGCCTCTTCATAGGTGTCTTCAGACTTCTCGGAGTGCCACTTTTCGCCCCATTTCCCGGCCGTCAGCACCCATCTCCCGGCCGTCAGCACCCATCTCCAGTTCTCCACCGCGGCTTCCTCCTCTGTGGCTTCCTCCACCGCGACACCCATCGTCACCGGCGATTTCGCCCAGTACTATGTGGGGTCCACCACGACGTCCTAGATGATGGCGTTGAAGACGCCGTCGCCGGTGGCCCTGGCAAACGCGATGGGGCGGTTGGTCTTCTCGTCTCGACCCAGAGGAGGCCGCCGTTGTGGTCGAGCGCAATATAAACCCGCTGTTCAAAACCGGCGACGCTAGCTTCCGCACCGAAGGCGACGCTGAGTACTCCGCCGTCGCCGATGCTCTCTGTTGCTCGAGAGAGAAGCAGCGCTGAACTCTCATTTGATTTTTTTTATATTTTTTTGTATTGAAACTCTCCTTTGATGATAAGATTAACCTTTAGTAACTGAATACTAACTTTTTTTTGAAAGTTTACCACGTTTGATCTATTTTTACTCTGTTAATGGGGTTAGTATTAATGTTAGTGTCATTTAACGGTGTTAGTATCGGGGTTAGTGTAATTTAAAACAAGATCAAATGAATGGCTGAGATTAAATTTTAAATCCTGGTGTACCTACACCATGGTGTACTGAAGAATTTTCGATGCCGCGGCACCACAGAAAAGTCGGCAAACTACACCACAGAAACGGGAATTGTAATCATTTCACTTGATGAGGCTGATGAGCTTGGACTATGTCTGAGGTGGAGAAAGAAGAACAAGAAGGAGAAGCAGTGGCAAACTGTCATTGTGCTTTTGCCTTTTGCCTTTTGCCTTTTGCCTTTTGCTTTAGAGAGTGATCGATGAGGTGCTACATGGAGTTGAGTGCCTCCAAACCCTCCTCAAAAGACACATTGGCTTGCTTGAATTGATGCCCCAAGAAAAAGCCAAATAAGGTATACCTGTGTTGGTGTCCCTAGTTTGCCTTTTGCCTTTTGCCTTTTGCCTTTTGCTCTATTGCTTTTGCTTTAGAGAGTGATCGATGAGGTGCTACATGGAGTTGAGTGCCTCCAAACCCTCCTCAAAAGACACATTGGCTTGCTTGAATTGATGCCCCAAGAAAAAGCCAAATAAGGTATACCTGTGTTGGTGTCCCTAGCAGCTTTAATTATTTGTTTAATCCTTAGATCCAGAAAGGAGAGTCATCATTTCCTCATTAACGCACAGTTTTAATCACAAAATTATTAAAATAATTTAGATTTATGCTTCCCTTAATCCAGGCCTGTTCAACTTTAATGATTATGTAGATGATAATATTGATAATGAAGGTATTAAGAAAAGTATTAAGGAGAGCAATCCTAAGTAATTAGGGATTCCTAGAATAGATTGGTTACCATGTTTATCCCTAGAATACTGGATCAGAATGGAACAAAACTCTATATATAAGAGGTGTAATACGCATGAATAAAATAAAGAAGTCTTTTCTTCATCTTATAATTCTCTTTATGGTACCAGAGCGTACGATCTTGAGAACATAACTTTTCTACAGAATTACCATACCTCATGGCTGGCGATGATGAGCAGAAAGTCATTGAGCACAAGAAAGGCTCATCTGCTGCAGCAGCACCATGGGAGAATCCTAATCATCCACTCTATATGCATCATTCCGATCAACCTGGCATGATTCTTGTGCCCCAAGCATTGACGGAGGACAACTACATTGATTGGTCTGATTCAATGGCCATGGCACTCACAATCAAGAACAAACATGGTTTTATTGATGGAACCATAACCAGATCACTCTTCAACGTTGCAGAACAAGGACAGTGGGATCGCTGCAACATTCTCGTCAAGACCTGGCTGTTTAGCAGCATGTCAAAGGAGATCAAACGAAGTCTCGCTCATTGCAAGACTGCACATGACATATGGGAAGAGCTAAAGGAGAGGTTTTTCCACACCAACACTGTCGAATTGTTCAACATAGAGAATGACATCCACAAGTGTGAACAAGGAACAGGTACGGTCACCACATATCACACAAATCTCACAGGTTTGTGAGATGCAAGAGACGTGGCTTGTGCACTGACTCCTTGCACATGTGAAGCTGCAAGCACGTACAAGACCTACATGGAAACGCAGAAGACAATAAAGTTTCTGATGTGATTGAATGAAGGATATGCGTCTCTCCGGAGCAATATTATAAGCATGGATCCTCTACCAAACTTGAACAAGGTATATGCAGCAGCCCTACGCCATGAAAAGCAAGCAGCAGCCTCGAGTGAGAAGGTTGCTATCACAACAGAGGCTTCGACATTTGCAGTCAAGAAGTTTGCCAGGCCTTCAACATAGAAGGAACTCCACTGTGAAACGTGTGGCATGAATAACCACATCACAAGGAATTGCAGGGCACATCTCAAGTGCACCTACTGCAATGGCAAGGGTCATACCTACAACTATTGCCGGAAAAGAAAAGCTGACCTGGAGAGAGCACAAGAAGCAAGCAAGGTGAATCTTGCAACCCTATCAATGGAGAACGATGATGGTTTTCCTCTGACAAAGAAGGAGTGCCAACAGATGATGGGGATGATGAACAAAATAAAGTCTGTTGCTAAGAAACAAACTGATGAACCTCAAATGCTTGAGATGCTACAAACGACTCAGCCATCTGCTAATCTTGTTGGTAAAGTTCCCAACTATCAAGACTTCTCAGGTAAAACAAATGTTATTTCAAAGGGTAGTATTGATGCTATATGGATTTTGGATAGTGGTGCCAGTGACCATATTGTTTGCAATCCGAAATTCCTTCGCTTAAACAAGTTCATCATCGTTTGGTGAAACTGCCGGATGAGAAAATGAGCAAAGTAACACATGTTGGGACAGTAGTATTCACTGAGAGTCTAATCCTTCACAATGTTCTATGTGTTCCGTTGTTTTATCTCAACCTAATCTCCATTAGCAAACTAGTGTTTGATTCATTTCATGTAACCATCTTTCTAAAACAAGTTTGCTTTATACAGGACCTTCGATCGGGGAAGACGATTGGGACGAGAACTGAATGCGAGGGACTCTACTGCCTCAATCTGCCAGGGAAAGGAACATGCAATATGGTCAGTACCAAAACACCAAACCTATGGCATCAAAGGCTCGGACATCCATCTAGTAAAATCTTAGCTATGTTTCCTTTTCTGCACAATAAAACTTCAGATACAAGCCACTGTTCAATTTTCCCTCTAGCCAAACTCACTAGGAAACCATTTCCATTAAGTACTTCTTCCAGCAATTCTTGTTTCGAGTTGATTCATGTAGACATATGGGGAGGATACCATGTCCCAGCTATTTCTGGAGCACAATTTTTCTTAACCATTGTTGATGATTATTCAAAGAGTACTTGGGCTTATCTTATGCAACACAAGTCAGAGGCTCGACCCCTACTTGTTCATTTTGTCAATCTCGTTGAAAACCAATTTTGCAAGAGGGTGAAAATTGTTATAAGTGATAATGGTCCAGAGTTCAAACACACACAATTTTATTCTTCCAGAGGTATTGAACATCAGACAAGCTGCATCAACACACTACAGCAAAATGGCGTTGTTGAACGTAAACACAGACATCTCCTCAACATCGCTAGAGCCTTATTGTTTCAAGCACATTTGCCTAAAAAGTTTTGGGAGGATGCCATTCTCACAGCCGCTTACTTAATCAACCGAACACCAACACCACTTCTACAAGGGAAAACACCATTTGAAATTTTATTTCAAAAGCCACCAAACTACTACCATCTTAGGGTTTTTGGTTCTTGTTGCTTTGTTTCCACACATCCCCTCCGACCTAGCAAGTTTGATCCCAGAACCGTCGAATGTATTTTCCTTGGTTATCCACATGGTCAAAAGGGTTACAAGGTCTATAGTTTGAAGGAAGAGAAAGTCCTAGTTTCAAGGGATGTTTTCTTCTTTGAGAATGAATTCCCTTATCAGACTGGTGTTAGTCCGATCACTCGCGCGACGGATCTTCCTCCCGCGAGCGAAATTACTCTCGCGAGCGAACATCGCGCGAAGGATCTTCCTCCCGCGAGCGACATCTCTCCCGTGACCGAAACTGCCCCCGCGTTCGACAGTCGCGCGAGTGAGACTGTTCAACCAATGCTTCAGCCAGGGTTCCCTACAAATCCTCCTCAATCTTCTACTCCAACACAATCACTTACTGATTATGACTATCCCACTCCCACCACCACTTCCGCTGATCTACACCAAATACCTGACACAACGTCTCTTCCCTCCTCTCCAACAGAAACACCACCACCAGACACTGTGCCGTTTCTAACAATTCCACCTCGTCGCTCCACCCGACCAACCAAGACCCCAACCATATTGCAGGACTTTCACATTGAGGCAGCCCTCCCTTCTAGGCCTGTTCCGTCGTCTTCGTCGAACGAGGTAATTCCTTCAGGCACTCTCATTCTATCTCTCATGTATTATCGTATGATAGACTCTCTCCAAGGCATAAAGCTTTTACTGTCAAAATAACTCTCGACAAGGAGCCTAAGTCTTTTTCTCAGGCAATATACGAACCAAAGTGGAGAGAAGCCATGAACAAAGAGATTGAAGCTTTACAGGCCAACAATACATGGAGCTTAGTGTCGTTACCCCTGCATAAGAAACCAATTGGTTGCAAGTGGGTTTTCAAGATCAAGCATAATCCGGATGGAACTGTGGAAAGATATAAAGCTCGATTAGTTGCAAAAGGATACAGTCAAGTTGAAGGAGTTGATTACAGAGAGACTTTCGCACCTGTGGCCAAGCTAACAACTGTACGCGTTCTTCTTGGTCTCGCTTCCATTCAGAGTTGGCATCTCCATCAATTGGACGTCAACAATGCTTTCCTCAATGGTGACTTGTTTGAGGACGTCTACATGCAATTACCACCGGGTTTCGGACGAAAGGGGGAGACTAGAGTATGTAAGTTGCACAAGTCTCTGTACGGGCTCAAGCAAGCTTCGAGGCAGTGGTTTTTGAAGCTTTCTTAAGCCCTCAAGAGTGCCGGTTTCAAACAAAGCTGGTCAGATTACTCATTATTCGTCCAAAATACACATGGAAAATTCACAGCATTACTTGTCTATGTTGATGATGTGATACTAGCAGGTAACAGCTTACAAGACATAGAAGATACTAAAAGCTTCCTTGCGAAACACTTTAAGTTGAAGGACATGGGAAAGCTCAAATACTTTCTTGGAATAGAGGTGGCAAGATCCAAGCAAGGAATTGTATTGTGTCAACGAAAGTATGCACTAGAAATTCTGGAAGATGCTGGTTTCTTAGGTGCCAAGACTTCTCGGTTTCCTGTGGAACAAAGTTTGGTACTTACACAAGGAGATGGAGCAGAACTGCAAGATGCTTCACAATATCGAAGACTAGTTGGAAGACTTATATACCTCACAATTACAAAGCCTGATCTTGTCTATGCAGTGCAAATTTTGAGCCAATTCATGGACAAACCTCGACAGCCACATCTAGATGCAGCATACCAGGTTCTCAAATATCTTAAGCAAGCGCCTGGACAAGTAATTCTCTTGCCTTCTACAGGCCAGTTGGAATTAAAGGCGTATTGCGACGCTGATTGGGCTCGTTGCAGGGATACAAGAAGAAGCATTACTGGTTATTGCATCTTTCTTGGGAATGCACCTATTTCATGGAAGACGAAGAAGCAAGGGACAGTGTCTAGCTCAAGTGCTGAAGCTGAGTATAGGTCCATGGCCACGACATGTCGAGAAATAACTTGGCTTCGCAATATTCTGAAGGATTTGAACGTAAGCCAACCACATGCAGTAAAGCTCTTCTGTGACAATCAGGCTGCTATTCATATAGCGTCAAATCCCGTCTTCCACGAGCGCACGAAACACATAGAAATTGACTGCCACGTTGTACGTGAGAAGGTAGAAAGAGGACTGATCGAAACTCTTCATATTCGAACAGAAAAACAACCTGCAGACTTGTTCACCAAGCCATTGAGTTCGAAGCAGTTCATTGCACTGTTAGACAAGTTGAATGTAATCAATATACACTCCAACTTGAGGGGAAGTATTAAGGAGAGCAATCCCAAGTAATTAGGGATTCCTAGAATAGATTGGTTACCATGTTTATCCCGAGAATACTGGATCAGAATGGAACAAAACTCTATATATAAGAGGTGTAATACGCATGAATAAAATAAAGAAGTCTTTTCTTCATCTTATAATTCTCTTTAGAAGGCTCTACACTGCTACCAAAAGACTAGTATTGGTTTTCCACCAAGTCACTACAATTCATAATTTTTTTTTGGCAACCTGCAATTCATAAAATTTGAACAGAATGAAGTAGGACCAATTAATGATAACCACCAGATCAGTTAGCATAATGTGATCAAATTCAGGTATAGGTTTTTACCTTCATGCTCGGCAGGAAACATAGTATGAAAAAAGAATTAATATGATTTTTTATTTTAAAGGGTTGATTGGTTGTACATAGAGACATGAACAAAAAAAAGATATGACTGAAAATTGTTTCTCTTATAAAGTCTGGATTCAATTACCTTTTTAAAGAGTGGTATTTCAATTTCATTCTCACCGTCAAAGCCACACTTACCTAAATTATCCTCTAATAAATTCTAGGGTAAATTCCTTCTATGGTACCTGAGGTATGACTACTTACACAATTAGGTACTTCATGTATAAAAGATGACAGTTTGGTACCTCAAGTACTACTTAGTTTTTCCATATGACACTTTCGTTACTGTAACTTTCAAAATAGACATTAATATATATATATATATATATATATATATATATATTCATCTTTCATTTCAAAATTTAATATTATCTTTAACCATCAATTATACATATTTGACATAATAGAAGATATCTTTCATTTCCGTAGTAGCAGTCACGTGGTTAGTAGTAGAAGGATTCCAATCGCGACATTGGAGATTTTGTTTGTTTCAGAAGAAATGCAGAAAAAATTGCAAAAGCATAGGGTAGTAACACATATTTTTGATTGGTAGGGCAGTAGTATATTTTTTTGGACACCAAAGTGGTGCGACAACATCATAGAATTGCCAAAAAAATTAGAATAGTGCCGTCAGTAGCACCTTCTTACCCGAAAGTAGCATTTTTAAACTCGACAGTAGCAGCGCGCCACTACAACGTCAGATGACATGTGGACATCAATTTGTCTTAATTTGTTAATATTTGTTTTTAAATGTGTAAGATCTTGTATAAAAGATATATTTATAAACTGAAATTTGGTTGATAACTAAATTGTAATTTACTATATAAATTAATACTTAATTCCATCATTTGGTTTCCGATAATGAATTCCATCATTTGGTTTCCAATAATGTACCAAACACTCATATGGAAATACCAAAACATATTTCACTCCATATGTGTATGGAAATGAAAATAATTCAATTTCCCATTTTTACTTTCCTGTCAACCATAAACAAATCATAATAATCATCACATAAAATATGTGTTTATAAACACGTGAATGAATCTAACCTCCTTATCAGGAATTTATTCCTAGATACTTAGGGATTTTGTCTCAACTTACTATCCGGAATCAATTCCTTAATACTTAGGGATTACAAGGGGAAATCAGGTTTAGTTTAGGATTGCTGCAGCTTTTAAAAAATTACTTCTGTTGTATTGTGAATTAAATCAGCTGTGAATTAAAACAGTAAACTGCTTGATAAATGATACTTTTAAAAGTGTTGTCATAACATAAAAGAATTTTTGTGTGTTTTTATTAACAACAATTTCTAAAAGCAACCTAGAGACAGCTTTGAAAATCTGCTTCCACTGACTTGCAATTTTCAGAAAAAGCTGTTTTTCTTTGATTTACCAATTAAACACAATTAAATCAAAAAGTTTAGATAAAAGCTATTTCTTTAAAGCGAAGCTGTACCAAATTAGGCCTCATTCATCGGATCTGGAATCGATATCGATATATTCATTATTATGTATTCATGATTATATATATATATATATATATATATAGTGCGGATCAGGAGCGGAGGTCCGTTCCTAAGCTTAGGAACGGACCTCCCTATATATATATACATATATATATATATATATACACACACTCTAACTCAACTCTGATGGCGCTTTGATATCCCCTTCTTTCTCTTGTAAATTTTCGAGATTAGGCGTATGAACACTTGTTTGGCTCCTCGAAAGCCGAAACAATGTGTTGATTTCCCAAAATAACAGTCCAACTTTCATTAGTCCATGTGATTTTCAGCATCAACGAAGACCTGGGGAATCAGGCATATGGGTGGTGGAGAAAACCACAAGAGCAAAAGACATTAAATTTGAGAGTTTTTAACACTTCTGTCAATATAGTAACTGAACTTACAAAGTGATCAATAGTATCCATTATTCTTTCAGTATAATGACATACATGTTAGAAATAAAAGTGGTAATTTTAATTTTTTTTCAAAAGGTAAAGTATTTAGGATATTTTAAAACATATCCACCTATCAACTTAAAAACTAACCTTCAGCATGCCAAGACTTCACCTAACGACTTCATGTCTAAATGATTACTATACTGGCGGAATCACTACTGTCTTAAAGTGGAAGATTTATAGATTTTAGTGTGCAAAAATATCTTAAATACAAAATTCAAATTAGCAACTGAAAGTAAAATAATTTTAAAACAAAAATATTTTTGTGACAGAATTATGGGCACAAGATAGAATTTATTTAACATAACATAACTACAAATATATAACTCAGAGTCTCGCTCTTGGGTAAACAGCTATAAGTTGTGTTAGCTACTCATGATTATACTTACAAGTACAAATACTTACTTGTAATAAAAGCACATCACATCAAATGATTACAGACACTGTTTACACACACTATTTTTTTTGACTTCTGACTTCGAGAGGAAGGTTGAGAGTGTTTTCAACTTCTATTCCAAGTTTTTCGATACCTTCTCTTGGAACCTTGAGGTTCCTTATATAGCACACGGACTCCAAACCCGAATTAAACACAGCTAAAACAAAGTGGGAAACAAGAGAAATCAATCTTTACTTTAACAAAAGTAAAGTTATTTGTTTTCAAGCGTCAGCAGCAAAAAGAAGAACGCACTAACTTTAACAAAAAGAAAAGTCTTTTGTCGTGATGTGTCGGTCACAGCTCATTTCTTCATCATGTTTACTGTATTGCAATATTCTTCATCAGTGCAATCATAATCAGCCAATGAATCTTGGCCCTCTTGTTCCCCTTCTGAAGTTTTTAAATCTTTTTCTTCATTGTCTAAGTCTGAATCATAATGAAAGAGATACAAAATCCTATATCCTTTTTCATTATCTACTTTTTCAAGCCACTCTGTAGTAGCTATAGTGCAGTCAACATCATTTCTCATGATGGCTGAGAAAAAGTCACAATTCACTGGTGGATGATGATTATAGAAAAAAACCATTATTTTTTCTCCACTTACCAGAAGGCTTGAATCATAATCCTTTCGTACCATGTTTTTGATGCACATGATTGTCATGACCTTCAACCATGAAATACTCTGATTTAGACTGTCATTTTCGCTCGTCCTACTTGATTCTTTAATCGGACCTTGAACTATCCTGACATAATAATAAGGAGAGATATAGTTCATATTTTCTTTTAGCATTATCCATTCAGGTGGAGTTGATATTAACTTTAATCTCAAGATACATCCGTCTTGCCTAATATTATTGATAACTTGAACTATCAATTCTGGGAATCCCTCCAAGTCTTCATTAGATTTTGTCCAAAGATTATAAACAAAATCATTCTCTATTAGCCACAGTTTTTGTTTCTGAGGGTGTTCAGCTTGGACATTAACCAGATATCTAACATAATATGGGCTAGGAACAACAGACAAAGTTGGCGGAAACATCTTTCCTTTTCCCAGATGCTCATAAAATTTAAACCATTCAGACCTTTTCATTGTTGTCATAGGGATCTTAGCACTTTCTGGATTTTCTAGGTATACTACCTTAGACTTTTCCTTTTCTTTTGTATGGAGTCCATGCAATTCTTCTGTAAGTGTTTCAAGGGTTCCAAGCAGATGATCTTCATTTTCTTATGGATTGCATAAAGAATATTGTCTATGATAATCTTTTGCTTAAAAGCCAACAACCTTTTCGTCTGGAAAATTGGTTCTTTAAAACTCTTTAAAGACTAACCATGAATAATTTTCTTTCATGTAACTACATGCGATGTGTTTCCCTTAAAAGGGGTCATTCTGCTTTTTGGCAAAGCAACAGCCGTTAACGGACTTGATATGCCTTTAACATCTTCCGTTTGAGACGGGCTCGTCGGTCTTTTACCCTGAGACCAATCAGTTGAGGTTGTATCTTTATGATGCAACAAATACTCCTGAGTGAGCCTTTCTTCTTCACTAGATTTTCCGGACTGACTTTCATTTTACTAGGAGAATTCTGAGCTTTTATCCCAATCAGCTGGTTTTATCTTGTCATGACTTGCTGCTTGACTTGTTTCAGCTATTCCATAAGATACGATGAATTGTTATACTGATCTATCATGGAGAGGACCTACAGTCTTATCACCGTTCTTGTAGCTTTCTCAAAGATTCTTCTCCCTTGATTCTGGTTTTTTGTTTCTTGTGTTGCGTCCTTCATCCTTATCATCTCTTTGAAACATTGTCATTTATCTCGTAAAGGCGTATGGTAGAAAATTCTTGTTACATGCAACCATATCTTGGGCATATATTTTCAACTCTTCTAAGTTGCTTCTTCGTAATTTTGAATTTTCTGTTCTCAACGCATTGCTTTCTTAGGAGATCCCTGACTCTTTCAGCAATTCCTCATACCGTAAAGAACGACAAAGGATTTTCTTCCAAAGATTGTGCTACTGCATCGTTTCATTATTCCGCTAACTTCCTTTAATAGGCTCTGACTAGATCTTCATTATCTATGTCTCCAATGGTACAATAGTAATTTTAGAACTCATTAGTGTACTCTTTAAAGTACCTCATGTTGCAAATGCTAACTTTTGAATATTTGCTTTAGCTCTTTCTTTAGACTGCTCACTATGCCCAGTAATGTCTCTACAAAATTTTACATAGATAAGACATGCGAAATCTAGAGGATTATTGGTTTGAGCCAATTTGGATGCCTAGTCAGACCATTGAGAGCTTCGCTTGAAAGACTTATACCACTTGCGGACTATGCCAGCTAAGGTGGACTCATAATATGTATGAGCTTTCTCGTAGGCATATTTAGAGAACACCAAAGCTTGAGTTAGTCTTAAGCTAACTACCTAGTTGTCTATTGTCTTTCTCTTGTCTGCTACCCTATCGAGATCAAGATAAACTCCTCTTTCAGATATTGACTGTCCCTATTTGGGTTCTGTAGGGATGTACTTCTGAGAACTTCGTTCTTCAAGTTTCCCTGTAAGGGCTTGTCCCTTATGAAGTTTAATCTTATTTCCCTGAATGATCTTAGTGGGGTAGTTCGTGATGTTCTGAACTACAGTGTTTCCTTAGAGAATATTTTCAGTTTCTATTGTTGAGGATTCGTCTGGTTTTTCTTTTGCTGTTTGATAAGGAAGAATATTTCTTTTGTTCTTTCTCAGTTGGACCTGGGAAATCTTTTCAATGATTTTTTCAAGCTCTTCTATATGTTCACAAACTTCTGCTTGTTTATACAAGCTCTTCAGTTCTTCTGACTTTAGCATCATCATAGGTTTTTTAGCATCTTCTTCCTCAAAAGATTTTTCAAGACACGAAGTTGGCTTGGTTCTAGAAGTACTAGCTTCCTCATAGCTAGCGAATGAATACCTATGAAATTGTAAGCTTATTTTTACTCTCATATTTTCATAGATATAAGCATTGGTATTTTCTACCTGTTTAGCTGGAGGTGTCAAATTCCATTCTCTTAGGAATGTTATTTCATGCCAATTTGTGACATGCTTCAATTCAGTATGATTTCTTGGATTGGTGAGGATTGATGTAGTAATCCTAAGATTATTGAGAAATCTGGTATTTGGGGTAACATTTGAGCTCATCAGTTTATAATAGATTTGATAATCTATCACGAACTCCATCATTCCTTCATAGAAATTTCATCTGTCTTGATTCGCAATCATAAACAATGAGATATATCTCTGAGATGTGTGGTGAAATTTAGAAAAACATTTAAATATGAATCTTGGTTGCACAAAGAAGCTTCTACTGTTTCTAACAGACTTTTCTTAAAGTCTGTAATTCTATTGTCTTGTAAAACACATAAAACAGAACAGTCTATAACATCTCTAGCCAAAAGCTTTATTCCCACTTGGACTGCTCCAATATGCATGTAGGAATATTTCTTCTGAGATGCTTCACCTACTTCTTTTGAAGTGATTAACCTGATGTCGGTTTCTCCTCCTGTGGCAGAAACTGTTAGTTTAAGAATCTTGAATCTGTGAGAATCCATAAGAAAAGATCCTCTCCTATAAATCTCATTGTGTTTGAATCTAGGAACTGATGCTTCTTGCATGCTAGTTTCAATTTCATTATACTCAAATTCTTGAGCGTTGATTAACTGTACAGGTATAATATTTCTTTTACTAAGTATTCTACTCAGAATCTTCACATCTCTTATGGTTGAAGATGTAGTTTTGGACGAGGACCATGTAAAGAGGGTATGATTATTTTACTCGCTATGTTTTGAGCTAGCTGTTCTTCATTGATCCATTCTCCTTCTTGTAACTTTATTATTTCTATGCTTGTTTGCAGTCTTGCTATCCTGCTATTTAACTCTTGAAATTGGTTTACGAGATCAATACTCATCTCTTGGAGATAAGCGATCTTGTAATTCTGCTGATGAATTATTGCCTTGATATTATCATGCACTGTATATGTAGGAAGGAAAAAGCTTAGAGCTTTATCATCCTCCTATTTTACTTTTAGTTCAACTCTGTGATTCATCCTAATAGGGTAATCAGAGTTTCTAAAAGTTTTTTTCAGCGATTCTTGAGAAGATTTTAGCTCAATTGCTTGCTGATAAATATTGTCAGCGAGATGGTTAGTGCGAACTAGCTTCTTTTTAATATCCAATAAATATTGTTTTTCTTTGAGATAATCAAGCTTGACTTCAAGCTTGCCAAGTATTGAGCTTATCTCTTCGAGCTGCTTGAACTTGAGAAGAGATATCTCGAGTTGTACTGCTATCTTGTCTGAAGTCTTGTTCCTAGATAGATGATTTAGGTGTTCAATTAGGCTTGGTCTGGAAGGATCAAGCTCTTCGACTTCGATTTCTCTTTGGAGATAGACAAGATCGTCGTAGAGCGTGTTTAATACTCTACAGATGTACTCTATCGAGTATTGATGTTCTTGAATATGCCTTGAATGAAACAACTTTTGCCACTTATTAGTACATTTTGTAATACACAATGACTGATAACTTTTTAGTTTAGATTCTCTCTTGTGAGTCAAGAGAAGCCAATTTTGTGGTATAAGCTTTGATAACCTGCTTTTGAGCCAAGCAGGCTTTGATACCAGCTATGACGGATCTAACCGAGGCTTAGAACGTTCAGAGGACTCTGATCATATTCAAAAACTTCCTGTATAATTTCAATATGTTTGATTCTATGCTGAACTCTAAGGATAATATCCCAGTAATTTTCTGTTTTTTTCTAGGAAGATTATCTCTATATTTTTTTCAATTTTCTTAGTTTTTTTTCGTCTTGCAATTCTTTGTGAGAAATCTTAGCATAAGCTAATAAATCAAGCCGAGTAGCTATTAAGTTTGCTATTGATGATGAAAAATAACTGTTTACCTTCGAGTAAGTGGATGAGTTTATGTTTGTAGTATGTTAGATAAAGAAATTCATAGACTTAGGGCAACCATGCTCCGTCAAATTTAAAAGAAAACAATAGAACGTACAAAATAAGGTTAAAATGGTAAATTTCTATTAATAACAGAATATTTTTAAAGAAATATTTCTTATAAATATCTTATTGATAACAAATTAAGAGTTTATGTATTACTTTGATAATTTAACAAGTTTAAGTATCATTTTATGAGTCTGGTCTGAACATCTTTAATACATTTGATCCTAAATTTGAACCACATCGATCATATATTGCCCTCATATTAAAGCTAGACCTTAAACATTTCATGGAGTCATTGTCACTGGGAGAAAGAAGATTCACCGCATGCATACATATGCTATGATCATCATGGTGGGCGAGCCAGTTAGAGACTTGAGCTGTCAGGCTCTGATTGGCTCCAATGAGACATTCAGGAATATTGGGAAGCACGAATTTGTCCGCAAGAGGAAATGGAAGGTGGTGAGCTTATTCTTTTTGCCAAGCAGATCTGAGTCGGACAATATAACTTTGCTTTCTGGACATAAAGTTAGGTTCTCTTCAATATTCTAATGCTAGTCACATGAGAAGCCGAAGCTTTTCATTGCTTTAGTGTTAATATATATACCACAGTGCTTTTGAATTAGTACACTTTAAATGTCATTCTATTGTTAAGTTTTGAAGCAAAGTTTTTCAATAATGGATGATGATTTTCCTAAGAAGGAAACCTTCATCCCGAAGACGCTGCCATATTTTCCGGGAATGGCAAGCAGTACTGGATCAAACTTTCTCGGTGATCCGGCTGCCGGTTGGGAAATCGGTGGATTAAAATCATCACTGTCACCAGAGTCTATCACGTCTTCTTCAGCAGATGAGGTTTCTGGTAACTCCACTTTGATAAACCACACATATCCATTTGTACCTGTGAATTTCCTTGAAACATTTCCTAAAGCTCCTGTTTCTGATCATCAACCACCTACTTCTCCAGCTTCCTTGTCTTCAAAGCCATCAAAACTCCCAAATTTAACTCTATTTTTCCAGGAACCAACGACCCTTTTAGATCCCTCATCAACCGTAAAGTGTGACGACTCCATGTCATCTTTAACCCCTTCATTTCCTATACCACACCTTGAGCATTGTCAGACAGCCTTTGATCAATGGCTCAAAATCAGTCATACTTTAGCAAACAATCCATCTAAAGGGTTCAATGATTACTGGCTAAGCGCGACGAAAACACAGCCAATGAAGGACAGTGGAAAATCAAGATTTCAGAATCAACAACAGAAGCAGCCAACAGCACCATTCCCTTCATCACAAGGAAAGCTATATAGAGGAGTTAGGCAAAGGCATTGGGGAAAATGGGTGGCTGAGATTAGATTACCAAGAAACAGAACAAGAGTTTGGTTGGGGACTTTCGACACAGCTGAGGAGGCTGCAAGCGCTTATGACACTGCCGCTTACATGCTCCGAGGGGAGTATGCTCATCTGAATTTTCCAGATTCAAAACATCAACTCAAGGCCAATGCTTTGAACGGGAGTACAAGCACTACAGCTGCCCTTCTTGAAGCAAAGTTACAACTAGCAATATCACAACAGACAAATAAGAAGACGAATAGTACCATGGAGTCATCGTCTTCATCATCACCACCATCACCAAAAAAGAAGAAGCAATCATCAGCTGATGATCGTGATCAGAAGAACTCAAATCTCAACATCAATACCAATTTGATCAGCCAAAACCCAAGTACAAGTAAAGAGTGGCAGTTTGGATCTGATCAGGTGATATTTGAAGGCAAGAAAAGCCAGGATGTAATATCATCATCAGATATGGATGCTGTTCAGCTAAGTAGAATGCCCTCTTTAGACATGGACATGATATGGGATGCTCTTCTTGTCTCTGATTAATCCATAACCATGATGTGCTTATTTCTCTAAAGATGACTCATTTCTGTTTTCAACTTTCTTCGAGTTGGGTTTTGTTGCTCAAAAGATATTCCATATGGAGGTGTACATTTTCCTTTTTTGTTCACATATATGAACCTCTTAATTTAGTTTCTCAGCTGTCATATTTTGCAGTTTCAAGGTCTGCATAAGGTTCTCTATCAGTGCAGAAATCAGAATGAACATTTTGTTTCAATAATAATTGATATATCTAACATCATTTGAAAGAGTGTAATTGACTTTATATGACAATTGAAGGGTACAACAAAAAATGTATAGAATTGTATTTCCTTGATTTACAATATTATAATTGTACATATATATATAGCGGTTATTCTAGAGTCTACCTATGGAAAACAGTAAATACAAATAATAGAAAATAACATATAACTACCATAAAACAATTCAAAAAGCAAAAATCACATGTTTATAAAGATTTAAACAGATAAGGACACACAATTCTGACCCACCATAAAATTTAGGAGAATAACTATTTGCACAAAATAAGAAAAGTCAAACCCCAAACCAATAAATTAAAAAGTCAAATGCCCATTCCAATATAAGGTGTACTTACTAATGTCCAAATACATAAATCTTTATTAAATTTTATAATAAAATAATATTTTTGAAACAATTTTACCCTTGTTCTTTATACACTTGGAGAAAAAAATGAGAGAATATTTTACCAGAGCATCTCCGGTTGCCAGACTCCGGTCACCAATTGCCGGACTTCGGTCACTAGACGCTGGAAAATTACTAATAGCCGGAATTTCGCCGGTTTTTTTTCTACTAGGGGCAATAAACTTTTACAGAAAGTTTACTGAGACAACATATACATCAAATCCAAATCTACTAACCCCAGTATACTCCAAATTTAAGTCTAATAACCCTAGTATACTACAAAACTAGGGTTATTAGACTTCAAAGTTCACTAACCACAGTATACTTCAAAACCAAGTCTACTAACTCTAGTATTTCATCAAATCCAAGTCTACTAACCCTAATATAGACGTTTCCTAGCGCCGGCTTATAGACGACACGACCAGATCTGGATTTGAGGTTTGCTCTTCGGACTCAGTGTTGCAGCAACCGGCGAGGACGAGACAAAGATTATGTGGAGGGGTCAGGGGAGGATGATGTCGTCAGAGATTATGGAAGCGAGGATGAGGTCGTAGGAGATGGTGGAGATGAAGGCTCTATGAGTGAAGAAAGAGAGATAGGGTGAAGAGTTTGTTTGATATTTATGAAGGATAGATTTGTCTTTTTCTTAATATTTGTGTAAATGGGCAGGTCAAATCTGTTTTCATTGAAATGAGCAATCAATCCCTATAATTAGTACTATATGGTCAATTATTGTAAAATAAAATAAGGTTGGATCCATTTACTTTCAGTAAATGACAAAAATACGGTCATTTTCTTTAATAATTACAAATCTGCCATTGAATCAGGTAAAACACATTTTGTTTCTTTCTTTCTTATCTTCTTTCTTCTTCTATGCTATCTAAGTGCTCTCTCTCTCTCCAAGTTGTTGTTCTAATTTGGACGAACGTCACTGATGAAGAGCGTTGAGATTTGGAACCAGATTCTAAAATCAAGTGAGTGTGATTGTGGGTTTTGATGATTTTCAATTGCAGATTTGATTGCATGTGATCAGATCTAGAAATTATGGTTTTGATTTGTATATTATCTTTTAAATTCGAGTGAACTATAAGAATGGAGTCGGGATTGAGTTAGGTAGTGGTTAGAGCAGTGTTTGTGGTGATAACAGTGGGTTTGATATTATGGCTGGGTTAGTATGATTCGTTTAGTATGTGGCTAGGTTAGTATAATTATGTTTGGGAGAGAATGTAATCTGATATGTGCAACAACATTCCAATCGGCAAAGAAGCAAGATTCCAACAGTTGTAGTAGCAACAACATTCCAGTAATTGTAGTAGCAATAACATTCCAGCAATTGCAGTAGTAATAAGATTCCAGCAATTGTAGTAGCAGCAATATTCCAACAATTACAGTAGCATTAACATATCAATTGGTAGTAGCAACAACATTGGACGAATTAACCTTCATTGTCTAAATGATTGTTTTTGAGAACCCTATATTAATTGAAAAAACATTGCAATGCTGGTTGATAATGTAGTTTGTGAATAATAGCTTAGAGAAGGGTGCTACTACGCATTACGAGGTGGAAAAGAAGAAAGAAGCGAGAAAGAACTCAAAGAAGGGTACTACTGCACAAGCTGAAGAGCGTGCTACTGTGGCGATTGAGAAGAGTGTTGAAGAATGAATCTTAAACGATACAATGATAATTGTGCGGTTATGCTATTTTGGGATGTTGAAAATGCTGCTACTGTATCTGGAGTTTTTGTGTTTCTAGTTTAATAAGCAATGTTCCTAAAGTACTAATGTTTTTTAATTTAAAGAGCTGCTACTACATAGATTAGTACGTTGTATATCTGCTACTACATTTGTTGAAGCATTAGTTGTATATTTGTTATTTCATCTACTAAAGCAAAACCAGAATGAGTATGTAGCTCTTGATATTACAAAATATGTATATATATATATATATGCTACTACACTTGCTGAGATCACAAAACCTACAAAGCTACAAAAATATTCTGCTACTGCATTTACTGAAAAACTCATGAACTCTTTTGTTTTCTGAAACAAAATAAACATAAAAAGAAGGTATGCTGTTGTGGTTTTGTTTAAGTTGTGTAGGGTCAATTTAGTAAACTTACGTTATGACACATGACAAGCAGAAAATAGTTTATCTTTAATTGTTAAAAATTATTATTATTTGTTTAATAACAATGCAAGTGAGTTTATTTGTATTTCACATCTTTTTGAATGATGTATTTGTAGTTTCCTATACAAATAATAGGAGTTAAGCACATAATCAAAACAACATAGAATTTGTTATGGATGGAGCATCACATAGCTTGGATTTAGGAGAAGATTGAGTCTGCCTAACAAAATATAACCAAAATATATGGAGCACGTTAACGACAACATAAACATGATGTACATAATAAAACTAACACTTGCCAAATCTAGAAAAATAATGCTAATTGAACCATATATAGTATTGCTCCGGTAAAATATGATCTTTCGTCTACAAGAAGATGGATAATAAAAAGAAGGCCTATGGTACAAACAAGAGAGTTAGGTTATTCCTTTGACTCGATGACAACAATAATTACAATTTGATCTAGTGGCATAAACCATTTTTTTAATTGGAACTCAGTTCACCTGGTTCTAGTTAGTGGAGTGATAGGGAGCCTTAATGAGGTACGGGATTTGGTGCCTCAATCATATGTGGCATGTCATATCACATATACACATCTTCGATTTAAAAATAACATACTAAGTCAGTTTAAAGTAAATAGACAAACTTATTCTTGATAATCCATTGGTTCTAAATTACTTTGTATTTCTTATATTAAAAAAACTATTTTTGAATTTTTTGTTTTTTACAACTTTTATTCTTAGATTCACACATAAAATACAAGTAAATTAATGTGAACTCACATGAATATATATATATATATATATATATATATATATATATGTGTGTGTGTGTGTGTGTGTGTGTGTGTGTGTGTGTGTGTGTGTGTGTGTGTGTGTTTATATATAATTCATGATTAAACAATTTAGATCTATTTTTTTAGTTTTCGATGATTTATTTTGTGTAAGAAATTCAATACAAGAATGAGTTTTCCTTTATTTTTTGAAAGGATGGTATATACATTTAAAATAGTAGTTCGGCCTTGGTTGATAAAAGTCAAAATATATTTGATTACCAAAAAAATATTGGATTAATACTTATTATATTCTATTTTTATTTTGTGGATCTAATTGAACTTTTGACATTTTGTGGATCATTTAATTATATCAATTTATCATATTTTAAGGGTTAGTTTTACGATATTAACAAAATTTGTTTCCATTTTTGTGGCTCTAATTTTGATTTTTTATTCAATTTTTGAAATCTCTTCAATCAATTAGTTTTCGATTAATTTTAATGAAATAATTTTTGTAAACGAAAAAAAAAAATTAGAAAATCTAAACCTTTTTGTACAAATTATGTATACATAATCTTGAACCACTATATATATATATATATATATATATATATATTCATATGAGTTCATATTTTCGAACAAGCATAATTTTTTAAAAAAAGTTACTAGCCTTCCTGCACTCACGATGTGCGTGTGAAAAGGCCGCGCTCGCGCGTTTAATTTTTTTTCCCGCTTTTAACATCGATTATCTGTTTATTTTCATGTCGCAATACTTCTACAAATTAATAAGGAAAATTAAAAAATTTAAACATAAGAACTAAAAACCAAACACCACAATTAATTTAATTTGTTGAACCAATACCTATGAACATAACATCTCATTTTAAGTGGATTAAAGTAGCAAAACTTCTTTTAACACAACGTTCTTAGTAAATACACCATCTTCACCAACTATGGACCCTTTTTTAACCAACACATTTGTGGTGGACTCTGACACTCCTCTTCACAATGCCACATATAATTGTCCATGACTAAAAACATGATCTAGGAGGTAAACTCTCACATGTGGGATAGTTTGACCTTGAGATTTATTTATAGTCAGAGCAAGGCACAACTTGACTGGAAATTGTTTTCTTGTAAGTTGAAATGAGAGCTCCGCATTTTCTGCATTTTGCAAGGGAATTCTTGGCAGAAAAACTCTAGCCCCAGTAAACTCGCCCGTCATAATTTCTGCATCAATCAGATTCCAGCAAGAACCATGCACGACATAACAATCTAGTACTATTACACAATCCTTGTATCTAGCCAAAATGATGATTTCATAATTGAGGATTCGATGAGTTGAGACCTCGTTCCTTTAGGAACGACAGGAAGGACTTGACGAAAATCTCCTCCAAAAATCATTATTTTACCACCAAAAGGAAGTTCCACGTTCATTATGTCCTGAAAAGTTCGGTCAACGCATTCAAAGGCATCTCGATTTGTCATAGGCCCCTCATCCTATATAACCGCTGTGGAAACTCATACCAATTGTGCCAATGGAGATTGTTTACCTATGGAACACATGGATGATGGTTGTACTTTGAGAGGAATCTTGAATCTAGAGTGAATTGTCCTCCCGCCGGGCAATATGTTTGCTGCTATTCCAGATGATGCCGTTGCTAAAACTATATGATTCATTCTTTTTAAATTTGCCAACAACGCACGATATAGACACTTTCTTTACTCTCCACAGTGGACGTTATGGTGTTGAATGCAATCATTTGGTCATTGTTAAGACGATCAATTACATCAATATCTTCTTGAGGGACATCGATAAATAGCTCATCTTCAATACATCTCGGCATTCCTATATTATCTTCTGACTCCTCGGTCAATTGAGGAAGGTCATAATTTCTAATGTCCTTACCAAACTGTTGAAGTTTTCTATCCATGTCTCGTAAGTTTGTTTCTGTTTGCAATATCATCAGATGAAGTATAGTCTTCAGTCATAAAATGAGCAAATTCATCCCATAATGCTTGAACACCACACTGGCACCCCATACACCAAAATTGTAACGAATAATCTCCTCAAAGCTGATGGCATCCTTATTGCAGATGCCTCCACCAGACACATTCGAATGCTGTTATCATTTTCTAGCAAACCTCGGTTCTCCGCTGCCAGCTTGAATGTTGGTTGTAAAGAATCATTAACAGTAAGCACGTCTATAAATGATTGTGGACCTCTTACATGATTTAAAAGAACACGTAAATAAAATTTCTCACTTTCAAAGGGTGAGACGCTGTATATTCGGCCAATAACCTTCCAGTTTCGTATTCTTTTAATCTATTTTTTATCTTTATCCCACATGTAATGTTCTGGAATTTCTCGATACAAATATGCCTTTGCATCCTCATCACTTTGATTTAACGTGAAGAACTCGGTAAGCATTGACATTTTTAGACGATCATCTTCCAAAATATCCTCAACAGTGCGTTCGGCATTGAATGTTATCTGTTGCATATTGGGAAGCTGTATTTGTAATCGTTCAACTGTTGGATATACTTTGTTCATCGAAAATTTAAATATTTTCCATAAAGCTTCAGGTGCGCATACCCATCTTGCATCAACAAATTGGCTAATTTCATCAAACTCTAGGTTTGACTGCAGATCAAGTGACACTCTGTCAAGACCCTTATAGATATACTTGTATAAGTACTTGACACTCTTTATACTACCACATACTTCGACATTGATGTGACAATTATACCGCAATAACAACCATGGGTTGTAGGGAACTACCCAGCGGTTATCCACAATCATATTTCCTCGGTCACGCAAAGACACTAGAAAACAGTTTGGTTGTCTCTAATATACAGGAGTAATTCACAAATGATTTTGGGTAGCCTTTATTGCAGCTACCTTTCTTCATACATGATTGTCTCTGATTGAGAGGTCCACATGGACCATTAATCATATGTGAACACACTACATGAAATAATCGAGGCTCTTCATTCTGATCTGGTATTTCAGCTATATGTTCATGGAAATCTCTAGCATCATTATGTCTAATGCGCTCTCGTCATATTTGTGATATTTGATAAATATTGTTGTGTTGCGAGTTACGACCATTTGCACGCTCACTGTCATTTTCTTCCTCATTGATATTGACAGCTTCATTGTAGCTTGCATGTCTGTTATCATTACTGATGACTGAATGATTGGGATCCTCGTCATGAGTATTCATGGTAGCATTAGGTAACTCTGGATACAATGAAAGTTTTATTGTCAGTTGTTTATAAAAATAGACATGTTATTAAATGTCACCAATAAGCAATTCATTAGGCTCACCATAGTGGGATGAATAGTGGGCAACTCCATCATTTGCACGTGATCTAGTTGAACAGGCTTGCCGTCGTACGTGGGTTAATCGTACTCGTGAAGAGGCTTGTTCTTGGTTGCCGGATTCTGACGGAATTCTTGAGCTTGTGCCTTGATCATCTAATTCTTCTAATGACAAAATTGAATTAAATAATAGAGATTAAAAAACTTTTTCCATTGTTGGAACTATTTATATTTATATTTTATATGAAGCTCACCAAATTTAGCGTAACTTCGAACAACTCCATTGTTTGGACGTGATGTAGTTGAACGGGCTCGTTGTCTTATGTGAGTCAATCTAACTACATAATGATCTTGTTATTGCTCGTTGGAATTTGAGGCAATTCTTAAATTTGTGCCTTCATTGTTAATCTCCTCTAAACACACAAACGAACAATCCATTATTAATTTTTTTGTCAGTTGTAACATAGTTTGATTATTATTTTTAAGCAGTAACATATTAAGAGTTAATATGAACTATAAAAAAATACCTGGATTGTGTTCATTTGTCTCAGTTGTGTCATTTTCCTTTCTTGGTCGTTTTCCAAGAGCTATTATGCGACGTTGTTCCAAATATGCTTCACGTTCTGAAGAGCTCATTGACTGTCGCACTTGTCCATGTCCATTAGCTGCACGGTCCATTGTTTTTGTTCTTTTTCTTCTGTATTACAGTGAAGTGTACAGACGTTTTTGTTCTTTTTCTTCTATGTTACAGTGGAGTGTAGAGATGGGTCAGAGAGAGCGGATAATAGAAATGAAAAGCCTAATAAAACTGAAGTAACATAGTGAAAACCTCTTTTACATGTGGAATTAAAATTTGAGACTTTTTGTCTTAAAATTATAGGCTTGTTGCTATCGTGCCGATCAAAACCTGAATGATAAAAACAAAAAAACGAAATTGCAGTTTTTTTTTTGCAAATAAGAAAGGTAAGTGCTTTAGGTTTGGAAACATGAAATTGATTCAAGTAAATATGTTTTCCTTTGGCCATAATTTCCCTATATACTAAAGGGGGTGCAAGGTGTGCCCTGTTCATGTATACTGTTCAAATGAAGCCGGCTTAAATTGAGCCGAGTCGATAGACCGAGGGAGAAAAGGGAGAAGGCAAGACCCAGGTGATTTTGTTTCTCTCGCAGTAGAGATTCTTGGCTCTCTCTCTCTCCCTTTCATAATCCTCACCATACCCATACCCATACCCATACCCACCTGCTCATCTCTGCTCTCTCTGCCATACCCACCCTCATCTTCTCACCTCACCCTCACCATACCCTCTCTGCTCTCTCACCAACCCTTGAAATAAAAGGGTGCAGACGCTGTGCTTGGCGGCTGCTTGCTCTTCTATATCGATCTTTTTCTCTATCGCCTATTCTACCTCTCCCAAACAGCTCTCCAGACAGACAACATCGTCTTCCCCCGCTCCTCCCAATCGAGCTCGAAGGTTGGAGACTAACCTGGAATGGTGCTCGGTCCTTCGCCTCGAAGGTATGTGTTTGGAGATTTTGGGTTTGATTTGGGAGAATTTTGGTTTCTAGGATTTATTTTTTTAAGTATGGTAATATGGGGTGATCGGTTTCTCTCTTTCGAGAGGTGTGATTGGTTTCTGGTTTTACCGTATCCGGGGAAATAAAATCGACCTGAGGTAGGAGAAGTGAAGGTGAAAAGAAATTCAAACTTCTTTCTTTCTTTCTTTCTTTCTTTCAATCCACTGATTGGTTAGTTGAACTTTGAGCTCTGCATTGGTGGTTGGTGAGTAAAATAAGTCCTATGCTTGCTCCATATAATTTTGATAGATGAGTATATCAAAGCTGTGCACCATCTCTTGCTGCTTTTGTTTATGAAACCCTGTGATGAATTTATTTTTTGGCCATCTGATCTTCTGTTTCGATCTTCGGTTCTCTTTTAGTATGTCATTGAAACTATATGGTGATTTAAGTAAGATGTAATTACTACTTATGAAAAATAAATATACCTTGCTTCATGTTACTATTAGTCCCTTCGTTTTCTGTTACTGTTTCGTTTTCGCGATTAGTGTCTGTCTAAATTTAGAACTTTGGTTTCGTTTATGATAGTTGTTGGTTTACTATAAAGAAGAAAAGATAATGTAGGGTTAAGTTGGGTGACTATTATGCTGATTGTTGAAAACAATGGATCAAAGTGGCTTGCCAACCAGTGTTTCAAATCTTCATAATGTGTACAGGCCACCAAATCATTAAATTTGTTGACTATATTTAATCGGCATTTGATAAAAATGAAGTCTTAGATGTAGTTGATTTTGTGCATTGAGGTGGTGGATTTGCTTTAAGAAATTCCGTTAGAATCTGGAAACTGTAGAATATGAATGAGTGTTATTCTTCCCCCTTTTTCTCAACTTCTTCTAAGCTGCGTTATTTGGTATAATGATCATTGCACGATCAGTTGTAGCGATCTTGGGGGACAGGACAATTGCAGGTATGGGTATATTTTTCCTTTTTCCCCTAATGACAGCAGTATCTTAATTTCAATTTTGTGTTATATGTTGGTTGTCTATGTCTATATTGCTATTGTGATTTGTGTGTGGTGGCTGATGAAGCATGATATGATTCTTCTTAATTTTGATTTTCAACTTTTAAATTTCGTAAGTACATATTACTGTTGCATGTTTATTTCTTCTCAAGTTCAATGTGTTCCAATGAATACCCTACTACAACGGTTATATTGCTGAAGAATGTAACCATTAGGAATAGTGATTATACTTAAATTAATATATGACATGTGTTTTCCTTTTTTGATGGTGTTGGCCTCTGACTATTATTGACAACTTGATGAAAGTTTAGATGCCCTATATCTAGAGGTATAAACTGTTTTGAATAAATTTTGGCCATTAATTTTAGACTTTCTGCATGTTTTGGATTTAACAATCTAATATTAGTGCATGTATGTTAAATGAAAACACATGTCATTCATAACACATGTATGTGAAAGTGTCCTATTTACGTAACTTTCATTCATAATTTATCATTAAACTTTAGATGCATTCACATTTCACATTAATATTTAGAATATGAATATCTAATCAGAACTTAATGTTCCATATTAACAAATTAATATGTATCGGCACTTTTATGTGTGTTCTCAAATGCATTGAGAATTTACACCATAATGATTGGTATCCTTTGAAATATGATGTAAGATATTAAGGTATTGATCAAAATGCTACATTTAAAATATGAACATTAGTGAACAAATGTGATGCAACCCATTGTTGTTTTGTTTTTAGAATGTTGCAGCTTCTGTTGTCTTATGAATGCCTTTTCATATATTGGATAATTTATCAATAACTATGTGTTTCGCAGATATTCACCTGAAGCGAGAATATCTAGAATGAAAAGGTTCTGACATGATTTTGAAAAAGATGGCGCTTCAACAGGTTTCAAAGTCTTGACCACGAGGAGCTCAATGCTGATGTAGGCACAGGTTCGCAATTTTTTTAAGCTCAATGTGCAAATGCATAAAATTAATTTTATCAAAGAATAAGCTAAAGACGCTTCTTTGAAAATTTGGGATATCAAGGAACATTAAGAAATTTCTTGCCATGAAGAGTTCACCAACTGATTTATAACTTTTTAAATGAATATACAAAAAGATTGGAAGAGTTTAGTGGAAGAATTGATAAAGATAGAATTGCTTTTGATTGACATCTATTGTTAAACAGGTCAGGTCATATGAGGAATTCCCTACAAAGTTGAATAGACTGATATTTTAGCATATAAATTGTAGTTATCCAATGATTAACTACGCAAGAACAATACCAAGGAAAATGTCTCAATATGCACTATGCATTGATGGTTGGTGACTAAAATAAGTCTATGCTTGCTCCAAAGCATAATTGTTTATGCTTTCAGTGTTCAGTGCTATATTCATGTACTAAAATAGCTCTTTTCTATATTTGGCTAATCTGCTAAGAAAAATTGGTGGAAACTGAACAGCATTTCAATTAAATAGTGATGATGTGTTTGCAGATTCATGTGCCTGATTCATTATTACTATCTTTGAAAATCTTTGTTGCTGCAATTCTTTGTTTCATAGCAGTAGTGTTCTCATCTAAGGGATAAAAGGGTTCGACACTGTTTATACGCATTGTTCACACCAATTCATTCATACTAATTTCTCATGGCTAAACTTTTTTTTACCTTTATAAGTGAATACACTAGACCATTGAGTCATGTATACCTCTGTTTATTTACTGTTATGAAATTTATGCTGGCCAAGCTTTGGATCAGACCAAATTCATAGCAATTTTTCGTTTTCCTACGTATGTTTCTAACCTCTTATTACTAACTATTAAGAGACCTATTGTTAACTGTAATTTTTTGTTTTTCTCATTGTAAAGCATGAAACTCCCAGGCCATATTTTGCTTGATGATATTGGTCTATTCCTCATGACTTGCAAACCTGATTCACTCCCTTTCTTTTGTGCAACTTTTTACTTCTCAACCACTTTGCTCTGAACGTAGCTCAACTAATCTTTCACTTCATTATCTAACTATTATAATTTTATGAATTTTGGGTACCTCAGAAACATCTATGGTCTCTATTGGTAGAGCTGAACATGCAATAGAAACATATGCATTACACATGTTTGTACTGTTGTAACGGTATGCTTGATTTTCTTCTAATTGATTACGGTTTCAAAGATGTCTTTTCAAAATTTGAAAAGGAATTTGTGTATACTTACAGTTATACTATGTTATGTAATCATTCTAAATTTTGTGCTTTGTAGATTGGGGAACAGCAAGCTCTTATTCAGAAAACCCTTAAGTTCAGGTATGTTATAATTATTGTTGCATGCTTTACGTTCAGGTTGATATAATTCAAACTAAAGTGGAGATATTCTCATTTCACAGTGAATTGTCTTTCGGTTATTTTGATCTTTTTTTAACTGAAAATTTGAAAGATTTGTATTTTCCATTTGGCCAACTTGCTATATGTTGCCTCTCGATGCAACTTGCTATATGTTGTTTCCACAAATCTGTGATATATTTTTGATAAATTTTCTTTGCTTATTTACTGAGCAGAAAAGCGTGGAAGACTTGGGAAGAGAGGATTTGTGACTTTTTCTAGAGTTCATTGGTCTCAGGACTTCTGCATATGTTAACAGAGGTGATACAATTTCTTTTAATTTCATTTGTCTTTGTCTTCTATCTGGATCAATTCTGTGAAGGTATTTTGATGAGTCCAGTATGTCTAATATTTCCAGTCTTCAAAATGATAAGGTAAAATGTCTCATCTTAAAAAATAGTGGTTACTTAGAAAATACTAAACTATCATACTTGATCAGTTTGATCATGAATTTGCTTTTTTCTCATTTTTGGTTAAGTGAAAGATTAGACTTACCTACTTTGCATCCGGTGTTAATTCCATGGCTACAATAGTGATTGGGTCAGAACTCAAACTAAAGCATCTTATGCAACTTTGTCGTTTCATGATGTAATTTCTCTCTTTTTTTCATCCTTATGGTGCTACAATTTGCTTATACTGTCCTAACCCGCGCTGGCGCGGGCACTTAACCTAGTACATACCATTTGAGTATGATTTTGGTCTACTGGTCCAAGCAAACAAACTAAAATTCATAATCTCGGCAACAAAATCAAAATTCATACCTGGTAATTCAAGTGATGATGCAACCTTATCGTCCTAGCACACAATTCGACTACACGTAAGAAAGGGTCAATCAAATTATTGATGAAATTGGATTAATCAAATTGGCAAAGAAGTTAAAGTATTACTTGTGATGAAACAATTAGCCAGAAACTGAGAGCAGCGACGTGAGGATATGTTTGTGTAGAAAAGGGGAAGCAAACCCTTTGATGTGATGAACCAAAACTTAATACAAATCTTTTTTTTATCCTTTGAAGCTATGTTCTCAACAAACTATAAATTACAAATTCAGTTAGTCAGCTTCACAACAGTTGGTAATAGACTTTGCAATCATATTACAACCTGTCTCACACAAATGGATGATGTAATCTACTACAATACTTATATTCAAATGTTTCACAATTACTATCCCCAATGAAGGTAACTAATCCACCTCATTTCCTTTCTCATCTATCAAATTTGCAAACCTATTATCAATTTCTATCTCCGGCGCCAATAGTTATACAATTGTACATTGCTATTATCAAATTTGCATCCCTATTATCGATTTCTATCCCCGACACCAATAGTTATACAATTGTACATCGCATATAATAAATTAATCAACCAAGTGAAACATGACATTAGAGAACTTAGTATATAATGAAGCAATGATAAACTACACCAGCAGCATAATGTGATAATGACACGAAGATTAGCACTCCATAAAATCAAGCTCTATTATGCCAATGTAAGGATGGTATCATCACTTTTGTTCTTTCTCCTCTATATACCAACAGTTTTATGGGCGAATGTAGGTCGGCTAAATCGCATTTCAATCCGAAATCAATATAGTAGCTACATATATCAATAGACAATAGACAATAGACAATATCTAGTCCAGAGCAGCAGCATACCTCTGTTTCTGCATTACTAAAAGATGCTTCAACACCAAATCACAACATCTCTCAAAGAAATCGTAACCCGAAGAAAGTATCACCTCCACTGTAAGTCCCTCAGCCTGAATTGTTCAGAATCCAATTTACCACAAAAACATCGTCTCAATTTTATTTTACAGCCATTCAACCCAATAATTGAAAACATATGTCCTAGTTGTACCTGCTATGTTTGCTTCTATATTTCAAGCTCGTGTTTTGATCAGTGTTGTACAAAATATTCCAGATCCATATCCAATTTCTGTTACACCAAGAAAGAGCAATTAGGTGAGCTGCAACTATCTTGAATATAATAGTTATCTAATTCTGTTTTGAGGGGATCAGTTGGTTGATGATGAAGGCAACCGCTTCCCTGTTAGTTTAGGTTGTATGAAATAGAATTCCAAAACATAAAAAAAGGATCAAAGCACTGAGTTCTGAAAGGAGGAAGCATATAACATGTTCATAGGACTGTAGAAGATAATTGATGTGGATATGTCAAGTTTCAGTAGTTATAAAGCTTAACTCACCACATGCTTGTAACTCAGTAACTGGCTTTTAACTTTGAAGGTGTGTACAACTACACAATCGTAGTTTCTTCTTTTCTATGATGTTCCCCCTATTTTCTAATTTTATTGTTATTACTGTTGAGATAGTGTATTTGATAAATCTGCAACTGAAATCAGCTGTATGCTCTCTCAGACATCAAAATTATGACACAATACTAATTCATAGTGCCTTTTAATCACATATAAGAGAAGCCAGAAGCCAAACAGAGATGAGCAAATGTATAACACACAAAGAAAATTGAAATTTAATGACTTTGAATTAGAGACGCAATGTGATTTTATTCTAGAAGCGGACAATATATACAAAAGTAAGAATGACTTGCTGTTAATGATCTATGGTATGTATATATGTGAGATCGATTAAGCAGATATCATACAAAAGAAAACCAATCAAAGACTAATCTTTTTTATCCAAAGCAACAAACAAAGAGGAAAAGACTAAATAAAGTGTGTCATATGTCATATACTGAAAAGAAATCAAACAACCACGAACCGAGAAATAATAAAAATTGAGATCCAACATCTTTAAAATAATAATAATGAATAAAAATAAAAACATTGATTATGATTCAAATTGAACATACAGATGAGCTGTAATATACCAGAGAACAATATAATAGTATTTGCAGAGCTAACCCTAGAATTGAGGCTTGCATTGGCTCTTCCACTCCTTTGTTCTTCGAAGTCTGCCTACCTATTTAGCTTAATAGAAAGATCTGCACACGCATAAATAAAGGAGGCTCACGCGTATATGGATCACACTCTTGCAACGAATTTCAGAATTTGATCTTTGAAACATCCCTCATTTACTCTGTTTGCTCTCTCCTTTAGAAAACAACCTGAAACTTGTAGAACCCTTGGCCGATGAGGAAGAAATCTCAGAGACAAAGGGCGTGAATGGGTGAACAGAGACGAAAAGCAGACCCAAAACAGATTTGGAGCAGATTCAAAACAGGTGAGAGATGAGAAAGAGAGCACCCAAATGAGAAGAAGAAAAAGGAAATTGCAAAGGTTCTCCACCTATAGTTAAGGCGAAGGGGAGACCGGTATTGGACGATGAGATTTCTATGCAGATGTCTCTAAAGTTGTTGACTTTCAGGTGAGTGAGAGAACTCGTGAGAGAGAGAGATCAAAGGAAAACAGAGAAGAAAAAAATCAAGCAGAAAGAAATTATAACGAATCCAGAGATAGGAGGCAGACAAAAACAAAGAAGACAACTTGAAAATGAGAGAGGGAGACCAACATAATTTCCAGCACTTACCCGGTTCATCAGAAAAATGGAAGAATCCCTAAAAGAATCACTAAACCATAATTCAGACCAACCAAAGGTATCAACCCTAGGTCTAGCTCCTTGAAATATTCTAGTACAAATTTAGGTACTTCGTTTGAAGTGACCAAATTCAACTCCCATGAACCAAGGACACAATCTAATGGAACCATCCTCCTTCCCAAGGTGCCATTCTTCAACATTCTTCTCTCTGATTTTTTTTTTCTTTTCCTTTAAGAACAAATAAAAATCAAAAATCAAAAATACAAAAAAAACGTGAAAGTCTTTTGGCAAAGTTTCAACATAGGGTAAAGACATCCACATTCCAAGCCGACCTCATTAGCCACACACTAATTATAGCTCTATACTTCAACATGAACACTGTCCAACTAACGTTTTATACATTTCGTAAATCAATAAATTTGATCATGTTTTAGCTTGAAGTCATTTCTCATTAACAGAGGATCTTTTCCACCCTCAAATAATAGTTGCTGGATTTTTCCCAAACTAATCGATAATACCAGCTCCATCAGTAATCCACGTTTCCTAGTCTTGGATAGCATTAAGTCAACAGATTAGTACTTGAATGAAAAGCTGGAGCATCTTACTAATATTTACTAGCTTAAGAGGCCCATCTGAGTATCATAGACAATAACCTACTCGAGAATCTTCTTGGTCACATAAGGCAATATGAGATTTTTCCTCTCACTCTAATCCTAACTACTACTCACCAAAACATGTTTCCTCATGATTGGTTCCATTTAAGCATATCAAGGATAGTCTAGCATAATTAGGTGTGAATTAAACAACATATATACATAGATGTTAAGAAGAGGAAAATATGACTTACAGTTTGCTGAGCATCTCTGATACCCTCAGAAGCAAAAGCAACTTGATCGAGGTTAAAAGTCTGATATCCTTCATACAATTGCTTTTGCTTGAGAACCCATGTCATGCACGGATACGGCAAAAATTTTAGTATGTTGTATCGCACCCGTATCCTATACAGGTACGCATGAGATACGTCATGGATACGTACCCAAAGCTAGTCAAATGTATCCTAGACCATTTAGGGAGGTTTTGACCAAATTAATACTAGGTTGTTGACTTTTTGTAGTAATATCGTATCTAATTTATAAGAATCACTGTTCTGTTTTAACTCTTTCACGATTATAATTGAATATTCTTATGTATTTTCTTTAATTAGATGATTTAGATTAGATTTATTTAGAATTTATTTATTATTGTAATTTTTTGTGATAGATCTAGTAAAATTAGGTTACTTTAATGTTATTTTCTATTAAAATTATCTATATATTTTCAAATTATATTAAATATATATGATATCAAAACGTACCCATATCCTATTTTTTCGACAAAAAACGTATCTGTGTATTGTATCGAACCCGTATCCATGTCTCGTACCCGTACTAATGCATCATAGGAGAACCCTCATGGCTCTGGCCTTTACGGCTTCCTGGGCAGGGCCTTGCCTTGTTTTCTTGATCTGCTGTTTGTATCGATTTAGTTCCACATCAAGCTTCTTGAATCTCGTCCATTGTATCCCCTGTTTTATTAATCTGTTTCTTTCCAAAATTAATTAATTAGCACAATGAATTGAAACCCTAGAAACAACTTAATTGAATTAAACTAACAGAGAGAGAAAGAGAACGAAGAGAGCGAACCCTGTCAGAGGCATCTCCAATAGAAAGAGGCTCCTTGTCTTTCTTGGCACCGAATACCCTCTTCATCTGATCCTTCTTCTTCCTCATCTCCTCCTCTTGTCTGAGCTAAAAGCAAAGGTTTGATTGTACGTGTTAAAAGACCGGTGAGAGTTAATCCGACCAGAGGCACCAAGAAATGAAACTGTTTTCCAGTTTTGGTTTTAGCACATCAACACGATCTTCTGGTTTTAACTGCGGATCAGTTTCTTTAAACAAAGTTAAACTGTCTAATTATTTTGCATCACAGTTTTACCCTTTTTTATTTAATTTTGTTAGCTGTAGATATATATAAACCAGGGACATTTCAGAATTCAACCTAGTGGCAGTTTCATAAGTCAAATTGGCTTAATTAATACTGATATGCGTTCATATTTTCTTATATTTTCTGTTTAAATCTAAGAATAAGAGTTTAGAGTTGTGAAAAAAAAATCAAAAATAGTTTTTTTTAATATAAGAAATACAAAGTAATTTAGAACCATTGGATTAACAATGATAAAATTGTTTATTTACTTTAAACTGACGTGACATGTTTTTTTTTAAATTGATGATGTGTATATGTGACATGACATATCATATATGATTGAGATATCAAATCTTGTGCCTCATTAAGGCCCCAAATCATTTTCTTTCCGGTTAGAGAAGTTATTCTATTATAAAAGAAGTACCATGCAAGGGGAGAGGGGACAATAAACTTGGACCCGTGCTACATAATTAATATGATTAATATCTCTATAGAAAATGTCCTAAATAATAATATGAGTATCCTCTAACCAAATATCTACTATTACATTTAAACCGCTTTTAATATATGAGAGATTTTGAGATTCACTTTGATGATGGTTTTAGCTAATTCATCTTTCGGCCCCAGGGCACACTAGGGCAAACCAGACCTGGCTGGGATCATCAACTCGAAAGGACCAAACCTGGATCATTTTACCCTCGGTAATATTATTCTTACCCTTCTCAACAACATGTCTCCAACCGCTTCTTAAGACATACGAATAGCTTCCGCTCGGCGTAGACCACTTACTCAAATGTAAGGTTTTCTCTTCTAGACATGGTTGTATCACTCTCACTTCCAAACCCTGTCCCGAAGTAACCGCTTCTCGCTCTTGTTCATTGAGAACCTCCATGGTTAGCACTTGGTTTTTTGGCATAGTGAGACGATCATGGTGGACGCTCACATCAGTAGCAAAAATCTCCTTGTGTATTACTAGTTTGGCTTCAGAACCATGCAAGGATTCGATCTTGTTTATGAACTCCACAGGCAACTCCGGTGGTGGACCATCGTATGGTAAAGCTCGTCGCTTCTTCACCTTCTTCTGACTTTGCTGATCATTCCTTGCAGAAGAAGGATGCTGAGATGCTTCGTCATTCTCGCCATTGCGAATCATCATATATTTTCCTATATCATCACTGCATGGCACTCTCACTTCCATACCATGTTTCGAAACCTCTTCTCGCTCTTGTTCGTTGAAACCCTTCATGGTTAGCACTTGGTTTCTCGGCATATTCAGACGATCATGGTGATACTGGTAGCTCACATTAGTATGCATGGATTCGAGCTTGTTTCTGAACTCCATAAGCAACAATGGTGGTGGACCATCGAATGGTGAAGCTCGTGACTTCTTCACCATCTTCTTCCTCGAGTTCAGCATATCATCAGCTTCACCTGCAAGGGTATAGTAATATCCATGTTGATCTTCGGTCATTTGTCGCTTCCCTTTCCTCCATGAAGAAGCTTCTTTGAGAATATTGAAACATTCATCTTGATGTTCACTACTTCTGGTGCAGAATGCATAAGGACTTTGCTTCTGCTTCATCTGCTGATCATTCCTTGCAAAAGAACAATGAAAAGCTTCTTCATTCTCGCTATCACTGCATGGTTTGGAAGATATAGCTTTCAATCCTTTCATCTTGTTCTTCACTATACAAGGTCGTTGTTCAGTCTTCTCCTTGGCATCGAAGATACTTGTCGAACTTTGTCCTTCTCTTGTGGATTTTCTACAACTCAAATCATGCAGAATCCAATCTCTTAAAATATCAAGTTCTTCCCCTGGCTCTGTTGCCAATTCTTTGGCTTTTGCCAAAAGCTCATCAAAAGACTTACTATACTCTCTCTTTTTTAAATCTTCAAGCCTGATGCCCATCGATCTTCAACTCTTTTGTATTAATGGTCAGCAAACCAAGTAGTCCTCAACACCTGAGATGACTTAACAATGCCTGGTTGAAATCGATTACTCGTCAAATTAAGTTGGGAATCGCTTAGCATATTCTCTATTTATGCTAAGCGATTTATGTTAAGGAAACCAAAACCAAAACCTTTTCCTAGTTCATTAAGTAGAAGCAAACGATTGCAAGACCTACAATAGTTTGGATAACTATGAACTTTTGGGCTTGAGACAGGTACCCAAAATTGACTAGGTTTTGTAAAAAAAAATTCGTACCAATGCGAAAAAGGGTTTTGTTTTTATTAAAAAGGGCTCTTGAAGTATTTAAATGTTAAAAAATCTTCCACCTTTTACTAGGGATAGATATGAACCATAACTTAAATCCTTATACCGTTACCTTGAAAAATAAAAAGAATTACAGAAAACGTAACCATCAATTACAAGTATTGGAACTCTCTCTATCTCAAAACACTCTGATAACTCTCTCTCTCTCTCCGGGCGATTACCATGAAGATGACCATGTAACCCAGGACGACACTGCAGCTTTTAATTGCAACATGATTACTATGAAAGATTGGTCGGCAGAGACTGAACTCACTAGCGCCAAGCCCAAAGAGTCCCTCACCACCCTTGACATTGTTGATGGTGCACAAGGGCACGACTTATTCTCTTTCAAGTGTGCTATGATCTTCTACATTTCAGAGAATTATGTGTTCCCGACGCAAGAGACTTGTACGGTTGATCAGTCGGACGGTACTCCCATCTTTGATGACTCCAAGCATTTTGACGAACATGAGGATGGCTCACATGTCGAGATGTCTCGCACCATCAAACTTAAACAGACCTTGACATTCACCATAACTACCCTTCATATGTAATCGTAAAGGCTGGTCCACAACCTTTTTGAGTGTCTGCCAACTACAATGATGTTCGTTACTATAACAACGACTTGGGACGGTGGGGCCATCCTGGCATGGTGGGGCCTCACGCAAGCTAGGGATGATCGTCAACATCCTTATACCATCTATCCCGCTCCAAAAGTCAACAATGAGTAGTGTCTCGTCATTGAAGGCACAAGAGGCTGGCGAGTCTCTTTATGAGAAACTATTTTTGTATTGGGCAGAACGCGAGACAACCAATAAAGTGACAACGATGGAGTATGTCGATGAAATTGTGGACTACAGAGAAACCACAGATGAAACTATTCAGTTAGTTCCCACCGCTTTAGATGATACACCACCTCAAGTGTGTGATCCTATAGAAAAAGTCGACATAGGGATAGAAGAGAAACTATTGATAGAGTTTATCAGCGCCAAGTTAATAGGAGAATAGCGCAAATCGCTTATTTTTCCGTTGTAAGAATACAAGGACTGCTTCGTTGAGAGATATGTGGACATGTCAGGTCTCACTCTAGAGTTGGTCTGTCACATGTTGCCAACATACCCTAACCGGCGTCCAGTGCAGCAGGGCAAACATTTCATGCGGACTGACACATATATAGTCGTCAAGGAAGAAATGGAGAGCATGCATCCCTACAGGCTCGATACAGATCAATCTGAAACCCTTCAAGGGCTATTTCCTCAATGTCGACCCTTTCTTGAGCTTCGTTGGCAGCGTTAGTGGCGGAGGCAAGGGCCTATTGGGTCTCCTTGTCGCTCTGAACTCGTGCCTCAGCGGTTACGGTCCGTTGGTGGTTTGCATGGGTTGGGCCAAGCGGGCTTGCAATGTGATGATTCGAGCCTCAAGATCCTCAATATCTCGAGTGTAGTCTTCTGTCGGCACTGGAAGCACCGAGTCTCCCAGGTCAGTGAGATGTGCCACCATCTGGTTATCGAGGTCGCGGCTGACATGCTCTTCTGCTTAGACCCGCAGTTCCACAACTTCAATGAGCTTTAGAGTTCGGTTGAGGTAGTCCAAGATGGCGGCAGGTACCGGGCCAAGACACCATACATCGCGTGGACTTGGCAAACTAGTGTAAAGGCGTCCAATGATGGTCCTTGGTGCATGATGCCGTGAAAGAGCTCTCGAGCTACGCTCACTAGATCCGGCTAGGAAGGATGTGTCACTTGGGCTCGGAGGTGAGCGGCACGGTTGGCCGAAGATGACAGCGTCTCGGGGGCAGGTTCATTCATGGCTTGCTCCATCTGCCGAGATGGTAGCGCGACCACTCTTGGGGTTAGTTGCGTAACCTCCATTGGTTCTTGCACAAAGACATTCAGGTTTCGAAGCATGGGCTAATTGGGATACTAAGTATCAAAATGGTACTTACTGGTTCAATAGTGGTTGTGTCCAAAACCACCTTAGCAGGGACTTCCTGAGTCTTTTGCTCCACAATGATAACCACTTCTGGCTCGTTTTGTTCCGGTGGCGATTGCTCTTGTTGAGTCCCTTCTGGCAAGGTTTCTTCAAGAGCAAGCCCTTCTTTAGCCATGGCTTCTAAAGGATGCGGCGTCACATCTTCAGCCGGCGTAATTGTTACTATAGAAGCAATTATCATGCACCTCGGCTATGGTGTCATTGTGAGCTTCTGAGGGAACCGGTTCTGTTGGTGATGGTTCAACAGTGACCTCCATAGAGGCCAGTTCAGTAGTCGGCGACTGTCACATCTCGGAAATTATATTTCCTATTTCTAAATGGAAAATATTTTTGAGTTATTTTTATTTTGATTTCTATTATTCTTAAACCCTTATTAGCTTTTGAAAAATACTTAAATTATTTAGTTTGTCGAGTTTTACTTTTTGAGCCAATAAGATTAATCTAGATGTCGTTACGAGTCTGTGAGATTGTTAAGAACATCATTCGGATATCCAAACTATTTTTAATAATTTTTAAAAAGTTAATATTATCTAAAAATTTAATTAAAAATAGAAATACGGTGGCTTGTTCTGGGCCATCAGAACTTTTAAAAGCAGTTTGATCTTGGCCATTGGATTTGGAGTATAAAAGGAGGAGGATCAGATTAGAACAAGGAACCCAAAAACCCGGCCCGACCCCGTCGGTCTCGAGCGGCAGAGCTAGGAGGAGTTCTCCGTCGTCAGGCCATCTCACGACGTCACACCAGCGTCTATAGCTTCGCCTCGTCATTACCGACCTCCTTGTGGATTAGTTTGAAGAGTAAAGCTCCGGTGAGAGAGAAAAGGAGGAGAGAAGGTGAATGGGTTCCGATCGGGTTTTCCGAGCATGAGTGGTGGTGGTAGCTTCGTCTCGGTCTCTGGATCCTTCCTATGGTCTTAATTTCGTCAGAGGAGCTTTGAGGAAGGTTCGGAGTTTCCGAGTTCTCCGGTGAGCTTCTAGTCTCGATTAAAGTATGAAAGTTGATCAATTTGTTGAGTTATAACTCTCTGTATGATTGAATTCGAGATTGGTTAAGTTTTGAAGAAGTTGGGTTTTGGCAGAGGACCACCGTGCGTGGTGCAGTGCACGGTGGCGGCAGGTGGTTTTGGGATTTAGTTTCTGGCCTTATTAGTATGTTTATTTGGTATGAGTGATTGCATGTGCCTGAATTCGGTGTTGGGTACAGACTTGGAAGTGAAGAGTTGTTTGGGTTTACTGTGTTCTGTATGTGTTGATGTTGAGTATGCTCGATTTCTAGTTTTGGTGAAGGATGTAGAATGAGTGTTGGGTTAGTATGCTGAACCGAAGGAGTGAGGTTCATGGAGGAGCTGAATGATTGGTGGTTAAGTTGGTTTCAGGATGCATTGAAGTATATTGAATTTTACTATTTGGTGATGCTATGTAAATATCTATTGGTTTGTTTGTTCAAAGAAGAAGCTGGAAAGTGGTGATGAGAGATTGTTCTTTGAGTTTAATTAAGGTGAGAGTATGACAGGTTCTTGACTTCACCTTTGGCAATAAAGAAGGTGACGTTTTGGGAGAAGATGAAGCATAGCATCTACTGTTAAAAAAGAGAAGTAATGGAATGTATTTCAGAAAGCTTGAAGGCTTGGGGTGTCCATATCAATAGTTTGGAATTGATGTTCTGGGTTTGGTTTCTGTTTTGGATGAGTTTAGTGATGGTTAAATGGTGTTGACTGACTACAAGGTATAATTAGGAATTGAGATATCAGAAGGTATGCTATGAGATGGGTGTCCAAAGTAAGTACGGAGACCACAGATTTTGCCTTATCAATTTAGGTGAGTAATGGAGCTAGTGGTGTCATATAAGGTATGTATTATTGTTGGAAGTACGGAGAAAATGGTGGAGACGTATGTGGGTGTCCAGAGTAAATTATGAAGTTTGTGTTATGGCAATTGATATTGAACTTCGGGTTCGGTACAAGGATTTGATGACTATTGGTGATTGCAGTAGCATAAGGATAATGCGTGTCACAGTTATTAATTTCAGTAGCATAAGGATAATGTGTGTCATAGAGTTACTAATTTTAGTTAGCGTTGGTGTCAAAGCTCGGATTCTAGGTAGGGTCTCTCGGAGAACTTTACTTTAAATTGATAATTAAATTATAATTGATGTGCACTTGGTGTGCCATTGAGTGTTTAACTCTTGGATGTTTAATACTTTCATTTAAAAGCATGCTATATCGTTAAAATGTGTGATCATTGTTATCGCTTTCCTTAAAAGCATGTCGTCGATATTGTATTACTAGTATTGACATAAATCATGCACCATGCATTGTGAGGAATTATGAGAATAGTGAGAATGGTATTATGGAGAGGTGTGAAAGAGATTTATAGAATAGATACATTTTGTGTAGTTGAGTTTCCTCGTAGGTTGTCCAAGATCAAGGAGAGGAAGAGAGGGGAGTAGATGGCGGCAAAGACGACCTTATTGGCAGTTTGCCAGACATTATCAGAAAGTGACTGCCACTAGGCAATGTACTCCAGGTCTGTGTCGAAAGAGGGCTTGATCTCCATGTGGGCCGAGACGATCAGAAAGTTGCAGTTTAGTAAAGTAGGACAGTACACATCGCTAGTTTGCCGTCAGAAGGTATATTTGTTGATCGAACCCACTAAGGGATATGGAATACCTTGGGAAAAGCTAAGCTGTCGGGCGAAATGGTTCGGTGCATAGAGCTCGTATCCTTCATCTGCTTATGGGTGACGTAGGTCCATGCAGGATGCAGCTCTAGTGAAGACGGTCAGTGCGTCTAGGCTGGAGTCGCCATGAGGGACGAAGCCGTTATCCAGGATGATCGGGTGGCGGCGGCGCGCCACTAGATCAATGGTGGGTGGCGGCTCAAGTTGGTTGTACTGAATGGAAAGGCTAGCATAAAAAGAGATGGGGACCAGTTCGGAGCATTCTGGTTCCCATTGAACCCCAACAACGTCTCTTGTCCTTAGATCCTTGGCGAGGAACGGCGAAACTACTAGAAGTATAACTACAACCAGAGGTCCAACACCCATAAGGGTCCTTCGGGGACCTGCAAGGGACACATAGAAAGGGCCAGAGGGACCGGTACAAGGATACGAGCACAGGTTGCCCCAAACCAACCTCTACTCCATTGTAAACGGCCTCGACTAGTCTATTCCATTTGTTTGTGGGCTCCACAGAAAATGAATTTATTTAACCAGTACTCAAGGAAAGCAATACCTCCTTCATGCTAGGAGTCGTTGTGGATGATGTACGTGTGCCAGGTTGCAAACGAGGTCTTCAGCGACTTCTGGATCCCAGGGTTGCTGCTGTGCGTGAAGTCGATGTGCAAAGTCCCCCAGAGCGTAAGGCCGACCGTGGATCGGCAGACCGGTGATAGCCAAGACGTCAAGAAGAGTGATGCTTATATGGCTGAAGAGGAAGTTGAAAGTGTTGGTGGCGTTGTTCCACAGACACGTCCCCGCTGTGAAAGGAGTAGTGTTAGTAGCAAGGGCTAGTGAGAAGCTTAAGGTAATCGCCTCAGTGATACTCACTGCCTCCCGTATGTGTTGGTCGGTGCAGAGACACGATTCATTCCATACATGTTCCTTCTCGGTAATGTTAGGCCACATGACACGGATGTTAGTGTGAGAGTGAGGCGAATCCCAGGAAGCGAAATCACTAGGCTCCTGCCTGTGAGACGAGATCGAGCGGCGCACAACATCTACTTAATTATGGAGGATGACTGGTGACAGTGGCTGGGTTAGAAATAGGCAAAGGACGCGTCACCATTCTCCAATAACAGAATATAGCCCAGTCGGATTGGGTTGGCATAAAAAAGGACGCATTCGAGACTGGTAGACCACTCGGTGGCGTTGGTGTGGTTAAGGTTTGGGTCTCGGACCAAAGATTTAGGGGTTATGGCGAAGTTTGCTGGGTTTCTGGTTGGTTGTCGATGGGTTTGTTGTTGATAAGGTTCGGGGACTGAGGTGGCAGAGTAGGACAAAGAGAAGATTGAGGACGGTGATTGACGAAGAGCAGTCCTTATCACTCTTTTATAGAAGTACGAAAGTGAATGTCCTTTAAAAATAAAACGCCATCCCAATAAAGGATGAGGTGTTAACAACTGAAACGTTAGACCGTTTCAAACTTCAAACCAGCGAAACATACACAATTAGGCCTTTTCGTTCGACCGTTGCAAATTGAGCCGCGCTCAAGGCCTTGGGTCAATGTTTGAGCCCATTTAACATTGGGTCCGGAACTAATTAATTAATGGTTTTTGGAAACATTTGGGCTAATAGCAGTGGCCCAAAAAATAAAGCTTTGACGGGTTCGACCCGAGGTAACAGTGGCAGACGAAACGATGTCCTACGTGGCGAGGTCGTTTCGCGTGTATTGTGTGGACTTTAGTAAATGAGTTCGCATCAGAGTCTAGTAAGTTTTCGATGGGCGGTAGGTCAGTACTAGTGACCTATGTGGATTCTATTTGTAACTAGAGCCACAATATTTTAGTTGCTTTATTGCTAGGGAGAACAAAGCCTTGTGCAATTGCAGTAGTAGAAACTCATTTGGATTGGTTAAAGTCTGTATCGTTATCAGATTATTCAGGCTAGTATATAAAGAATACCTGGGGATCAGACTAACACACACACACTTTACACAACAACTTTTGACCAAAAACAGCCTAAAAGAAACAACTCGACCTCGTCGAACTACGATCTGGCGCTAAAGCCTCAAAGCCTTAGGCCTTAGCAAAAAACCAATTCGGTTTCCCGAAACCACTCTCGGTGCGCAGCTCAAGTTCTAGAAGAGTTTCACTCCCCTTTCCAAGTGATAGCTCTGCTCATTTAACACAAGTAGTGATAGAGAGTAGAAGACTACTCATAAATTATACCTCTAAGGTGACACCGACGACCTATGATTGTTTGACGTGAAGCCAGACAGTGTGCATACTCATTCTATTCCGCATTGTGCGGTGGCATGCCCCGCGAACCTCTTTTACTTCTTTCCTTGTAATTTACTTTTTATCGCGGTCACTCGTAAGTCTTTGTACTACCTTCAACCAACCGGAAGCGAGGCCAAAACAACTGCAATTGCTGGAATGTTGTTGCTACTATAATTACTGGAATGTTATTGGAATCTTACTGCATTGCCGATTGGAATGTCGTTGCACATATCAGATTACGTTTTCTCCCAGACATAATTATACTAACCTAGCCATATACTAAATGAATCATTCTAACACAGCCATAATATCAAACCCATTGTTATCACCACAAACATTGCTCTAGCCACTACCCATTACCCAAATCAATCCCGACTCCATTCTTATAGATCAATAAATTTAAAAGATAACATACAAATCAAAACCACAATTTCTAGATCTAATCACATGCAATCAAATTTGTAATTGAAAATCATCAAAACCCACAATCGAACTCATTTGATTTTAGAATCCCGTTTCGCCAAATCATAACAATCTTCATTAGTAACTTTCGTCCAAATTAGAACAGCAGCTTGGAGAGAGAGAGAATCAAATTCAAATGGGTCAGGAGAGAAAAATCAAAATGAAAATGGTGAGAGAAGGAAGAATGACATGTAGTGTAATTTCGTTGTAAATATGAGTATTATAGTACTTTTGTATTTAAAATTCAGGTGAGGTTTGCATTATTTGGTTTTGGGCCTGGACTCATGTCCATATTTGTTTAAATCTCTTTTAGGGTGGGTTATGTGTGTTATTTATCTTTTTAAGATAGTTGTATGTCATTCTCTTTTTGTATTTGTATTATCTTATAAATTTAATGAATTATTAATTTACTACATTGATTCTAACTCAGAATAGACAAGTTATTATTTTAGTGTTGTTATTAATTAACCGAGTATTAAATTATCGAAGTTCTAATACTAAAGTATCAAAACATAATAATAATAATAATAATAATAATAATAATAAAAGCTTTCTTGAGCGAAAGGCTGCGAGCTCACTCTACCTTTCTAGGGTTTTTGGTGACAAAATGTTGCCGCCGCCCAGAGACCAGGCCGTGGTGAAACCCAAGAGATCAAGAGGAGCCAAGAGCCAAATGAAGGTGGGAGTCGTCGTGGACGTGAATTCTGGAGATGTGCAAGGGAAGGCTGAGGCCTGGTCCATAACCTACATGACCCGCTTGTTCAACAAAAAGGCTAAAGGGTTGAGAAAGGATCTGGTTACTCATGTTGGATGCAATGTGGAGATAATTACCTGGATAGGTATGAGATCCTTTTACGTAAAGGAAAGGAAAAATGTACATATAATGTACCTCTCGATCGTAAGAACTTGAAGGAACCATGACGATTCGAGGAAACTAGGTGTGGACAAAGTTGTTGCTGATGTCAATCAACTCTTCAACAAGTAAGACGAGGAGTGATCAAGTGCTATCAATTTTCTTAGTGCTTATAGGGTCTGTTTGGTACAGCTGTGGCTTTGAAAATAAGCTGGCTGTGGCTTATTCTGAAAATAAGCAGCTGACAAGCAAAGCTGCTGAGTGTTTGGTAAATTGATTTTTTATAAGTGCTGTGAATGGTAGAAGCAGAGACAACCTGTTTGGCAAACTAGCTTTTTAAAAGTGCTTTGAGTTTGTCAATTACCAGTTTAGCCTTACAATATATTTTTACTTTATTTATTTGGTAATGTATTGTGAAAAAAATGTTTGTATTCAAATAGAAAAAAATACAAAAATCTCACTCTCAGTCACAGTTTTACACTTTTGTCTTCAAACTTGCTCTCTCCATTTTCCACACAGTCCCAATTGTCTCCACTTTTCACTCTCACATATGCATTTCTTTTTCTTCTTCTTCTTCTTCTTCTTCTTCTTCTTCTTCTTCTTTGAGTTGAGCAGCAGCAATGAGCAAGCCTCATCAGACTCAGAGACCCAAACCGCCTCCCTCAGGTCGCACCAACCTCGCCTCCTGCATCGTCGCCACCATCTTCCTCATCTTCATCGTCATCGTCTCCCTCATCGTCTACTTCACCGTCTTCAACCCAAAGACCCCAAAATCTCCGTCAGCGTCGTCCAGCTCCCCTCCTTCTCCCTCCTCAACTCCACCGTCAACTTCACCTTCTCCCAATACGTCGTCGTTCGCAACCCCAACCGCGCCGCCTTCCGCCACTTCGACTCCACCCTCCAGCTCCTCTACTCCGGCAACCAAGTCGGCTTCATGTTCATCCCCGCCGGCGTAATCCAGCCGGGTCAGACCCAGTTCATGGCTGCCACCTTCGCCGTGAACTCCTTCCTGGTCTCGGATCCGGTCTCGGATCCGGCTTTTGGCTTCTAAAAGCTGGGGTCGAGCAGCTTCGGCTTTTTGAGAGAAAACACATGTGCTTATAAGCGAAGCAGGTGGGAAGCTGCCTACCAAACACACTAACCAACTTTGCTTCGAAGCAAAGCTGACAAAAAGCCCTACCAAACAGGCACATAGTACGCTATTCGAATTCCTATCATTGTGTTTCTGTGCTTCCTCTTTGTTTTGATTCTAGTGATGAGGATGGGAGAGATGTTGAGGTCCTAGTGGAAGCGGGAAACCCTGCTAATTCATCACCCCGCAAAAACTAGTAGCCTTTCAAAAAGTTCACACCCTTGTTTTCAAAAAAAAAGTTCACACCCTTGTTTTCAAAAAAAAAAGTTCACTCTTCAGTTGGTCAACAAAGTCTTCCCTTCCACCCAACGACATTGCACATGAAATTTCCTCCGATAACTTCTGATATTCCAAAGAAACAAGACTTCCGAAACATTAACGCGGTTGAAGTCAAGCTGCGTATACGAAATTACCAAACCTTACCAATATATAAACACATACAAGTACCTAAACAGACGAAGTCCAAGACTTGCTCGAAGACCTTGAACATTTCCCCTTCCAGCATCAGTCCATTCCCTCTGGTTTGCCTTTTCTCCATAGAAGCTGATTCTTGAGGTTTCACAGCATTCTCCTGCTCTGTTCAGACTTCTTGTTTCTTTCAGGCACACACATAACATGGCAGATATGTACGTACATGGTAAATCTTCTCTTAAATGTTTCTTTCAAATTAAATGATGATTCTAGGAAGTGCGATCTGTTGTTTAGTTTAGATTCCAAGCTCTACAAGGAAGTTATGTTCGAATGACGTACAATCCCTAAAGAAAATCTCATCGCTTTATAGACGAGATCCTAAAATTGCTCCATACTAATCTAATTCTCTCGTAAAAGACAGAGAACTTGCAAGGCACTGGATATACCAAAGGGAGCGATTCATAAAAGCAGACTTCCCAACTCACTGCAGTTATGGACCAGTAAACCTTGAAGACCCTTTTAAATGGCAAGGTGTTATTATGGGGTCAACTGGTTCTCCTTATGAAGATGGTATCTTCTCTCTTTCTATCGATCTACCTGACGACTATCCAACAAGGCCTCCCATCATCAAATTCCTAACCAAGGTACCTATTCCTGGATATGACAGTAAAACATATATGTAGCTTGCTCCTAGAAGAATTAGAAAAGGGGAATTAAACAAGCATCACATAATATATAAGCTATCAAGTCAGTAGACAACAGATTAAATTTGAAAGGTAATGTAACATAGATGTAAATTTTACTCCACTGTTATTTAAAGATTTAACTGAAATGAAAACAAGATCCAGTTTAGACTTTGATCAGTTACAAACTTACAAACCTAGAGTGTGCTATTTGGAAAATAAAAAAATAATTTAAAATCTAAATGAAAGAGAGAAAAAGAATTGAATTTGCAGCTCGACTATGGACCTTCAAAAACTAATTGCATCAAAGAAAGCATACTAAATCTTTTCCTTTCTGGCTTTCTCATTTTCAAACAGAACCCTTCTATCTCTAACGATGATCTGCTCCCACTTTTTTTTAATCATTTCGAATGGAATACTACACTTGCCCAACTTGCATTCAAGAACCTATTTTCACCATTCTTTTCTAACAACTAATTGAATGCGATGCTGTTTACGTTGGTCTTATGCAGGTTTATCATCCAAACATTGATGAAGATGGCAATATTTATATAGACATTTTAGAAGAAGATCAATGGAACCCAATCCAAACCATTGAGAGCCTATTGCTCTCCATATGCTCACTTCTTGATGATCCAAATCCAGTGGACCCTCTCATTCCAAGCAGTAATCTCTTCAAGACAAACAAACAGGAATTCGACAAAATGGCGAGAGAATGGACTAGGAAGTATGCTAGTGATATGTACATTTGAGTCTCTCAATCCCAAAAAATACGTTGCTGGGAAATTATGGAATGTGATTACGAATTATAAATGGCTTCCCTTTCCTTTATTGAGATCTATATCGCAAACATGGTGCCTTGGACCACAGAATGGTCAAAACTTAGATTTCAGCACCCATCAATGACATTCTGAACTCAAAGATAAGGTATCGGTCTTATTTGTTACTTATAGATTCAAGGACACAATAGTCCAAATGTAACATGAAATTTATGGCAAATAGTATCCCATTCATGACAGGAGTCAATAGAGTTACCTTGCTCCAAGGCTCTCCATATTAGAGTTTGAGCTTCCAATCCCTTGGGAATGGTAGCTCTTGACACAGGTGTGACGGGGCGTGAAAATGGAGAGCTCTCGTTTTGCTTGATTCATTTAAAACATAACAGCTTCATGCAATTTTAAATCACCTGCATAAACTAACAAGATTGAAAAGACTAGTCAAAAAACGAAATTCACGTAAACCATATCTTTGCTCTAATCTTATCCATAAGCATACAAACAAAGCTCAAAGGTTACTTTTAGATTACTTAAGTTTCGTTACCTGTTGTCAGTCTCATAGATTTTTTATCCGAGTGATTTAAGGATATGTCTCATTAGTAATGTAACTTACATCCGTCAAATTAAGCCTCATCATTTGGTTCTTCGATTCTAGCCTTATCTAAAACTTGTCATATCCTCTAGGGCCAAAGCCTTATCTAGCCCTCTATTAGGGCGAGCCGGCCCTAGCACTTCTCGAATAGGGTAAGGTTGAGCAAATAAAACCCGGCCCTATCCTACGACCTTATCCTAATGAGCCCTTTAGGGCCGAACCCGGCCCGACCCTAAAAGCCCGTCCTTTAGGCCTTAATAATTTCTTATTTTTTGTATTGTTTTAATATGTTTCTTATTTTTTAGATACAATACAACTAATCTTCTCTCTTGTAGTTGATTTGCTAGCTTTGTTTATTTGATTTCCTTTTGTTTTGTTGATTAACGATTGTATTTTAATGATTTAGAGCATTAGTTCGTGAGATATATGAGTATAACCACTTAGTTTATAGATATATGTCTTAAATTAAGTATAATGTGTATGCATGCATGTTAAATACAACACAAAAAATAAAGTTCATTACATATAATTCTAAAATTAAATTGTGAGAAAAAAAATAACAAACTCATCTCGGCCCTATTTAGCCCTATTTAAAGGGTCGGCCCTACCCGACCCTATTAGCCCTAACGAAATGGGCCGCTAGGACGGGCTAGGACTTACATATTCAAACCTCGGCCCTACCCTACCCGGTCCTAAATTTTGTTGACTTTGACCGAGCCATACCCTACTCTAAGCCCTAAAATTTAGGGTCGGGCCGGCCCTAGCCTGGCCCATGATGAGGCCTACATCAAATGTATATAATGCTCCTTCTATTCAGTCTCAGATTTTTAGAAATAGGCACAATGAACAGTCATGGTTGATTTATCACATCTTGTCTGCTTCAACTATTGTAGTTCAGCTCTATCAATGGCTGGTACAAAAATACAGTGGGACCAGAACAAACTCGTTGCTTTCAAAGTGATTAAAGTGATACCTAAATTATTATTAACTTATCAAAAGCATACCTCCATTAACTTATTATGTTAATGCTTAATAGTAAGAGTAAAAAAGATTTTTTTATATGGTGTTGTATTTAGGATATTCTTACAAACTAAAAACCTAGTCATTTATCAACTTAAGAAATAGCATTCAATATGCCAAGACTTCACCTAACGACTTCATGTCTAAAATGTTACTATATTGGCGGAATCACTGCTGTCTTAAGATGGAAAATTCATAGGTTTTAGCATGCAACAAATATCTCAAATACAAAATTCAATATAGACAACTAAAAATAATTTTCAAACAAAAAATATTTTTGTGACGGACTTATAGACACAAGATAGAATTTATTTAACGTAACATAGCTATAAATACAGAACCCAGAGCCTTGCTCTTGGGTAAATAGCTATAAGGTGTTTAGCAACTCATAATTATAATTATAAGTACAGATACTTACTTGTAATAAAAGCACATCACACAGAATGATTACAGACTGAAATTTTTACACAGTACTCACACTCTTATTTCACACTATACTAGAGACACTATTTACCCACTATTTCTCTGGTTTTCTGACTTCGAGAGGAAGGTTGAGAGTGTTTTTAACTTCTGTTCCAAGTTTTTCGATGTCTTCTCTCGAAAGCTTGAGGCTCCTTATATAGCACACAGACTCCAAACCCGAATTAAACACAGCTAAGAGAAAGTGGGACACAGGAGGAATCAAACTTTACCTTAGAAAAAGTAAAATTATTTGTTTTCATGCTTCGACAGCAAAAAGAAGAACACACTAACTTTTACAAAAGAAAAGTCTTTTGTTGTGATGCGTCAGCCACCGCTCATTTCTTCATCATGTGAACGCACTAACTTTAACAAAAGAAAAATCTTTTGTTGTGATGTGTCGGTCACCGTTCATTTCTCCATCATGTTTACTATATTGTAATATTCTTTATCAGTGCAATCATAATCAGCCAACGAAATTTGGCCCTATTGTTCCCATTCTGATGTTTTTTCATCTTTTTCTTTATTGTCTAACTCTGAATCATAAGGAAATGGATAATGAATCATATATCATTTTTCCTTCTCTACCTTTTCAAGCCATTCTATAGTAGCTAGGGTGCAATCAACTTCATTTCTCATGATGGCTGAGAAAAAGTCCCAATTCACTGGTGGAGAATGATTATAAGTAAGAACCCATTATTTTTTCTCCACTTTCCAGAAGGCTTGAAACATAATCTCTTTGCACCATGTTTTTGATGCACATGATTGTCATGACCTTCATCCATGGAATACTCTAATTTGGGCTACCATTTCCGCTTGTCCTACTTGATCCTTTAATCAGACCTTGAATTATCCTGATATAATGATAAAGAGAGATATAGTTCATTTGTTCTTTCAGCATTATCAATTTAGATGGAGTTGATATGAACTTTAATCTTATGATACATCCGTCTAGCTTAATGTTCTTAACAGCTTGAACTATCAATTCTGAGAATCACTCTAAGTCTATTAGATTTAGTCCAAAGATTATGAACAAAATCATTCTCTATTAGCCACATTTTTTGTTTCTGAGGGTGTTCAGCTTGGACATTAACCTGATATCTCCCATAATATGAGCCAGAAACAGCAGACAAAGTTGATGGAAACATCTTTCTTTTTCCAGATGCTCATAAAATTTGAACCATTCGAACCGTTTCATTGTTGTCATAGGGACCTTAGCACTTTCTGAATTTTCTAGGTATACTACCTTAGACTTTTCCTTTTCTTTTGCATGGATTCCATGCAATTCTTCTATAAGTGCTTCATGGGTTCCAAATAGATGATCTTCATTTTCTTCATGGAATGCATAAAGAATATTTTCTATGATAATCTTTTGCTTGAACGCCAACAACATTTTCGTCTAGAAAACTGGTTCGTTAAAAATCTTTAAAGACTGACCATGAATAGTTTTCTTCCTTGTAACTACATGCGATCTGTTTCCCCTAAAATGGACTATTCTACTTTTTGGCAAAACATCAACCATTAATAGACTTGATATGCCTTTAACGTCTGTCGTTTGAGACATGCTAGCCGGTCTTTTACCCTGAGACCAATCAGTTAAGGTTGTATTCTTGAGATACAACAAATACTCATGAGTGAGCTTTTCTTTTTCACCAGATTTTTCGGACTGGTTTTTATTTTGCGAGAATTGTGAGCTTTTATCTCATTCAGCTCGTTTTATCCTGTCATGACCTGCTATTTGAATTATTTCAGTTGCTTCATAAAATACGATGAATTGATAGCCTGGTCCATTATGGAGAGGACCTACAGTCTTGTCACGCTCTAGTATATTTCCCAAAGATTATTCTCTCTTGATTTTTGGTTTTCTGTTTCTTAGGTTGCGTCCTTCATCCCTGTCATCTATTTGAAACATTGCCATTTCTCTCATAAGGGCGTCTGGTAAGAAATTCTTATTACCTACAACCATTTCAACATCATATTCATACAAAGACAAAAACATTTGTCATCTAGCACTCTTCCCCTATCTGCAGCATCAGTTAATTTGTAATTTATAAAAAAATTTAATTTTTTATTATCAGTTCTAACCATAAATTTTTTCCCTAAAAAGACCTTAGCCCCCCTTTATACTCTTGATAAGAGCAAAAACTTCTTTGTCTTTAGTACAATAGTTTAACTCTGCTGCGTTAAACTTTACAGAGAGAAATTTACAAATCTTCTCATGATTTGTATTTAGGGCAACAGCCAAGGCAACTCCTGTCTAGTAATAATCATTTGCATCAGTCTGCAAAATGATCGAATCTCCTTCTTCAGGTAACTGTAAAGGAGGTAGGTTCTTGGTTAGTTCTTTGATCTTTCTGACAGTATTACTGTCTTCTGTGAATGACTATTTCTTTTTTGAGATTGTTTTTGGATAGAGTAGAGCAGTAAGACCGCTATCTTGAATAATAAAATCTCTCGCATAGTTGACAACTCCCAAAAACCTCTGCAAGGATTTTGCATCAGAAATATGATCTGGGAACTGATTGATTTTTTTTGACAATATGTTCTTTGAGATCAATACTCATCTCTTGGAGATAAGCGATCTTATAATTCTGCTGATGAATTATTTCATTGATATTATCATGCACTGTCTTTGTAGTAAAGAAAAAGCTTAGAGCTTTATCATCTTCTTGTTTTACTTTTAGTTCAACTCTGTGATTCATCCTATTCGGGTGATCAGAGTTTCTAAAAGCTTTTTCAACGATTCTTGAGAAGATTTTAGCTCAATTTCTTGCTGACAAATGTTATCAGCGAGAAGCTCAGTGCGAACTAACTTCTTTTCAATATTCAATAGATATTGTTATTCTTTGAGATAATCAAGCTTGACTTCATGCTTTCCAAGTATTGAACTTATCTCTTCAAGTTGACTGAACTTGAGATGAAATCTCTCAAGTTGTATTGCTACATTGTCTTAAGTCTTGTTTCTAGATAGATGATCTAGATATTCAATTAAGTTTGGTCTGAAAGGATCAAACTCTTCGACTGCGACTTCTCTTTGAAGATAGACAAGATCCTTGTAGAGCGTGTTTAATACTCTACAGATGTACTCTATCAAGTATTGATCTTCTTGAATATGTCTTAAATGAAAGCACTTTTGTCACTTATCAGTGTCTTTTGTAATACAGAAGAACTGGTAATTTTTTAGTTTGGATTCTCTCTTGTTAGTCAAGAGAAGTCAACTTTATATCATAAGCCTTGATAAGTTGTTTTTGAGCCAAGTAGGCTCTGATACCAACTTTGGCGGATCTAACCGAGACTCAGAACGTTCAAAGGACATTGATCGTATTCAAAAACTTCATGTAGAACTTCAATTTGTTCTTCCGTATGTTTGATTCTATGCTGAACTCTAAGGATAATATCCCAGTAATTTTTTGTTTTTCTAGGAAGATTATCTCTATACTTTTTCAATTTTCTTAGTTTTCTTTTTTCATCTTGCAATTCTTTGTAAGATATCTTAGCATAAGCTAATAAATCAAGCGGGGTTCTATTAAGTTTGCTATTGATAATGAAAAATAATTGTTCACCTTTGAGTAAAAGGATGAGTTTATATTTACAGTATGCTAGATAAACAAATTCATAGACCTAGTCCCACCATACTCCGTCAAATTTAAAAGAAAACAATATAACACAAACACAAAATAAGGTTATTTTGGTCTTTTTGACAAATTTAACAGAATATTCTAACGAAATATGCTTTAAATTAGTGTATAGAACCTTTGTTGGTAGCAAAGTAAAAGTTTAAGAATCACATTGTACGAAATCCTTAACACAGATCTCTACATTTGGATCTGAAGGTTCTAGAGGGGTGAATAGGCCCTGACAACGTTTTTGCTCTATCACCCGTACACAAGGATAGCAAAGATTAGGCCATTCTGTTTTTTGTGAGACAAAATTGTAAGTATAAAATACAAGTATTAGGAAAGTAAAGATAACACCAGGATGTTTTCTATGACACAAAAACCTTGAATTCATGGAAGAAAACTTTGTGCCTTTAACTAAAGGACAAACATTTTCACTATTGTAAACACACTACTGTAAGATTCACAATCGAGAGAATGACACAACGCCTAACCATTATGCCTAGTCTACCTACCAGCGCTTAACTGAACTTGCTCTTATGTTTCTGTCAAGTGTTTTACAATAGGAACACTAAGCTTCAAGTATAACTTAACTAAGGGACAACTTAACTATCGCTTATAGCTAATTCTCTATGACAGCTTAACCGGGTTGTTGCATCTCGTAGACCACACTCAAGGTATGCATGAGCTATGAACAATGAAGAATTGTGTGAGTTTTGAAAACGTTTTGTGCTCAGCTCTAAGATTGACAATCACTAGGAAGACTTAGAGTAAGGGAGCAAGTAGCAATAATGCTAGACTCAATTAAAGAAGATACAAAACTCTAAACTTCAACAACCAAAGAGCAAAGGAGAGCCGAGCTCCCCTTTTATAAGTAAAGCACTAGCAAGAAAGGGTTGGCAAAGATTACCATGCAAAACAGTAACATTTGGGCTGTAGCATATTGTCTCACAAACAATAGGACGACTGGGATTAGAAAAGTCCAGTAGACCTAAGGACAAAATCAAGGTTAGACTTTCCCAAATGGGAATGGATCCAAAAGAAGAGTGTCGAAGGTTTTGAAGCAAAGTCACTATTGACACATATGAAAGAACATGACAAAACCTACTAACTCTAAGAGGCCACTTAGGTAGCTGATAGCTTGGGCGGAATGTCACATGGGCCAGTTGTTGACTGAGTTTGTGTGTCACCCAAAAATTAAGTGGACATAAAAACGGGTTGACTCTTAAAGGCCCTAGTCATTGAGTCACGGGTTGGATTAAGAACACAACCCTAGACAAACTTGGAGCTCAAGCATATAGACAAATGTTTTTCTAACAGAGATTTGAAATTCAAATACTTGAAATGTTGAAGCAAAACCATTTGAATATGCACGAAGTCCGACTCAAAGATTAGGACGAATATAACAGGGGTATCCTCTAATCTTGGATAGCAAGCAGAGCTGTCATCTTTAGTGAAGTAAATATGAAATGCACATGCATGAACTACCTGATGCACTTGAGTATGGTCAGGTCTTTAATCTTCACTTGAGTTAATGCTGCTTGTGACATGTGTGTTTTGCCTTCAAAGATTGTGCTGGTCAAAATAACATGTCAACATAGACTAAACCTGCACAAATACCTTAAGAACAAGTGAAGAATTGGAGGGCCAAAAACTCTTGCGAAACCAACTATGTGATAACAGATATATCATGCATCACAACTTTCATAACTGCTATGACATCAAACAACACAAAGTCATGAAACATAAACTAGAGCATCATAACATTAATAAACTGAATCCAACACAGAGTTTTAACAACATAATAAGCCCTATAACTAGTTCTCCCCTTTTTGACAGCGAATGTTAAAAGGAAACAGAGAACATAACCGATTGTTCAAAAAGAAAGACAAACTACAACCGAGAATGGATAAAGCATGATGCATAAACAAACAAAAACCCTAAGCATAATTATGGCCAGAAGGTTGATCCTCATCCATCTTGTCGTTACCAATCACATCTTCATCATAAACATTTTCCTCATCAACACGAGAAGGAGTGAAAACGCGAGTTGAAGAACCAGATGATGAACTAGAAGACTCCACATTACGATGATGAGCAATAGCTGCAAACATCCCTGAAATCTGAGCCCTGAAGTTATAAAGCTCCTGAGTAAGATGCGTTCTAAACCCTGTTGCAACATCAAAGAGAGTCTTGGTCATGATGACCCGAATCTCTTTTTTTTTTAACAAAGTGTGCTCTAAGTTCTCAACATACATCTTCATGACAGCGGCAGACTTGTTAACAGTCACACGATTCACAAGAGTGACCGGTAAAACAATAACATCATCAACATGGAGTGGAACAGCACTCATAAGGCACATGAGTAGTGGTAGCAGGAAACACAAGGGAATTGCTTGTAGAGAGGCGATGAATGTTACCGGCCCTTTTGATGGCCTGAAAGATGTAGTATTCAACTAGAAGGAAAGGAAGGCTTCTATCATAGAAGTAGGCAATCAAAGCAGCTTGCAAGTGGGGGATTTTGCTAGTTTGAGTGGTTAGAGTAAGAAGCGATCTAGTCAAGAAGGCCAAGAACTTGTAGAATTCACTCATGGACCCACTAGTGAGGAAGGAATTAGGGATGTGCTCTTCGGGTGGAGTAGAATACATCGTGGAGGCTAACATATCTATGGTGATTTTCTCAATGAAATCAGACACTATAGACATGGTGTTCTTCTCAGTCATGAGGAGGCATAAGACCTCACGAATCCTAATAGGGCGGATATCAACTTCTACTCCCCTCACCCAAACCATAACTTGGTCAGTAGATCAAAGCTTAACTTAAAAAGAAAGGTCAGAAGCAAAAATTGACATAGAATTCTTGAACTAGAGAGATATTGACTCTAAATAGCTCTAGAGCTTTGACCTAACCCAATTTCTCAAAAATATGCTTCATTCCCTGTGTTATGGTGTCAAACTCAAAGGTTTTCTCATACACAATAGGTCTTTGCACAGTGATGGAGGTATAGATACTCCTCGATCTATTGGAAACAAAGAGATGAGCTGGTGGAGCAGATGTTACCTCAAAGATCTTTTTCTGAGGAGGCAAATTAGACCTACCATCTTGAGCACCAAAGGGCTTCGATTTCAAAGGCTTAAGGGGTTCTTTAGCTTCCTTGAACACAGATTGGGAAGACCCAGTAGTCTCTTTGCTGGCCTTCTTGCTGAACCGATGAGAAGGATGAACATAGCATGGATTAGAGCTTTCCAAACCTGACAACTCCATAGGCTCCTCTTCTTCATCGTCATCATCAATGATGGAGAATTTCTTGGAAACACCAACCTTGTGATGCTTTGCCTTGATGTCTTTGGGTCGAGGATCCTTGACCTTTACAGAAGCAGGGGCAGAAGAGGATGGACCCGATTTGTTTAATCCGTGCGCTAAGGAGGACATGGCTCTAAGAATCCTTCTGGATTGACCAAGAAAGAAGGGCGCAGTCTTCCTAGGTTTGGTAGAACCAGGGATCATAATGTTCTTTCTCTTCCTTATGTTTGACATGGTGACAGCGATAGCAGCTTCAACCTCTGATGGAGTGACACCGAGGGTCACCATTATCGAATCCACCATGATAAGAGCAGCAGAAGTGATGGGACCTGTGCTCAGAGAAGAGGACAAAGCATTAAGCACTTAGGAGAAGGACAACAGGGGTCTAGAACTCCCTGTAAGAGGAGAGGTGATAAAACTAGTCCCTGGTAGCAGAGGATGATGGGTTTTGTTCGCTGGGTTCAGCCATGGTAGTGGAGATTGAGAAAAAATGGATGAGAAGATGGAAAATGTAGAGTTTGAGAATAGATGGTGAAGAATATGAAAGGATGGGAAGGCTAAAAGAGAGGTGGGATAGTGGAGGGAGTTGACTATTAATTTAAGCATTCAAAAAGCAATCCATGATTTGACAAGCTTTGGTAACCGCAAAAGCACTGTAGACTGGGAAAGGTCCCCCTTTCTTCTCAAATGTTAACCCCATTTTGGGTTACATTGAAAATGGGTCTGGTCCAACCCAACACGTGAAAGACCTCATATAAAATCTAGTTGTCCTAGTACAATAAAAAAGCAACTAGATTGGCTCACAATAAACAAGATATAAGGTTCATTGTTCTCCTAACAAAAGCAAACAGTACACACAACCAATCAAGGTCAAAAATTGACCTACAGTAGAAGCACCCGTGAGTGTCCCAAAAATTAATTTTACTCTCCCTCATAAAGTGCATAAAAATTTAAAACACATAATCAACACTTTACGATAGAAAACTAACATGCAAGCAATGTTACCACACATCCCAACAACTAGGATGGTTGAAGCATAGACTCACAAAGTATGGACACTAAGATTTCTATAACACTTAATTACTCAAACACTTCAAATGAATATATGACTGTACCAAGATAACATGGTCCGTGTATCATGACATATATTAGAGTGTGTGTGTGTGTGTGTGTGTGTGAAATAGCAGTCTTAATGGGGCATTTGGTTGCATCAACCGAGATGAGAGATGACGTATCACAATTGTCTTGAGTCAAAAGACTCATCCAACCTTATCTCTCCATGGAACATTTTCAACACTTGTAATTTAAATTTTCAGTTCACAAAACAAGCCATTTAGCTGAAAGATCATCCTCATAGGTTTAAGATTCAGGAAGTATTTGTCATTGACTCCCAGACTAGTTGGCCTTAGGGCAACATGTCTAACAAGGACACACCTAGGACAACCTCCCAAACTCATCGAAGGATAGATCTGACTTAACAGTCCCCACTGATCAAACATCATTTAGCGTGAGACTAATTTGTTTGGCATTTTAGTTTTAACATCTCATCCTTCACCAAAAACCTCAAAACCAAACTTGTTTCTACTCACCACAAAATCGTTCATCATGACTTAAGGAATTATTACTTTAAGACTAGTTTCAACATCACACCAATCTCGTTTCTACCTCACCCAATAATCGTTCATCACGACTCAAGGAATGATTTACTTTGAGACTAGGTTGGAACAAAGGTTTCTTTGCATTAACTCATCTCAAGCTTATAGCATTTACATGCAAACCACTTCGACAAACTATGTGAGGCATAAAGATCTTTCATATGTCACAATATTTCAGACCACAAAAAAATTAAGTGCAGATGCAAATAGTCATATGAAGATGTAGAGCAACTAAGGTTTGTGACAATTCTAAACACATACTTAGGTCAAATTTAGCAACACATCCAGGGATATCAATATGCTCATGTATCTTATTCTCTAGGAGACAACAAAATAGACAACAATATTTTGATTTTTCTTTTTCGTAACATAAAAACACCCCACACTACACACATATGTATAGAGAGGAAGTGAAAATCAATCATTGTTACCCACACCAATGACCTAACGAGTGACGAAGGCTGGTGAATCTAGTGAGGTCGAGTGGCTTGGTGAACAAGTCTGCTAGTTGTTGCCCAGTTGGAGTAAATGACAATTCAAATAATTTCTCCTCAACAAGATTTCTAATAAAATGATACCTTATTTCTATATGTTTTGTCCTAGAATGCAGCATAAGATTCTTAGAAATATTAATAGCAGAAGTGTCATCATTGTTACCCACATCAATAGCCTGACGAATGACGAAGGCTGATGAATCTAGTGAAGTCGAGTGACTTAGTGAACAAGTTCGCTAGTTGTTGCCCAGTTGGAATAAAGGACAATTCAAGCAATTTCTCCTCAACAAGGTTTCTAATGAAATGATACCTTATTTCTATATGTTTTGTTCTAGAATATTGCATAGGATTCTTGGAAATATTAATAGCAGAAGTGTCATCACAATATAAGGATAACACACCATGTTTGAATCCGTAATCAGCAAGTATTTGCTTCATCCAAAGAAACTGAGTGCAGTAGCTACCAACAACATTGTATTTAGCTTGGGCAGTGTACAGTGAAACAAAATTTTGTTTCTTGCTATGCCACGAGACCAAGTTGATCCTAATGAAAAAGCATCCACCGAAGTGTTTTTCCGGTCATTTGCATCTCCAGCCCAATCTGAATTCGAATAACCTGCAATCTCAACATTAGTATCGAAAGTATACTTGAAACCATACTCAGAAGTACCAGACACATATTTAATGATACGTTTTACCGCCTTTACGTGGGACTTCTCGGATTGGCTTGGTAACGAGCACACACTCATACACTGAAGGTAATATCTAGCCTGCTAGCTGTGATATATAGCAGACTACCAATCATTCTCCTATACAGAGTTGGATCATCATCTTTTCCATCAAGATCAACATTGATCTTACAACTTGTTCTCATGGGAGCAGAGCTAGCGGTAGATGTTACCCTCCCAAACTTTTTGACCAATTCGTTAGCATACTTGGACTGTGAGATGAACAACCCATCTATACCTTGGGACACTTGTAACCCTAGGAAATAGCTAAGCTTACCACAGAGACTCATTTCAAACTTCTTGGTCATGAGAGTTGTAAACTCCTTGACTAGAATCTCGGACGTGGAACCAAACACAATGTCGTCCACATAGATTTGGGCTACGATAATGTCACTAGAGGTACACTTGATGAACGTGGTTTGTCAGTGGATTCTCTCACATATCCAAGGTCATTCAAATAGGTGGACAACCTCTCATACCAAGCCCTAGGGGTTTGCTTAAGACCATAGAGAACCTTGTTTAACCTATACACATGATAGGATGGTTGATACTTTAGAATCCCGGGGGTTGTTCTACATACAGTTCTTCCTTAAGAATACCATTGAGGAAGGCACTCTTCACGTCCATTTGGTACAAGGTGAACTTCAAATGACATGCAATGGCAAGGAGAAGACGGACATACTTTAACCTAGCAACATGAACAAAGGTTTCATCAAAGTCTAAACCCTCAATTTGTGAATAACCTTGAACAACTAATCGGGCTTTGTTACGGGTTATCACTCCCTTCTCATCAGACTTGTTTTTGAATACCCACTTAGTTCCTATCACATTCTTGTCACTAGGCGTAGGAACTAAGTGCCAAACTTTGCTTCTCTCAAATTGGTTCAACTCTTCTTGCATGACACTTATCCACTTAACATCACGTAAAGCCTCCTTGACATTCGTAGGCTCAATAGTGGACAAAACCCATAACAAGTGATCTCATTGGAGTCATTTTTGTGACGATCCATAACGCTCCTAAACAAGACAAAGTTGCTTACCAGTCGAACAGACTTATCCCTGATTTTTCTATGCTCATGCAACTTAAGAATGATGTCAGCTGGGCTGTGATCTTTCTGAACTTGGCGCTTGCATGTTCTTTGGAGACTTTGGATGGCTAATGTCTCATGTCTCCCATCAGTTGGGATATCTGAAGAGGAAGACTTGTCCTTAGGAGCTGGATGCTCCGCTTGTTTCGGTTCCTACACAGGCACATAAGAGGAACCATGACGACACTCAAGGGAATTATCATTGGCAACATTGATGGTTTCCGTGATCTTGTATGATACCTTGTTAAACACATGATAAGCATGACTATTTAGAGTATAACCAAGAAAAACATCTTTGCTACATTTAGCATCAAATTTGGTCATATATTCTCTATCCTTATAAGTGTAACAAGGACTCCCAAACAACTTGAGATGAGAGATTAGGTATCATTCCATTCCATAACTCATAAGGAGTCTTGAAAGTTTCAGATCTAAAGATTACTCTATTCAAAGTGTAACAAGTATTATTCACAATCCTAACACAAAAGGAATGAGGTAGCTCAGCTGAATTCAACATAACTCTACCCATCTCAACTAGACCTCTATTCTTCCTTTCAACTATCTCATTGTGTTGGAGAGTGATAGGGGCAGACAACTCATGGTGCACACCATACTCACAATAATCAGAAAAGTTCATATTGTCAAAGTTCTATGGTCAGATCTAATCCTAATAATATGCAAACCTTCATGTGACTTCTTATTTGTGACTTGTTTAGCAAAGTTAAAGAATTTCTCAAAGGTTTCATCTTTACCACCCAAAAACTTAACCCAAGTAAACCTAGAGAAATCATCAACAATAACAAACACATACTTTCTACCACCAATACTGGTAGTATCAACATGTCCTACTAAACCGTTTTGCTACCTTGGTTAGATCCAAATTTCAATCTTGGTTTAACATGGTCTAGGATGGTTGGACTCTGAGGTGGCAGAAACTAGGGGTTCATTGCTTTTGACAAAAACCGTTTTGCTACCTTAGTTCAAACTACTTCCTGGTACAAACCCTAAACCACTCGTATCTCTGTTAAATTTCCCTAGACCACACATCTTAGTCAACTTATTAGACCCAAGAGAGAATCACTCAAACTGTTGACGTGACTCTTGTAAGTTTTTTTTTGAGATCTGACTTTTCAGAGGTCAGTGTGCAAACTAGCTCAGTTTGGGTATCCAACCTAGTTTGTAAGGTCAACACTTGACTCTCTAGACGAATTTTCTCAGCTTTCCACTTAGACTTAAAGGATACAAACTATTCTTCCATCTCGTCTTTAGCCTTCTTGCAATCCGAGAGCTCATTAGTAAGAGCTTCATTTTTTTGCAAACATAGACTTGGAAGCAGTGGCAAGCCTAGCACCTGTCTCATACAGTCTAGTGTCTAAGTCATCATCCTCACTAGACTCTACTACACCAATAGACACCACGTTATCATCATCAGGTTTGGGGGACGGTTCTGACTCACTGTCTCTCAAGACACCTTAAAAGTTTTTGAGACTTGTTTTTCTTGCCAGGACACTACAACTCTATGTCCTACACCACCACACTCGAAGCATTTCTTGCCTTTTCGTTGATCGCGGAGGGAGAGTTACCGAAAGTGACGCACATTAAGCGCTAATTGGGATAAGGGAGTCTCATAAGGAAGTGATCTGCTAGTGCTAATCAATGCTTCACATGTACACTAGATAGCTAAAATACTCGATGTACCACATACATTCCAGAACACATCGACATTGCCATCCGTATTTGATAGACACCAATAGGCTAATGGTGAATTTTTTGATGTGGGATGGCGTGTTGTGGCAGATTAGGTACTTATTTTAGTTTTGTTGGTAATTTGTATAGTTTTTTTAGTGGATCAACAACAGTATCCTCAAAGGTATTATGGGCTCAGAGACTAGTCATATTAGATCCAGGGATGTCAATTCTGACATGACCCAACAACTCGACTCGAAACCCGCACAATTACTAAGCGGGTCAATGAAGGGTCAACTCGTCATGACCCATTTAATAAACGGGTCAACTGCGAGTCAACCTGCCAACACGAAATGAACCCACATAACACATTTATTAGATGGGTCAAGTTATATACTATATAACCTACGTACACGACCCATTTAAAAAGTATGACTAATTTCAGTTTACTCTCTAAACTTTCAATTTTGAAAATTTTCCCCTCTAAACTTTCTAATTTTAATAAATCCCGTCAAATTAATGAATTTTCGTTCAATTTTGAGGTTAAATGATAACATGAAATTAAAAAAGGTTCCAAATGTGGTTTTTGTTGTTAGATAACTGTTTTCGCCCATATAGTGAGTTATAATGTCAAAATTAATATCCAAATTAGGTGAAAGTTTAGAAATTGAGGATGATTTATGAGAATTAAAAACTTTAGGGGGTAAACTTTCAAATTTAAAAGTCTATGGGGTGAAATGATTTTAGTCCTAAATCTCAGGAGAGTAAACTGAAATTAATCCTAAAAAGTAATATTACATGTGTATAGGGGTCAATTATGGATTATGTCTTATAATTTCAATTCGAGAGTGTTTGACTTTATATTGAAAATTTAGATTTGATTATTTATGAGTTATAAAATTAGGTTTTTGTGGAGTTTTTAATAAATAGAATCAAATGATATTTTTTTTTATTAAATGAGTCACAGTTGTGATGAGTCATTTTGTTGAACACTACATGACTAATTTATTAAATGGATTAAGGGTTGAAAACGGGTAACCCGTTTTAGAAACAAGTAGGGTTTGAATTTAGATTTTTGATACGATTATTAAACGGGTTCGATTTAGATTTGTATCTTTGACACGTGAAATTTCTTGACCCGACACAACACGACCCATTGACAACTCTACTTAGAGCTCTTCCTCCCCTTCTGACCACTAAAAATAAATTGAGATTTAACTCCAATTAACATCGACGAGATTCAAATCTGGGTATGAGGGTTCCACATCAAGACTTACCAACTCGACCACATGTGGTGATTATTTTTGTGTAGGTTATGTTCATTTTCAAATTAATACCTACTCTTTTGAGTTAGAATTTAGAGGTTTTGGGTTTGATATTGCGCCATTGTAATGTTGTAATTAATGTGAAATTTTTTTTTTCGGTGATTTTTATGTTGTCAGTGTGATGAGAGTTGTCTTGAACAGTAGTTTTGGGACAATGTGTGGAACAAGTGAAGTTCTTTATGATGTTAATCCTACAAGAATGTCTCTCAAGTTTGTTGTCTACCAATATCTCGATGAGTGGGACGTCAGTCAAATACTATGGCTAGAGTTTTTAGGTTTTATTGATTCGTGAGGTCAGTATATGTCTGTTCCATACTAAAGATATGAGTAGTTCGTTTGCTTTGTTTAGAGTTTTACATTATCGTGGAGTCTTGTACCGGAGACTTGTGGCTAAGCGGGACATTAAGATAATTGGTGGGTCAGTGAATCTTTACTCGATGAAGTGTGGTTGTCTTGGTTGGTTTACTTCGGTGGAGTTAGGCCTTATCATGGATCGGGTTAGAATCGGCACGATTTTAAATTTTAGAACTTAGGGTAGGGTAGGGTAGGGTATGGCTCGATTAAAGTCAACAAAATTTAAGACCGGGTACGGTAAGGCCGAGACTTGAATATGTAAGCCCTAGCCCGTCCTAACGACCCATTTCGTTAAGGCTAATAGGGTTGGGTAGGGTCGGCCTTTTAAATATGGCTAAACAAGACCAAGATGAGCTTCTTATTTTTTTCTCACAATTTAGCTTTAGAATTATATGTAATGAACCTTATTTTTTGTGTTATATTTAACATGCATGCATACACATTATACTTAATTTACGATATCTATCTATAAATTAAGTGGTTATACTCATATATCTCACTAACTAATGCTCTAAATCATCAAAATACAATCGTTAATCAACAAAACAAAAGGAAATCAAAGGAATAAAGCTAGCAAATCAACTACAAAAGAAAAGATTAGTTGTATTGTATCTAAAAAATAAGAAACATATTAAAATAATACAAAAAATAAGAAATTCTTAAAGCCTAAAGGGTGGACTTTTAAGATCGGGCCAGGTTCGGCCCTAAAGACTTCATTAGGATAGAGTCGTAGAATATGACCGGGTTTCATTTACTTAACCCTTATCCTATCTTACTCGAAAAAGGCTAAAGTCGGCCTACCCTAATAGAGGGCTGAATAAAGTTTCGGCCTTAAAGGATATGACGGATTTTAGGACAAAGGGCCAAATGACGAGGTCTAGGTGGAGTCAAGCTCTAAGCACACCCTTAACCCTCAAGTCGGAGACCTGCCCACATTATAAGAGTGGGTAGCTAACCACAGAATTTACATTCTCAAGTCCACATATGTAAATATGTAATATTATATTGATCAACGAATAAGGTTTCTATTTTACATCAGATGAATCGCTCAAACTAAGGTTCAGAATCGGTCTTTCTACATGAAACAAGTGAACTATTGTAGACGAAAGATAACCATACATGTTTCCATTTGAAACAAATTGAAAAGGTCCCATTACTATTTATCACTAGAATTGCCCTACCATTCTGGTCACCATGGAAAATCATCACCCTATATTAACCACATACAAACATACTCAATATTTCTTACTATATGATAATTTTAGTGATGATTATTTCCTTTTTTTGGATCAGAACATCAATTAATTTTTTATTAATTCAGTTTATCAGTTTCAGCTAATGACATGTATTGATGAGTGTTTTTTACTTGCAATTCTAGACATCTTGGTTATTAATAGAAATTCGGTGTTAACTTCATCTCAATCAATTGTGTTATTTTTATTAAAATTTTAAAGAGTTGTTGCACAAAATTAATCGAACCACCAAACTTTCATAATAATTAATCAAACCTACAGAAACGTATTTCAACACGTGCGACAGCAAATGCACGGAGACTAGTATAATTTACCAAAAGAAATAACAAAAAAGAAGCATAAGGAAAGAACGGAAGAGGGGTAGATAGGTGATTTAAATGCCAGCATAAAATACCATGTACGGCACCCATTTCTCATCCCCACCCCTGATTTTTGGTCACTCGATCTCTATCTTTTTTGGGTCTACATTGATATTGTGTACCGTTTTAATAGGAGAGTCAAGACAACACGTTTGCTGATCTCATGACACCTCACCCAATTTACCCCATTTTCGTAGTAGTTATTCTTGTTTATTATTCGGGAAATACTTGCGTCAATACCGGTATTGATGCAAGTATTTTCCTTATTATTCTACATATCCCTATGTGATTGGGGCACTCAAAATATTTTGAAATATCCTCCCTAAGATAATGCTGCAACATATACCCAAAAATATCCCTTAAAATCTTGGTCATGTATCACAGGCAGTTCGGGGATAGATTTGTCACTTGAGAGGGTTGTGTATAAAGCATCAGGGTTAGTCATCTTTCTTAAACTGTCACCACCCAAATTAAAGACCTAAAAAAAAGATGGAAAAGACAAACGTGTGACCTCCCTCTTGGGTTATATAATAAGGATTAATCTAAAGCTAGCTTCCTACCTATTTTCATTTCATTTTGCATGCGCAAAACCTTCATCCCTCCCCCAAACCTTTGGTAAGTTTTTATATAATTTCGTTGGTTATTTATGTGAAGGATTCTGGTATATTATTCCTTCCCCATTTCTTCATCTGGGTTGTTTGCATTCTATATTCCTCAAACATATGTTATTCTATTTCTTCATATTAATCGAGACGAGGATTATAAAGTTGAAAAGAAAGAGTAACTAAAAATTATGAATAGTGAAGAGGGTAAATTATTTAGTTCTATACTATTGCAAGGAGGAGGACTGATTTTAGATTGATGGGCACAATGGGCACCTCTCACCTCCAAAAACCCAACACTGGGATTGATTCTGGCGTTGGGTATCTTCCATAATCTTGAAATCTTGAAAAGAGTGTCAGATATTACAGAAGGGAACATGAAAAAGCCTCGGGCTTTGTTGATAGAGAAAGAAGATGCCCATTTTCATTTGATGTGGAAATACAGAGATAGATATTGTGCAGGAGTTAATTTATATATCTTTGGAATGTCAGGCAAGGCAATATAGGGTACACTTATATAGGGTTGTCAGTCTTCGTCTGAGTCTTTATTGCTATTGGCCTGAAAGGCTTTCTGCTATTAGCCTCTGTGCGTTTCAAAGGCCTGAGATGGGTTCTTGCTGTTACATCCTCGATTCACTGAAGGAATTTAAGGCTATTACAGCTATGTTGTACCTCTTGGTTAGCATTGGCTTTGAAAGTCATTTTATAAAGGCCCAGGCTTCTTTCCCATTCCAGTTTATCTGCAGCAATCTGGATGGTGATTTTATTTTCTGGGTTCCTTTTCGTTTCAAAAAAGATTTTTCCTTTACACTTATCCTCTTAAAGTATGTCTTTTTCATCTGTGCTTTTGGGTTTTCTCATCTTTTGAGAGACACTCTGCATGATGTTTGTGTTTTTGGCAATATTCATGGTGTGCTTTCTAGATTTATTTTCTGTATTTTGCATGCAGTTAGTTTCATTGGCTTACTGCCATCGATATTTGACTACCCTTTTTGGATTCACTTGTGTTTATGGTCATTTTGCAGCGAAGAACAAGTGAAACAGTGGTGTGGTTAATGGTTGAAAAGAGGGATAGAGGAGTCTTGGATGTGGTGTGATTGTTTTGGCAATGGCAGAATCAACTTCTTGTGCCAGTAACAGCCCATTACCCATGAAAGATACAACTTCTAACATCATTCCATACCCAGCACCTCTAGCTAAATATGAAGAGGTTGCAGCCAATCCTAAGCTGTTCATGTCTACTTTGGAAAAGCTCCATGCTTCAATGAGAACCAAGTTTATGTAAGCTATATCTTTGGATCCTCTAATTACCTATCTTGTTACAGATATATTTCATTCTGTTTTTGTTAAGAATTTTCATCTTGGAAGAAACTGGGATTATGAAAAATTTCTTTTTCTATATGAAGTTGATGACATTTACATTATTTGTCGTTGCGTATATCATTTGTAAGGCTTTTTGTTTCTCCATGATCTACCAGTATCATGATGTGATTGATTCAGGTCTCATTTTTCCAATCTCTGTTGATGCAAGTGACTGGGTTTTGTTGAGTCTTCTAGTTTTAGTGGGTTCTCTTTTTTTTGGTTACATTAGTGGGTTCTCTTTTTCAATACAAAGCTTTTTATCAGTTGAATATTGTAAGACATAATTAAATGATCAAAATTTTACTAAACTGAACTGCTATAGGGCAATTTTTCTAGTGCGAATCATGCATGCATTCTGCAAACTTGGAAATTCAAAAGAAGTTTTCCTAATTGCTCCCCAATATGGAAATTTATCCTAGATCTCGGTATGGTATATGAGGAAATTTATGTGCATATTTATTTTGGAATAATATTCAGCGATCATTTCACCATCATAATCTCCTCGAGTTCTGCAACATGCAAGTCATTTCCAATTTCCCTGGTGTTGTGTCTGCAAAATCTATTTTCGTTCTTTCCAGGTTGCACTCTAGGATTTGGTTCACTATGGAAATGTGAACTTTTATGCAGCCACAATATAAGACTATAAAGAGTATTATAATTCTTCATAAACTCTAAATCCATAATCTATTTTTTCATTAATGTTTTCTCTTCTGGCGCATTAATTATGGATTTCTGGATCAGATAAATCCTTGTTACATGATTCTTGGTGAATCTCACTCTCACCTTAGGATTTATCTCGAGGATAGAGCATAAAAATAGGATTACTCTGTAGTTGCAATACGATGGTCAGAAAATCTTATAAACAGTTTGGTTTTTATCTGTCAGAAGTACTAAATAAACAATTTTGGCATCACAAAGCCTTTGTGACTGCTTATTAGCATGTTCAAAGTTCTGGAATTAAGAATTTTGAACAGATTGCTCAATTGTGGTCTTAAGTATAAGGGAGTGGACCAGTAATGTCAAATAATGTGTTCCCCATGTCACATGATAGTCGAATGTCTTCAAGATTTTGTATTTTAGGCATGGCCGACATGAATTTGACTGGTAGGGTGTTGGCATGTCAATTGTACTGTTACTTGTGCCTTTGTCATGCCGATTAGTAGTAGCTTCCCAATTGAAATTTGGATCTAACTGCTCTCTTGTGTCTAATATGTTTAGCCAGGGAGTGTTTTGTATATGTAGAAGTAGCTATATGGTTATGTATCTGTATCCGTTTCTTGTATGCCAATAATTTTTCATGTTTCTGCCATTCTGTTGACCCGCCTCCTGCTTTAAATGTAGGATTCCTATAATAGGAGGAAGAGAGTTAGATTTGCATCGACTGTTTGTGGAGGTAACTGGTCGTGGTGGTATGGCAAAGGTGAGAAATTGTATCTAATTATTCTATTACATGGAAGGCCCGAGGTTGTTCTTTGCGGTACTCATCTGAATATGTAAATGTTACTTTCCTGACACTTTTAGTTTAGTTAAATGGTGTCCATTTCATTCTTAAGCTGTTTAATAGTGTCCTTTTTAAATGGTATGCAGTAATTCACAGATATACGTACACATTTTTTTTCTACATTGACATCTGTTAGTAACTTTGTAACCTAATTTAGCTATTTTTTGAATACACGCATGGAAACAATGTAAATTGTGTGCTTAGTAGTTTCCAAAATCCTAACTTGCCTTTTGACCATCTAAACTTGCATGTTATTTTTGTACTTCATATTCTTGTTTTCTGATAACCGGCTGTCGCTCTGTATGTTTCATAATAAGTTCGATAGGAGTAGGAATGTATCAAATCAGTATTTATTTGGCTAATAGTGTTTTAATTGAATGCACTGTGCAGATTGTTAGAGATAGAAGATGGAAGGAAGTTACCGCTGTATTCAACTTCCCTTCCACAGCTACAAATGCTTCTTTTGTGCTGCGGAAATATTATAATTCATTGCTTCTCCACTATGAACAAATATACTATTTCAAAGCTCAAGCATGGAATCCTCTGTCTTCTGGTGTGCCCAGAGAACATTTACTCCTTATATACATATCCTGCATGACTATCCATTATCATAATACAATATTTTCTTTTTCCACAGATATATCACAGAACCCTAATATGACACCTGGTTCAGCTCCAAGGGGAGGAACCAAACGAAAATCAACTGAAGCTCAGACACCGGTGCTTCAGCAACCACATAAAATTCCAGAGATTCCTGGAGGTAATCTTCAATTTCTTCTTTCGGCTTAGAGGAATATCTGTCTTTTATATATTTAATTTGGTTTCACAAAAGTGGTGGTTCAGTGAGGTCATGTATAAATTGTTTTTTGGGGGGTCGTTATGTTTAAATGGTTGATTCTGTATTTTCCTTAATGTTCTACCCTCCCCCCTCTAATAGTTTAGTCTTTCTCAGATCAAAGTGGGCTCCTTATGTTTTCTCATCAGTTAGCCATCATAAATTATTATGCAAAATTGAATATAATTGATGTCAAGAGTCCGTATTTGATTATTTTGTTTTAACTGAATCAGTATCTGATTAAACTGCGCTCAATTGTTTTCCTCTTTGTAATCTATCAGTTTTAAATAGTAGAAATGAACTTGTGATGTCCTCGACATGCTTCAGAACTTGCTTCAAAAATTGTTTTTTGTTGGCAGATGACTATGCTGCTGAAATATCCAACGACTATTTAATTTTCATTAAACGTTTTTGGTACTGAGATTCATTGAAAGCAAAACAGACTATCATACTTTTAACGCTTTAATTAAAAAAGACCAATTAGTTAATTACGTATTCCTGATCATGGATGGCTAATGGTTATCGACATCAGTCTGAGTAAAGCATGTATAGTTCTTATGTGTAACATCTCTTCTTGCAGCCGGGACACCAGCACTGTCAGATGATAATACTGTGTTTGGGTTCATAGATGGGAAATTTGAAAGTGGATATCTTGTTACAGTCACCAAAGGCACAAAGAAGTTACAAGGTGTACTGTATCAAATTCCACAGAACCCATTACAGGAGGCTCCACAAGGCCCACAGGACTGTAGCATGGTGGTCAGCAAAAACGACAGGGCTTCAGCTGTACCTGTTCCCCATCGTCGTCACCGAAGGAAGAAATCCGAGATAAGGAGGGATCCTGATCACCCAAAACCAAACAGAAGTGGGTATAATTTTTTCTTTGCTGAACAGCATGCAAGGCTGAAGCCACTTCATCCGGGGAAGGATAGAGAGATAAGTAGAATGATTGGCGAACTATGGAACAAATTGGAAGAGTCTGATAAAGGAGTAAGGACTATGCACATTACACATATATTTGGGTTCATCATAATTATTTTTATGTCCAAATAACTTGAGCTGGCAATTGCTTTTGTAATTTGTAGGATTATCAGCAGAAAGCTGTGAAGGATAAGGAGCGGTACCAAGTAGAAATGGAGGCATACCGGGAGAGGTTGAAGGCTGCTCAAGTCATCAGCGATGCAGTCCCACTGCAGCAGCGGTGTCCTGAGGCAGATGCAAGTCTGGTAGAATCAGAAACAAGGATTGAAGAAACTGAGCCTGGCGACTCTCCAGAAACTGCAGATGAAAGTAGCGAGAGTAGTTCTAGCATATCAGAGAAGTGATTGCCAGTGGTGATATCACTGCAAAGAATGATTTGGATGTAGAGGCATCTGTAGGAGCCAAGCATTGTTCTGATGATGTATGCTGATGAGGGTTCCATCCACCACATTGGAGAGGACATCTGGTGGTGAATGAAGCCTGAGGTGGTATTCTCATAGAGACTGATAAAATCCTTAGCTAATGAAGAAGGTTAAATGTTTTCTTTTATGACAAAGTAGAACCAAATTTTCATTGCTTTCAGTGTCTCATGACTGTTGTCCTAGCCTCACATCTCGTTGTTTTTCTTCTTCGAATTAGATTTCTTTCTAGTAGGCTAGTAAATCTAGCATGCTTTCTCATGGAAATTGCATCTTTTGTTACTCATTTTCAGCTTAGTTGATGAGTTTTTTTGAACAATAGTTTAGTTGATGATTAATAGTCATTTCTTTCCATTGTGTCGAGTTGGACACCTCTCTGCGATTCCACCTTAGTTGTTTCATACTTGCTGGTTTATCTTGTTCTTTTGTGTCATATCTTCTGTTTATTTCTAGGTGTGCTTTGTTCTAGAGCAATGCACCTGCATCTAGCATTTTGAGGGATTAAGCTATTGAAACTGGTTTCTGTTTACATACATATCCGAGGCCAAGCTGTGGTCTTGCATGCTATTTGCTTCATACCAATTGAAGTTCCTGCTCTTGTTTCTAAGCAACAATTAGTTGCAAGAATATAGTTGGAGGTCTTTAAGGTCGAGCAGTAATGGAAGTAATTTCTGTAGTCAGACATGTGGGAACCACTGTAAAGTGCTACACTTCTCATCAAACATAAGCTTACCCGGAGCACATGTCAGCCGTACATGTGGACGCATGTACGCGGCTTGATCAGATGGGTGTTTGGAAGTTTACTGTGATAGACAATCTTGTCCCGCTGTAACTATAAATTGGTGCCTAGCCTCACAATTTCGGTAAGAAAACTCATTCTCCCAACACTTCAGTTCAGAATTATTTGCTCTCATGTCCAACATGAGCATCAGAGGGCGATTATCCAGAGCAATCCGGGCAATCTCCTAACCTCGTTTGTTGCCTGCAGGTTTCGAACAGACAATTCACCCTCACGGATAATTTCCTCTAAATGAACAATTCCCTTTTCACACTTGTTTCCTACGTGCGGATCGTGCCAGTCCCTCAGTCAAATTTCAATGTATCAACAGTTGGCGATCGTCTAGCGGATTCCTACTATTTCACTCATAGACGCATAAGCCGCATTGCGCACAAGCCAGGTGGAAAACAAAAGCCACGTTTCTCTGCCATACATCTAATTTCTCCCCAAATGAGCATTCCTTATGAGCCAAAAATTTCCCCCTCTTTCCCCCCTGAATTCCCCTTATGTTATGCCATTCGGCCTCCAACATAGAGAACCTACATTCTAGCGTCTGTTAAACACAGTTTATGCACCCATTTAAGGCGCTGTCATTGAAATTTTCATAGACGGCTTAATCTTCCATTACGTATATTAAATTTCCCACTACGAATCCAACACACTTATGCAATCTTTGCGCCAATTCCACAAAGCCAAAAATGTCGAAGAATGTCAGCAACAAATAACGTAGGGGCGCTCGCATCCTCGAACCCTGTTTCAGCAGCAAGGACCCAACATGTGTGCATAGTTGCCAAGCGTAACGTTGCACATCTGACAACGGCTGTCCTAGAGAAGCCTATAACGCAGCAAGCGCGCTCTTACCCAGAGCACAGAGATGGGTCGGTTCACATAGATGTTGATTCACCTGAAATCCAACCGCATAGGAAGGATGCATCAGTGTCCACTTCCCAGCTCAACCAAATCTGTTGGCCAAAGAGCGTACAAAGGAATGCCTCAACAATTAAAAATCAAGTACGACAAAGCCTTGGCGCAGCTGAACATTAACTGACCTGCATTGCCCGCTGCTAGTGCCCAATCGCACGCCCCAACTTTGTCACCGCACTGCCTTGCTGAGCGCAACGAGGGGGAAGCCGGGCATGACCGTGATGCGGAGCGGGAAGGATGGCAGACTCTTTATGAGGAAACTCTAGAACTGTCGCGGATACCCACGGGAAGAGAAGATCCATTATCCTTATTTCTCTACAAGTTCGACAAACTGGAGCGAAAGGTCAGCAGGCTGGAGGCTTCTCCACGAGGCGCCTTTGCCCCACTCCACTTCGTCACCCCAAGACTAGGGCTGCCATTTGGTTTGGTAAATACCAAACCGACCGAATATTTTCGATTTAATAAACTGAAACTTGGTAATCGAAATCGAAAGAACCGAAATCAAAAAATACTGAAAAAGTTGGTTTGGTTTTTGGTAAATACTGAATTTACCGAAATATTAGTTATTTAAACACTTATATTTACAAATAAGGTTAACCACTTTGATCTGAGCACACACGTTACTAAAAATATGTAATTTCTCTACCTTAGTCGTATTTCACTATACTGATCATATCTTATTTCACATGAGTATCGAAAATTTTGCTTTCTCCATACAATTGCTTCACAAAAACCTACACTTGTAAATAACCTACTAAACAAGTTATACCACATTAGTAGACATATTATGATTTCTAACACTGAAATTTATAAAATCAAAATTTAGTCAGTATACTTAAATACGACTATGGAACAAATTTCACTTATTTTCGACAATGTTTAGAACTTGATCAATGCGCTCAACCTTAATATGATATCACTTATTACACGAAAACGCTACTATTTAGCTCTTTATGTCTTATTTTGATAGATATTTCCTCTTATAGCCTCTCGTATGAATGAGAAGTAAGGCTTCGGTGTAAAAATATTAGAAAATTTACATCCCAATGATATGGCTCCCCATGGGGAATCATAAGAATAAATAATGTTGATTGATTTGATCAAGACCCAAACGTTACATGCAATATGTGATTTTTCTACCATAGTTATTTTTCACCATATTGATCATATCCTATTTAATAATATTTTTCAGAAATTTTGCATGCTCTTGTATATAATTAACTTACTAAACAAGTTACACCATATTAGTAAGCACGTTATGGTGTCAATGACTATATTTTTTTAAAAAATGCTTCCTTTATTGTTTCGGTATATTTAGAAAATATATTTGTTGTAAAGTTTGGTAATAACGAAAACCGAAATATCGAATTTAGTAAGATTTTTCTCAAACCGAAAAAGTTGGTTGGTTTTTGGTAGTCATATTTCATTACCAAAAGCTTTGGTTTTGAAGTTGGTAACACCCATTACCGATTCGAACCGACCGAATGGCAGGCATACCCAAGACCATTCTCGCAAAGAATCCAGCATTCGATCGGAGTCCTGCCATCGAAGCCCCTGAAAATCCACCGTTACAACGGCCACATGGACCCTTATACTCACCTGGAGTACTTCGCGTCTGCGGTCCACGGGAAGTATTATGACGATGAAAAATCATGTCACTTATTTCAAGAAACACTTTCCAGAGACTCCATGTAGTGGTTTTATGAATCTCCCCTAGACTGCATCCACTCTTTCCAGGACCTTCAGAACCAATTCCTCAAAAGGTTTCAGCTCGTCGCGGATTCCTTTGTTGGGTCCAATGACATCTTGAGTATCACACAACGCCCAGATGAGAGTTTGCAAAGGTTTATTAACTGCCGATGCTTGGCTACTTCAAAATGTAGGATACTGGATGAAGGCATAACCAATCAAGACTTCCAGGAGGCACTGCGGCCTAGCAACTTTAAGTATACCCTAAATACTTTGATGTCCCTGCCAGGATATCAAGGGGTGATGGACTTGGCAATCACCCATGCAAAGGCTGAATTCAAGACATATGTTGGGTACCCTTCCGCTAGGCATGACCATGCCAGTGGACAACACAAGCAACACAAAAGATTTTCTCTAACAAAAGCGTGATCACTCTCGCTCACGCTCCCGATCTCCACCAAGGCCAAATCGCTACTCTAACGCAACAAGTTGTTTGACCGAGGTCAGTTCCGCTCAAGTCGGGACAATCGCACACACAAACAAAGCAGCGCATTACGACCCCACTGTACAAAGTGCATTCGGTCATGAACACGAGTTATGCGGATATATTGGAGCAACACAAAGACATTATCCCACCAGCTCCCTCTTCACGTTTCCCCAAACAGAAAACATCTAAGAAAACGGGAAAATGGTGTAAGTACCATAAGGAGGATGACCACCTAACTAATGACTGCCGCACTTTGTGAATGCCTGCGAAAACTAATCACAGAAGGCAAGCTACAAGATTGTGTCCCTGATACGCTGACAAACGGTCCAACCATGCTCGGACACATCCAGTAGCAAAAATCCAGTAGCGTTATCAAGTCAGAAGGTAGTGCCACAGCGCATAAGAATCCAACCTTTCTACTTCATCTAACCTCAGGAAATAATAACTACCACGATTAGTAGTTTGGCAGACGAAAAATATTCGTCGGCTAAGATCTTAGCCGACGAGTTGTCGTCGGTTAAGATGTCGTCGACAAAGACTCATCGGCTATAACTTTAGTCGACGAAATAAAAGTGGTCATCAACTATAATTTAAAACTTAGCCGACGACTTATTTTACTATTTTTCGTCGGCTAAAGTAAGACTAAAGCCTACGAAACAAATTGTTGTTGGCCTTGACCTAAGACTTTGGCCGACGAAATATAAATATTTCGTCGGCCAAAGTATTTAATAAAAACAATTAAAAAATAACTATAGCCGATGAAATGTACTATAATTCATCGGCTAAATATTGAAAAAAAAAATTAAAAAAATATAGCCGACGAATTATAGTACATTTCGTCGGCTAAACCATGGAAAAAATTAAAAAAAATACTATAGCCGGCGAATTATGGTAAATTTCGTCAGCTATAGCACTTTTTATGCTAAAAAACCACAAAATTTCTAAATTAAGCAAGCTGCAAATTACACAAAAAATTTCACATAACCAACAACACCATCAAAGCTGGTCTAAACGTTTTTCATTAAATTATTTATAAATTGTTCATAAACCCATAAAACTATATAAAATCTATATAATCTAAATTTATATCTGCTTCAGGAGGAGGTTGCTGTTGAGGAGGTTGCGGCGTATAAGGTAGGAGAATAGGCGTAGGCATGGACAAAACCGGAAGTCCCTGAGCTGGGCAGCTGAAAACTCTTGCAAGTATTGAAACATCTGCTTCTGCTGTGCCTGTTTGGTGGCATATATTGCCGCATTATACTCCTGTAAAGCAGCAGTATAGGCTGTCTGGGCGGCTTGCTATTCCCGTAGCATCTGAACTTCCGTCTCTAGCTGAGTCGTTCTACTGCTGGTCGAGACTATTTTTTTGAAATCTGGGAGTGGTCTTCAGTACCCCCTCTCTCTTCTTTCATAGACCCCGACAATAGAAGTTATTTCCTCGCGGTGGGAATGATGTGTCAATGATCCTCGCCCCAACCCTGAGATCCGAAGTGTCGATCCGAGACATGGCTTCAGACATGTCTCTCTCACTATAGCAGTCATCATCTTGTCACTAGCCTGCCTCATCTTCACCTAATTGGATAGGAAAAAATAATTAATTAACATTATGAAATATATATATATATATACATATGTATAATTTAAAATTTTGAAAACGTAAAACGACTTACAATATCCTCTTGGGCGTCATGATATGTCTTCTCGTATGTATAGACGTACTGGTTGACTTCTGGATGTTCCATAGTCTCCTCGTCCATCAACGATGCGATCGGTCTAGAACCGGCATAATGGTTCCTTGTGTTGCGTTGCCGGTTCTGAGAGTTCACCCGGGAAACGGCCTACAAAGGAAAAAATAAAATATTAGTAAAATATTTTAAAACGTACTAATTAATAACAATATAAGACTTTTTTAATTATCTGTTTATGAGGGATGTTGAATTCTGAATTCAAAAGCCAACGCCACTCGTACTCCCTGAACTGGAACTCAACAGGGGCACCAGAACGTGTGTTCCCATGCGTAGTCCAGTGAGTCCGCAACTCGTTCTTCCACACCTTGTACCTACAGATACCACAAAAAAATTATAAATATTATTAATTACACATATAATTTTCTATGTTCAAAAATTTTCCAACGTACCTTCCCCCATGCACAACGTCCGTCCAGGTGTTCCTCAAGTGTTGGGAAACGTCAAACCACATCTGCATTAAAATGTTTATTAGTTCAGTTTTTCATAAATCAACAATATAATACATAATATTAATTGTGAATTTTTTAAACTTACCGACATTGCGTTGTGGACCATGTCCTTAACCTCCTGTGGGACCTCGCCCCAGTTTGACCACAACATAGGGACTTTACCCCTAATGAGCGCTTCCACGCGGCCGGAGTACATCCTCGTCTTCCCGCCTGATATTACGTTGCCATCCCTGTCAGTATCGATGACGATCTTTCCCGAGGTACTCACGGTATTCTCGAGAGCCTTCCCTGTGACGGGGTCTTTCTTCTTCCTTGTCGGATTGGCTCCGACGGTGCATATCACAAATTGATTATTAATACATTTTTCTTATTATGACATTATAAGAAAAAAATTATTTATATTTCATTACCTGAGGGCATTGGGGCAGACGCGACGGATTCTGACTCTGTCGCCGATGATGATACTCTAGCAGAAATAAGATCTGTACCAAAAGGCACGAACTGGTACGCTGCTGATGGGGTCACCTGCGGGGCCAGTGGATAAATCGGTGCCCCTGAGTCATCAACTGCAGGTAATACTGGTATCAACCGCGGAAGGTAGAAAAGAGGTGGCGACATCTGTACCCTAGATGACCCACCCTTCGAAATAGTAGGGCCCGGAGTCGGTGCCTTGTGTATCTCAAGCATACGTGGTGCAGACACCTCTGCTAGAATCGGAGACCACAGCTGCCCTGAGGAGTGAGGGATGCTCGGCTGCCTCGAGGAATGTGTGGCCCCTGGCTGTATGAAGGAATGAGTGGCGCCCGGCTACCTCTGCGTCGGCTTCAAAAGGGACGCACGTCGGGCTGTCATGGGGCCCTGAAGCGACGCTTGAGGGTTGCTAGACTTTCCCTCAGACGATTCGGACATGTGGCCCTTTGAACCCTTTGTTTTACTGAACAAGCCTTTCATCATGTTTAAAATATTAATTTATTAAATTATTAGAATTTTTAGTTTTAATTGAAATTTTTTTACCAACATATTATCATTATATTTTACAAACACCCATATATATTTATTTGCAGCAATATATACAAATAAATTTATATACATCAAATTTATCATATAATTCAATATATAAAACAAAAATATATTAATTTTAATTGTAATTTTGAATATTTTAATTAACACTTGTTATCAAAATTATATGAATATAGTAACAATTAAACTAAAACTATTAAATGTCATTAATATTTGTTAATTAATATTTCTATTAGTTAATTCATATTTCTAAGATCGAAAATACTATAATGATACTAACCAACCTAATTTTCTACTTTAACAAACATATTTTCCATTTTTGTAAGATCGAAAATATATTTTTGTTTGAAAATAGTATATATATATATATATAGAAACACTGCTCCCAACACCGAAACTCAAAGCCGAACGAGATCCAAAATGATATCCAAAATAATTCAATTCTCCAACCCCTATCTTATACATAGATACATACCAATATGATATCCAAAACAACAAAATAGTCAAAAAATACAATTGGAAATTACCTCGATTTAGGGGTTTCGGCTACTGCTAGAGAGAGAGAGAGAAAGAGAGAGAGAGAGAGAGAGGCGACAATGGAGGTAGAGGGGGAGGCTCGAGGCTGTGGAGCGCGGTGAGGGCTCGAGGAGGCGAAGGTTGAGGCGAGGATGTGGAGGCGGAGGTGAAAAAAGGGAGAAGAGAGATCTATACTTTTATATAGCCTAAATTAGTGCCGACGAAATAAGAAACTTGTCAGCTATAATAATGAAACTCATCGGCTATAGTTCAATAATATCGTTAGCAATAGTACTTTTATACTAATTTATTTAACTTATTTCAAATTTATATGTTTAATTAAATTTTTATACTAATCCGACCGTCAGATATCATTATTATGTTGAAACATGTATATGGATAAATTTTCAGCTTGATCTGACAATGTTAAGGACTCGATCCGGACAGTCAATACCGTAAGTCAAACCCCTAAATGCTTCGTAATAGTAATTTGACCATCTAAATTACGTATTTTGCCCGGACCTTCAACTGCAAATAGTTTCAAATCGATGAGACGCAACCAGTGGTATAAAAATTTTATGAAAAATAACCATCGGAGATAGGACTACATCTAGGGAGACATAATGAAAAAATGCATTGACCGCAGCTATCGGCACCGAAACTTTATCAGAATTACGTGAATTTTCAACCGTAGACATATTTCATCATTCCGGTCATATCTTATTGCACGACTTTTTTTCGTTTGAAGCTTCTACGTATAGTTTGTTTTTCAAACGGAACATCTACTTAACACAGTAAACAAATTATACATTAGTAGGCATGTTGTGATTGTGATGATTAATATTGTGAAACAAAAATCCGACCGTCAAATATCATTATTATGTTGAAACATGTGTATGGGTAAATTTTCAGCTTGATCCGACAATGTTAAGGACTCGATCTGGACGGTCAATACCGTAAGTCAAACCCCAAAACGCTTTGTAACGGTAATTTAACCGTCTAAATTACGTATTTTGCCCGGACTCTCAACTGCAAATAGTTTCAAATCAATGAGATACAACCAGTGGTATAAAATTTTTATGAAAAATAACCATCGGAGATAGGCTACCTCCAGAGAGAAATAATGAAAAAATGCATTGACCGCAGCTATCAGCACCGAAACTTTTTCAGAATTACGTGATTTTTCAACCGTAGACATATTTCATCGTTCTGGTCATATCTTATTTCACAACTTTTTTTCATTTGAAGCTTCTACGTATAGTTTGTTTTTCAACCGGAACATCTACTTAACACTTGGTAAATAAGTTATACAACATTAGTAGGCATGTTGTGATTGTGATGATCAATCTTGTGAAAAAAATCCGACCGTCAGATATAATTATTATGTTGAAATGTGTGTATGGATAAATTTTCAGCTTGATCCGACAACGTTAAAGACTCGATCCGGATGGTCAATCCCGTAAGTCAAACCCCTAAACGCTTTTTAACGGTAATTTGACCATCTAAATTACGTATTTTGCCCGGATCTTTAACTGCAAATAGTTGCAAATCGATGAGACGTAACCAGTGGTATAAAATTATTATTCTATTTATTTAACTATAGCCGACAAAACATTAGGGTATTCGTCGGCAATAGTATAGGGTTTAGGGTTTATGGTTTGGCCGACGAAATATTAGGGTATTCGTCGGTCAAGATTGTTTTATCCGACGAAATACATCTTAATTCGTCGGCTAAGATAGTTTTAGCCAACGAAATACATCTTATTTCGTCTGCCAAGAGTGTTTTAGCCGACAAAACATCATACAATTCGTTGGCTAAACATATCTTAGCCGACGAAATATGGCCTATTTTGTCGGCTAAAACTGAAAAAATACATAAAAAAGGACACAAGGTAATTGGGCGGCTGAGGGCGCGGCGATATGCGGTTGGGTGGCGGGCTGGAGCGCGGCATGGGTGATACTGAGAGAGAGAGTTAGAGTGTTTTGATAGAGTTAGTGTTTTGAGAGAGACCGAGAGGGATAGATTCAAATCTAAAAACTTGAGGATTTTAGCCAACGACTTAAAAATGTTGTCAGCTAAAGTATAGTAGACAAAAATGTCATTTATCATCGGCTAAACTTTATTACCCGACAATAAATGTCAATTTTGTCGGTTAAACTGTGAAAAATACTAAAAATACCCGACGATAATTATATATATATATATTCATCGAAATCAACTCAAAATCAACAATATAGAACACATACGTGTATACGTACCTATATATAATATATTATATAGAGCTTCACGAACTCATTTTGGACAGATTCCATCAACACCCAACTATTTGAGAGGGATTTGTGTTTTTCATACCGTTTTTTTTGAATAAATGTGATGCTGCTTAGATCTGTAAATATAAAGAACTTTAGTCGACGAAAGAATAATCTCATCGGCTAAAGTATACAATTTTTGTCGCCTAAAGTCTAATGTCGTCGGCTAAAGTCTATATTTTCGTCAGCTAAAGACCAAATTTCGTCGTCTAAAGTTGATAATAGACGACGATTTTTTTTCGACAATAGCCGACGACATTTTTTTCATCTGCTAAAATACTTTAGCTAACGAGTAAAAACTTTAGCCAACGAAGTTTTTTGTCATCGGCTAAAGTATAGTATAGCTAATGAAAAAAAAATCGTCGACCTGATTTTGGTCATTTCGTTGGCTAAAATGTTTTTTCTGATAGTGAAATTGTGTGAGCCTATTGTCTTTCCATCTATTTTCGGTATGTAATAATTTTGAATATCTTAAAAGATAAATTCATCTAAATGGAACACCAACTTTCAATGCTTATAAACTTTAGTACACCAACTTTCTAAAACATCAGAACGATACACCATCTTTTCAGCCCGACCTAGTATTGGTATTTTTAGCTGTCAACTCCGTTACCTAAGTTACTAACAAATAATTTTTAATGGGTATTTTTGTCATTTCACAGGTCTGAAAATATCTTGGTTGGTTGCTCAGACTCGGCCTCAAGAAGATCAATTCAACCACAACATTCTCCCCACTTTCAGGTCGGAGCTATTCCAACTCCTCAGAACTAGAAACCTCAACAACTTTGAAAACTTTCCTGTTTTGACTGTCGATAATTGCTCCTTCTTAGATCAAAAGAGGATCTATCAACGCAGTGGCTGCTCAAATACACAATCCTAACACACAAATGAATCCAAATTCCATAACAACCCAAAATAAAAAAAATATTAAAAATAAATAAACCTACATGCAATTCCATATAAAGCTTTGATCTTTATCAAAATCTCACACTAGTAGCGAAACCCAAATGCAATTCTATCTAAATCTTTGATCTTTATTAAAATATCACACTTTAAGCGGAAACCCAGATCAATATAGACTCTCAAAGCTTGAGTTGACTTACAAGATTCTTTGTCGGCAAGTTTCTAACTCTAAAACACGGGTGTTTCAGCCTCTCTTGACGGCGGTCGTCGTAACTTGCTTGGTCTCTGTCCAAACCCATATCGTCTTCTTCGATCTGCTAAACGATGTCGTAGAAGAAGAATCGACTGATGAGTTTTGGATGGCCTTAGAAGAAGATTGGTACTCCTCCTTCTGTATCTTAGTTCCGCACAAGAATATCACTTGAGGCCGAGTCTGAGCATCCAACCAAGATTTTCAGACATTTGAAATGACCAAAATACCTATTAAAAATGACTTGATAGTAACTTTGGTAACGTAGTTGACGAAGTTGACAGCTAAAAATACCTAGGTCGGGCTGAAAAGATGGTGTACCGTTTTGATATTTTAGAAAGTTGGTGTACTAAGGTTTATAAGAATTTAAAGTTAGTGTACCATTTGGATGAATTTTTCTCATCTTAAAATGTATCTGATATCTGAGTGGAGCACAACAGAAACACATTCATTTTTTCCCTACTTCATAATTACAGTTCATGAAAATTCTATGACAACTTTTTTGTTATTTCCTGAATTGTATGTATAACTGTTAACATGCAAATCACAAAATAAGAATAAAAGTTTTGTAATTATGTAGTTGTTGTACCAGCTTTTTTTCTATTCAAATTTGTCGAGGACAGAAGAAACATATATTTTATTTATGTTTAATTTTTTGAGTAAATGTCCATTTAGTACTTATTATTGAGTCTTGTTGCCAATTTCAATGAAAAACATTTTCCATTGCCCATTTCAATGTAAGGAAACATCATTTGAGCCCAAATGGACAAATTTTATTAGTCTTAATAAACCATATTATTTTAAGACAATCTTGCCGTTATCTCTTAAAAACATAGAGAGAGAAAGTGGGAGTGAGAGAATACTTGGCCGGATTCTTACCGTATTCCGGACACCGGTCGTCGGACTTCGGTCGTCGGATTCCGGTCATTGGTTTTGAAATTTCTTTTGTTACCGGTTAGTGACCCCAATAACTCATATTTTATCTGATTACCAGATTCCGGCCACCGGTAACTTCGTTACTAACTCCTAGTAACTCGTTACTTACCCCAATAATCAGTTATTAACCCCCAACAGTCAGTTATCGACCCTCAGTAATCAGTTGCCGACCCTTAATAATCAGTTACTGGCCCTCCATATTCAGTTACCGACCTCCGGTAATTGGTTATTGACCCCCAACATTCAGTTACCGACCCCCAGTGATCAGTTATTGATCCCCAACAGTCAGTCAGTCAGTCACCGACCCTCAATAATCAGTTATTGACCCTCAATAGTTAATTACTGACCTCCCATAATTGATTATTGACCTCTAACAGTCAGTTACCGACCCTAGTAATCAAATCAACACTCAATCCCATCGTTCAAACAAGCCCACTCAATCCCATCATTTTTATGCATATATTGTCTTCCTACATAATATCCAATCAAAATCACTAGAGCTTCAATTCCTAAAATCCAATCAAAATCTCACATTTGCAGAAGAATTAAAGCCCTGGCAAGCCGATTTGCAATTCATCGACGACGAGACTAGCATCAGCTTCACCGAAAACGATAAAGTCAGATGTATCCTTGATGTTCCCTCCCGATTCTATGAACGAAGCAGACGACATCAAAATCCGAAGGAGGAGATCGCAGATGGAGGTAGTTGATTTCCTGCAGCAACGAAGGTTGCAGAGGGAAAATTGGAAGATTGCGGCCGGTGTCTTTCGTTGAGGCTACGTCGACGTTGGCGTCGAATCGGCTTCAAGTCGCCGTGGTGTCGTCCACGAGTGAGAGTGAGAGACGTGACGATAAAGCCGGAGGCGCAGAGAGTTCTGGAGGCGTTATAGGAGATGATGTGGCTGATGGTGGTGGAGGATTTGGAGGTTTGGGAGTCGAGAGAGGCAGATCAGACGGTGGTGGTGGAGTCGACGGTGAGCGTGATGTAGAGGATAGTGTATCAACAAGTGGAGTAGGAAGAAGACGTCGTTGATTCTGATGATCTGGTGTGGTTGTTGAGAGAAAGAAGATCAGGAAGAGAGAAGAGAATGAGAAATATATGTGATATATACGGTTTTAATTATACAGGACAATAAAGTCTTTTTGATGAGATTCATTAGAATGGACATGTTAGATATTCATTGAAATGAGTTTTAAATTCTTTATTTTTGTACAAATAGTCATTCCTTATTTTTTCCTAAGTAAAGTCATCTGAGCTAAAGCATGAGCTACTGAATTAGCTTCTCTTTTGACAAAATACTCTAGCATTTAAGGCAAGATGAAGGTTCTCTTTCAAATCTGAGAGAAGAAAACCCAGAACAGAGCTATCCAAAGAACCTGAGTGGAGAGCCTCCACCAATGCTTGAGAGTCTGTTTCCACCAAAACAATACAACACACCTTATCAATTAAATGAACACATCTTCTTCGTCTAATAATGATAATCTTATATGCATTCTCTGAAATGGATAATTGTTAGTTATTAATAGAGAGATTTTAGGTGCTTGCGATAAGGTGCCTAAACTTCGTTAATGCGAAACAGGCTTCATAGATTTTCATCCGTTCAAGACTACCGGGCCTGTCATTTCTTTTGCACAATGCTGAGGGCAACACTAAGGACTTCATTGACCAAATGGAAGCTCCCTCTACCTTTTTTCAATTGGGTAAAGAAAGATTCCATTTTGTCACTGAATCCATTTGAGACATGCTTCCATTTGATCAATGGGTCCTCAGTTTAGCCCTTAGAGAAAGTGATCGTTTCATCTCTCTAAGCCTATATGATTCTCTTAAAACAATAGCATCCATTGAAGCCTCTCTCTTCTTCTTTACGTTTAGCGCAATGCTAAGGGAAATACTAAGGACTCCATTGACCAAATGGAAGCACATCTTTTAATTGGCTTCGCCGTAAGAAAGATGCTTCCATTTGATCAATGAGTCCTCAGTTTGGCCCATAGAAATATTAGACAAAAAGTGATGCTTTGATCTCTATAAGCATTTCCGAATCTCTAAAACTCTCACACAAACAACTACCTGAAGTTTCTCTTCTGCATGAACTTGTTCAGGAGTCTCATATATATAAGGCTTTGTCTGTGGTTTTATGCTTGGGCCAGGTCGTCAGCTTAACGGAACTTGATTCAGTTTGGAGACTTGAAATAAAACGGCCTCTCCTTAAATAAATTTCATGGAAATTGTGTGACTGTAATACTTTTACATAAGTTTTTCTTGCTTCGTAAGTGTGTGAATGTAACTGGTCTCGTCAGCTTCATAATTAAAAATCTTGTAAATTTTGGAAACTGTTCATGTTTGAATTCAGATCTGGAGCGTATACCATATGAGTTACAACATAAACGCACATCTTTAGTGTGAATGCTTTCTTCTGTTTCATAATAACATAACCTGAAAATTGCGTGAGTGGACTACTTTTGCTGCTTACTAAGCTTGAATAGTTGAATGGGTGGAGCATCTTGTAAATCAGCTACAAAAGTAACGTACTTTTATTTTGAGTGTTTTCTACTCTCTCATACCCTTCCTAGCTCGGAAGCCCGGAGTTCTCCGCTTTCCACTTTGAAATCAGAAGGAAAGCGGAAGCTTTAAGGAAACGGCCGGAAGCGTGCTTCTGAAAAAAAAAATTAGAAGGGGGCTGGAAGCGTGAGCTTACGATTTGGAAGCGCAAGCTTCTAATTTCTCTGCCTCTGCAAATTAAAAACCCAATTCACACAAATCTCAAGAATATATCCGTCGACTTTTCTGCCTCTACTATGTCAGACGTTGTCATCTCTTTCTTTGTCGTTCGGTCAAGTGTCGTCGTCGTCGTTGTCGATCTCGAGTGGTGTAAATCGATAGGTTGGATTAGCTGGGTAGTATCGATTTATATGGACGCTGTGAGTTTCAATTCCAGAGATGGAATGTTCGTTGTTTGGGAATTTCATTCAGAATTTTTGATTGCATTGGTGTTTCGGTGCTTTTGTGTTTGCTAGGATAGAGTTTGCTCAATTAAACGAAGTGTTGGATATAGACTAGAGTTCTCCGATGTTTATGCCTTTTAAATTCTATTCAATTTGGAGTTATTATTCCCTGTACCTAGAACACCACGTGACATTACCATTTGGTGTTCTCAGCCAATCATATCGCTCAGATTCATGTGAGGATCAACAGGGTGAAAAAAAATTAAAAGTTTTTAAATACACCAATCAAATGATAAAGACGAAACAGTTAGACTAATGAGAATAATATGGACCATATCCACCTGGTATTCCAGGTACAAATAATAATTCCCTTCAATTTGATATATTTATACTAACAAATTAAATTATGTACGAAGGTAATTACTAATTACATGAATCCTAAAAATGGGGTATCACATTATTAACTGTCTTATTTGGCTACAATGTTTACTAAACTATTTTAGTTATTTATACAATATTATCATATTCATAATTATTTAAATACTCAGATCTAGTGATGTTAGTATTTAAAATAAAATTAGAAAATGTTAGAAATATCATGATATTTATTAATATATATATATATATGATTATTTTATTTTGACTCTTCTAAAAAGCTTCCCTTCCAACAATTTTTGAAAAAAAAACGCTTTTAACGTACGTTTCGCTTCTGTTTCCACTTCCGTTTATGTGCAACATAGCTCATGGAACTTGTGTGGGTGAAATACTTTTGATTATTCCTAAGTTTGAATATTATCCGACAGTTATGGAATTCCATTTTTTGAAATGTTGCCTTGTTGATACATTTCATAGTAGTTTTAGAACGAATATCTTGGTCTCAGTACATCTGATATACCATAAAAGAAATGAATTTTGTTAAAAAAAATTAAAGAGCTAATATCTTTAATCCTCTATTTGGAAATTGTTATTTATTTTTTTAAAAAACAATATATATATAGAGGACCTCCTTACTTTAAGAATGTGAGGATTTCTACTAATTTACATTAGTAGATGACTTCATTTAACGATCTCAACCGTTGATCCTCTAGATTCAAATGTAAGAAACATGTTTACAAAATTTCATCTAATTCCATCATTATTTGGTCATTCAAATTGACGTAAACAATTGTAGGCCATTAGATAAAACTAAAATGAATATTGTGCTAATCAAATGATCAAAGGTTTTTCATTTAGGCTAATTTTTTGTAGGATTCAATGTGGGTAAGTAATTAGTGAATGAGTAGCTTTGATTGTCAAAAAAACATGCTACAACTAAAAACATATACATATAAGAGTCTAAGAAGCTTCTCTCTTGATCCGGACTATATATATATATATATATATATATATATATATATATATATATAACTTTTCTTGGATACAAACGTCCGCACAAATCGTTTTGGTGCAGATTTTTATTTTTGCACCACTTTTTGATCGAATTTCCTTATTTCTATCGTCTAGTATCTAGATAATATTGTATATATCATCTTTGTAAAATTTCAGCAAATTTGGTGATCGTTAAGGCCCTCAAAATTGCGTTTTTCTATTATAAACATGAACGGTTCATCCAATTTGGTGACCGATAAGGTGCGCAAAACTGCAAATTAAAATTATAAGCATGAACGGTTCATGTTTGGCAGATTTGATGGATCAATTAATTTCAATTAGTTCAAAGCCTTAACGATCACCAAATTGGATGAAATTTTGCATAAATGATCTACATAAATGAATCTAAGTATTGAACGGTAGAGATGTTGATATGTGATCTAAAAGTTTGTCTAACGTTTGATCCCTCATATATGTCAAAAAATGAATCCCTTAGAGGAATGGATATATATATATATATATATATATATATATATATATTAAGAGATTCCTTATTGTGGTTTATATGAGGGATGAGGAATTTGAAAAACTTTTTAATCACTAAATCGCAGCTCCACCATTCAACCACTAGGTACAAGAGTACGTATATCATTTCTGAAAATTATCAGCTAAATTGGTGATCGTTAATGCTTTGAACTTGCTTAAATCAATGGATGAATAATATCTGCCCAACCTGAACAGTTGATACAAATCGTAGTTTTAAGCACCCTAATAACCACCATATTGGCTGAAAAATTTCAAGAATTGATTCCCTCGCAGTTAATTAACCATCATTAACTATATATATATAGTTAATGACGGTTAATTAACTGCGAGGGTATCATCATCGGCGACAGATTCGGAATCCGTCGCGTTTGCCCAAACGCCCTCAGGTAATGAAATATAAATAATTTGTTTTCTTATAATGTCATAATAAGAAAAATTTATTAATAATCAATTTGTGATAGGCAATGTCTGAGCCAAGCCGACAATGAAGAAGAGAGGCCCCGTCACAGGGAAGGCTCTCGAGAAGACCGTGAGTACCTCGGGAAGGATCGTCATCGATACTGACGGGGATGATAATGTAGTATGGGGCGGGAAGACAAGGATGTACTCCGGCCGCGTGGGAGCACTCATTAGGGATAAAGTCTCTATGTTGTGGTCAGACTGGGACGAGGTCCCATAAGAGGTTAAGGACATGGTCCACAGCGCAATGTCGGTAAGTTTAAAAAATTCACAATTAATATTATGTATTATATTGTTGATTTATGAAAAACTAAACTAATAAACGTTTTAATGCAGGTGTGGTTTGACGTTCCCCAGCACCTGAGGAACACTTAGGCGGACGTTCTCATGGGGGAATGTACGTTGGAAAATTAATGAAAAAACAAAATTATATGTGTAATTAATAATATTTATACTTTTTGTGGTATCTGTAGGTACAAGAAGTGAAAGAACGAGTTGCGGACCCACTGGACTACGCATGAGAACGCACGTTCTGGTACCCCCCCTTGAGTTCCAGTTCAGGGAGTACGAGTGGCGTTGGCTTCTGATATCAGAATTCAACAACCCTCATAAACATGTAATTAAAAAAAAATTTCTTATATTGTTATTAATTAGTACGTTTTAAAATATTTTACTAATTTTTTATTTTTTTCCTTTGTAGGCCGTTTTCCGGGCGAACGCTCAGAACCGGCAACGTAACACAAGGAACCATCATGCCGGTTCAAGACCGTTCGCATCGTTGATGGACGAGGCGGCCAGGGAACATCTAGAAGTCAACCGGTACGTCTATACGTACGAGAAGACAGATCTTGACGCCCAGGAGGATATTTTAAGTTGTTTTACGTTTTCAAATTTTTAAATTATATATATATATATATATATATATATATATATTTCAAAATGTTAATTAATTATCTTTTCCTATCCAATTAGGCGAAGGTGAGGCAGGCTAGTGACGAGGTGATGACTGCTATAGTAAGGGAGGCATGGCCAGACACGCAGGAGGAAGACATGTCCGAAGCCATGTCTCGGATCGACACTTCGGATCTCAGGGTTGGGGCGAGGATCATGAGCACGGGATTTCCACCGTGAGGAAATAACTTCTACTGTCGGGGTCTAAGAAAGAAGGGCGAGGGGTACTGAAGACCACTCCCGAATTTCAAAAAAAAAACAGTATCGACCAGCAACAAAACGAATCAGCTAGAGGCGGAAGTTCAGATGCTACGGGAACACTAAGCTGTTTTACAATATATGCCACGCAGCAGGCACATCAGCAGCAGATATTCCAGTACTTGCAAGAGTTTTAAGCTGCCCAGCTTCAGGGACTTCCGGCTCCGCCCATGCCTACGCCTATTCCCCTACCTCAGCCGTCGCAACCTCCTCAACAGCAACTTCCTCCTGGCACCGATATAGATTTAGATGATATATATTTTCTATAGTTTTATGGGTTTTTGAACAATTAATAAATAATTTAATGAAAAACGTTGAGACAACTTTTGATGGTGTTGTTGGTTATTATATGAAATTTTTTGTGTAATTTGCAGCTTGCTTGGATGGTAATTAAGAAAATTTGTGTTTTTTTACTATAAAAAATACTATAGCCGACGAAATTTACCATAATTCGTCGCCTATAGTATTTTTCTATTTTTTTTCAAGGTTTAGCCGACGATATGTGGCTTATTTCGTCGGGTATAGTTGTATTTAGTCGACGGAATTTACTATAATTTGTCGGCTATATTTTTTATTTTTTTCAATATTAAGCCGACAAATTTTAGTATATTTCGTCGGCTATAGTTATTTTTTAATTTTTATTATAAAATACTTTGGCCGATGAAATATTTATATTTCGTCGGCCAAAGTCACACCTAACATGCCGACGACAATATATTTTGTCGGCTTTAGTCTTACTTTAGCCGACAAAAAATAGAAAAATAAGTCGTCGGCTAAGTGTTAAACTATGGCCGACGACCAATTTTATTTCGTCAACTAAAGTCATAGCCGACTAGTCTTTGTCGACGACAACTCGTCGACAAAGATCTTAGCCGGCGAATTTGGCTAACAGTCCAACGAAATTTTTTTGTCGGCTAAAGTGTTGATCCTAATAGTGTAAGGACGTTCTTACCTTCATTTTGATGTAAATTTCTTTAATTTGATCTATTTTTCGATCAAATTTTCTCAACTAAGTAATTCAGAATCCATATATATATACACATGTTTTAAGCACCAAATAATATATAGTCATATAGATACAATCACTCAAAGATCAAAATGCTACCTAGCGGACCCAATATCAACACCATGAAAGCCTACGTGTCATGTGATACTCGTAGCTGGCTTTATTAGTTGATCAATTCAACCTAGTTAGAAGATTGAGAGGAGGAGATGGAGAACATAGTGATGAAGATGAAGTTTTTTTTCTATACAGAGATGAAGATGAAGATGACACATATTAGATCAGAGAGAATAAAAATAAAAAATAGGGTTAAATTGATACAGATACAAAAGCAAGAAATGAAAAAAAAGAAGAATTTTTGTAATTCAGAAAACTAAATTAAAAGTCCACATAAGGTGGTCTCTTGATGGTTTCATAAATAATTGGTTCACATAACGTTACTCTTTTTTTCCTACTTCGTAATTACAGTTCATGCAAATTTTAGGACAACAACTTTTTCGTTGTTTCCTGAATTGTATACGTACCTATTAACCGATCACAAAACAAGAATAAAAGTTTTGCAATTATGCAGTTGCCGTACCAACTTTTTTCAATACAAAACTGTGGAGGACAAAAGAAATGTTATTTCAATTTTTTTTAATAGTTCGTCATTTTGTTATGTTTTTTTGGATAATGAAAAGAAACTTTCATTAAAGGCAACACCCAAATCGGCCCAACAAAAGCTGACACCCAAACATAATACAAGACTAGTAAGGAAACATTTTCCTCTAATTCAATAAAACTAGAAATAGAAAGAGTCTCTACAAAAGGGCACAGAGTCAAATTACTTTGTTTGTTCTTCCATAGTCGGAGGACATGGCAAGCCATCGTTCCTGAGGACGGAGATTAAGAACATTGGTGGCTGATTAGCCCATCTTTAAAGACCCACTGTCCGAGTGGCAAGCATGGCAGCGCAATGAGCGGCACCGTTCACTCCACGAGGAGCCCAGCTCCAGATACAGTCATCGAACCCAGAACTTAAGATCCGAATTCGATTGACAATCGGGTAAGTCTTCCAGTTCTTCAGCTCATGATTTCGAATCTCATTCACTTTAAACTCTTAGCAGCACCGTCGATGAAATTTCCAGAATTGTCTCGGACTACAAATCCCACACGTGTATGCATATCAGAACTCCAAGCTGCATCACAATTAACTTTCAAGTAATTCCTCATTATGAATGAGTCCGTATTACAAATAATTGTTGGGTGATGTTGGGATGCTTCTGCTTCCATGAATTCAATATAGCCTAGAGCCTGTTTCTTGGATCTGCCCCATAAAGTGGGTAACACCCTATATACTTACCAGATCCTCCACTTTCTCCAAACCCATGAGCTCACATACTAAGCGAGACATCTGAGCTGGGGTGTTTAGAGAGAATAACACGAAATTGACTAGTGTTCTCTGGGTTTTCCACCTTTGGAATCAAAACAATATGAGTTTCATTAAGATTCCCTAGGGAAACCCTTCCAGCAACAAAATCATTGGCAGTCTGTGACACAATATCCTGCACAATCCTCTAATACTTATGATAAAACAATCCTGGAAAGCCGTCGGGCCAGGAGCTTTCAGTGCCCCTAACTGGAAAACAACATCCTTACCTCCTCTAGAGAGACCTGTGTAATAAGTTACCACTAAGGACACTCCCAGTAATGCATTACCCCAGTCTCTATACCCTGTACTAGAAAAAATGAGCTTGAACTGATTTTCAAACTCCATTCTAATATTCATTTCTCCTGTCACCCAGTCACCGACAACATTCTGTATCTTTAGGATTTTGTTCCTTTGCCTACGCTGGACAGTTGAGAGGTGAAAGAACCTCGAGTTTGAGTCACCAATTTGCAACCATTTGACTAGTCCTTGGGTGCCAGAACTTTTCCTCTCTAAGCCAAAGAGAAGCAAACTTAGCTAATAAGACTCGTTGCTTCTCACTACTTGTAAAAGGTTTCTGGTCTTGTAGTTCTTCCAACTCCAACAGACACAACTGTATTTCCTCTTTATTACACTTTGGATACTTCTAGTGCTCCATCGACTGATTCGGAATTTACACCTGTTAAGGTTTGAAATCCAGTTCCCTAGATTGGATCTCCCATAATTCCTCTACCAACAATCATCAATGATAGACTCCAGTTCAGGTTCATCTGACCAACCAGCTTGGAATTTGAACACATATCTCTTTTTCTTCATCTCCATGCAAGTAGAGATCATGATTGGAGAATGATCTGATCCAACCCGTGCTAGATGGGTAAGAGAAGACTTCGGCCATTGCAGAAGCCAATCCTCACTGATTAGAGCTCGATCGAGTCTTTCCTATAAAATAATACAGCAACCTTCTTTCCGTGCCCAAGTGAACTTCTGACCCTTATAACCAATATCAAACAGATTGTTTGTATTGATAAAGTTTCCCAAAAATCTCTTAATAAAAGGGTTCCATGGAGCACCGCCCTCCTTCTCTTGTTGATTTAGCAACTCATTCAAATCACCTATAACAAGCCACGGGGTATTATCCCCCTTGTCTTGGAAAATCCAGCTTTTCCAAAACACTTCCTTGTCCTCTGCATAAGGAGGCCATACACCCAAGTAACACGAACAATGGATCCAGAACAAGGGAGGGTTATATTCCTCTCAATGAAGTTCTTAGAGTAATCCATCACATCAACTCTAAAAGCCTTCTTAGGCCTGGCTTTACGATGCAACCGATAGTACGGAGGAATAGTGGCTCACTGGTTGGAAAAAGTTGGATGGAGGTTGTTCCGGGCAGAGATGTGAAAGGGGCAGAGGGTAAAGGTTAGAGAGAAAAAGGACTACATTATTCTCTAAACCCAAATTCTGCCTCACTCTTTCACTCATCATTTCGTCATTTTGTTATGTGGTGATTATAGTCGAGTATCTTTCATTTAAATTGAGAACTTAAGAGACAGCCGGTCAGGTCAGAGGGCAGCTTGGATTGTGTGTATGACTTAGGTCATGGTCTAAGTTTGAAAGGGGAGGCTTACTGCTTTATTGGCTAGTAATAATCTTATTGCTCTGAGTTGCTTGTTCTATGCTTAACTTGGGGCATATCGATATGCAAAATATGAACAAGTTTATCGTATCTGTAGCTTGATTAAGTGACTTTCATTTGCAACTGAGTTCTTGATGCCTCTCAATATATTGTGAGAGCCCGAACGGATAGAAAGAGTAAAAATGTTTTGGATTAGTTTAAGGGTGTTCTAGGATATTTTGTCATGTGTGTCTTACCATAATATCGTTAGAATATATATCTAGAATATGACTATATATTTATTTCTATTATCATATTGGTACTTTGTAATACCATATATAAAAGCTCACTTATCAATGAATATGATTATAATTATTCTTCATATCTTCTCACATCTATTTTCAAGTAGCTCTAACCCGTGCTGTTAACTAAATAGAAAAAAACCTAGCTTATGAAAAAAAAATCCCACCAATTTTACCTGAGGCACCCAAAAAATTTCTATGTGCACCCATCCATGAATGCAGCGTGCTTCCCAGTGTGTTCAGGCCGGATAGAACAAGAGCACACCATCTTGGAGCCGTGCATTAACCAAGCTGGCCTCGTTTGAGCGCCGCCATTTCCAGTTCAGTCGACCTTCAACCTCGACGAGACTTCAACCCAGAACGGCGGATGAACCACCACAACCTATACGTTCGTCTTGAGCCCTACCCAGACCTGGCACTGAACCTGGAAAATGAGCGGGTTTGGCGATTAGTGGGCGGGCTTTAGCTGTTAGCGGGTTCAACCCGCTAAGTTAATGAGTTATAGCGGGTTGAACTCGTTAAGTTCATGAGTTATCTGTTGGAACCCGCTAAGACCCACTAAGAAAATTTTTCATCCTTTCTTATATATTTTTTAATCAAATACCAAAAAAATCTTCATTAACGGTTGAAAGTTCAAACGATTTAGAGGTGATAAAGTTAAAAAAGGAAAAAGAGAGAGAGAAGAAAATGGATTAGTCAGATTTTCTCCTTTTTATTTTTATTTTTTTATTCCTCAGCGGGCCTTAATGGGTTAACTAGTTGACAACTCATTAACAAGTTATGTAATCAGACGGCTAGCGGACGAGTTTTTAACGCACGGCTAGCGGGCAATTAATGGGTAGCGGGTTGAATTTCCAAGTTGACCCGGCACCCTCCACCGGCTACAGATTTCAATCCGAGCATGCTCAGCAACTATTGTGCCATCGACCTCGATCTTCGACACGAACTCTGCCTGTCACCGACGAAGTCCTGCCCTACTCAGACCCGACCGCGACAACTCTAATCTCACAAACCCGTTCGACCAGGATCAACTCGATCTAAATCCAGCAATAGTGCCCAACCCGAATTTATCCAATTATTAACAAGGGGAAAACAGTAAAATTGTCGCTTCAGGTAAAAAGTTTTTCACCATTTTAGTAGAACAAGTCATTTATCATAGTAATTCTTTAATTACTTTTACTGTTTATTTATGGTGAATATCACTAATGTGCTTCATTTTTCATGTTACCATCGCACAATATATTGAAATGGAATTACGCGATCAACTTTGCTGCATACATGTGGAATTAAACATGAAATTTGGAATAACAATTACTCATATTAAATACAGTCTATTTGATTGACTAGCAAGCAAGATTTTACATTACCGGTCATTTTAAAGTTCAAATAACTTGACTCGGTGCTATTTGCAGGTTAATACATACCCCGTACAGGGTACCTCGAACCCCTTAATTTTGGTTGACCTTGAGAAATTAAAAAATCAAACCACAGTACCGTTAATACAATCAAGGTGTTGATCTTTAAAGTTTGGTATATTATAGCTCGGATCTCTTGATTTCGATCCTCAAGAACGACAAACCATTTTTTTAAAGAAGCATTGTTTGTGACATCTCTCGAGTCTCATATCAGCTTGGTTTTGTATGCAAGAGCAACATATTATGCTCATATGAGTTTTTGACATACTCAATACCCATAATCATAGATGCTGAGATTATACATCTCTCACGTTCAGAAGAAAAAAAACCCTACATCGACTTGTGAAAACAAAGTTACTAGTCATGTGGACTGATTACCACTTTAGCGGATTTGATCCTTATCGGTTTTTCTACGCCCTTCAAGTTGGTTTATTCCAAACAAGGCTTAAGTTTGATCAATCTATTGCAAACATTAAATCCATTTACGCTAATGAGATTGACATATCAGCCTATATCAGTGTGACTAACCCTTATTATGGGTAAGACAATCTGGGTCATGACAACGACAACACAAAACGCGTTAATGTCTACAAAAGAGGGGAGGCACCGATCATAGTTGTGACGCTCCCGGTCTAGACAAAAAAATTTCAAAACTACTCACATCAGCTCAGGACAATACAACGATTGTACATATTCAGATTACCAGTTCAAGAATTTTCAAGCTCATTCTTAAGTCGTGATGCATACAAAGAATCTACAAAGAGTACACGAAAAATCAATTCCCCATCGAAGTAGAATGGCTATGGGCACCGTGAGGAAAAAAAGAGTTGGCCCCGAGGCCGGGTGTTCTGACAGTTTGGGTGGCGCGCTCCATGGTCTTGTTATAGGTATTTTTTTGCTCGAGCATTACTCGCAATAAGAACTGTTCTTTCTCAAGTTTTGCTATCCGAGCGTAGTAAGCCTTCGCCTCGATGCGCTCCTTAGAGGCATGTTCGCGAAATTGATGAAAATCTCACTTTAATATTTCGAGATCTGCAATGGAATCTGTATGGGGATGGGGGCAGTGACTGTAGATAGGTTAGGATTATCATCTTGGTTGAAAAGAGCCTGCCCGAGCTGTGGCTCTGGGTCACTAGGGTTGTCTTCTATTTCGATCATTTTTGGGGATGGGTTAGAAAGTTGGCTGGTAATAGGAAAAATTAGGAATTCCTTCTAGCATCAACTGTGACTCCTATTCCGAGAGTTCAGAACGATGCAATACCACTGATCCTACTATTCGGTATCCTGCACAAGTAATAGCGACGTCAGGAGCCAAGACCGGGGTGAGCCTAGTCTTCAACTCTTCAATGCCTAAGTTAGAACTGTTGTGTGTAAGTGTCTTGGCAGAATTTTGACGCTAGAATAATCTTACCTTTTCTGTGGTCACTTGGTCTGCCTATATAGGTATGTTTTGGGAACCGTGTCATTCCTCCTCGATGTGGGACTGCTAGGAAGGCTCTTCACAATCATCTCTCTCCGAGGGGTTAGAAGGTAAGCCAAGGGGAATGGTGTGGCATGTTAGGTTCTAACCTAGGTCACTCACCTACCTAAGTAGCCTATGGAGATTGTAGGTAGGACTCAGCGGCCACCGGCGATCAGACATTCGATAGCTTTTTCGGCATAAGTGGGGGTCTTCCTCCCCATGTTAACAAATATATTGTGAATTGTAACCTTGAGACTGTATTCTCGCCGTTAGAAGGAGATACGAACACAAGTGTTAAAGTAGAATGACATGAATGTCGTGGTTTGTCACCACTAAGTCTCATATTGATCCCAAATTTCTTAGTGTTAAAGTGATAAGTTCAAATGCTGCATATATGTGCAAGGATTGAGGTCTTATGAAGAGAACTCGGTGTGACCAAAAGAAGATGGTTATGTCGCCATCACCATAGATGGTGATATGATGAAGCCATAATGTGGCAACATGGTGTCACATGCCATGTGGATACCTAAAAGAGAGTGATGCCCTTAAGTTCGACAATTACTCACACGATGGAGAATGCAAGCTTTGGCACAACCTGATCTATTTATCAATGATACTAAAATTCATCTCATGATGAAGTCCGAAGTGTGGTAATCATTGGAGGATGCCTTAATGTCAAATTCAAGAACATGCATATAGAGTTCTCTAGAAGCACTTACACTAGTGTACATGAGCACGTGGAATGATGATGCCGACACTGGAACTGTAAACCCTATCTAATATATCTTTGTTATAGAGCGTAGTGAGAACAAGATCTTAGACTCACCTTATGGCGCAAGGTCTCTCACTAACATGCTCTGAGATCGACTACGATGAGATGTGTTCTCGTAATGGATGTTGTTGCACTCCATTATTTTGTCAGTTTGGTAGTTTCAGAAAAACTGAACATTCATCTCATGAATGTGGTCATATATCATCTCTATGGGATCAGAGATATACAAGAAAGTCTTGAAGAGACTTCAATCACTCAAATCAAGTGACTCTAGACCACAGGAGCTTGTAGTTTCCAAGAGAGGTTGAAATGCACACTAAGTAACTTAATGATTTGGAAGGGATATGGTGAATAATGCTCTTGTGTGTTGATTCTGAATTTATATGGTCTCTCGATGCACAAGACATGTCAATATGTATCAAGCATCCGAAGTTAGAATGAAAAATATCTTAGGAAAGACATAATTTCATTATGAAACTCGACGATTGTATTGATGTTGATTATCCATCAATCAGTCTAGTAATGGAAATCAATGATTGTGTTGATGGTGTTTTTCCATCAATCTGCGTAGACAGAGTGATGCCTGCATATGGTCCTATGATTAGTCAAAGTCTTGTCTCTGAAAAAGAGATATCCGTTAATAAGTGGAATCTCATCTAAGTACAATAAGACACGTCATGTACTTCACACAATACGAATGATTTAACATCTCTCATTATAAAGCTAAATATAGCTATGCACCCATGCAACTCTAATGAAATGACATAAGAACATCTTTTCTATATCTTAAGAAATTTGGGCTTATTCTATCCCTATATAAAAAAGACAAAAACGAAAACGAAATCAGAATCTGCCAAGTTCCCTAGGTCAACTTCCACGGGACCTAAAGGAACGCTCACTCTCTATAAATCAATAAAATTGGTATCGTTGGAAATTTCTGTGTCTATTTTCCAGGTATACCAACCATTTGATCATAGCTATCATGTTGAATGAGTTATATCTTTTTTTGTAAAGTGTGGCTGATCTATCCGAGGATCAGATTTTTGCCAAAACAGTCAGTTGACTACGACTAGACATTGTGATCATCTCCGAACGAACCATAAGGTGTGTAACATATTTTTGGAAAGGTATGGATGTCTATTTTCCAGAACCATTTAAGGATCATCTATATCTATTTCCTACAAAAAGTTACAACTGTTTCAGTCACTGAAGGTCATGCTGAGCGAGAATCTGAATTTCTACGTGAACTTAGAGCATGATATAGATATTCATTGCCCAATGCCACATTTTAAGACATGTTTAAAAGACATTGATATGCTAAGTTATCAGAACTTCTATGAATGATCTAAAGATCCGGGGAGATACAGACTTCAAATGGAGTCTAGCACATACATGTCATTATCAAATGTGAAAGGTGCAGTTGTGCTCTTTTGTCCTTATAACAGGACTTTTGTCCCACTGGGTTTTCTCTTGGGAAGGTTTACATAGCATGCACTGCTTGTCTCGTATAGACTATTGATTAATATAAAGTTATTCAAGAATGATTGAATTTTCAATGAAGTAGTTGGTACATTGTACTTTTTTCTCCTATAATCAAGGTTTAGTTTTTTCCACAGGGTTTTTGTTACTTAATGAGGTTAAAAAAAGGTTCTAGGATATTATGTCATGTGTGTCTTGGCCTAATGTCATTAGGATATGTACCTAGAATAAGACTGTGTATTCTTTCCTATTACTATAGTGGTACTTTGTAATACCCTATATAAAGGGTCTCCTATCAATAAATATGAGAAAAATTATCCAAACAGTGTCTGACTTTAAAGATAAACAAAGCTTTGGTATCTTACGTTTCAAAAAATTCAAAACGGTATCTCACGTTCTTACCCCGACTGAAGAAAGGTATCTTGAACCGTTAGTTCTGTTAAAAAAAACTAACGATGTGAAAAGACTGATTTACTCTTTATTTTTAGAAACATGATCCAAACAGTGTCCGACCTTTTAGAGAAGCAAAATTTTGGTGTCCCAGATTTCAAAAATTTTAAAATGGTATCTCACGTTCTTACCCCGACTGAATAAAGGTATCTGAAACTGTTAGTTCCGAGTCACCAACATCCCATTCACCATCACTCCCATCTGAGCTCCTCGCCCTCCTCCAATCCACTTTCAGTCCCGACTTCATCGAGATCACATGGTATACATCGTTATTGTAGGATATGGGGCAACATCTTAATCTAAAATGAACCTCATTCAGCTACTTTTGTTTTTGATAACCATCAATTGAACACAGACGTTATCCAATTTTAACATAACCGTAAAGATTTAGAAAATATAACTGAGACAAAATAGTTCAGGTGGCTATGGTTGGTTAATGCGACTATCAAGTGCATAAAATCAAGTATTAGCATCGAAAACTGTATTATTCTCTGAGAGAAAGAGGACGTCGTGACGGATTGGAGAAGCCATGGTTCACTTGATCGTTATGGATTTTTGGAGGAGAGTCAGAGTAAGCTTGATTATGTTTTGGCTTCGACTCTGGAGAACTTCCTTGAGAACTGACTACAAACAGTTGTGTGTAAGAAGAGTTTACCAGTTTGGAAAAGTTTATTCTACAATCACATTCGATTACTATCACGACAAGATTGTTTTTCAACGACGACGCTGATCTTTTCTCTCTTCTCTTCCAACGGCACATCTATCTTCTCTCTTTCTCCAGCAGCGGCACTTCTCCTCTCATTTTTCTGATAGAGACGAAGATGACAATCTTTTTTCTTTTCTTTCCTATTTACTAAGTTATATTCACTCTTACATAAAACCTTTATTAATTATTGTTCTTAATTTTAAAGGTATATAATTTTAGAGATGAAAAAAGAATAAAAAAGATTTTTTTTTAACGGAACTAACGATCTAGATACCTTTCTTCAGTCGGGGTAAGAACATGAGATACCGTTTTGAAGTTTTTGAAACGTGAGACACCAAAGCTTTGCTTCTCTAAAAGGTCAGACACTATTAACAAAGGGTAAATTAGTCTTTTCATGTCAAAAATGTATGTCGTTAGCTTTTAACGGAACTAACGGTTTTAAATACCTATCTCCAGTCGGGGTAATAACGGGGATACCGTTTTAAAGTTTTTAAAACGTGAGATACCAATGTTTTGCTTCTCTTAAAGGTTAGACATTGTTTGGATCATTTTTCCATAGATATGATTATAATTATTATCCCTATCTTCTCGCACATATTTTCCTTAATCAAAGGGTAATATTTTAATATTATATAAACTTTTCTTTAGGCCTAGTTTGGTACAGACTTTAGAGCCGTTTTTAAGGTCAAAAGTGATTTTGGACTTGACTTGAGGTGTTTGGTAACCACCCACAAACTGATTTTAGTAGAATTGATTCTTTGAAAAATGGAAAAATGAAGCAGCAAAATCTGCCGTTTAACTAGTCATTTAACAATAGAAATCAAGCTCTTCCGCCTTTATAAGAGAAAATTTACTACCAAGTGACAACCCTGTTCTACAAAATTCAAAAGTTCATTTCTCAAGTGGAATCACACGGTCATACACTCTTTAAAATAAAAACTAATATGTACCTCTTATTAACTACTCATGAAAATCCAGCGTTCTCCTTAATCTGATATAACATGCAGCTTTCGCCTAGTTCGTTGACAGAATTTCCATCCTACATGCTATGCTTCTATACATGAAATGGATAATGCGTTGATTATTTATGCATGAAGGCAAACTAGGTAACTGAAAAGGATAAGAGCCATAAATGGCCAGGAGGTCCAGGAAAAACATTTATAAGTGTAACTAAGGAGATACAGCTTCCTTGTAGTGTCTGGAAATGAGCGTAACAGCTTCCCAGCTGTCATTTGTATGAGAAGCACATCTGCCCTGTTAGGTACTTCTATGCACTCCTAATGACAAAGTTCGCCAACGTCTTTTCTTTGACATAACCTGACAATGTAGGTTTCAGTTGTCAGCCCACTGTTCTTCTAGAGCCACTAACGATGATCACTATGGTTCAAGATAATGAAAGAACAATGGACTTGGCATAATCAACATTACGATATTAAAAATAGCACCAAAAATTATACTGATCTGAGAAGTGTCCATAAAAGATGCAACTAAACAACGAAATGTCCACAAGAAGTTTTCATAGCCCATTCTTTCTCCAGTATCTCATCATTTACGTAAGCTATTAAGAAATTAACTGCCTTGCCTCAATCCTTTTTTTCAGTGTCATGCTGCATTGCCTCATCTAATTTGCAACAGAAAGAAACTATTGAGTATAACATACAGACGTACACACTTGGGAAAAAGTACCTAGAAAAATGGATCCCGCAGACCAAGTATAGAACATACAAGGGGCAACTATGAGATTACTTTAGGTACCTTGCCAATGAAATGCACTACAGACAAAACTCACCTCGCAGGTAATACATATAATAAGATAGGTCATTTATGTATTGAGTAGATATATGAAAACTCTAGTATATACCTTAGATGATGGAGGTGGCAATGCAGCCTGGCACTTGACCTTTCCAGGTTCCGTCAATTGCCGAATCTCCCGGAGTTGGCTTGCTATATCTTCCAAAAGTTTTCGCTGAACTTTCTCCTTTTCTCTGTGCCCCACTGATAAGTTGAGCTTCTCTCTTCCCTCTTGCACAATCCTCAACCTTTCTCTAAGCCACTCAACTTCATTCTCAATTTTACATCTTTCATAGTCAACTGCAGACATGGAATTTCTTCTCATAACAGAAGGTGATGGCGACGTGTCTGAACTACCTCTGAAAGATTTATTGTTCATCTTCCATTTTTCATAATCAACTGCAGTCAAGGAATTTCTCCGCAAATCTTTAGGTTCTGTGTCTGAACTACCTTCCACTTTGTTGTCGATTTTCCATCTTTCATAATCAACTGCAGACATGGAATTCCTCCTCATGTAATTAGGTGTCATGTCTGGACCACCTTGGTGCAGTTTATTGTCTATTTTTGATTTTTCATAATCAACCGAAGACATGGAATTTCTCCGCATATTGTAAGGTAAAGCTTTGCCTTGGGAGCCATCCACTATCGACATCTCACTACCCATGTCTGAACCAACTCCATGCAATTTATGCTCAGTTCCCAACCCTGTCATACTCTTGAGTGTTTCAGTAATATCTAAGGTAGCAATTGCTAATAGCTGTTCACTTTTGTCTACACTCTTTTCATTATAGAAATCAGACTTCTCATTAATAACATGAACATCATGAACATGAGGCTCTGTATTTGACAATGAGCGAGGTGGATTCTTGCTTCCCTGATCCACATTGCTACCAGTGACATCAAGTTCATGTTTGTTAGGAGGACTAGTTTTTTCAACCAAATCAAGTCCCTCCGCATTCAATACCTGGACCTCTTTTCCTTGAGAAACAGGTCTCTCATCCACAGACACCATTCCCTTCTCTTGAAAATTGTGATTGATCTCATACATATTATTTAAGATATGTGAATGGCCGTCAATGCTTTGAAGCAAGTGCATGTCCATCTGCTTCAAAGAGTCACCTTCTTCCAAATCTGGAACTGGTAGTTCCTTCCCCAAATCCAGAGTGTGGTTTTGTGAGTCACTTGATGGAGCCCCATATTCTGAAGTACTATTTGCCAATTTCAACTTTGACTTCTCACTAATTGAATTGCTTGTCCGCTCCAGCATCAACAATAGCTCTTCACTTGGAAGCCATGAAATACTTTGACCTCCTGTGGCAGCAACATCATGCATGTCATCATCAACTTGATCGCTTCCAAAGAGTACCTTCCTGTAGTACTCAACTTCTTTCTCCAAGAAATGCATTTCCCTTTCTCTCCTTAGTATGATCTCTTTGAGAATGTTCATTTCCTCAGCGTCGTAAATTGATTTTTCCTGTATCATCCTCTGGTATTGCCTTGCCTCCATTTCAATTGATGCCTTCTCCTCTTGCAGACGCATTATCATGGCCATGGCCTCATCTGCTGCAGTAGCAGCAGCACTTCTCTCTTTCTCCAATTCATAATAGAGAGCAGTGTGGGCAGTATGCTCTTCATCTAGTGCTTGTTCCAACACCCGAACCATAGTTTTTTCATTACTATCATACACTGGCTTCTCATGCTCATTGCCTCCAAAATTTTCAACAGATGAAGCATCATTGTCGATCGATTTAGTTTTGCCAACATGTTCATTCAACTCAAGCCGCAATACTCTTTCTGGTCTCGGAGCTTCGATCCCATCTAACATAACATGAGCATCCACATATAAAGAAATATCAGCAAATATCCAGACATCCTGTAATGATGTAATTCTGCAAGAACTAATAGATCATTTACATAAAAAAAATATAAAAATAAAATAAGGAAAATAAAGAAAAATTAATTTTAAAAAAAAATCTAAAAAGCATGGGACTTATGCCTGAGCCATGAAGTACCTCAAAACTCATGCTTTTTATTAACTTGGAATATACTGTTACTTGCAGAAAAACATAAAAAATATCTCTGCATTAAATGTTTGCAGACATGACAACGAGATTCAGTTAGTGCATGGGTCCTCGTCTGAATATCAGAGGAGGCTCGGAACCACAAATATGCAATGAGTTCCCAATTACATGTGTAAACAATTATTTTCTGAAATATACAAGGCTAGAGTCATAAAAGTGCTAGCTTATATTTCCCAGTTCATCTATAAAAGTTATTGTTGTGAAGTATAAACAAGCAATTACATAATAGTAATAAACTGGCTTAGACAGTGAAGAAGTGCAGTACAAGAACGAAGAAATCTATTAACTAACATCTGGAAACCTAAAATAGCACTAACATGACCAAATTGTCAGCTTAAACAAACACTTCAGTGAAATAGTTCAGTTAAAAAGGATTAACTATAGGACAATAAAAACTCACCTGAACTGGAAGGAACTTCAATGCCCGGATTCCCCACTTTACTTATGCTGGATGGAGGAGTAGCAATGTCTCTTGCACCCGACTGAAACATATCATATGATGAAACCGAAAACCCCTTCCCATAATCAACAGAATGCCCCGTGTAGCGGCGTTGCAAACCACGAACTGGCCTTCTTGAATTGATAGGTGTTGCCATGTCTTGGGAATCCGACTGTACCACATCACACGAGGAAACCGAAAACAGCTTTGCAAAATCAAGAGATTCCCCCTTGCGGCGCCTACGAAGACCATGACTTGGCCTTCGACCACCAACCTTCTTTCCCTTATGATCCAACTGCCCTTCCAATTGCACAGCACCAGACTCACAACTCTGCTCATTCCCCGAAACAGCCCCACTTAACGCCTTCCCATCCGAAAACGAGCTGCACGATGCATCACCCTCAAACTCAAAGTGTCCATTCTCAGGACCTGACTTACATTTAGCATGCAAATGTGGGTCTCCACTCCACATTACATCAAAAGGGAACTTGCTCTTCAGCTGCAACTGAACTCCGCCCATGTTCTCACACGGGCCCTCCACTAACTGCTTCTGGAAGCAGTTATTGTTCTTGGGGTTCCCAAACAGCCCATCACAGGGGCATGGGAGACTTAATCCAAATAAATCCAAAAACTTTGATGTAAAATATGCAAGAGCAGAAGCACAGAGTAACAGATAGGCTATTGAGAGATCAAGAAATGCACCAACAAGCTCACTGAATGTCCATGAATGTATCATTTGGCATGCCATTTCTGATCAAATAATCATTTACCACTCTGTAAGGTAAATTCCAATGAAATAAATTACCATAACAATTACAAAGCAATCAAATAGAACAAAAGGTTGAAGCTTAAACACTTTCTATTTACATACAAGAGGATTGAATCTAAGAACCCACTGTAGAGAGGATTGAGGTGACTCGCCGCGTTGAGCTCCGTGATGTTTCTGTGTTTGGATGAGTGAAGGGGAAGGAGGGGTTGCCTGTTTTATGGGTTTAGGGGAGGAGGAAGGGGACAGGGTCGGCCGCTTGGGGGATGTCCCGAGGGTGAAACGACGACGTCATATGTTGCTTCGTCGTTGTTAGGCTTGGGAGGGTCGTGGAATTCAAACACTGCGGGGTTGTTTCGCATTTAGTGATGGATACGTAACAGTAGATCTCCTTATTTAGGTGGTTTCTTTCTTCTTTTTTTGAGTATCAAACCAAATCTTCAACTTTAATATCAGAAAAAAGAAACTTGAATATAGTTTCAAATTTTGTAACCAAAATATATATATATATATATATAGTTTCAAATTCTAAAAGCAAAGTCAAAATCTCACGTATTAGTATTAATTAAGGCAATTTATCTTATGAAACTGTCGTTTGTACCACGCCGTGATACATATGTGTAATGACGAATTGTGGACAAGACGAGATTTATAATGGTATACCTTACCTTCGATGAGCAAATCTACGTTCATTTAACATGTACTAATAAAAAATTAAAAGTTAATCATAAAATATTGATTTACATTCGTAGTTTATAACTATTTGTTGTGGAATTCAACATCTGCATACATGTGCACATATCATGTGGATGACTACGACAAACTTATTTAACACTAAGAAAAACTTTCTCTATCGCCCATTGTCGAATGCTAGTGCATGTTCGTATCCACCTGGTCTTGGCTTATTTTGGTTTGGTTTTGGTTGACTTTTGTGGTCTTTCCTCTTTAAGTGAGGTTTGGAGTGTTGGTCAAGTTGGTGTATCATGATTTTAGTCTTAATTCTAAAGATTGTTTGTCTTAACAGAGACAAACTATGATACTGGAATGTATATCATACTTTTATTTTATAAAAACTTAAACAAATATTACAAGTTCATGAATCAAATTACAATATTGAGAACAAATTTACCAAATTTATATACACTATTTACATAAAGTTAAACTAAATTACAACATTGAGAACAATTTGTTCAAAATTTTATAAAATGGTTATACAATTTGTAATTACAAAAACTAGAACAAAATTACAAATAAAATAACTCAATTTTACAATTTTGCCTACAAATATGTTGTCACATTTGTAAATGTGGGTATCACATACGAATATGTACCACAGAATTTTCCGTTTTTAACAATATAATGGTGTTTTCTTATTGTCAATGAAATGGAGAGCTGGGGAGATGCATCTACACATATACTAGTTTTGGTATATGATGTGTTAAGGGTTTGAATATTATTGAAACTTGCTATAAATATGTATCGATGCTTTTGAAATATGTTTAGTTACTATTGAACCAGATCCGTTATTATACATTTAATGGTTGGTTTGTTAGGTAGGGGGAGAGAGGGATTTTATATCCACTGCCCATCACTACGAGGGTTGTAACTTTGGATTTTATACAGAGTTAATGACCATTCACTACAAAAATAGAAAAAAAAAATGTCCACTAGATCTAAAAAAACGTTTAGTGGTTCTCATTTCAACTGTTTGTAGCAAAAAGACGAAAATACATAAACCTAATCAAAACCAACTCACTTCCTCACCTCTAATTCTCGATTATCTCTCAATATTCCTCTCTCTCTCTCTCTCAATCTCTCTCTCTCTCTGAGATCTAAGCAAGCGACATCACCTTTGCCACCACCATCTTTGGCGACCAGGTTCCTTGCCACCACCAGCATCCTCTTTGCTCGTCACTCTGCTTGATGATGAAGCCAGGCCCAGCCTCGACGAGGATGACGACGGACTCCCAGCCTTGACGTCGAATTCCCCGCCTCGAGGGCAGATTCACAACATCGACAACAATGCCTCTGTCTCCTCCTCCTCCTCCAGTAGGTTAAAGCCAGATCTAGTCTCTCTCTCCCAGCGTCGTCGCTCCGCCTTCGTGAACCACACCTCTGGCCTCCATCGCTACTTTCGTGCATGACAGGGAAGCCATAGCCTCGACGACGAAGCCACTACCTCCATATCTACTCTCTCTCTCACACACACTAAATCTGAATCAGATGAACGAGTAGAGATCGATAGCTAAGGGCAGTAATAATAGCTGAGATCATTAAGCTCAGTAAATTCTGTTGGTTAACATTGATGTTTTTTCATTGAGGTTAAAAACACGTTTACTGGAGTTAGTAAATTAATATCAGAGTCAATAACATGTTTATTAAAGTTAGTAGTTTATTATTAAAGGTTAATGACAAGTTTATTAAGGTCAGTAATTCATCCACCATAATTCGGAGATTAAATTCTGGTGATCATACATGTTTACTATGGTCAATAATTTGTTATTTAGGGTCAATAACATATTTACTAGGGTCAGTGATTCTGGCCACAAAATTTTGGTCACCGAAGTCTGGCAGCCGACGATCGAAGTCTGACGACCGGTGACCGGAGTCGATGAGGTTCTGGTAAACCCTTCTCACTCTTGCATTTCTATCTCTAAGCATATTTAAGAGGTGAGAGGTATAATGATTCTAAAATAATATAGGTTTTTAAGAGTGTCTTATAAGTTTAGACCTAATAGGCACAAATTTTCTTTTAAAAAGTTCAAATGATCAATTTTAAAAAAATGTTGGAATTGGTAGTAGAGTGCCAAATTTTGTAGTAAATGGACATTTTCTCTTTTATAAAGGGTTTTGCTATTAACACATCATTTTTTGCCATTAACACACCTCATCTCTTTTCTCATCCACATATTTCATTTTTATTTATAAGTTTGCCACTAAAATTTAATTCATGATTGGTTTTGAAAGAGATAATGTGTGTTAATAGCAAAAATGTGTGTGTTAATAGCACCACCCTTTATATATTATAGGATTTTATCTTTTTCAATAAGAAAAAATTCATATGTCTAATTACATAATCGACATCGACATAGAAATAGGCAATTCACTCACACCGGAATTCAATGTTATACACCTTATCTATGTGTGTCCTCTTGATATAAAGGTGTGCTACACTAAACTTGTGGGTTCATCATCTCTTTTTTTTTATGGTTATGGTTCTCGGTCCTCGTTAGCCATAACTTTTCGTAACTTAGGTTTTAATTGTCACACCCCGATCCTAGAATTATTTTACGGTTGGTTACTTTGGTCTTTTACCATTTAAAGTGACCGTTTAACCGTATAATGATCGTGAAGTTGACTTTTCGTTAAGTCAAGAATTTGGGGAAACTTCCTTCTTGAAAGTTGTAGAGGGCGTCGTTACGAGTTCATGGACACGTAGCACGCTCAAATCGGAGTTCGTATGGGAAAGTTATGAACAAAAGTATAAAGTTACTGTGCGGTTAAAAGGCTATATATAGGAGTTACCGGGGTGAAAAATCAGATTTTTCACCCCAGCCTTTCTTTCTCTCTCCCCGAGAGTTTCTCTCTCCCGATCGGCAAAACGCTGCCGGAGCTTCTGGCCGCCACAGCGCCGCCGTCCGGCCACCTCAGGCCGGCGCACCGGTCCCAAAAGCTCGGCCTCCGAGTCTACTTCAATCCTAGGTAAGCTTTCCGACCTAACTCGCCGTAAATCGGGAGAAATTCCGATTTGTTCTTGGTGTGTACAGTAGATTTTCGGGATTGAATTTCTCCCTCCCTAGATCACCAATTGTTGAGTTCTTTATATGTTTAGGATGGGTTTTAGGTGTACTACAATCCCCTAGAATTTGGTAGCTTGATTTGAAGTGTGTAGGAAGAATTGAGGATTTGAAGTTTGGTAGTGTAATTTTTCGGGGTCTACTGTTCATCGAGTTTTTGACTTAGTTAGAGGCCGAATTGGCCTTCGAGTTGAACTAGAAAGTTGTCTCAATTGACGAGACGAAGCTACTGGTAAAATTTGGTGGCGATCCGAGGTCGCCGGAATTTTAGCCGGAATTTCTGCCGGCAGCCGCCGGTGGCGGCGGAGCTGGCGGCGGTGCCGCCACTTTTTGGGCAGTTTTTCATGTCCATTAATTAGTACATATTGTGAGGAGTCTATGGTTAAAATTTGGTAATTTTTGGAGGTGTTTTGGTTAGGTTTTGGAATTGTTCTAGTTTAGTATTATTGGCGGATAATTAAATATTATTCCGACCATCGATTATTGCCGGTTAAGGTTTAAGGATTATTTTAAAGACTCCTAAGGTATTGGTGAAATGGTTGAATGGGTGTCCATAGTAATTCAACGACTTATTACGTGACACCCTAACGTCAAGTTAAAGTGATTGAGGAAAGTTCGGAAGCTTAGTCGGACTTCCGGTAATTTGACTTAAGAGTCGATAACCGGGAAAGGAAGTCAAAAAGGTTAAAGTGTCATAAAAAGGAACTTGGTCAACTTGTGGTCAAATCGGAGTTCCTGGTCAAACTAGGAATAGACCAAGTCCACGATGGTATGACTAATATAATGATTTGTTGTACAGTCCCTGGTTGCACGTGAGACGGGTTCGACTACGTGTTAGTTCGAGGGTTTCGCTCGAGGAGCTTTCCGAGCAGGAAGAAGGTCGCAAAGAGTACTGTGAGTGGACTTTGTTTTAAATTAAAGTGCATGCTTTATACTTAATTGGTTTCTCCTGCATATATGATTTCCTCTATTTGTATGATTTACGGTGATTTGAGAAAAAGGGGATTTAAGGATTTTAAAGGCAAACAAACCGGGAAAGAGGTTCATACCCATCCCGTGATTTTAAAGGATTTTTCCCGGGGTATGGTTTTATTGATTATCACCGTTTTGGGAATATGGAGGGGGATGTTTTTAAAGGAGAAATGTGGCTCACGGATTTTAAATGGGGTTTTCGATTTATTGTTTCCACGAGGTTTTACGAGGTTTTACAGGTTTTACAGGTTTTCAAGGGATTTTGAAAAAGGGAAAAAGGGAAAAGGGAAAAGGATATAAGGATTGTTTGCTAGCATGGACCCTCTCCAGTTAGAGCGGGTACCATCTTCTGGGTAGAGCAGGTCAGGGACCTTCTCCGGTTGAGCTGGTCAATAGACCCTCTCGGATAGAGCAGGTCGGGGACCCTCTTCGGTGGTAGCTGGTCATTAGACCCTCCCGAATAGAGCAGGTCGGGTTTTCTCGTGGATGAGGTTAACACCCCACATAATTGTTTATATTTTGAGCCAAGGCATTATTTATGTTTTACCTGCATGCGGATTTTCCTTAGAAAAAGTAGAGGGAGAACATTAGAGGAATAGAGCTTTTAAGTTTTATCTTTGTCCACTCACCCTGACAGTTTTTCAATGTTTCTCCCCTGGGCCCTTCGTTTTCAAATGCCCAGTGGTGCAGGGTTCTCGAGCGGAGGTCGTGCGCGTACAAGAGTCGAGGCATAGTCGATCAATCCGTTGCCGTTGAAATTCTTTAGGGTAATCATCCTAGTAGACTGCTCTGACTAACCCAGTATAGCTAATTAAGTAGGTTAGGGGGCAGGATGCCTTCATGAGTTAGGGTTTGTTGTAGATACTCATGGAAGTGCTGAGTTGGATTATAGGAAGGGTTGGCCATTTCAAGGGGGTTTCGGTAAGAAGTTCCCTTGGGGTGGTCCCCGCAGGATTTACTTCGAGTTAAAGGGATTTAACTCGGGGTGGGTCCTGACATTTGGTATCAGAGCATTAGGTTATCGTTTCCTGTTACTACCTCATATACTTAGTATCACTTAGTGTCTATAGAGTGATGGTCCGACCGCGGCGGATCCATCGGCATCTTATGCTTTGGACGCTTAGTGTTTATTAAGGATATGAGTTAGTACTTTCTGGTTGAGCTATGGACCGAGTGGTCCTATAAACGTTCGAATCTTCAAGACTATGCCTCAGTACGCCGACCTCAAAAAGAGCTCCTGTAATGAACAAGGTAAGCTCGTTACGTAGTTACTGTTATGAGTTTCCCCAATGAGTATTTGAGATTTGAGATTTGAGTTGGGGATCGAGCTGGAAACTCGCGTTGTTTAACACTGGTTGAGCAGTTGGTGTGAGTGCTCGGTGGTGAATCGGTAAATCCATGTCTAGAAGGCTGCCATGTTGTTGGCAGGAATGTTGTAGGAACCTAAGGCGAGGCCTGAATGTTCGAGTGATGAGACTCTTAGAAGTGAAGAGTCGTAAGAGTTGATGAAAGAGGTTGCATCCTGCGTTGGAAAAGGAGCTGAAATCACCTAGCGCGATTATTCAGAGAAGATGAGTATTAAGGTTTGACGATTGCCAAGATTTTATCGATGGTCGTCTTTAGTGTGGTTCCAGAGAGACTGACGGATGTGTCAAAGTAGAATGACTCAGGGATTTAAGTGTAGTCATTATGGGATCGATGGACTTGTTTCTGGTGACGAGTCAATGATGTGACACTACTGGAGATGTTAAGGAAGTGAAGGCTGGTTTGGTCACTTGATGTCGTTGGGACAACCACAAAGACTAATAGTTGGGGCTACCCTAGATGCTTGCATTGCTGGCTACGAGTGGATTCTTAACGCTTCAGCCACCCATGATTGGAGTACTAGAAAGATTTGGATTGTTAGTGAGTCTAAGCATGATTTGACTGGTTGGTGACAATGGTCATTGGGCCAAATATCGTGAAGGTTGAAATTAAATCGTGTCACCGGATCTTGGGGCTCATGTCAACCATAAGGTGAGTTATCCACCTATGGTCAAGGTATTCTAATTAGTACACATGTGAAGGAGTCTCCAGGTTGGCTGTGTTGGAGTTCGGTTACAGATTAAGTGAGCATTTTGATTTGTAGCTAAAGATTTATGGTTTCGAAATTTAAGGAGATGATAGGAGTGGCAACAAGCTACCGGGTCATGGACTAAGAATGCTTGGGGAACCGGAGATAGTGATACGAGTCTTGATTGACTTTGTATTATTGTGGTGTAGGAACCGGTGGTTGTGCAAACGGTATTGTTTCGACGGCCGAAGTTGTACATGAGAATACCCCACAGGAGCACGTGTATCCTCCTGTGTAGGGAAGTGGTAAAGCTGAAATTTGGGTAGCACATACATGTAAGGCATAATTTGTTTTTGTGCAGCTGTGTGTGGTCGAAATGATACATTCATATATTTCAAGAATGTATTGTGAGAGTCCCATACTGTGAAGACAGAGGTGAAGGACGTTTGCCAATAGTTTTGTGCAAAACGTCAATTAAATGGTCTAACCGTTTAAGAACGGGTCGGAAGTGGGTTATTGGTAGACGCTTCGACTTTCAAGATGGTTAGTTAAATTGTTAAAAGTTGTTAGTAGGTAGTTGTTTGCGTGCTGAGTTAATTGCACGGAAGTGGTGAAGTGACAGCAGTGGGGCAAGGGTTACTGGAGCAGTGAATTTGAGTGAGAATGTTTGTTGATGGTCAAGCTTCAACCTGGAACCAAAGTTGTCTGTTATGACACTTGGTTTCCTCGAGGGGGATTAACTGAGCTTGATGGCATGGGAATCAGTGCACTCATTGGCTGTGGTTTAAACAATTGTGTAACCGAAGGTGTACTTAGTCGTGTTTGGGGTCATAAGTTACATCCACTGCAGTGACAGGTAATATTCTCAATTGTGATCTATGGAGTGAGGATTAAGATCTGGGGATCAATTGTTGATGTTAATTTAATGGAATCCTGAGAGGATTAAAGAATTGTTGGCATTGCCATTGTCATGGGTCATTTGAGTAGTGACTCTTCTTGTTAGGAATTATTGACATAGCGGCCACAAGTGTAGAGTAGTAGCAAGAAGGGTCATTGGAGGTGACCCTCAAAATTGTCAACATTTTCGGTGAGTGTGAAAGCGGTGGAACTAGGAAAGGTTTTCCGTGATGACTCGAAGGTTTTACGAGTCTAAGTGTGGTAATATTTGTTACTGAGATTGGTAAGGTATGTTGCTAAGTTGAACAACACTTCATTGGAAATCGTGGAGTGATTAAGCCACGTTCAGATTAAGTTATGATCTGAGGGGATGTTAACGTGTGGCGGTGGATCTTGTAATATAGGATCTGGAGTGGTAATGTGATTTCCTGTGTACGCAGTTATTTTCCTCTTCAATTAGAATGGTAAGTGATTGGGAATCGTGAATCCTACCAAATAGAGGATGTGGTGGTTGGTGTACTTGCAGAGCATGGGGGACAGATTTTGTTAGAAACTGTCTAGTTATGCGAGTTGACTCTGTGAAGTTGACACGCCCAGTGCGAGAATGGTGTTTGTTAATTTGTGCCTTGGTAACTGGATGCTTGGTGATTAGTGTGGCTAAGTTCGGTGTGAAATTAATTTTCGAGGCTTGATCAGGGGTTACCTTGGGTGTGCACCAGTGGCACTAAATTTTATGTAGATGTCCGATCTGGTTAAATGTCCGAAGTTGTCGGTTATTACCAGACGAGTTGGTGATGGAGGCATCTGGGAAGGAAATATCATTGTTGAGCGGGTAAGGCTCTAGGATTCTGTTGATGGTAAGTCTATTCCAGTTGGTAATGCGGATAAAGTTTATTAGACGCACAGTTATGGTTAAAGTGCAAGTTCTGCACTATGCGTCATTCCAAGTTAAGGTAAGAGATAGGGAGGTCAGTGGCACCTCACCTATGAGTAGTACGGTGATGTATTACCAATTATAAAGTACGTTGTAACCCCACAAGTGATAATGGAGTTAGCGACTCTAATGTTTGGGGTTGTTGGTAAAAATCAAGATTTATCCGATCAGAATAGCTTTGTAGGCAGTGTGAAGCCTGATAATTTGTCTTCATGCGAGGAGTAAGTATGGTGGATCTCGATGTCAGGAGCGTTTGGATCTCCCTGATTTAAAGGCTATTGTTTTGGATTTACGCTAAAGATCATGGCAACTCGTGTCCTGGGTGTACAAGTGGTTTGAGTAGGGATAGATCAAGGGAAGACAATTACTTTACAACAGGACAACTTGACAAGATAATTTATAGAAAGCGTAAACCAGATCAGGGAGCATGGTTCAAATGAGGTGATGGTTCGTGTAACACAAATCGTCATGGTTTTCTAGTGGACTTGTTGTCATTAGTGTTGACTCCACGTTGTATTGTGTTATCGGAGGATTTAAAACCCATTAGTGACATCGAACCCTACTCCTCAGGTGTGGTAATCAGTTCCTGCATAGGGAATGTGGGAGATGATATCTAAAGTTCAACAAAAGAATACGAGTATTTTTGAAGAAATTATACTCACGACAAGCGAGTGGTTATTGGAATCAGAATGATTATTAGCGGCATTGTGACAACGTCACATGCGGTTGGTAAGGACAGTTGTTGGTGTTTGTTTGGCTAAACGAGTAGCGATAGGAGGTTGGTTACTGGTCGAAGTTGTTGTGTTGTGCAGTTGGAATTTTCAAGGATATGGTTATAATCCGGTATAGGCAACAGGGAATTGTTGCCAAAGGATGTTTTCAGCGCAAGAACAATAGTGATTTTCACGAGGATTACAGATGGTGGATCAGTGATAGGCGGTGTCGTATTCCACCTCATAAATGAGATGAAGTACAGTAAGAATTCGGTGATTCAGTTAATCAATGATTCAAGAGAAAATCATTGTGATCCACGGTAAGACCGTATGCTTTAGTTTTGACCCGAGAAGAGTGGTCAGGTGTCAGAAAATGAGGGAGTATTGGAGGTTATCATCCACGTAAGAAGGAGTGCTACGTTGGCTAGGTGTGACACGTGACAAGGTTACATGAGTTTGAGGAATATGTTGGGTATCCTTAGAGTTAATGGATACCTAGTGTAACGTATGTCCATATTACGTAAATAAGTTTACTACCTTACATCCTATGTCAATAGACTTCTGGTTGGTACTGGAAAATGGTTTTCAAGGAGGAACAGTAAGGATGTTGATCGTAAAGAGCAGGTGTTTAGGTTTTGACAATGCTTTTCGTGAGGCGTCTCAGAAGAGTTCTCAGAAGGAAGTGGATATTGGAGAACAATGTTATTATTTTAAGTGGTACTATCCCCCTCTGTGTTGGACTTTGAGTATAGAAATTTCGAGGACGAAATTTTTATAAGGTGGGGAGAATTGTCACACCCCGATCCTAGAATTATTTTACGGTTGGTTACTTTGTTCTTTTACCATTTAAAGTGACCGTTTAACCGTATAATGATCGTGAAGTTGACTTTTCGTTAAGTCAAGAATTTGGGGAAACTTCCTTCTTGAAAGTTGTAGAGGGCGTCGTTACGAGTTCATGGACACGTAGCACGCTCAAATCGGAGTTCGTATGGGAAAGTTATGAACAAAAGTATAAAGTTACTGTGCGGTTAAAAGGCTATATATAGGAGTTACCGGGGTGAAAAATCAGATTTTTCACCCCAGCCTTTCTTTCTCTCTCCCCGAGAGTTTCTCTCTCCCGATCGGCAAAACGCTGCCGGAGCTTCCGGCCGCCACAGCGCCGCCGTCCGGCCACCTCAGGCCGGCGCACCGGTCCCAAAAGCTCGGCCTCCGAGTCTACTTCAATCCTAGGTAAGCTTTCCGACCTAACTCGCCGTAAATCGGGAGAAATTCCGATTTGTTCTTGGTGTGTACAGTAGATTTTCGGGATTGAATTTCTCCCTCCCTAGATCACCAATTGTTGAGTTCTTTATATGTTTAGGATGGGTTTTAGGTGTACTACAATCCCCTAGAATTTGGTAGCTTGATTTGAAGTGTGTAGGAAGAATTGAGGATTTGAAGTTTGGTAGTGTAATTTTTCGGGGTCTACTGTTCATCGAGTTTTTGACCTAGTTAGAGGCCGAATTGGCCTTCGAGTTGAACTAGAAAGTTGTCCCAATTGACGAGACGAAGCTACTGGTAAAATTTGGTGGCGATCCGAGGTCGCCGGAATTTTAGCCGGAATTTCTGCCGGCAGCCGCCGGTGGCGGTGCCGCCACTTTTTGGGCAGTTTTTCATGTCCATTAATTAGTACATATTGTGAGGAGTCTATGGTTAAAATTTGGTAATTTTTGGAGGTGTTTTGGTTAGGTTTTGGAATTGTTCTAGTTTAGTATTATTGGCGGATAATTAAATATTATTCCGACCATCGATTATTGCCGGTTAAGGTTTAAGGATTATTTTAAAGACTCCTAAGGTATTGGTGAAATGGTTGAATGGGTGTCCATAGTAATTCAACGACTTATTACGTGACACCCTAACGTCAAGTTAAAGTGATTGAGGAAAGTTCGGAAGCTTAGTCGGACTTCCGGTAATTTGACTTAAGAGTCGATAACCGGGAAAGGAAGTCAAAAAGGTTAAAGTGTCATAAAAAGGAACTTGGTCAACTTGTGGTCAAATCGGAGTTCCTGGTCAAACTAGGAATAGACCAAGTCCACGATGGTATGACTAATATAATGATTTGTTGTACAGTCCCTGGTTGCACGTGAGACGGGCTCGACTACGTGTTAGTTCGAGGGTTTCGCTCGAGGAGCTTTCCGAGCAGGAAGAAGGTCGCAAAGAGTACTGTGAGTGGACTTTGTTTTAAATTAAAGTGCATGCTTTATACTTAATTGGTTTCTCCTGCATATATGATTTCCTCTATTTGTATGATTTACGGTGATTTGGAAAAAAGGAGATTTAAGGATTTTAAAGGCAAACAAACCGGGAAAGAGGTTCATACCCATCCCGTGATTTTAAAGGATTTTTCCCGGGGTATGGTTTTATTGATTATCACCGTTTTGGGAATATGGAGGGGGATGTTTTTAAAGGAGAAATGTGGCTCACGGATTTTAAATGGGGTTTTCGATTTATTGTTTCCACGAGGTTTTACGAGGTTTTACAGGTTTTACAGGTTTTCAAGGGATTTTGAAAAAGGGAAAAAGGGAAAAGGGAAAAGGATATAAGGATTGTTTGCTAGCATGGACCCTCTCCAGTTAGAGCGGGTACCATCTTCTGGGTAGAGCAGGTCAGGGACCTTCTCCGGTTGAGCTGGTCAATAGACCCTCTCGGATAGAGCAGGTCGGGGACCCTCTTCGGTGGTAGCTGGTCATTAGACCCTCCCGAATAGAGCAGGTCGGGTTTTCTCGTGGATGAGGTTAACACCCCACATAATTGTTTATATTTTGAGCCAAGGCATTATTTATGTTTTACCTGCATGCGGATTTTCCTTAGAAAAAGTAGAGGGAGAACATTAGAGGAATAGAGCTTTTAAGTTTTATCTTTGTCCACTCACCCTGACAGTTTTTCAATGTTTCTCCCCTGGGCCCTTCGTTTTCAAATGCCCAGTGGTGCAGGGTTCTCGAGCGGAGGTCGTGCGCGTACAAGAGTCGAGGCATAGTCGATCAATCCGTTGCCGTTGAAATTCTTTAGGGTAATCATCCTAGTAGACTGCTCTGACTAACCCAGTATAGCTAATTAAGTAGGTTAGGGGGCAGGATGCCTTCATGAGTTAGGGTTTGTTGTAGATACTCATGGAAGTGCTGAGTTGGATTATAGGAAGGGTTGACCATTTCAAGGGGGTTTCGGTAAGAAGTTCCCTTGGGGTGGTCCCCGCAGGATTTACTTCGAGTTAAAGGGATTTAACTCGGGGTGGGTCCTGACATTAATGATGGAGTGTATGATACTATTTTGAGAGAGTTCTTCCTCTGGGTTGTGGGTTACCATATGATTTGTGCACTAAGATTCAATTGACATTACTCGGCATCAACACTTTAATTTAGCACATTCCTCACTACCTTATGGTTGTTGGCAGCAATGTTAACGAGCATAAGTGGTGTGGTTGGTAGATTTTTTTTGTATGGTTGCATTATTGTATTCGTATGTTAGGTCTTCGGTTCATAGATTAGCAAGTTGCTAGTCTCTTCTCACATATTCTAGTTTAATCGAATTGGAGACTCATGCCCTTTTTAAAAACAAATGAAGACTCATGCTTTTTGTGTTTAGTAGATTTTTAGTCTTAGGTTTGCATGTTTTGTAATTGGGTTAGTCTAAAAAATGAATTACACTAGCATAGTATCTGATTAAATGAAGAATGAAGTTCATCTCATGACAGTGTAATTAGACCCAATAAAAGATGAAAATCGATAGACAAATGTGCCACAAAATTTTAGCCTTCCCTTTCCAAAGACAATTACCAACAACGTGGTGAGCAGAGAACATATTTATGAAATCATTTTTCATAATACAGTGAAATCATAACCTATAGCTAGCTAGAACTTGGTCTTATGGTGTGAGCCAATTCCACAATGTCTTCAACATCGATCAGAATATCAATTAGAGATTTGAGAAGAATGCAACTCGATCATCGATTACATATATATTGCCATTGCCATTGCCATGTTGCAACCTAATCAGAACTCAAGCTTTAGCATCAAACATTCACCACAGCACGTACTAGCCATAAAGCCTTTAGCTATTAATCTCAATTGATGGTGAAATTACAAAAATATATAATAAAAATTATTATTTCAAATAATAGAAGTTTGTTGACAATATGCTAAGGAACGGGTATCTCGCTCTCTTTAAGGAGATTCAAGCCCTTTGCGGAAAAAAACTAGTGCACCACTCTTAACTTGTCCCTTGCAGGATACACCAACCCAATAATAAGTTGTATGGCTCACTCCAATCGGCACAAATCGGAGGAACTCAAAGCTCCACACAAGAACACATTTCTTTGGCTGAATAAACATAAAAGACACTTTGGGGAAAGTTGATGGGTGAATAATTTGTTTTTTTCTTATACATTCAGGTACATTTTTCCATGCAACATATGGTGGTATTTATAAGCTTGTCCCTTCCAGGATAAAACACCTAACAAAAAGTTGTAAGACTCACTCCAATCGGCACAAATCGGAGGAACTCAAAGCTCGACCACAATAACACATTTCTTTGACTAAGTAAACACAAAATACACGTTAGGGAAGGTTGTTGGGTTAATAATTTGGTTTTTTCTTATACATTCAGGTACATTTGTCCATGCAACATATAGTGTTATATATAGGTTTTAGGACACACCTCATGATTAATAGAGTATTATCCAATAGCCTTAGATTACAAGAAATAAAAAACAAGTAACCACCATGAGTTACACAAGTAAATATCAAAACAGTTTTTTTTTCAAAATAAAACTGAAATGTAACATCCAAATAAATTCACCTAAACCACTAGGGATATTGGGGTGGAAAACACTGTCTTGACTAACCACAAGGTCTGGTGTTCGAATCCCCATGAGTCCGGCAAGTGGCCAGCCGTGGTGTGGCCTTGTAGTCGGCCAATGTGCTTGCTGCCTTGTGCCTGTAGCTTATGGCCTCGTCGGTGATGCATGAATTAGTCTGGCTTCGGCTAGGATATCCTGCATGAGTGTGTATGTTGCTAACCCGCTAACCTCTCGATCAAAAAAAATATATTATTGGCCAAAGATGAACTACTATGCATCATGAAGGTGTGCTTTGCGTTGAACCTTCACTTAGTGAAACAACATTACATACTCTAAAGTTGAAAATGTGCTCAGCATTGAACTGCAACTGCTTTGAGAAAATAATAACTGCCGCCCACACATAGTAATTTAGGTGTTAAAATGAGCTTTAATACCAGCACTTTATGACCATGTGCTTATCTCGGTTTTCATGAGTGTATTTCAAGAATAAGCTTTATTCTCATAGAGAAAGACCCCACTTTCCATTCATAAAAGTAAAATTCATCAGGGATACTCTTGTAACTATGACATCTCACTCATTATGAGCTACAGTTTTATTAAGAGTTATAAAAAAACTCAACCTTCATATAAATGCACTTACACCATAAGGATGAATAAGAAAATATGATGCATTTCTTCGCCCACCTTATGATTTTTTTCCCATTGAACCTAACTTTTAGGATCTCTAATCACCAGGTTAGGTGTCCTCATATATGACTCATGACAATTTGGGCTTCAATCCCATCTCCCTCGATGTGCTCCAAACCTTTTCTCTTCCCAAACCTTTTGTTAAAGGATCTGCAAGATTATCATAAGATTTCACATAATTCACATTAATAATTCCATCATTCAAATATTATCTCACATTACTGTGTTTCCTTTTTATATGTCTGGATTTATCGTTATAATAACGATTATTCACTCTATCAATAGTTGTAGTGCCACAATGAATCAATATAAGTTGTATTAGTTTTTCCCATAAAATAATTTCATGCAATAAATTTCTCAACCAATTTGCCTCTTCACTTGCAGATGCTAAAGTAATAAATTCAGCCTCCATGGTAGAATTTGAGATTATTGTTTGCTTTTTTGATTTCCAACATATAGCATAACCATCTAATGTAAAAATATAACTTGTGTTAGTGAGAGAATCACCTAACAATGTATTCCAATCGGCATCACAAAAGCCTTCAAGTACAACATTTTTTTTATAAAATAAACCATAATATTTATTACCAAGCAAATATTTCATGACACGCTCAATTGCATGCCAATATTCTGACCAAATTTGCTTGTGAACCTACTAAGTTCTCCAATTGCATAAGCAATGTGAGGTCTAGTGCAATTAGTTGCATAACGCAAACTGTCAATTATGCTAGCATATTCCTTTTGATTAATCACATCTCTTTCACTCTTAACAAGAAATAAGTGAACATTAGAATCAAAAGGACATGCTTGTTACCAACATAATCATATGTTTAAAATATTTTCTCATACATTCATATGTTTTTGTTATATTCATATCCAAAATAACATTAGCCTCACCAAAATCTTTCTTACCAAAATTGTTCTTGAGCACATTTTTGGTCGCATCAATCACTCGCAAATTAGAGTCGAAAATTAAAAGATCATCAACGTATAGACTAATAATAACATGCGAGTTTTTTCAATATTTATAATATATGCACTTGTCACATTCATTTGATTTATAACCATTATCAATCATGTATGAATCAAACTTTTCATGTCACTGTTTGAGAGTCTGTTCAAAAAACCATAAAGAGATTTAGACAGCTTACATACCTTGTGCTCTTGACCAGGTTTTATAAAATCCTCTGGTTGGTCCATATAGATCTCTTCCTCCTCATCTCCATTTAAAAAAGCTGTAAACAAGGAGAAGAAGAACTTGGTTGAGAATTGATATTTCCTCTAGATTGTTGACCCCCACTATTTTCTTGATTTGTAGGGAAACTTTTCCTCATGAAAATTGCATCACCAGGTTCAATCACAAGAGTAGTATGTGAATCTCCAAACATAGCTGTTTTGAACTCTTTAAAGGAGTGTAGCTCTTGAACCACTCTTTGTCATAATAGATATATCTATTAACTCCACAATCTGCCCATCAAAATTCAACACTTTGAACATGTTTATATCGGTAATCATTGCCACATACAGTTTATAAGTGATTATGGATTTTTGCTTGTAACACATGGAGTAGGCTGAGACACATGTATCTCTCTCTCTCTTTAAGGAGATTCAAACCCTCTGCGAAATAATACTAATGCACCTGACTCTTGACTTGTAGCCCAACAACAAGTTATATGAGTCACTCCAATAGGCAAAAATCGGAGGACCTCAAAGCTCCACCACAAAAACATATTTTTTGGCTGAATAAACACAAAATACACTTTGGGGGAAAGTTGATGGGTGAATAATTTGATTTTTTTCTCATACATTGTGGTATTTATAGGGTTTAGGACACACTATATGATTAATAGGGAGTAACCAATAGTTATAGGTTACAAGAAATAAAAATAAGTAACCACCAATTACACAACTAAATAAAGTAATAAACGGTTTTTTTCAAAATAAAACTAATATGTTACACCTAAATAAATTCATCCAAAATTAAATTCAAAATTAATTAAAATATAACAACACCAATCCCCATCTATATCCTACTACAACGAGTGAGAGACAGACACTAATATTATAGAATTACATAGAGATTCATCATGTCAAATCGTCAATTTCATAGAGATGGGGATTAGGTCTAAGTGGATTAGGTGCTATGTCCCGATCTTTGAACTTATAACTGGCAAAACTCCAAGATATATGCTTCATGGTAATTTGTTTATTCAAGAATAAATACATAACGTCTAGCAATGTTCTTCATCATTTCAAACTATACACACGAGGTCACGAATGACACAACGCCTGCTCGAATCTATTACTTATTGCCTCCCACCCTAACTTTAGTAGAATCTGAATATTTTTCTTAATTTTTTTTGAGGAGATCTTTTTCTTAAGTTGCTTTATACATCACAATCCATTTTCACTTAACCTAATCCGGAGAGTTTGTAACGCACTAAATTAACAATTTTAATCATGTTTTTAATTGTCTGCCAGAAGAAGAAGCACTAAACTTGGTGGTGGGTTTTGGGAGACAGAGGGTGTCATACATATGTTTCTATTGCCTAACAATTTATTGTGATGAGATTGTATAGCTACTGGCAAATGAATAAGACACAAAAAAGCTACGGATTCTACTGTGTACTGTGTTGGAACAAGACCCTAGTTAATTAATTCTATCTGGCCCATCCCTTTGCAGTCATCATGTGATTTTCGGAATCCATTCGCAGTACAAACAACACAAGAGAAATTGCTGGAAATGACACCGTAGATTTTTTTTCTTGCATTTTATTATCTTATAAAATTTGCATTTTTAGTTCCATGCATAAATGATCATAATTCTCGTTACGATATGATTATCAACTTTTGATGGACAGTAATCACAAAACCCCGATAAAAAACTACACTTAAACAAGTTATACTATATTATAGTACATACGTTATGATCTCTATGACTAAAATATACAAAATTAAAATTCTTTCGTTTGATTTGGTCAGTATAATTAAATACGACTAATAAAATAAATTTCACATATTTTCGACAACATTTAGATCTTGATTAACGCGCTCGATCAACCTTAATACGTTGTCCCTTATTACATGAACACCCTATTATTTAGTCTTTTATGTCTTATTTTGATCTATTATTCCGCTCACACCCGCTCATATGAGTGAGAAGTAATACTCCGTGTAAAATTATTGAAAAGTTTATATCTCGACGATATACCTCTCCATAGGAAATTATAAAAATAAATAAGGTTGACTATTTTAATCAAGATCTAAACGTTACAACAAATATGTGATTTTTTACCTTAGTTGACTGTTTTAATCAAGACCTAAACGTTACAACAAATATAGATCACCTATTTCACAATATTTTCAAAAACTTTGTTTTCTCTCTACGGTTGGTTCACAAAGATATATATTTGCATATAGTTATACCACATTAGTAGACACGTTGTGGTTTCAATGACTAGATTTTCAAAAAATTTGCTTCCTCTATTGTTTTATTATATTATAAAAATATGTTTGTTGAAAAGTTTGTAATACTGAAAACTAAAATACCGAATTTGGTAAATTTATCTTACACCGAAAATTTTTGCTGATTTTTAAAAGTCATATTACTTTTATTTTAAAATTAATAACACTAGTTACTGATTTAACTGACCGAATAACAGACTGGTAGGAAACTTATAGCTTGTTGCTCATATAGTCGTTTCGTATAAGATAAAAATTGTGATAGCTGAAAACAGCTCTCCGTTTGACTTGTGCTAAAAATCACTATTTGGAGAAAAAAAAATAAAAGAAAAGAAAAAGAAAACTATATGGGTGAAAAATGCGAAGATGATCCAAATCTGAAGAATCGTCCCACGCGGTTTATTTAAGCCCCCAGCTAGTATGAACATGACATGAAAATGAGAACTAGCTAATTCTCACGTGATATTACCGAAAATGAAACTTTGACTCTTTCTAAAACCAGAAGAGAATTGTGTTAGAAAGACTTAAAAAGAAACTTCTATGATATATGACATCATAGGCTCCCTGATTAAACCAAGATCAGGGCCGGTTCCTACGGCATTCAATACATTCAACCATGCAGCCGAACCTTGTTGAGATATTCAGCATGAAAATTCATATCTACTCACTGATTACAACTCCAAATTCTCCATTCTAAACATTCCCTTTGGGGCCGAGAGTCTGGGACGTTATTCAAGTACTTTGGTCACTTTCATGTCCACCACCACCATGCAGCTGAACCACCTCTGCTTCGTTTTGCCGCCAGAGGACTCCGACGATATCGAGCCGTCGGATCACGAAAACCACCACAAGGAAGTGTTGGAGATCAGAAAAGATCACACTCGTCGTGAATGCATGAGTCATCTTCGTGCTTTCTTCAAAGAGTCACTCTGCAGGCTCTACGACCTGAAATGGATCAACCTGTGTCACCATGACACGAGAAAGAATCGACACCGACACCATTCCGGGGTGTTGTTTCAGGACATGGATGGGATAGGGCTCAAGGACAAGCTCGGAGGAGACAACCCGAGGATCTTCAGCTTCTCGGAGCTTTATATTGGTTCGAATGGATTCAGTGAGGAACAAGTTTTGGGGAGTGGAGGCTTTGGGAAAGTTTACAGAGCTGTTCTGCCTAGTGATGGAACTCTTGTTGCTGTCAAGTGCTTGGTGGAGAGAGGTGAGCGTTTCGAGAAGACTTTTGTGGCGGAGTTGCTGGCTGTGGCTCATCTTCGTCATCGGAATCTTGTAAGGCTAAGAGGGTGGTGTGTTCATGAGAAACAGCTGTTTCTGGTTTATGACTACATGCCGAACCTTAGCCTTGACCGCATACTTTTCAAGAGACCTGAGAATATGGGGTCTCCTGCAGCAGTGACTCTCAATTGGGAGCGTAGGAGAAACATAATCGGTGGCTTGGCAGCAGCGCTTTACTATCTTCACGAACAGTTGGAGACTCAGATCATTCACCGGGATGTCAAGACGAGTAATGTGATGCTTGATTCCCATTTCAGTGCTCGCCTCGGCGACTTTGGCTTGGCAAGGTGGCTGGAACATGAGATTGAGTACGAGATAAGGACACCATCTATGCAAAACCACCAGTTTCGGCTAGCGGAAACAACTAAAATTGGTGGAACAATAGGGTATCTGCCACCGGAAAGCTTCCAGAAACGAAGCGTGGCTACTGCCAAGTCTGATGTTTTCAGCTTTGGGATTGTTGTTATGGAGGTGATGTCAGGTAGAAGGGCAGTGGATCTCACTTGTCCAGATGATCAGATCATATTGCTTGACTGGATCAGGAAGCTATCTGATGAAGGGAAGCTTTTACAAGCAGGGGACAATAGGATTCCAGACGGGTCTTATCAGCTTGTTGACATGGAGTATCAGTTGCATCTTGCACTTCTATGCACGCTTCAAAATCCGCAGATGCGACCGAACATGAAATGGGTTGTGGAAGCACTTTCAGGCAACATTCATGGCAAATTGCCGGGCCTTCCATCGTTCCAGTGTCAGCCTCTCTACATCTCTCTATCCTCTGCCAGCAATTCTAGCACAAACAATGGCAGCCCCAACACCAGGTACACAATAGCCTCCACAACAGCAACTTTTGCATCATCTATTCAATCGAACTATGTTACAGCCACTGGAGAAACAATATATGCAACTGCTGAAAATGGAAGCAGTGAGGTCAGCTCGACTGAAAGCTTCCGACGCAAGAAAGCAGCATTTCCTCTGGTTGAAACTCCAAGAGAAATATCCTACATGGAGATCATATCTGCGACGAATAATTTCGCAGATTTTCAGAGGGTAGCAGAGCTGGACTTTGGGACAGCTTACCAGGGGTTTCTAAACAACCGCCATCATGTCCTGGTGAAGCGGCTTGGCATGAAGACTTGCCCTGCATTGCGGGCACGGTTCTCAAATGAACTTCAAAACTTGGGAAGGCTGCGTCACAGGAACTTGGTTCAGCTCCGAGGATGGTGCACTGAGCAAGGAGAAATGCTAGTTGTCTATGACTACTTAGCTGATCGCCTTCTAAGCCACCTACTTTTTCGTAAAGACTACAGATTTGGCCATTCAAACCTGAAATGGCGTCACAGATACAACATTATCAAATCGCTTGCTTCTGCGATTCTTTATCTCCACGAGGAATGGGATGAATTAGTTATACACAGAAACATTACCTCTTCTGCTGTTATTCTTGATCCAGATATGAATCCAAGGCTCAGTTCTTTCGCCCTTGCTGAATTCCTGACACGGAACGACCATGGACATCATGCAGTTACTGACTCAAGCAAATCAGCTAGAGGGATTTTTGGTTACATGTCACCTGAATGCATGGAATCTGGAGAAGTGAATATAATGACTGACATATACAGCTTTGGTGTAGTAATGCTTGAGGTCATCACAGGACAGATGGCAGTTGATTTTCGGCGGCCTGAGGTGCTACTGGTCAAGAGGGTTCGTGAATTTGAAGCACGCACAAAGACTTGTAAGGAAATGGCAGATATTCGGTTGAATGGAGTGTACAGTCAGAAGGAACTGATGAGACTGTTTAAACTAGGGGTTGCTTGTACACGCTCCGATCCCCAATCAAGACCGAGCATGAGGCAGATTGTTCGGATACTTGATGGGAATGACAAATGCTTGGCACAACTTAGCAGAAAAGAAGAAAGTATGGAAGAATGGAGACGAGTGAATGATTCTGCTCTGTCGCTAATTAAGAGGATCCAAGCTCTAGGAATACAATGATGCCCCCCAAGCAGCATCATAAAAGTGAGCGCATGATAATATTTACAGGATGTTCTGTAATGGATAAACTATTTTCTCCTTTAACCTTTTAGATTTAGAAATTTAGATATTGTGTGACAGGGTAAAGACGTTAATGTCTTTCATATGTATATTTCTGAGGAAGTAGTGGATCTCTAAATAGGTACATGTTCTTGTGTTATCAGATGCAATGATGATTTATAAGAAAACCTTTACAGAATTCATAGATGATCCAAAGATGGCACAACAGCTAACTGTTTCATACAAATCTTATGAGGATTTTGGAAATATACATTGATGTATCATCTGACCTCAATTGCAACAGCTATGCAACCAAATTCAGTGCTCTAATACTGTTGGCTTTAACTTTGTTCTTGAGATATTTCTTCATCTGTTTCAATTCCAACCCAATCGATGCATCTATTTCTTTCACCTTCCCATTCTTGTCCCAATCCATTTCCTCTGCAACAAGTCAACAACCCACAAAGAAACAAAAACGAAGTATGAGAAATCTGTGTCAGTGTAAAAAGAAAGGGGAAATGAAAATTTTACTGTGGTAGCAAAGAATCATTACTAAATCGATTCCTGCTGACAATGAATTCACTGAATTGTATCCCTTCACTCCCATCCATGTCGCATGAATGAAAAAGATCTCAATCTCTTCCGCTGTCAGATGGAGTTGGAGTTTCTGTAACCATTTCTTCAGTTCCTCGAGGTCTACAGTTCCATTTGAGTCCTCATCTATGTGAGAGAAGGCAGACACGGAAAGAGAATCAGCACACCTTCATGATAACACGTGAAACCTTAATAAAGTGTAAGCAACCATGACATAACTTACCATACAGGTCAAACACGTTTCTTATGTTCTTCTGTTCTTCTCTAAACTGAGGGAACCTCAAGATTATGCCGTCAATTGACCTAAAATTGCTTTGGCCAGAAGCTCTTTTAAATTCAGCCATTCTCTTTTCAAGCTTTGCATCTAGCCTGCTATACTTGTTCGCAGAACCACTACAACTAAGCATGCCTCCTACTTTGTCTGACAAAGTCTTCACGGAACAACAAATATGAGATGTGCCTTTACATAAGGGGAAATCAATTTAAGCTGAACAAGAGAAGATGAAACCTAGATCCTGCCAAATTTTCCCAAATTTGATTGTTTCATCAGTTACTCAAAGACTAAAAGTTTCTTTGAAAACAATACACTACACTCATGAACCGAACATAATACCATCTTTTTCATATTTCGTTATGACCGAAACCAGCATTCATCAGATCGTCATCTATCTGTTCGAGCCAAAATATTACCTTTCAGCGAATGCTTTGCATGTCATTGGACCGATTCTTGCGGTTTACGTTATGTTTAATGTGTTTCCTTTTGGTTTGAAATCATGATTGACAAGGATTTGCGGTTGCTTAAGGAATCCTCCAAAAATCTGAGGAATGTTTGATATGCCTTGATTCACAAGAAAGAACAAACCCTAGTGTTCACTATATAAAGGGATCAAGGTATAGGAAGAAGATACATCTATCAATCTCCAATCAATCAATACAACTTTTGCACACTGCAAAACAAGCCTCCCCGGAGCACCTCTACCAGAAAGATTCATCGAGTCTATTTGTACCACTAAAGCCCTATCCGTAGGCATTTCCCGCTGCTACTCATCCAAGCCTCATCCATGAGCACTATCCGCTTCTACTCACCAAGCCTCATCCGTGAGCAAACAGTTCACCACCGCTTCATAAAGACCAACCTTTTGGCAAATTCCCGCAAACCATTGTTAAGGTGAATAACCTTAGCAAATATCCACAGTTTGTCAAAAGATCCTTTGGCGAATGCCCGGCAATCTTGATTTTTAACTCTGCTCAACCACACCGGTCTGAGTAGGAAACGTCCACTTCGTAAGAGGAGGAGAAAAATCCTAGTTGCTCTTCAGCTATGTCTAAGAAGAACCTAAGTGTCGGCCTGATCAGCGCCCGTACGACAGTTGTTTGAGAAGAAGACAGAAGGCGAGCAAGCATCAAGATCAAGGTTGTACCTGACCCATAGGTACTGGCACGCTTCAAGTCTGGTTGTTTGATAGTCGCATATTTATGCGTATTTATCGTGTCTAATTGAACTGTTACACTTGGATTATTACTATTAATTGAGTAATTTAATTAATGTCTATTGTTTTATTAGGTTTTGTGGAGAAATAAAGAAAAGAAAGAAATAAAATAGGATTCCTAGTGCCATAAGGAAGGAGAGACCAAGAGGGATTCGAAAAAGAGTGTCCTAGTGCAAATAGAAGAAGGAGAAGTCGAGAGAGAGACTAGGGGAGAACAAAAATAGGAGTATAAAAAGGACTCTAGGGTTTTCTTGGTTCAGGGTTGGAGAGGAGAAAAAGAAAAAGAGTTCGACAGAAAGAGGAGGAGATCGAGAGAGAAAACAGAAAAAAAAAAAAAAAAAAAAAAAAACCAAGCGCATCCAGCAGTGCACCTCGCAGGCACCAGCGGCAGCAGCAGCGCACCCAGCAGTGCACCTCGCAGGCACTAGTGGCTCGGCAGCAACAGCAGTGCAGCGCCTCGCAGGCGTTTCGGCAGCATACCGGTCCTTCGACATCGACCGAGAGCAGTCCTTCTTCTTCATCCAATTTCTAAACTCTATGATTTGTTTTGTTTATTTCATTATGAATTTCAGTATCTAAACATCTTGTTAAAGGGTTGCTTGAAGCCCCCGTACATGAAGTCTTTTTTATGCATATACTTTAATCTAGTTTGCATATTCATCTTGAATGAGGTTTCTTTCTCTATGTGGTTCAGTGATAATTTCTTGTATGTCTACTTTGGTGCGCAACTTAGTATGTATGCTAGGACTCTATTGTCATGAGATACGGGCGACTGAAGATAATTTCTTCCACTGAATTCTCTACAGTGATACATCGTTAGATTATTTCGTCGGGTGATTGAAACCCTAGGTCTAGCAGGACACGCCCATAGTGTACCTGTGAACCCTTGTAGCTTCTCAAACCTTCTCTAGATCATAATGTTTTCTTCTTTGTAAACCTTGGGGTCCATGACTATAGGTTCATAAAGGGATAGATGCAGGGGAGGTCCATGACAAACTTGCATAGGCATAAGGATTAGGTAATAGGATGTGGTTGTAACGATCAACTCTTCCTGGGAACTTTCATTCATGGGATATGTGCATTAGGTTAAGTATGCATTAGAGAGACGGAATGGCGGTGGTGGATTGCATTCCTCTTGACTCATTCATCATATAGTTTAAACAACTTGCATTCATAAGCATAGTTACTTTCAGTATTTATTTTCTGCATATAGCAGTAGCTTGTCCGATTTATTTCAGTAACCAAATCAACTCTGATTACTCTCAAATTTTGTGTGGTAGTCCGCCACTGTGTCTAGTTAATTGTGTCAAAATTTCATAGCTTTTGGTTTAGTCTAGGTTAGGTTCGTGGTGTGATTACTGTTCAGTAGTCGAGTCTGTCAGATTTGTGTCATTTGTGTTCATTTAGTGTTTTAAGACTTAGTTTCACCAGTTCTTTGTGGACGATAGCCCCTATTTATCTGTACTATATTGATATATCTGAGTGAGAAATAGGGTATATTTGTTAGGCGGTCATCCGCTCATCATTGTTCGAAGAAAATCTATTTTCACGCCGAACACTATCATTTGCAAATCATTTATCTTCTCAAGTAGATTAATCAATATCACCATTTTCGTCTCTTGAATAAGTTAATGGTTAGGGGAGAGCATCTTTTCATGGTGCTGTGCTATACATAAACATAAACATCCCCTCAACCTGGTCGGCAGGGGGGAGGGGATGCAGTTCCAAAGGACAAAAAACATAAAAACTACGTAATTCCAACACATGCTCAAAATAAATAATTTCAGACTAGCTTCAGACATTCTGAAATCTATTTTAGGATAACAAAAGCTATCCCCTTCTGAGAATCTAGCAACTATGAAAAGTAAGACGAAAAGAGAATCTAGCAACTATGAAAAGTAAGACGAAAAGAAGTAGAATGAAAAAAAGGTAATAGCAGAATAGGTGACTTTGGTTAATGATGGACATAGTTCTAATACTAATAATGATCCTGGTGATACTTAATGGCAGAATAGGCGCACATGGAATTGTTATAGAGTGTTCAGATATTGCATAGCTATAGGCATCTGGATATGCGATAGGGAAAAGTTAGCAAGGATACTTCTTAACAATGGTTAAAATGGTAGTCCAGTGCCAAAGTATGATGTTGCTACACATATGTTTGGACATTGATGATCATGGTGGTTTCTTACAGCATTTCCCCCACAACTAAGTTGTCAACAGACATTGATATGCAGGTGACATCATCTTCACCATTCCTACAATGATTACTGCTGCTGGCACCAGAAGCACTAGATACAATGTTGTAAACATCAATGTTTTCACCAAAAGCATAGAGGCACTGCATCATCACCACCGATTCCCTCTTTCACACCCCTCGCTTTAGTTTTCGCACATTTCTATCTCCCACCACTCATATGCCTGCGATTTGAATATTATGGTAACAACTGAGTTTGCGCCTAGCTGAAAGGAAAATTCCTTTTCTAAACACAAAGTAACTAGAACTGTTTTAACAGTTTAATCCTTAGTTGGAAGCACACGTAAGGTATCATCATCTCACTAACATTTAAACAGCCAACATTTTCAAATTGACAAAAATGACTATGATTCGGCTTAAAAACTCACAACCTTTATCACCCTAAAAAACTTACTAAGCCAATGAAGGAAAGAAAAATAGAAAAGACTTCCTTTGTTAATCAAGCTATATGCTATTATTATACATGGACTTCATCACTAAATAATTCCCCTTTTTTCATTTTGAACAGAATCAGGACTGCTCATCTAACCTTAATCAGCACACAAATAAACAAAACACAGCTAAATCAACCAACAGATATTTACAATCCCAGTTTGAATTACACAATATAAAACCAAAACTAAAATTGCATAAGAAAAAGAACAAATCTTCATATGATAAATTCCTAAACAAATTCGAATTCAGCCCTGGCAATATCCAAGTTCAATTTTACAAAACAATCAATGATTTTCTTCAAAAAAAGAAGAAGATGAAACCATTAACACTAAATAGTGCAAAAAAAGAGAACACTCATATCTGCCTCACCAGTCCTCTGTTTTTCTTAGCTTTCCTCCACCTTCACACCCCCAAAACATCTCGCATGAAGGCAGAGGACTGTTAAGAGAGACAGAATGATGAGAAAAGAGCAGGAGAAAGATATTAAGTAGGAGGAGGAGGATGGTAAAGTGGAGATGCCACTATGGCTTTGGAGAACAGAGAAGTATTTTGCTTTAAAACCTCATGTATCACCCTTCCTCTGTTTTTAAATATGACTAGCCCTTAGTCACGCGTGTGCGGAAGTGCGGTTTCTTGCCTCTGACAGAAAATCAAACTATAGAAGCCTGTTCAAAGCTATTTCATGAACTAACTCTTCAATCAACATACATACAGCCAGATATATACAGAGAGTAGGCACCAAAAGATCAAAATAAAACAGAGCAAAAGGCACTTGTTTTAGCATGATCAAATTTGCACACGAAACATAACAAGATAAACCTAGCATCTGGGATTATGTAGATTCCCAAGTCTTTTTTTAACAATATATTCTTAAGAGGAACTTGTTTTCCCAACGGAATCGGTATCAGCATTCTCCTATGGTTACCAGTGGCCCTCTTTGGACAGTGATTAAGGATTTGAGTGTTGACAGCAACCCTATCATTCGGGTCTGGTAATCCCTTCCAGATCTTGATCAATAGTATTTGAATTAAGGACTAATTTTAGTTTACCACGTTTAAGACTAACATCATTTCACTCTCTAAACTTTTAGTTTTGAAAATTTACTCTCTAAACTTTCCAATTTTAATAAATCATGTCAAATTAATGAAATTCCGTTCAATTTTGAGGTTAAATGATAACATGAAATCTTAACAACATGTGGTTTTTGTTATTATATGACTATTTTCGCTCATATTGTGAGTTATAAAGTCAAAATTAATGTCAAAATTAGGTGAAAGTATAGCAACTGGGGATGATTTATGAGAATTAAAAACTTTAGGGGGTAAATTTTTAAATTTAAAAGTCTATGGAGTGAAATGATTTTAGTCCTAAACCTGAGGAGGATAAACTGAAATTAATCCATAAATTAATTCTACTATTGCTGTGTGTCCTTGTTAGTGCATTGAAGATGAAAAGCTTACGTTGCTGTTGTTAGTTAAATATTTGGATTGCAGATCAAGCATTATTGACTCTCAATCCCCACTTACTTGGGGGGATTCCAATCATTATGATCAAATATAATAGATATCAAGGGCACACGTATCATTAGGCACATGCAAATGTATGACTATTTCCAAAACATGACCTTGTGTTTTTTATCTGCTATATGTTTCTATAGTATAGAGTTTCTTTTGATGATTGCAGTTTATACTACTTATACGATTTTGGTCCTGTAATAGAGTTGGTGTCTGCACTTAGCGCAACAAATTATATAAACGAAGTCAGTATCTTCACAAGATTGAAGTTTGTGAGTAGACATGTTACCTAGCCGAACTTGTAAGCTAGTGTTGGTGGTAGAACGATCTCCAGGTACACTGGTTTTAATCATGCCTTGTCCCAAGTGCAGTGGCAACATTTCAGCATTTCTGCTACGTTCTGTTTACGTTCAGTTTCTCCATAGATTACCGGGTTGAAATCAAAATAGATTTCATTCCATACATGCCGGCTTTGATGCTCATAAAAGTAATGACAGATAATTGCAATAGGATGACAACAAAAATTTGAGTTGGTTCTGCGGTTTCAAACCCCATGGCAATGGTATGAAAGTAAAGGGAATCCCCACACTACAATCTCTTACAAATATACAGAACACTGATGGGTGTTACAAAGGATATGTGTTTTAGATTAACTAGACAAATAGTACAAAAAAAGTCGTATGAAATGGGGATTTCAAATTCTAAAGAATCGAAGTCTTCATCCAATATTACTCATCATCCATTCTACTTCTTGCCTCATGTTGCCATCTAAGGGCAACGATTCTCCATTGCCAAAGAAGGGCCTTTGCCTTTTCTTCACAGCCAGTGAACTCATACCCATTGGAGAACCAGGGCTTCCAGTTGATGTCAAGCAGCTATCAACAGAGCAATTTCCCATGCGAGCCAGTACATTTGGGACACTCTTGTTCTCTATTGCTGCAGCTAGTTCAGACAAGGATGACATTTTTATGATCTCAACTGGAGCCATCCCTTGACAGTCGCTGGAAATCTTAATAGCAAGTTCAGAGAGTTCTTCCTTGGCAGCTTCAAGCCCAGTAGCAGTTGCAGCCTGGTCATTCAGAGCCTTACAAGCTTTCTCAAGTATGGACTGTAGGTACTTTCCCTGTGCTTCAATTCGACATTGAAGGCGACGCTGCACCTGCTTACAAGTTAAAATGTAGCCATAAGAATTTGCTGCTCAAAAGTATAATTGCATCAACAACCGCTTTGTGAGGAACTAGAATTAACAGGAGAGCAAAGAGCATTGTAGTTAAAGATTTCACACAAATGGATTAGCTTATATTCACACAAATGGATTAGCTTATAAGCATATAGGTCAAATGTAAGTAGGAAAAAATCTGGATGTTGTAACTGTAAGTAGTTGGTAAAAACTGGTAGTTTTCTCAAGCTCTCTGTGGTAATGCACAACTTCATGAACTGCAAATTACTAGCTAAACAAGACAAACAAAACTAACCTCCAGCTGCTCATGCAATCTTCTTTGCACTTCCATTTGTACACGCAATGCCTCAGTAACCTGGAAGCCACTGTTTAAAGAACCACCGTTATATGAAAAAAATAATAATAATCAACTAAGCATTAGGAGTGATGTAGGAAAGATCACATACTCATTCAAATCTTGGGCGATCACTCTTGATGAGTTTGCTGAAGACCCAGTGTCCTGGCATTCAGCAATGCAAGATGCTGCAATCCCAACTACACATTATTTATATAACGAATAAGTATATCAAAAGTCACAATTTCCCACTGGGATCATCTCCTACACCAAATACACAAAGTAATAAGATCATTAGAAATTCTATAGCTGCTATGTATCCCCAGAAACATGTTATTCTGACCACAAGATGCCAGATAAATGAACTTCTTCATTGAGTCCCCCACTAAACCCTCCTAGTATAAACTTAAAATCTAAAGATGACACAACAATCGCCAAGCCAATTAACAAGAAGTGGTTTATCTTCCACTTCAAGTAACTGATTTAAAAGTTTCAAGCCTTAACAGCACAACTACCAAATACCCAGTGGTGAATAGAGAAGAGACAGCGGAAAAAAGGATACAAAAAGGCAGCCGGCTGGACACAGTACATTCTTTTTGATGTCCCAAATCCTAATACATCCGTGCGTAAATAAAAAAAAATGATAGGGTCAAAACGAAAACAGGATTATATTGGGTCTTTCAAGCAGTATTTGTGATTTTCCTCTTTTTAAATAGATCTTCAAGTAGTAGTTAATAATATAGGGAACAAGCATTTTATTATTTCAAAGTGCTCAAGGCTAATACCATCCTTTGAGTTTTCAGTTGATTCTTTGAACGATTGCCTTCCCAGTCGATATTTCTGCAAGCATAGATCAAGCATAGTTTGTTAGTTAAAATCACGGAAAGAAACAATTAATGTACGTAAGAAGAGAAAGATAAACAGGTGTACTTTGTAGATGCATGCTATACTTTCAGAAAGAATCTAGCTTGAAGATTCATGAATTGTTTATATATCAAAAGACCAGATCCCTCCCTCCCTACTTGTTAGCGATTCTCTTCCTGTCAATCACATGATTCACTCTTCCCCAAATCATGGTTGATTGCAGATATAAGAATCATTATCTCCCTATACTTAGCACATTGTATCTCTGTCATTAAGCACTGATTGTTTCCTTATTTGTATGCAAGTGTTGTATATAAACTGTATCAATTCATACAATTCAGTAGTAATCGAAATACATTCTTTAATACTACTCACTTGAAAATTTGAAATCTATTTTTGATAAAAGAAATTATTGAAAAGAGAAACAGACCTGAAGGTGTGATTTCAAGTGATACAGGGTTAGGCCTTTTACTCCCATTGTTCTCATAATGGTCTTAGGTGTCGCTTCTGCAATGCATGCATAGTTAGATACTTAGACGGAACAAAAAATCAGGATCAACAGTCAAAAGTTCAGATTTAGAAAGCAAGCTATTATACGCTGCTGACTAACCACTAAAGATAAATAAATGGGATAGATGTGGACTCCAGCCTATACAGACTGGTGTTGCTAAAGAGTGTAAGCCTGAATATAAGATGAACTCTAACATCAGAAAAACCAATGAAGATGGGTTCCACCTCCTTACCTAAATCAAATGAGACATAGATGATTAAGCTTCTAGTCAGGGAGGGCCTTGCTAAATTTGTAAGCTTGATTCATATAATGTTCAATGGGCCCTAGTTTGAGTCTTGAGAGACTAAATATCTTGTTCCCTCCTACTCTTAACTGGTTCAATGGTTTTTCCTTGAGCCCGTGTTAAGTTTCTATGTGTGTGTAGTGCAAGATAACAAAGGGGAACAACTTCACAAGAGGATAGCAATCACAATGAAGGCATCGGGTATATCTATAGATGCGACTAAAAGTCCTGGGAAATCCTTCTACTTTTTCTTATTGATAGTAAAGTTTTAGCTTTCTTCCCCATTGATGCAGGCCAGTTTGTCTAACCAAGTAATTCTCAGTGTTATATCTATTTCTCTGTGCTTTGCTTGGTTGGGTATCATCAAAACCCCAAATTTCACAAAGGCATTGTGACATATAACCATGACTACAATGAAAATGATAGATGTATAACTCAGTCATTTTTCAACAGTGTGATTACAACTACAACCCCAAGCAACAACAAGGAGAAAGACCACCCCATAAATCATTGTATTGAGGAAGTAATTTCCAAAAAAAAAAATTAAGCATACAAGACAAAAAGAGAGATTTCCCCACAATAAATGTTTAACAAACCCCAAAAACAGTGAACCACATTAATAGCACCAAGCCACCAAATCACCACAAAATCCTTTAAAAAGACAAAAATTCATAACAACAACAAAAACCCCAAGAACCCCATAAAAGCTGCAATTCAATTCAGTGGCAACATTTCACTACACCAAGACTTGGAAAGAAAGTAAAGCAACATTTCACTACAGAAAACCAAAACTTCTAAAGAAAGTAAAGAAGTTTATTCAAAAAAGAAAGTAAAGAAGAAACACAATACTCACTGTCAGGGCCACCAAGCTGAGTGACAGCGTCCACAAACCTCTCATGGAGCTCCGCCGTCCACCTCAGCCGGGGCTTCGGATCCGTAGTCAGAACCAAGCAAGCATCACCCGTCAAATTTGTACCATCCAACGATCCACTGAACTCTCCATGCCCACAAACACCTCCATCCAACGGCAGAGAATGCATAGCAGAGTACATTCTCTCAAGCTTCCCTAACACAAAACCCACAAAACTTGTTCAAAAAAGTGTTGGAAAAAATGAGTCACAGACATTAGACGAAATGGGTACCTGGGATTCGGGGCAAGGAGCCCCGAGAGCTGCAGAGGAAGAAGAAAAGGGTCTGCTGAGGTTCGAGTGTGGAAGAGGAAGAATATTGTGATGAGTAGAACCAAGGCATGCGAGGGTGAGCTGCTGAGATGAGCTCAGCTTTTTAGCTTAGACAGCGATGTCCTGTTTAGTCTCTGTCTCGCTGCTTTCTTTGTGTATATTTTAGTTTCTTTTTTTTCTCTTTTTCTCTGTTCTCTGAAAACGGCTAATCAGAGACGGGAACCATTGGAACGTGTGGAGTGTCCTTTGGCTATGTGAAAGTTGTGTACCTTTTTGGTTTAAATTCTACGATCTATATTCTAAAATACGAATGCATATCGTAAGAAACTAATCTAATTATATCACAAATGAATTACATAAAAATTAGATTGAAAATTAAAACCCCTGTAAATGAGAGATTTACATGAACTAGAGAAGAGCTGCCCTTCACACAACAGTCAATGGTTCCCATAATCCCATTGCCCATCATACCAAACCTATTACTTGTTTTCCCTGATTTTGATTTTTCTATTTTTGATGACTTGGAAGTAAGCATGGGATTAGAATTTTCACAAGGACATGACCTGACCCGACCCCTGCCCCTTTCTCCATGACACTTTTGTGTCCAACAATTATTGACTGGAGAATTAGTGTGAGACTTGCACATATTTCTGGGTCAATACCAAGTTAGCAAATGAGCTTTCAGACAAAAATGTGTTCCAGATTTTCCAATTATGGTGGGGTTTTTCACTTTTTCCCCGCTTTGCATATCCACACAAGTCCACAACAGCAACTGGGAAGGGACATTGCAATTTCATTGTTGAGAGACAAAAGGGAACAGAGACTATTCTTTTCCTATTGCACAGACAAAATAAGTTGGATGTGATTATATAAATTAGCTCAGAATGAACCAAGCAGCAACCCAAAATGGAGGTGCAAGTGGCCCTTTACATATTTTGAATATTGAGAACTAATCATATTAAATATGGAGTTGCCCGTTATTCCTTTGCTGGTTAGGAGGGACAAGCCAGATAATAAATCAAATAGAATGTGATACTACTCATCAACAACTTAATTATCAATATACTTGAGGCATGTATGTGATAGATCATAAATGTAAGGCACCCGTATTTGTAATGTATAGCTCAACAACTTAATTGTTATTTTTGAAAGAGGCATGATTTCTTGTTTGTGCTTAGTATGCATGCACATTCTCTTTAAATAAAACGGTCTTCAATAGAAATGTATATCCTCCTATTAATTTATCGTCTCTCATTCTTTTTTTTTCTTTTTTATATAACAACAAAATTACAATTACTGAGAATGGTCGGTGGTGAACATAAATCTCCACTCACCTTCTTACCTATATCGGCTATTGAAGTGGACAATAACCGATAAAGTTCAACTGCAACCTAACTTATTCAAGAAATCTTTCAATATATCTTCATTACTACATTTAGAAAACAAACAAACAAAAACTTATTCAAGAAATCTCAGTACATCCTTACAGCCAAACTCCGGAATAAACTTCCAACATCATATATGAAACCTGCTAGTATATATGATGAGACATCTCCTCATTATTTTGACAACAAGAAAACGTCAATATTAACTTTTATACTATGTGATTTTATGCTGCCAATAACACCCTATCACTTCAAACTGAGGTGTGAATGGCATTGTGTGGGTCTATTCACCTTATGTACCTTATTTGCTATAGGTAGGCAATGCGTCTTTTACTTAGTCAAATTATCGCAACCTCTTAATAGTAAGTTAAAACTAAATGTCGTCAGGTTTATTCTCTGCTGACAACATAATAGAAAAACTTTATTAGTGAACATTAATGATACATAATTGTACTACATATCTAGTGACACTTCATTATGTCACCGCAATTTGAAAGCAAATAGAGTCGTCATTAGAGAAGTACAATTTGCTAATTGGTGCATGCTAGAATAAATGTACATTGTAGATATTTTCGATATTATTTGATGACTTCTTATAGATGTTTTTGTAATCAGGGGATTCAGGTTCAATGTCACTCCTTGTAATCAGGTTTTTGTCTTCCTATATTCCTCAAGATCTTTACACCGCAAACGAAGTTTCTTCTTCTTTTCTCCCTTGAGAACCAAAGTCCTACAAGCGTAGGGTAGGGTTGGAGCGCCGAGGCTGTTCCCAAGGCTTTAGTTTCCTATTTCCTGATGTCGTCTGTAAAATTACTCATCCTTTCGGTTTCGATGTTGTTTTGATGCGGTTTTGTATACTATTTATAATACTTTTCGCACTTGACCAAAGAACAGAAAAAAAATATATCAAAGTAGTAAGCTATAAGTTCAATATTTTGAATAAGTTAATCTAATGGATTTAAACAAGTAATTGAAAAGAAAAGGAAAGCTAAAGTTATACATCATTCATCCAAACAAATGGAATACTGCATGGGAGAAAATTAAGTTAGACTTAGAAACATAAAGATTGCAATCTTGTGTGTGGAAGCCTAGCTACTATATGTAAACAATAACCAATAAGAACATTATACCTATGTGAAATTAAGTATTAATATTTAAATGAATTATATTGGTTTAGTTCACTTTAACTAATTTTTCAGATGTACATAACCGTAAACCGCCACCGTTCTGCTCGATTTAGTGCGGCTTCTGGCAACGATAGCCTGGTTCCATCTGGTTTGTTATCTCGATGTCAGTTTGGTAGGGTTTTGGTCGGTTTCAATTTTTTCAGTGCCTTAAAGTATGTACATACCTAGTAAGTACTACCAAGAAGAAGGGCAAACTTGGAGTGCCTAAGTGGGCTAGACGCCTTTTTATCAATCCTTTTTCTATCCAAGAAGTTGGTCAAGTGGAAGCATGTTAAGATATTAGTGGGATGGACGTTGCAGGAGCACGTATATGTTTTGAAATAAAACAATATGATTTGTTTGCAACAATATTTCATTTCGTGCAATTAGTTGCTAAGATGTTAGTGGGATGAACATTCAGGCTGATGCCCTTAGAGATATTGGTCATTCTTTTAATAACCCGTAGATCATTTTATCCAAGCTTTTATTGCATTCCCTTTAGATTAGTTTTAAATTAGTTGTGAGAGTCTCAACTTCTAAAAAAGAAAAACAGTATTTCATTTCAATTTTGATTCAACCCGATCTAGGGTTCCTCTGATTTGCCAATTACAGAAAAGGCTTTTTCGGTTTTCCTCTGAAATTCAATTCGACTCGAATTTGGGTGGAAGGTTATCTGGTGCCACTGAGGAGTTAGGGTTTTGGGCGGTTTGGATCGTTTGATCTTAGTTCTTGTACGTATTGTTTGTTTGAACTCTTATATTATTGTTTGAAGTTACTCTGTACCAAAAATTCAAGTTACTTTGTACCGATCAAGAAAAAAGAAAAGAAAAATTGTACAAAATCTGTTGAGTTTCTCTCTCATATTTCTTTCATGCATTTGTTCTAGATCTGTGTTGATAGGATTTAATCAGAACATGGCGAGCACGCCTACTCCTTCACGACATCCATTGATTTCAAAATCTTTATCTCATATGGGAAAGTTTGTGGCTAATGATGGATTTGTCAACCTCGATAGGATTTTTGTTCTATCTTGGCTAGACGAGCAATCCGAGTTTCTACTCAAGCTCAATCGGAGAGAGTGTGAACAATTCGCCAAGGAATTGCGCTGCAAGATCAAGACTCTAATGTTTATGCAGTGATTGAATTCTTTCTCTATTTATCAAACAAGTTGTACTTGTTGTTCACACATACATATTATCTCTAGGTCAATAAAATTCTTTCTCTATTTTCTTCAACTTATTTAATCACGTTTGTATTTGTCACCTTGCCTTTTGAATTTCTAATCATTTACCAATCCTCATTGAATTGGGGGAGCAAGCTAGGAAGTGGAAATGGGTAAAGAGAAAAAGAAGATTCTTTTTGGAAAGCTTTTAGACTGATCATAAAGGCAGCGAGGAAACTATCAAGATGGCTTGAGAGGGAGAAGGTAATGTTAATCAGAAATTGTTTCATGTTTCTAATAGTCTCATGAATTAGAGTAACCAAACTTTTTGTCACATCCCTTCTCGGATTAAAAAAAAGTGATAGAAAAGATGGAGGGGATCAAGGACCTTGCTAGTTCTGGTGATGCTGATGAGTAGTTAGAGTTGCTGGGAAGCGAGTTTGATGAACTTTTTGAGCAAAAGAATATATTTGGAGTCCAAATGTTTTCATGAAGCCGCAAAGAAAAGAGGGAGAAAAAACTTAATCACTAGAGTGAGGGATGAGGATAGAAACTGGTAAGAAAATGGAAAAACAATTGTAAAGATTTTTTAGGAGTATTTTTCCAAGCTTTTTACTTTGAAATATAAAGGCACAGACCCGTTTTTGTTAAATGTCATTTTCCCAATAGTTGATGTTGAAATGAATGATGATTTGTAGACCTTTAAATCAAGATGATATTGAGAACTCTATACACCAGATATACCCTCTCAAAGCTTTGGGATGTGATGGGCTACATGTGCTTTTCTACCATAAATATTAGGGTGTTGTGAAGAACGGGGTGGTTGATGTTTGTCTGAAGGTGCTAAATGATGATGGCAGTGTTAGGGAGCTTAATCACACTCTGATTCTCTTATATCAAAATAAAATGATCCTCAGTTTGTGGCAAAGTATAGAGCTATAAGTCTGTGCAATGTCATCTACAAAGTCATTTCAAAAACCTTAGGCCTTCTCCAGTCGTCATGGTCTATCTTTGACCATTTTAGACCATGGTTTAAAATTTTAGACCTTTAAGAGGCACTATTTTAGATCAGCTCCAATGCTTCTAGAGATTGGATTTTGGATACCAGTTGTACATTCCACATGTGTGTAATCCGAGAATGGTTTGACATATTAGAAGAGAGTAGCAGCGGAGAAGTTTTCAGAGGAGATGACTCATCGTGTAGGATCTTAAGTATTGGATCAGTGAGAATCAGAATGCATGACAGAGTTATTACAAAACTGGAGAATGTCGGATTTATTCCTAAGTTAAGAAAGAACTTGATATCTTTAGGTACTTTGGACAAAGCTGGATATATGTATAGTTCTAAAGATGGAAGACTCAAGGTTCTTAAGGGATCACTTGTTGTGATGAAGGGAGACATTCAACCTAACGTGTACAAGCTTCAAGGGACTACCATAATAGATGGAGTTGCAAAATCTGCTGAAGTAAATGACAAGACTGAGCACTGGCAGCAAGGCCAAAGGCACATGAGCCAAATAAAGATGCATGAACTCTACAGGGAAAGCAAGGCAGAAGGTGTCGGTGTTTTTCTGCAAGGATGGTAGTCATGGAAAGTAGAAGGTGGCATTTAAGTCAGTAAATTGTAAGAACAATAGCAATAGATTGTTGGATTATATTCACTCAAAAGTATGGAGCGCATTACCAGTACTTAATAGTGTTTTAGATGATTTTTCGAGGAAGATTTGGGCCTGCTTTATAAAGGAGAAATCTGAGGTTCTCTTCAAGGTCAAGGAAGGGAAAAGCAAAGTAGGAATTCTGAGAGGCAGAAAATCAATTATTTGATAAGTAGCAGTGACAGTGAATATAGAAGGAAGAGGTTCTTGCAAATTTACAAGGTTGGAATCACAAGATGCATCAGGGTGAATGATAATCTCCAGGAAGACGGGCTGCTAGACAGGCTGCTAGAAGGATGAAGAAAACTCTATTTGAGAGAGAAAAAGATATGTGGTTGTATGCATGATTACCAGACGTATTTTGGGAAGTAGTTAACCATGTGCATTGTTTGGTTAATCGGTCATCATCAAAGATCTTAAACTTCAGGTGTGCTGATAAAGTATGGTCTGAGAACTAGCTAGCTATTTTAACTTAAAGATATTTGGTAGCAGTATGTGTATTCATATTTTGAGCAAAGAGCAGATCAAATTCAAGCCAAATTTTCTAGTTATTAAGAAAGGAGTTAAAGGCTGCAAGTTATGGGATATTATCAACAAGGAAATGGTTCTAAATAGATACGTCATCAATGATGAGAAGACCAAGCCGTTTAAAGAAGTAAAGACAATTGAGGTGAAGAAGAAGAAGACTGATGTTGATGTTGTAGATAAAGTTCCTCTAACCAAAGTGATCATGGACGAGACTTCAACTCAAGTGGAGCAAATTGAGTAGGTGGAACATGATAAAGGGGTTATTGAGGAAGAAGACTTAGAGCGGCAACAACGGTCACTAATACTAGCTCAGGTGGAGCAATTAGAACTGCGAACCTACGACTCAGTTCGTCAGTCACCTTGAGCAAGAGTTTTAGGGAAGCATAGCATTGGATAAGTATGCTCAAAGTTTTAGTCCAGGAGATCCAACCATGTATTAGGAAGCTATAGCAAAATATATACGGGAAAGTTAGTGGGAGCTATGTTAGAACAAAAGAAGAAGTCAATCAGAAGGACTTGGTTCAGGATTCGGTTCCTAAGCCCAAAGATAGGCATCAAGTTGGCTGTAAATGAGTTTATAGGAAAAAGAAAGTAATGCATGATAAGGAAGCAATAAGATTCAAGGCTCGGGTATTGGCCAAGAAGTATTCGCATAAAAAAAGGTTGAGTATGATCAGATCTCACCAGAAGAAAGATGCATTTATCATCATGTGTGCGAGGATAGTATGGTTTTACTATCATGTGACGTGTTAACTACAATTCAGGATGTGTCTAGAATTTCAAATTTGAAGACACAACTAAGGAGGGAATTTGTCATGAAGGGTCTAGAGGCTGCACAACAGATCCTAAGAGTGAAGATAAGGAGGGACATAGAAGCGGGGAAATTATGGATGTTTTCTGACCCCGTATATACTCCACCAGTAGCACACTTTCAGTTGAGTGTGCACGGATTATCTAGGGTTGAGTTAGATGAGATGATGCAAATGTCATACGAAAGAGTAATGGGATGTCTTATGACTAGAATCTGCACAAGACCAGGTTTAGCTCAAGCATTGAGTATTGTCTCAAAGTACAAACTTAGCCGACGAAATTTTTTTTCGTTATTTTGTAACAATCTCGTAAGTCAAACCCCTAAATTGTATTGACTGCAACTATCGGCACCGAGACTTTACTGGAATTACGTGATTTTTCAACCGTAGACGTATTTCACCATTCCGGTCATATCTTATTTCACGACTATTTTGCATTTGAAGTTTCTACGTAGAGTTTGTTTTAGAAACGAAACATTTACTTGAAGCTTAGTAAACAAGTTATACACCATTAGTACGCATGTTGTGATTCCGATGAATAAAGTTGAAGAACAAAATTCTGACCGTCTGATATGATCATTATGTTGAAATATGTCTATAGGAAAAAATTCAACTTAATCTGACAACGTTAAGGGCTCGATCCTTACGGCCAATCTCGTAAGTCAAACCCCTTAACGCACGGAAACAGTCATTTGACCGTCTAAATTACGTATTTTGCCCGAACCTTCAACTGAAAATAGTTTCAAATCGATGAGACGCAACCAGTGGTATAAAAATTTTATGAAAAATAACTACCAGAGATAGGGAGAAAAAATAGAAAATTGCGTTACCCGCAACTATCGGCACCGAGACTTTACTGGAATTAGATGTATTTCACCATTCCGGTCATATCTTATTTCACGACTTTTTTTCGTTTGAAGCTTCTACGTATAAAGTTTAGGGTTTTAGCCGACGAAATTAGGGTAATTCATCGGCTAAAGTTAAATAAATAAATAAAATAAATAACTATAGCAGACGAAATTAGGGTAATTCGTCGGCTAAGGTTAAATAAATAAATAAAAAAAACTATAGCCGATGAATTACCCTCATTTCGTCGGCTAAAGTTAAATAAATAAATAAAATAAATAAATAACTATAGCCGACGAAATTTATTAAAATTTGTCAGGTAAAGTTAATTAAAAATTCAAATTTTTTGGCGGTGATTTTTAAAATTTTGAAATTTTTTCGACTAAAGTTCAAAATTTTCTATATCTTTTATTTTCTCCTCCTCCTCCTCTTCATCTTCCTTCCTCCTCCTACTCCGGCGGCAATAACGTACTCCTCATCCTACCTCCTCTCCTCCTCCTTCTCTTCCTCCTCTAAATCTTTCTCCTCCTCCTTCCTCCTCTAAATCCTTCTCCTCCTCTAAATCCTTCTCCTCCTCTAAATTATTCTCCTTCTCCTCCTCCTCCTCCTCTCCCTCTCCTAACCTTCTCCTCCTCCCCTAGCTTCTTTTTCCTCCTCCTAGCCTTGCTCATATCCTCTGCTCCTCTTGTCATTCTTCACCACCGGTGTAAAAACGAAAAAAAGTAAAAAGTTTTAATCAAAAATACAAGAAATAAAAAATGAAAAAAATATGAAAAAAATAAAATAACTATAGCCGACGAATTTTAATAAAATTAGTCGGCTAAAGTTAAAAAAAGAAAAAATAAATAAAAAATAATAACTATAACCAACGAATTACCTTAAAATTCGTCGGCTAAAGTTTAAAAAAGAAAATAATAATAATAATAATAATAACATAAAAAAATAATAACTTTAGCCGATGAATTACACTAAAATTCATCGGCTAAAGTTTAAAAAAGAAAAAAAAATTAAAAAATTAATAACTTTAGCCGGCGAATTTTAGGGTAATTCGTCGGCTATAGTTAAATAAATAAATAAATAAATAAAAAATAGCTATAGCCGACAAAATTTAATAAAATTTCGTCGACTAAGGTCCAAAAATTCGTCGGCTAAAGTCCTGAAATTAACGGACGAAAAATTTATTCGTCAGCTAAATAAATGACTTTAGCCGACGGCTTTTTTCTGACAACTTCTTAGCCGACAACGTTTCGTCGGCTAAGACTTTATCAGACGAAATTTAGGATTTAGCCGACGAAAAAATTTCGTCGGCTAAAGTGGTTGTTCTGGTAGTGGAAGATTGGATCAGCTCAGGGTAATAACTGAAGAAGAAACACATTCGAAGGAAAATGTTTTAGATTGTTTGACTAGGACCATTGCCATGGAGAAGTTCAGGCATTGCTTAGACTTGCTCAGTGTCACAACATGTTGAGTTGTGATGGAGCACCTCCTCACTTAAGGTGCGTTGAGGCAAAAAGAGTCTTGCCAAGCTGAAGGTTCTTGGAGGTTTGTTCAGGGTTACTTCAAGAAGATTCAAGATATCCTAAAGGGAGCACCAATCATTTGGTATCAACTTATCAAGGTGGAGATTGTTGTGTTTTTGTCTCGTTGATATGATTTGGAAGATAGAATTCAACAGGTGAATCTAAGTCTAGAAAGGAAAGATAATTTTCTATAAGTTCTAAGAAATTAATCTTTCTAGAATCTGTTAGGATTTGCCTACTAGGTTTAGGAGTCATAAACCTAATTATATCAGCAGCCCTTATTCAGTATAAATAGGAGTTGCAAGGGGTTTTCTAGGGTAAGACAGATAAAACAGAAATCCGAGAGCCAAGGATGATAGAGATATCTACCAAGAAGTTGGGAATTAGCATAGAGATTTCAATAAGTACTTGTAATCAAGTTGTTATTCTCCATAATGCTAGTGATCTCTCTCGTAAGCCAGGATTTTGGTTGAACCACTATAAGAATTGGTGTGTTGTGTTTCTGTTCTTCAAGTTCATCTATTCTATAACTTTGTTTAAATCGTATAAAGTACCAGTAAAGACCGAAATAGATCCTAAGGCCCTAAACCACAATACTCTGATGTTAAATTGCATTTCAACTGTTTATTTTTTGGAATTAATGAAATAGGTAGACCCTTAGAGGAGCCTAAACAGGCCCAATTACAATTAAACTAAGGTAAATTACCACTCAACCCAATCTACATGGAAAGGGTAAAAGAGGGTAACACTAAAAAAACATTTACATCAAACCCTAAACTATTAGCATAGTTGCCGCCACCTTGACGAACCCTAGCTGCCACCACTAGTACCCAAGAGGTCGTGAGATGTGCCAAAATGAAGGGAAGATGACCGATAATCCTCGACTAAGAAAATCTAACAACACAAATCTTGTCAAGACCAAAGAAAATAGAGATGAAAGAGAGAAATCCACACCACACGATATGTTTCTCTTCTTTACCGAAGAAGCTTGGTCCGAAAGAAAATAGAGGCCACCGAGTTAGAATATTAACAATAAACAAAGAACATAACCGACAATGAATGAGGATGAAATATCCATGCGTGAGCACCCAAACTACTTGGTAAATGATCAATACCACTTTGAAGATGTGGTTTTCTATGGTATAGATGGAGGGGAACTCATGTGAGGTTGTGGGTAAGGCGGATGGTGGAGGTTTTCGGATTTGAAAAAGTTGTTGGACGATCGTCAGAATAAGGAGGACAAAGTCCTCTAAGGTTGCAGATAAATCAAAAATTGACCACAACACGGGTAAAATACTAAGGTGAGAAGGAGACGACAAATGAGCAAGAAGAGAGTGGCCAAGAGACCCACCCAACTCTCAAGCCTTTGATCTAGATCTGGAAGGATCTAAACCAAGACAAGAAAGAAGGGGGAGGGTGGATTGCATATATACTTTCTAAGTTTTAGAGAGAGAGAGGTTCTCAACTTTCTGCAAAGGACTAGTTTCACATGTCTCAATGTTTTGTGCTATGTTTCAACAATTATTTACTCTATGATTTGCAACGGTGAGCTTAAATGATATCTACAAGGATGATTAAGACAAGGGGATCCTCTCTCTCCTTACCAATTTCTAATTTGTGCCAAAGCCTTATGAGCTTTTCTCTGAAGGGAAGAATAAACTAGAGGTATTCACGACATAAAAGTGGTTGATGGAGCTCCTCCCATTAATCACTTACTTTTCATCGATGATAGTTTGATTTTTGGTGATGCCTCAATGAGTGAGTGCAAGCAGCTCAAGGAAATTCTAAGTGCATATGAAGTAGTTTCCATATAGAAAATCAATTATGGTAAGTCTGCTATCTCGTTTGGAAATTTCAATCAGCCTATGGTTGGTAAACAAGCTTGAAGGTTGATTGAATTTTCAAACTCTGGTTGGTAAAAACATTAAATAAACTAACAAATTGAGATGGGCTCAACAGATGAACCCAACCCTTACTACCAGCCCCGATAGGGCCCAACATATGCCCGTCCGGCCGCAAAACGTATGGGCGCCGAGGACATCTGGGCAAACAAGACTGTTCAAAGTTGCAGGGTTTAAGAGGTTTCCCCTCAAACCCATCACCTGGTAGCCATGATGAGTCGCTTTCTCTGTTCCAAGACCAAGACCCTTCCCTTGCTCTTCTCCCGCAATCCCAAAGGTGACCTCTCTCTCTCTCGCTCACTTCTACACTGCGCTCTAACCACTATGAAAATGAAAGCTTTTACAGTGAACCCGTGTGAACTCTTCTCCACACACATTGTTGGTGAAAAACCGGCTCTTGTAAGCCATTCTACTCACTCTTTCAATTTGGAGTCTTTACTTCGTTCATTTCAAGATAACTGCATAAAAAAGATTATTAATTCAAATTGGGCAGGTTCGTGATTTCATTCATTCTGCATTATATGACCCTAGACATGGGTATTTCGCTCAAAGATCCAGGTCGGTTGGTGTGCTTCAGAAACCCATTAAGTTCAATCAGATTGAGGGTATGTAGCTCAAACTTTACTTAGTCTTTGATTTGTTTTATGTTGATTTTGATATGAGTTTGTCGGTCATAATGCCATTTCTGTTGAAGTTTCTGTGGTTTTGGCTTTGTTTTTATGATGTTGCATATAATGGAACAATGATTTTGGGGAGGATTGAATGTATTGGCTAGGATACATTGGCTATCATGCAGTGTGTTGTTTTGTCTCAGGATAAAACATGTCTGCTAATATAGTAAACATATAGAAATTTGGAGCAGTAAAACTTGATCTTTGCTTTTTGACTAAACTTTTTAGATAGTTTTTTTGACGATTTAGCCGTATTCATATACTGAATTCTTGTTTATTTTTATTGTCATTTTGTTGGCCTACTATATGAAATAAACAGCATTCACTATTCTTCTTCCTTTAAATTACCCTAAATCCTATATAGCGGTTCTATTGTTTTTAGTTGTAGAAACTAAACTTTTTGCATTATTTCTTGTCTTTATTGAAGTGGATATGATATGATGCAATACTTTTCATTTTTGTACTTATTGCAATATGTAGTGCTTCTTTCTGATGCCTTGCAGAATTTTTTCATTTATTTAGTTTGATGGTCATTATCGAAGATATTTGTATTATTGATAGATCCATTGGCACTTTTAAAGGATATAATTATAAGTAGCTTGTAATCTGCAAATAACATAAAACATTAGATTTTTCAAAATTAGCATGAATTACTTACCAGGCCACCTATGTATACTGGGCCATCGTGTTGCTGGTGGCTTGTAATTTGTGGAATATGTGTACTGAATCCTTTATATATTACAGGCAGGAAAGCTTATATGAAATACTTGGATAAAATATACAAGGGAAGTGAGATATCGTGGTTTACTCCTGTGGAAATTTTTAAGGTTCTCTCTCTCATCTATCTAATTTCTGGCATAAGGAAAACTCAAATCATAATCTCCAGACAGAAATCGTTGTCAAATGGCTGCATTTTTTGTTTTAACAGGATGATCTCCTGTAGAAATATTAGTTTCCAAGCATTAACCAAAATTTAATTTTTTTTTCTTTTTTTGTTCTTTTCAAGTTGAACATTTCAAAAACTTTCAAAGCAGTCAAATCATATCTGGTTGCATTACCTTCTATTATATGTATGAAATCTTATCTCCATTCAGCCATATAGTGAAAAATGTTTGGACATTTTCAAATTATGATATTAGGAAGAACTGAGGATGACTTTATAAATATACCTTGCCTTGAAGCTTATGAATGATGGTAATTTCTCATCTCATGCTTTTGCAAGCTCAAAAGTTTAACATTATAAGCTTTTCATCCTTGCAGCCTTGGTATGCCCACGGGATAGCTGAAGCCATAATGCGTACTGCTAACCTTTCAGTTCCTCTTAAGGTAAGATTCCTCTTTTTGAGTATCTGCAAGTGGACATTTTGCCATTACATTTGGCAATTTGCTTTTGTTGGTCTGAATCACTGAATACTTGTAGCTCGTGCTGCAGATTTGATATCTTATTCAATTTATATATTAGTTTTGTACTTTTGTTTTTTTGGTATGTAATTTAAGGGAAAACTTATTCATATGTTACACTTTTTTGGCATTCATCTGTTTGTGTCTGATGAATGCCAAAAAAAAAGTTTTGTTATTTTCCTTTGATATTGCTTTCAGTAATATATTTTACATCTGCCTACATTTGTTGATATATTAGAATAATAAAACCCAAGTTTTATCATTTTATGAATGTTTAACTGAGAGTCCAGTTTTTTGTCTCAGCAAACAGAATTTTGAAATTACATTATTAACAGCATAATAATCATGAGGTTTAAGTAGTAGCTAAAATATCCATACCAGCCCGAGTCTTGTACCAGAGGGATTTGTAACTTAGCAGGGCACTAAAGTGATTGGTGGGTGAGTAAGTCTTTGCTCGATGGGGTGTGGTTGTCTTAGTTTGTTCACTTCAGTGTGTTCAGTAAAGCACGCCCCTGGAACTTTGGGTTATATTTTACCCTACACAATAAGGGTGGACAGGGAACCACAAAAATATCCTTAGATTATGCACTTCCTCTTTGTTCTTAAAACTGAAAAATGTACTTTTTCTGTTTGAACTTGTAAGATCTGTACCTGTTTTATGTCTCATTTTAAAGTCTTCACTCCGTGCCTTTCAAAATACTACTGATTATTACAAATTTACAATTGATTGGGTAAACCATATATGGCAGAAAAAAAAGAAAAAAAAAGCTATTTGAGGCTATTAGATTCACCTTGCTGTCTAAAGTCCAGTTATTTCAACTTAATTGTGCAAGTTTCAGGGTTTTTTAATCCTCAAGTTGACAGTATGAGTCAATATGGTTTCCTACGTAATGATGGTTTACACAATCAGATTGAACCACTTAAATGCACTCAATACAATTCTATCTTTGTGTTGAGTCTATACAGACATTAGTGATCTAGATGCCAAAATGAAGTCCCTTCAATGTTGCTAGTTTGCAGTCTAGCATTGTGTAAAGCAGATAGGAGGAATTTTTTTATTACTCAAACATTCATATTTGCTTCTTTTTTTTAATATGGTACTATGTGCCAGATATTAGAACTTTTTATTTCATGTTTGTTTGTTTATACTATTTGTAGTCACTGATAATCCCTCTAAGGGGAAGTACACACTGTTGTATAACTAATTATTTGTAATCTTTATACAGGGTTCTACATGAATCCTCTTTTTGTTTATGCCTTTAAATGTTTTGTTCCACCTATTACGTATGCATCGACATGCTTGATACAAGTAGGCTAAACCCTTATTAATGTCACTCAGATATATGAAATTGGTGGTGGATCAGGAACTTGTGCAAAGGGAATCATGGATTACATATTGTTGAATGCACCTACAAGAGTTTACAACAATATGACGTACATGTATGTCCTTGACTATACCTCCATGTAACTTGAATAATTGGATTTCTGTGTTCATCATATAAGCTATAGCATTGACAACCTTTAATCTATCCATGCTGCTGACACTATATAGGACTAGCATTTATAATTTCAAATGCTGCGTATGTAGTATATTTGGACATTCTTCTAAGTGATCACTTAAAGCTGTTGAATTAAGTGCATTCTCTTAGACATCTACTTGGTGTATGATTTTGACTGAATCAAAATGAATAGCTTGTCAGGATTTCAGAATCCCGTGTTGAACAAAAAAGTGAGGTTTTGATTCAGTAGTGGAGTTGGGCCTTTCTGTTGGCTTGAACTGTGTCCTATTGAGTGTGTTTCATGCATTCATTATGAATAGTTTATCAAACTTTACTTTTGGTGGTCCTAACTTTTTCTCTGTCTAGATTGAAGTCTCCAATAGGAAGAGAACTGACAGCACTAAAGGCTATTTCATATAATAGGCAAATCTGATGATTAGTTGAAGCATCAGGAATTAGGATAGAACTTCCCTCCAGAGAAGTTCTCTTGTCTTGCTAAAAGCGATGAGATAAGGTTATCAATCTTGAAAGTGTATAGTTTCCTGAACCTAAATTTGAGAAAATGTAAGCAAGAGCTTAGAAAGATAACTTCAGATCTAATCTGACAGAGCAATGTAATCTCCTTCTTGGAAACAAGCCACATGACATTTCTCTTCCTACCTATTACCTTTTCAGTATTCAATTAACTACCATCTCCATTACTCTCTTATTTGGATGGATATTTGCCGCTCTGAATGTGGACCAAATTCATTTCAACTATCTTTATATTGCTTATTTTATAGACTGGGATATGAAGAATTAACAAAATTAGGCTCCATGAATAAACTTTCTGATAACGGTTAGTATGATAATCCTATTTAAAGATAAGTCGAAATGAAAATATTCCATTGTTGGTGTTGATATGTTCTGCCAATGTACTTTGGGTTCCAGCTGATTAATTGATGTCGATGTGTATATTGTGTGCATCAAGTTATCAATATATTGTGTGTATGTGAGTATTTCTGCTGATTATAATTACAATCATGTCAAACTATAGCTCAGTTGAAATCAGTCCCTCACTGGCTGAGCTACAAAGAGAAACTGTTGGAGAAGTTCGAAGTCATTTATCAAAGTTTCGAGTCGAATGCCGTGATGCTGCTGACAGGAAGGGATGGGGTATGGAGTCTTAACTTTTGTTTAATCATTAGTCTATATTTTGTCTAGTGTATTAGTGTATTAGAATTATTTATTGTTTTCATATAATAACATCTATGTATGTACATATGCATGTATCCTGTGTTAAAGACATGATAAAAGCTTTTAATATAATTGATAGGGGATGTGCAGCAAGAGCCATGCTGGGTTATAATGCTTGAGGTATTTTCTATCCTTGAATTGATAACATTATGTCTGATATACTAGTTATACCGCGTAATAGGAACAATGAATTTCATATAAATGTTTATTCGTTTTTACCATCTTTGTTGGATGTAATGAATGAGACTATTGTCTATTGAGAATGTGGATTCCCAAATCAGGAGTTTTCACCATTGCATAGATCTGAGCCGCTATGTCTATTGGCAATGGATTTCAGAGTTGGATGTTCCAATTTTAACATTGTTGAATGTGAGACAATACCAATGGACCACCTGAATTTAAAATTGCCTTAACTAATCTTCCTAAGCGACGGGTAATCTGAACACCAAAGTTATGGTAATTAAGATAGATTCTGTAGCAATATTTGTAACACATTCATGATAGAAACCCCCGAATCAACAACCTTAAGCTTATGCTCAACAACAATGTACACTACACTTGCTTGGTGGGGAATATGATGGGAAATCTTTAGTGATGATGATGGCCTAGGGTGAGAATCCATCCTTGTCTGTAAGTCTGTCTGTGGTGGACTAGAAAGTAAGTTGCAGACAAACAGAAGTTTAGGTTGATTAACTGGAGAGATTGTGTGATAGAGTTAGAAGAAAAAAACAAGAGGAGAAAGCATTCTAGTTGAGGTAGATAAAATCTGGAGAGATTGACCTAGCTGCCCTCTTTTCTTTTTCTTTTATTTTTTTCAAGCGGACTCCTTGGCTGCCTTGTTCTTGTTCTTTGCTTTTTGTCTCAATAAAAGTTGTTTCTTAAAAAAAGGCTTTCTAGAGAAAAATACATCATGCTTCATGCATGAAAAGAGGTGGTTTTAATAGACCTGGTTAGCACCCAAAAAGTTTGATGGAAAGTGGAGACATTGGCAGGTTGTTGAATTGCTAATGGGGAATTATTTATTTCTTTATTTTGGTTATTTATTGAGGTGATAAATTGATAATCTGGTGAATATTGGGGGCATTACCACTTGGGATATTTGCTTATACAAAATACCTTTATGTACTGATGCAAAGACATAAATCTAAGTTATTGTTTATGGTGAACTGTGAGATGCACATTGGATTTCCATTATGTCTTTTAATAAGTCCATTCTTATCAATTGTATATTTGGACTTTAAGTGATTGTTGGTCTTAACTGACAAATAGCTGCTTTTATATAATGACGGCACACATTTTTCTTGTCTGTTTCTCGATTAATTATACTAATTGTAAATAATGTTAATAGCCAACAAAGGCTGTTAGCTGAAAGTTTATATATATTCCATGTAGTCTAAGAGAGTTCCAGTTAGTTAATCTCTGGTCCCAGAGTGAAATTCGTCTCTTGTCCTTCCAGGTACTTGATAATCTTCCGCATGATCTCATCTATTCTGAAAATCAAGTTTCACCATGGAAGGAAGTTTGGGTGGAGAACCAAGATGGGTAAGCAACATCGTTTATACAATATCCATAAAATGCAGCTTATATCTTGCTATGTTTCGATCTGAAATTACTGAATAGTTGAGAAAGAATAAATTATTCATACCAGCTTGGTCAATTGGTCAATCCGACCTATAAGGGTACTCCGCATTATGTTCCCATGCATATCTGTAGCCTTCTGGGATGGTAGATAGGAAAAGGTATCGAGTGTCCTTTAAGGTTTATACTGGTTACAATTATGTTTTCCTTTTGTCCACCATCATATTCGTTCTCCAATTTCATTTGATATCATCTTATCTCTGACAACCCATGAACCTTTTTATTGAAACTGGTTAGATTAGATCATTTTGGATACTCACTGTTGTTGCTATCACTGATTCTGGTCTAAATTGAGACTGAATCACTTTTTTTCATTGTGTTTTTTCTTTTCCTCTTTCTACTGTTTTGAAGGATGTGTCCGATTTAAATAATTGAATAAGTTATCGGTTAAAATGTGTGCTCCTGGCCGTGCCTTGCCATATCCATCTCTTACTCATATTAAGTTGGGTTTTTGGATGAGCGTAACATATCTCTGCTTATGTTTGTTGTGATATAAGTTATGGAAAATCTGAACCCGAATTACATTTTGATTCCACTGAGCTCTTGTTGAAAAATTTGAGATCATGATTTTGATTTTCTGATTACGGTTTTTTGTTTTGTTGATAAATGATAGGGAAACACTATCTGAATTGTACAAGCCATTGCAAGACTCACTAATCAAGAAATGCATTAAGATCATCGACTTCGAGAAAAAACAGGATTCTCAAAGCAGTGCATTATTAAAAAGTGTTTGGTCTAAAGTCTTCCCAAAACCTAGAAGAAGTTGGCTACCAACTGGTTGTTTGGTAAAGAAATTTTCGTTTATTTGTTTTGTTTTACTTGGTTTTGAAGAAAACAAAATCATGTAATAGTGTTGTTTTTGATCATCCAGAAACTACTTGAAGTGTTACATGGAGCACTACCAAAAATGTCTTTGATTGCTTCAGACTTTAGTTACCTACCTGACGTGAGAATACTTGGTGAAAGAGCTCCATTGGTTTCAACCAAGGTATGGCTTTTCTTTTTTCTGATATACCTGTCATAATATACTTTTTTCCTTTTGAACTGTCATAATATTCTTCAAGTACTTGATATGTTTGTATTTTAACTTTGGGATCTGAAATGCATACGTAGTATTTATAGTTCTGAGCCAATTTAAGCAATGGTGATCTAATTCCGGATTGGCCTAGCACAGCTCTAGATAGTGACAAGTTTATGTCATTCATGAAATGAAGTCGTATCTCCTGGAATTTGACTCATATGATATCTAAAACCTAACCCTTTCATAGAAATGTTCCTTCTCATCACCTTTTGCATCATCAAAAACCATTCTCGTCCTTTCAATGTTGTGAAACCCTAAAATTTGCCATCTCAATACTGTTCATCTCTTTCTTCAGCAAAGTTATTCCTCACACAAAGCAACACATTACAGGAGGCGATTTATTTCCTGCAACTGATGGCAGCACCCCCTGTGTGGGCACTACCATCTGTCATAGGTGCCATAAGTTTTCTTTTCTATATCCTTAAAGAACATAACAGGTGTATTTGATATCCGGTGTGTGTGTGTGTTATGTATTCTAATGGTTGGTTCCGACGGCGGAGTAAATAGTATGGGATTGGTAATTACGCATTTTAGTTTAAAATATTTCTAGGTTCACCTTCATACATTTACTCAATTCTAGTACAGAAAAGTATTTCAACCGCAGTTAGCATCAATATGACTTATTCGATTTTCTCTATCTACAGAAAGATGGCAGCAGTATAGACTATGGCAGTTATCTTGATGCAAAGGTACAGCTTTTGTTTATTCATTCCTATACTTCCATTGTAATCTTACATGCCTGTACAAAATGCTGTTTACCTCCATTACACTACCGGTATGTTATGAATGTTTATTTCGTATTGTAACTAGGTGCATCACTGGAAGTGTACAATATGGGTGTTGTGTTGATGCATCTTGTTCTTATATAAAATGTATAGGAAAAATTCTTTTGCTTGTAAAAATTTGCATCACTATTGTGACCCTTTATTTTTTCTCTTTTATATTTTTCATAGCACATATACTAGATTTGAGTCACTGGATTTGTTACACATGATAACTCATACCCAAGGGCTCATTATGTGGACCAGATACTATAGGCATCTGCACTATGTGTCTTTCAGAGAGTACAATTTCTCTTTTTATGCTATATAGTGTTGGTCATTAGTTGTCTTCTGGGTGATATTCAGATGTAGTCTAATTACCTATAGATGTTTAGGTATGAAACTGCAGCATTAAAGGATAGTTAGTTGCCAACCTAACAAAGGCGAAAGGGGTGTGTAGTTCAAAAAAGGATTTCAAGGTCCACAAGTAACAGTCATGATTCCTTTTGAAAACACTCTTTTAAAAGGGGTGCTCAGTTTCTTGATGGAAGAAGCTGTTTAGGGAGGCACCAGTGGATTGGACAGCTTCTGTAAGGCAGATGGATTTTATGATCGAAGATTCTAATGTTTTGGGCACACGGGATAAAAGGCCAAAGTTCTTTGGGGCTGTGAGCTGATAGCTATAATTTCAGTGGTATGGATGGAAAGAAATAAACGGATCTTAGTAACCTGTGGTGTGCAGAGTTGCAAGAGTTTTGAGAGCTAACTTCCGGAAATCTCTTTAGGTACTCAGTATCTGAGTAGTATGAAGATTAAACCCTTTCCTCCATTAATCTAGATTGCTAGCAGTTGTAGTCTAGGATTCATTTCTAATTTGTGCTAGTGTCAATTGAGCATTTTGATCTGTTGCTGAGAACTGTTATTATTTTATCATTATTATTGAAGTTCTAAAGGTAAGGAACTTTTTTGACTGAAAGGTTGTGCGGTTTTTGTTTTCTTTGCAGGGGGATGCTGATATCTTCTTCCCCACCGAATTTTGGTTATTGGAACGTATTGATCATTACTGTTCTGGATGGAAGAAGCTGCAAAAAGATGACTCGTCCAAAGAAGGAAAGAAGAGGCGAACAATTATAGTGAGTTCAGTTCTATTGTTCCTGCGAGCTTAGATACATTTCAGTTTCTACCTTTAGTGGCTTGTCAAGATAATATTTTTTAGAGGGACATTTAAGATTAGTCAGGTTTGCCCTTTATGCTACAATTTTGTATGCTGTCTAAGTGCACAGTGTCCTGGGACCTTAGGTTTGTTTTCATTGTCCACCAATATGAACAAGAGGATAAAAAACGAAAGACAAGGTACAACTAGTAAAAGGATCAATTATGTTTAACGTTTGTAGGACGTGTTCACAATATTAGTTTAGAATGTCAAACACTGCACTTTGCTAATCGAATTTGCCTATGTTGTAGCTTGATACGTCTTCATTCATGGAAGAATTTGGATTGCCCTCGAGGACAAGAACCAAGGATGGATACAATCCACTTTTGGATGACTTCAAGAATACGAAATTCTATTTAAGTGTCCCAACACATAATACTTCATAGAAGGCTGGTGTTACTGTCCTCTTCATTTCCAAGAAAGTAGCTGGTTCTGAATCTGGAGTTGGCTTACTTTGTCTTGCTGAATCTGGGTATCAAAACTATACAAGAGTTGTGCGTCTCCAGCTCAACTTTTACTTGTATTTATCTGCATTATCGGAGTTCTATGGATAGTGTCTGACTTCAAATAAGGATACCTATGGCCGAATCGTTAGAAAACAGTGATATTATGGATAGTGAGGATGGAAAATGCAAGTCGACTTTGTTATGAACACACAAGATATGAGAATAATTTGAGAGAAGGTCCTGTAAAAAAGAGGATGTCCCTATTGCCATTGAAGCTGGGCATTCTCATTTTTGTTTCACTTTCTACCGGTCTTTTCTTTTTGTTTCAGTCCTGAACTTCTTAGATCAAGAGCTCATATGGTTACATTTCCGCACCCTTATAAAAAGCAGCTTATAAGATGGTAACTACAATAATCTAAAATTATTTTGTATCTTTAGATTTTGAGGTTTGATGTCTGACCTTAATATATTATTAATGCTTAATAACAACGTATATACTTCTTGAATGTGATAATTATTGTCGATCTTTGGGAATCTCCCCAAGATCATGTAGAAGTGCTAGAACTGTTACATGGTCCCAGCCTCTCATATTGGATTGAGGAACGTAGAAGTTGAAGGAGATGCTCTAACAGTTGGTAATGTTTTACCATATGTGATAGTAATTATTTGAGTTCTCAATTTCATTTAGACCAAGTTAAACAATCAGTGCATATCTCTTAGTGTACATTTGTAGTTGGTGATTTACGAGGCGAGATGGCTAGAAGGTGGCACTTTGCAAAGCAAACGAAGCCTTTTAACTGGGTCAGCATTTTCTTTGCTTAGATTCGCGACTTTGAGTTCGAAGTTTAAGGCCTAGTTTGCTACTTTTAAAAAAAATCAGCTTTTGGTTTGACTTTAATTTTTATAGCGTTTGGTGACTTAAGAAAAAACAGTTTTTTTTTTTTTTTCTAAAAATTTCAGGTCACCCACAAGAGCTTTTAGAAGCAATCTAAAGGTTCCTTTTAGAAGCTGTTTTCACTCAAAACATTCTCCTACCAATTACATTCTCCTACTATACGTTATCAAGTCACGAGCTCTAACCACAGAGTTAAGAAACCCCAAAATCGATTTTTTTTTTCTAAAACCCTAAATCGACCGCACCTCCCTTGGTTGCCTTCATTCATCTAGTATGATTATATTTTCCTACTATACGTTATCAAGTCACGAGCTCTAACCCTCGAGTTAGGAAACCCCAAAACCGATTTTTTTTTTCTAAAACCCTAAATCGACCACACCTCCCTTGGCTGCCTTCAGCCCCCCTCTGCCGCCGCTACCCCTACAATTGCTGTGCTCCTGCCATGCCCCGCATGTGCACCTAACGCGCACCTGCTTGCACACCGCTACATTCTTTTGTTGAATTCTCTAACAAAGCTTGTGAAGATCAATTCTAAAGGCATGTCCGTTCATGACTAATATTTTTAAAAACTAATATCACCCAACAGCTTTCAACTCTTCAGTATTTTTAAAAACTAATATTTTCTGCTTACTTTTATGTAACATCTCAACATTTAGGGATATTTCTTGCAGATTTTCACATGACCAATGAGGGCTGAGGTACCATTTGATCTAGGATTAGCTAATATCTCTCAATTGCAATAGATACAAGCCCCTTAACTTTACCATTCACCATTTTTCTAGTAAAGCGAGCCCAAGCTTCTGACCTTTCATTGTTCTTCATGTCTTTCAAAATCTTCTCAGTATTTGTATCCACATCGTCATCCAATTCAATAATTTGATGTGGAGCTACACCAGACGTTGCTTCCGATGGTGTTGATAACTCACCACTAGTAGTAGGGGCTGCAAATTAAGAATAATGCAATGGTTAGACATTTAGCAAACTGCATAAATTAAAAAAACTAACTATAAACAAAAAATTGATATTAAGATTGACCTAAATAACTTGGAACAAATGAACGAACCTGGAATTGAGTTGGAGATGATGAAGTTGCCATTTTTGCAGTCTTAGGTACACGTCTTGGAAATGATGGGAGGCTTGGGAGCCTTGAGTTCCAAGGAGTTCTCTTCATGATGAAAACCTAACAGAATTTGAAGATAAAGAAACCAAATCAATCACAAAATCAAGTACCGAAAGTCTGAAACCAAGAACCTAGAAAATAGAGATCGATTAGAGAGAAGGACTGTGTACTAACCGTCGATTAAAGATAGTCGTTGGAATTGTGGAGACTTGGAGTCGAGAGTCGAGGCTTGCTACTTACCCAGAGAGCATGGAGAAAGTGGAGACGGAGCCTTTTTTTGGTCTTTAGCCTGGAGGGAGGCGGACTCTGGAAGTCTAGCTAGAGTAGAGCCTGGAGACAAAACTTAGATCAGGTTTTGATTCAAACTTATATAGTGACTTACTGACTTATATATGATTGACAAAACATGTATATTATTTTCTATTTTATATACATGTTTGTATATTTTTTAAGGCTGGAACTGTAAATATTATTTTTTATTTTAAAAAATATAATATCTATTATTATTTATATATGTAATTTTCTATTTTATATTTAATATATATATATATATATAATATTGGTTTTCCGGTTTGGTTTTCAAAATCGAAAACCAAACCAAATACTTCGGTTTTTTTCGGTGCGGTTTGGTGTGGTTATTTTTCTTGATTTTTTCGGTTATAGTTTGGTTTCAATGCGGTTATTTTTTGGTTTTCGATTTTGAAGTCTCAGCTCTATGTGTATGGGTGCTCTTAGTTGTATTTGTGTCGATTTTTAGAACTGTAAGTGTATAATATACAAATCGACATTGTGACAAAATTCATTGAATGAATTATTGGTTATCATTTGGCTTTATTTTTTATTTATTTTTAGTACACCATTGATTGTTGCTGTTTAGAAAAAGGAGCTTAAGATCACGAATTCCGTAATCCATCAATTTATTGAGAAATTGAAAGTTTGAAATGTAAAACATGGTGAATCACAAGCTCTGATCAATAATAAGGGTCATGGAGGAGGCTATTGGTAGAGCCGCTGCATGTGATACCCATTAATTAAAGGAGAAGAACCGCTGTGAAAGTGAGAGGTGAAACTGTGACTCTCCCTATTAATCCCCAGCAGGCTCCCCTCTCTCTCTCTCTCTCTCTCGGCAACCCTTTACATATATATATAGACATAACTCGACCACGAATCCATGACATCTCTTAGATTTCACCTCAAGCAGTTTGTTAGATCCTCTTCTCTTTATTTTCACTGCTAGCTCCATCTTTGTCTTCCACATATGTAATTGACTCTACTTCTGCAATCAGGTTTGTGCTCCATCTCTCTCTGAGTTATCAAACTTTGTCTTTATCGATCATCCTCTCCAAATAGGTATTGGATTTGTTTTCTCCATTTACTGCCTCTAATTTCATGCATTGACTTACGATAGATCACTGCTCTTTCAGGTACAGGGCCCGACCTGTCGAGAAATTTCACTAGGGTTTGTCGTTGCATGCGAAATCAGCTCGATCGTCTTCCTCAGGGTTTTCGATTAAAGTAGTTTCCCTATAAATGGAGAAGGAAGAGAACAACTACTCGGTACAAAACTAAGCTTTTTCGTTGACAAATCTTGTCTATCCTTTCTTTGATTCATCACCATGATGTATGTCTGCTCTACTAATAGTTATGAACTACTGCAGTCTGCTTTCCTGCCAGCTAGCTTTAACGGTCTGGATTACACCTTAGACCACCATCATGGAGATCAGCAGCAGCAGTTGATGAACTCATCCCATGTCGACCCGACTTGTTCGAGTCATGAAAATAACAACAATGGAATGGTCAATTACTTGATGAACGATCATCACCATGATCATCAGCTTCAACATCAACAACCACAGCAGACGCAACATCCCCCTCCGGCAGGATTTGGCGGTGCTTCAAGTACTTCATTTGATAAGCTGAGCTTCGCCGACGTGATGCAGTTTGCGGATTTTGGACCCAAACTAGCCTTAAACCAAACCAAGATCTCAGAAGAAGAATCCGGGATTGACCCGGTTTACTTCCTTAAGTTTCCTGTTTTGAATGATAATAAGTTGGACGACGATGACGATCGGTCTCTGATGCTTCCGCAGCAGAATGAACAAGAGAGTCTTCAGGAAGAGAGATTTACAAAGTCCGGTGACGAAGAAGAAGCTCGAGGGGTTTCGGGTAATACTAATTTGGTGCAGCTCCGGTTTCTTGGAGATGATGTTCAAAACCCTATAGGAGGACTACCGGAGCCGCCAAAGAACAAGAGGAAAAGGCCAAGAAGTACTAAGACGAGTCAAGAAGTTGAGAGTCAGCGGATGACTCACATCGCCGTTGAGAGGAACCGAAGGAAGCAAATGAATGAGCATCTTCGAGTGCTCAGGTCACTCATGCCCGGTTCATATGTACAAAGGGTACGTACCTTGGAATTCTTAACGTTTTGAATTCATGCGTACTATTTTTAGTCTCGTCATTTCAATCAATTGGTTTTTCCTTGTAACAAATAATAGGGGGATCAAGCTTCTATAATTGGAGGAGCTATAGACTTTGTTAGAGAGTTGGAGCAGCTCCTGCAGTGCTTGGAATCACAGAAGCGGAGAAGGCTCTTAGGCGAAGCGCCTCCTCCAAGACAAGTAGGAGCTGATTCTGCTGTGGCGGCTAATATGGCGGTGCTACCTTCACAACCAGATCATCAAGGTGGCGGCGGCATGCCGTTCTTTCCGGTGCCTAATTTGCCTCTTAATCCAAATGATCCAAACAAGTTCGTGGAGTTAGAAACGGGTCTCCGCGAAGAAATTGCCGAGAGCAAGTCGTGCTTCGCAGATGTTGAAGTAAAGGTTTTAGGGGGTGATGCGATGATCAAGATTCTTTCTCAGAGAAGACCAGGCCAGCTCATTAAGGCCATTGCTGCCCTTGAAGATTTGCAGCTTACAATTCTTCACACTAACATTACCACCATCGAACAAACTGTTCTATATTGCTTTAAGGTAATGTGCATGCTTATCTATATATATATGTATCAATGTGTGAACGTAGTTCTATCCATGTCAGCTGATTACTGATATATGATCGATGTGATATATGTTGAGCAGGTTGCAAGTGAATCGAGGTTCACGGCTGAAGATATAGCAAGTTCGGTTCAACAGATATTCAGCTTTATCCATGCAAACACCGCCAGCATGTGATACATATGATGATGAGCTAGCTCGATTCTCTTGTTTAATTTATTTTAGAAAACAAATAAAGAAAAAAGACATTAGTTCGTAGCGTTAAGCTATTGTAGAAGGTCTCTGCAGCTGCATGCATGTTGTTCATCAATTAACCTGCGGGCATTGATTGGTAACTTCAAATATCATCCTAGATCACTAGCTAGCTAGCAAATGAGCTAGATACATATATATATATATATATATATATATATATATGTCCCTCTTATTTTGTGTTTATAATAAAATTATTTGCTTTCTCGTTTATCTTCCAAATTGTTAGTTAGTATTGTTTCTTGTATTCTTTTTGATCACTACTAATACTAATTTTGCAAAGTGACACGTATAAATATTACCATGAGCTGTGATCTGTTGATTATTTAGAATAACCGACATTGTGGAGCTCACAAGTTTGATTCTTATTTACATTATGCCAAAATGAGCCAACGTACTACATTCATGGATGTATGTCATATATATACATCGATCACTACTAGAGGCTAGTATATATATTCGATCCACTAGCCGTAGTTGTGTTCGTGATGATGGGTATCCCCCATTAATGTGATCGGAAATGTAGTAAATCTCCGTCAGCTCATTACTTTCCGATCTCTTTTCAGTCACACACACCTAGCTATACCATATTTCTAGCTTGCATTCCCCCTTAATTTCCTTCTTTGTTCTCTTTTCTCATATAAGGACATCTCCAGTAATTGGCCTAAAACTCAAACCTAAATTCAAATTTTAGGACAATATATCAAACCTATACCTATTTGTATGAGTTTTTGATCTCCCACCCATATAATTAAAACCCAAACCTATTTTAGATTTATATTATTGTTTAATCATAAATGAATAGAATAGCATAACATATTTTTATCAATAACTGTTTTTTTATTAATAAACTATAACACTGACGCTCATCCATTCATAAATTATAGGTTTTACTCTTTTTTGGTTGAGTCAAAATATGAGAAATTTTAGGTAAATCATATTTTAGCTTAACATTACAAACATGTTGGAGATGATATTCTGAAAAACCTAAACCTATTATAAGTTTTAGACCAAAAGTTGGAGATGCTCTAACGAACAAAAGAGTGAAGGAGCTGCTGCTAAAATCCACATGCTTCTTCTCCTTGTTGGAGAAGAACCGATGGAGAAGCTTAGCTAACTTATTAGACATGGACAACTTCTGTGATGGACCGATGGGTAAGTTCTTTGACTTTTGATGAAAATAATTTGGCTTCCGATCGATCGATCTGATTAGTTGTGGAAGGTCAACGAGTCCTGTACCTAGCTCTGCTGCCGGGGAGTCTGGTTGACTTGTCAGAGATCAATATGACGACGTACATTTCTGGCGGCATGCGGCTGCATTCGGGTCCCTGAGTCTTTTGGATTTCTTATATATGAAGCTCCATCATCTAGTTGATATCGATCACCGGCCACCTCTCGATCTCTGGCCTTTTGTCGTATTCATGTTCAATCATTCACGTTTGATTTCTTACTCAAGGGTTGACCCATGTGGGTTTTCTTGGCTAGCTAGCTTCTCTAGTTTTCAGTGAAAATGATCTGTACAGAAAAGTCAACCGGCAATTTACGTACATTATTGGTTCGCAGATTTGAGAGTCTAGGAGAGGAAACCTAGTCATTTCTGATTTTGGATAGTAAATAGGAAAAAGATAGTACTTGGGAGAAAGTGAATTTAGATGTAGTCTGTTTGGTTTGGTTTTAATATTCGGAATTAGTTCATTTGGTCTTTATATTTCCTTAATTACAGCTTCATTCCATTTATTTATTTTTGAATGAAAACGACAATTCCTTATTAAGACTTTAGAAATCAAATGGTACAGAGCTCAGCTGCAATAGCAACTTGGATAACATCTGGAGAAGAGAAATAAAACATAACTTGCTGCAGAGAGCAAGCAAATGCTGCAAGAAGGTGTGCAGTAGTATTTGCCTTCCAGTTTACATGATCAATCTTCCATTCCATGTCCCCTGAGACTTCAACTTAGCCCAAGTATCTTCATACAACCGACCAAGACTTATCAGATTAGGCATACATGCATCAGAGAGTTGTCTTTTCACCTCCTGTGCATCCGATTCAAGCATGCATCTCCACAAAAAGCCATGAGCCACAGCAAAATCTACGGCTAACTGGACAGCCAACAACTCGGCATGCTTCGCTGAGATCAAGCCGTTAAGAGGAGCAGCTCCACCAGCCTTCATTATCCCCATCGAGTCTCTAATTATAAAACTAGCTCCCCCTCGTCTTGATTAAGAGGAGCAGCTCCACCAGCCTTCCACACTCCACCTAGAGGTGCCTTCCACCGTACCTGAAACTCCTTGAACCGGACTACGGACCTTGAAATTCATGTAGTCTAGCGGCTGCAATGGTACTCATATCAATTACCCTTTGGGACTTCTGGTTCCACACTCTCTCATTACGTTCTTAACAAACACACCAAAGAGAGTAGAGCAAGTCACCAAACTTCTCCACAGACAAATCTTGTGAACATTGAACCAACCACTCCAAAGTGGAATTGTGCACAATACTCCATCGGTTGCAAATCTGAGAGAGAACCAAGTCGACATGAAGTACACTTTTGGAGAACACATAATCTCTGCATAGATGAAGAGTGGACTCCCCAAGATTACCACAAAGAACACAACTATTTGACTCCAGTACAACCCTCTTCGAAGCCAAACAATCAAGTGTGGGCAAAATGTTAATGCAAAGTCTCCATGCATGCACCTTTACCTTATTTGGAATTTTTGTCTGCCAAAGTTTTTTTCCAAAATTTACTGTCACACTACAGGAGCATAGGAGAGTAATTGGGTGAGTGTTGGAACACATACCAGTATGAAGATCGAACAGAGAACTTTCTATCCTACGTTAGCTTCCAACAGAGTCTATCTCCTGTGCAATCTCGACTAAGGGGAATCCTCAGAATCTCTTCAGCTTCATCGGAAAGAAATAACCTGTGTACCTTTGCCGCATCCCAATTTCCATCTTGGAAAAGCTCACTAAATCGTAAATACCACCATGGACGCTGTGATCCTCCCAGTTGGTATCCCTAACTCCGGGAGCCAATTATCAGTGAAAACTCTAATAGAGACACCATCCCCTACCTGCCAGAAATTTTTGTTCCCTGGAGCCAATACTACTTGTCGAGAAAGGAGAGTGGTGAGGTGAAGCTTACCAGAAAGAACACTCCGGGTATTAACGGGCTTTGTAGATACGAGAGATAAGAGAGTTAGGTTCCGATACCACCCTGCATGCCTGCTTAGATAACATGTACCCTCATTGAAATTAGTTAGACTACGGAACCCTAACCCTCCTGTCTCTTTTGGGTTACACAGCATATTTCATTTCTTCCAATGTATTTTCTTATGATCCAGTGAACCCCCCACCAAAACCTAGCCCACATCTGCTTCAAATCATCACAGAAACCGTGTCAATTTGAACACTCTTAACGTAGCTGGGAAGAGTTTGGGCCAGTACTCTTGTCACGCCCCAACCCAACTAGGGTTGGAAGTGGTGTAGCATAAAACTAAAAAAGTAGATAAAATAATGAAAATTTCAAGAAATGTTTCTCACATAAATAAATAAATAAAAACATTGCAACAACCATATTTGAGTAAAAACCCTATAAAAGAAAAATTACACCATAAATCCAAGTGAGCTCCACGAAAGAAGTAGCTCATTATTACAATTTGTTTCAAAATATAATAGAAAAACAAAGGCTCAATATAATCTTGAAAACCTTAAAATGTCACAGGTAAGAGCTTTATTGAAAGGAAAAAAAACTCTTTAAAATCACACGTCGTCACTCCTCAACACCGAAGAAGGAACAACGTCACCTGCAAATGAAGGGAAAATAAAAGGGGTGAGCCACCATTACCCAGTAGGGAAAAAAATCCATCACATATCAATGTCCCAATAATTGTAAGGAAATATAGACTTAAGCATGCATCCATAGCCTCTTTGCTTCCCTACACACTTTGTAGCTAAACCTTTGCCTTCTCCTATCGCACACCCGTTTTGCTAGTCCTCATGTTCTCCCCTCGATCTCAAGGTGTAAATCATCAAATTTCCCAAAAATGCCGACAATTATCTCGCCTGTATCACAATCTCCTTTACTCCTGGACTTGCCTGAACCCTGGCCCTTACGAGGTTCGAACTCAACTACACAAAACATAATTTCCCCCCATCACATCGTCAATTTAGACACCCTCTCTAACCTTCACTTATCACAAGACCTAAGAAACTAGATAAACCAAATTAAGAGAACAATTAAACATTCACCCACAAATGGTAACACCGCTGTGTCACCTAGCCACATCTTCACACAACAAGGAAAATAAGCATATAGTCAACAACAATCATCTCAAACTGTATACAAGCACAACAACAAGATATATATATATATATATATATATATATGGTTAAATACTTGTCACACCTTAAACTTTACACCTAAAAACAGTTATGTCCTCTGATTTTCAAATTAAACTGGTATACCCTTAAACTCTCAATTCTCGACAATTTTGTCCATTCCGTCACTTTACCGTCAAAGAATTTCGTTAACTTACTAAAATGACCAAAATGTCTTCAAGTTTAAATTAAATTTTCATTAATTTAATTAGGGCACAAGAGAACCCCTTGCTTGTTGACCTTTCCAACACGAACAAAGACAAGTGGTATACAGAATCACCTCGCTAGCATTCCAACTTCCGCCGGCTCAAAATGTTGTTCACCAAAGATCGAAACCATCAGTTCACCAAAGCACAAATCAACATCATAAGAATCTCAAAAACTATTTTCATATTTCGATCGATTGTCATGAATCCTAGCTCAATCAATTCAGCAAGCATGCAGTAATCAAGTCAGCATAATCTCCACATACAATTTTGATACCTGTGTTAATTGAGCCAACAATTGACCCTCGACGACGTCGTTAGAGGCATTCATCTTCAACAGAGGCTTCAACCTCTCGTCCTCTAGCCCAATAACCTGCATATCAAGGGCTTGAAGCCACTGCAGAACCCGGTCCTCTCTATTGCTCTGCTGAAGCAGCAGATCCCCATCTCCTCCGTCAACAAGTATCCACGTCAGCCGCTCCTCCAGCCCAATCTTAGTCCTCGTTGACGTCGCGCCCTCGCCGAAGCTCCCGACGTCGCTCGCTGAAGAGGAGTCCTCGAATCCATCGCCTAAGGTGGGATTCGATATTGGAATCAGAATCAGGATTTGATATCGGAGATGATTGAATCGAGTGACCATGATGATGATGAAAGAGAGTAAGAGGGGGAGAGAGATGGGATGCCTATAGAGAGAGGCGAAAAATCTCCCACAAAAAATTTATGTGGAGGAAGAGGATGTAGGCGACTTGGGATCTGAGGACGAGGGGGAGAAGGAGGAGGTCAGGGAGTGGAAGTCAGAGTAAAACATGTGGCGGGAGGTGGAGACGTCGATGAGGACGGGGGTGGTGGAGGAGGATGAGAGTAAAGAGAGGGTGTAGTGGGTGAGGGAGAGGGGCTGGGAGAGCGACAGGAGTGGGACCTGGGGGAGGAGAGAGTGGTAGGTTTTGGTTAAGGGACAGCAACCAGATTTGGGGTCAATCAGAATGGGTGTTTGATCAGCCATTTTTGATTAGGGAGAAGAGGAAGGAAGGAGTTGAGAGAATGGTGGAGGTACCAAGGTAGATGGTTCATTTGATTTTGATTTTTTTATGAGGTAATGTTAGCCACGTCAGCAAGTTCACAGCCTAACTGACGGAATGGACAAAATTGTCGTCAAACAAGAGTTTAAAGATATACCGATTTAATTTCAAAGTCGGAGGACAAAACTATTTTTACGTGTAAAGTTAAAGGTGTCACCAGTAATTTACCCATATATATATATATATGTATTCAAATACTACCAACATAAACAACATAGCCGACGAAAAAAAGAAAAAAAAACAGGCCGACCAAAAAAAATTCGTCGGCTAAATTGGAATTTTAGCTGACAAAAAAAAATCGTAGGCTAAACTAATTTTTTCGTCGGCTATAGTTTGTAAACTTTAGCCGATGAAATTTGAAAATTTAAGCCGACGAAATACCCTAATTTTGTCGGCTAAAGTACATTTTAGTTACAAAATTGCATTACGGATATTTTGGTATATGATTGACTATTGTGATATTTTGGAAGCGGAACGGGCATACAAGTCAAACTCATCGCTAATGTCATGACATATGGGCTTTTTGGTCATCCGAGTTCGTTTAAGGCTTCAAAATGTAGTTTTCTAAACACTTAACACACGAAAACGTCTATATCTGCATCTATATGAGGTATTTTGGTGGAACTTTCAACATAACAAACTCTCACCATGATGAGACGCAACTGTCCATCTAAAAATTTTGAGACATTTACCTCTTGATGATAGGGCTCCCTATAGGGATAAAATAATGGTAAATAGTAGGCATGTTGTGATTCCGGTCATCAAAATTCACAAAAAAAATTACGACCATCAGATATCATCAATATGTTAAAATATGTCTATGGTAAAAAATTTAACTTAATCTGATATATTTAAGGGCTTCATCCGGACGGTCAATACCGTAAGTCAAACCCCTAAATTGTATTGACCACAACTATCGACACCGAGACTTTACCGGAATTACATGATTTTTCAACCGTAGACGTATTTCACCATCCCGATCATATCTTATTTCATGATTTTTTTGCGTTTGAAGTTTCTACGTAGAGTTTGTTTTTGAAACAGAACATTTACTTAAAACTTAGTAAACAAGTTATACAACATTAGTAGGCATGTTGTCATTCCGATGATCAAAGTTGAGAAACAAAAATCCGACCGTTTGATATGATCATTATGTCGAAATATGTCTATAGGAAAAAATTCAACTTGATCCGATAACGTTAAGGGCTCGATCCTTACGGTCAATCCCGTAAGTCAAACCTAGCCTTAAGAGCTTCATCTTCCTTCCTCCTCCTCCTCCTCTCCCTCTCCTAGCATTCTCCTCCTCCACCACCGGTGGAAAAACGACAAATAAGAAAAAAAACTAAATCAAAAATACAAGAAAAAAAGAAATAAAATAAGTAACTATAGTTGACGAATTTTATTAAAATTCGTCGGCTAAAGTTAAATTAAAAATAAAATAACTAACTATAGCTGATGAATTTTATTAAAATTCGTCGACTAAAGTTAAATAAATATATAAATAAAATAACTATAGCCGACGAATTTTAATAAAATTCGTCAGCTAGATTTAAATAAATAAAAATAAATAAATTAAATAAATAAATTACTATAGCTGACGAAATTTAATAAAATTTCATCGGCTAAAGTCCAAAATTCGTCGGCTAAAGTCCAAACTTTAAGCGAAAAAAAATTCTTCGTCTGCTAAATAAATGACTTTAGCAGGCGATAAACAGTAATTTTGTCTGCTAAGTCTTGGCTGACAGCTTTTTCCCGATGACTTCTTAGCCGAAGAAATTTTTTACTTAGCTGACGAAAAAAAATTCGTCGGTTAAAATAGTTGTTATGGTAGTGAAACATCGATCATCAAACTGTATAGGTGCACAAAAACAACTATATATGCATTCAAATAAACTTCAGTAGTCACCTACGTATCTTATCTCAGCATTCAAACCCATGCTATGAACCCATATTTCGAAAAAAATGATTATTGAAAACATGATAAATTTCTTTCATTGGAACGTAAACCCCTACCTCAATGACCAGAGTACGCTTAGCTCTGTTCTTGCTCCACACTCGTGGATCCTTTCTCTTCGTTCGTGCCTTCTAAACAACAAAAATTACCAAGAACGAATCAGACCTTTGGTTTGATGAAACCAAATGAAACGGAAACAAAACAGAGGAAAAATTAAGTCTCAACGTGGTTCGATCGTTTCTAGGTTTTCTCACCCAGTTCTTATCCGAAAAATACGTATAATATATGAATATTATACTACTTTGAAAGATCTTCATGAAACTAAGACAAACCTTGTGATCTGATGACCCTAGCCAGCCAACAAAATCCTTGCAGAAAGTCTAACAGGAAATAGCAAAACTAGACCTTTGTTTTCTCTCCTTGCACTCACGTTTAAAAACGAAACCCGCTACCCAAAAGCTACTTATCTGAAAGGAGTTTAAATCACGCCTAAACTCTAAGACCCTGACTACCTTGTCAAAGAGAGTTTAAGTGAAATGTAAACTTCACCTAAAACCTAAAACAAAATCCTTCTTAAGGCTTAAACAAAAAAGAAATAACAAAAAAACCAATAATAAACCATAAATGACAGGGTCATTACAACTCTTATAAGAATATCCTTCGCAACACCATTGAGACATTTCCCTTTCCAAACAGATAGATTTGAATACATTCGGTCTTTAATAAACTGAAAAGACTCTGATTTCTTCCTCCCTACATAGATGGGAAGGCCTAAATACTTTTCGTGTTTATCCACCATCTGCATACCAAGTCTTTGAGTTATGGACTCCATCTCCTCCTGCACATTCTTACTGAAATCCACCGAGCTCTTAGCCATATTTACCAACTGAACAGAAGCCCTACTATAAGTATCAATTACTCCTTGCACTCTCTCACAAGCTTGAAGAGAAGCTTCTGCATATAACATACTGTCGTCCGCGAATAACAAATGGTTCACCGATGGGGCATTGTCGCACACCTGCACCCCAGAGAGTGTCCCATCTAAGAGTCTTGCCTGCAAGAGAACCGAAAAACCGTCAGCTCTAACATAAACAAATATGGAGATAAGAGATCTCCTTGTCTTATGCCTCTTCTAGGTGTTAGGTATCCACGGGGATGTCCCCGGACTAGAAAAGAATACTTCACAGTGGTTACACATTGCATCACAAGGGTAATCCATTGTTCTGCAAAACCAAAACGGTGCATCACTTTCTTCAAAAAATCTCATTCCATGCGGTCATAAGCTTTGCCCAAATCTAATTTTAGCGCCATATATCCAGCTGCACCTCCCGTCTGTTGTGTACATAATGACCAATCTCATTTGCAACTAGGATGTTATCTGTGATTAGACGACCTAAAACAAACGCACTTTGGAATGGAGAAATAATTGAAGGAGAAATAAGAAACGAATCATTGTTTTAGGCGAACTAAATGTGAAACTTACATTGAGAATTTATATTTTAAAAGTAATTACACTTTTCTCTATCATTTTCTATCATACATGGACAATAATTCTCTCAGATTCAGAAAAAATAGTTCATTCGGTCTTTACTATTTCCTTGCGGTTTCATTCCGTTGTTTGTTAATTTTGTAACTAAATTTTAAGACAATTTAAGTGTTCCTCGGACAGACACCAAAATAAAAAATTGATTAAAAATGAAAACAAAAAACAAGAAATGAATCTTTCTTTTACCCGAATCAAATATGCTCACATTTGCTTATATTCCTCAGAAGTGAAGGGGTTTTTTTAAAGAAAAATAGATATTTTTATTGATATATTCATGACGAGAAGGCACATACATTAGATATTGTATACTTACAACCACACATATAGTTGGCAACAAGTAATAGCAACAAATATACCCTCATTGTATAATGCACGCAAATTATAGCTACCACGAATGAATTCTAGCTATTCATATCTAACCCCCATATAGTGGTAATACTCGTCGCCGCCTGCAGACCTCAATTGGTGCACAACAAAGTAAAACCGAGGATCAAAATGAAATAGTAGTCAATTGTAAGTGCCGGAAGAAACCAAATTCTAAGGCTTGCTAAAGTCCCAATCACTTGAGCCTAGAAGCTAAGAGAACCCAGGTTCAGCTTTCATAACCCTAGCAGAAGAGAGTTTGAGCCCTGATCCAGGCTTAACCCAGATCCAGGTAGTTGTCACTCCCTGTAGCCGACCACCAACTCCCGACAGCCATCCTCCAGCCGCATCTTCCTCGTCCCTAACCTCTGTGTCTGCTCCCAAAACCACAAAAGCAGTCTTCATTGCCGAACCATCTACCGATGAGACACCCCCAAAATCACAGCCAACATCGACAGTAACCATGCACAAGCCATGTTGGGTACCAGATCTGTCACGGCCCTTACAACAATAGTTCACACAATCCAAAACGTCTATCTAAGGCTCGAGAACAAGCAACAATCGTCGCCGACCACATCCAAAACGAAGTCAAGCCCCGATACTCCACCTTGCCCATAATCAAGCACAAAGGGAAAGATGAGATCACCTCTCATCGTCAAATCATGGTCCACACCGGTGAAACCCAATGCTACCACCGCTCCCATCTCTGCATCACGAACATCGCTCTCACCAGAGCTCCGCCGCCTGATCTGAACCCTTGGGGTTCATAGTTAAAGTACTCTGATAAAGTTGGAGATACCCCATTCTCCTATTTCGTTATTTTGTCCACTTCATTGAATACGTTTTGCATGTCATACGAAGTGAAGTTTTTATTGATGGTGTATATATAATGTCCAACTTGTAGCAAACATGGATCACGCCATAACTCTGTAGCATAAGCCACGCCCCGCGTATACACTCCACCGTATCAAACACACCTTTTTTATGGACTGTTGCCTCTTAATTTTAGTAATTGTTTCTAATTTTTCTTCTATTAGAAATTTCTTAAGAAACAATCTTAATTGGGCTAATGACCATTTGTACAAAAAAAATAAAAGTCAAACCTCATTACAATGAAAGTAAGACTTTGAAACCCAATTGAATGAAAGATCACTTATTTGTGCCCAAACACACAAATCTTTATTAAAACCATATTAAAATAATAATAATATTAAAACCCACATGGGTCACCGATGCCACTCCGATGATTAGATTTCTCCAGTGGCCGGATTCCGGTCACCTATAAATCGATTACTGACACTCGATAACTCGTATATTCCAGTTATTGATGTCTAGTAACTCAATTTCAGACCTCTAATAACCACCAATAAATCGGTTACTGAATCCTAGTAACTCGGATATTCCAATTACTGACGTCTAGTAACTCAGTTTCTAACCTCTAATAACCACCAATAAATCGGTTACTGACACCCAGTAACTCGGATAATCCGGTTACTGACCCCCAGTAACTCGATACCTCGATCACTTCCCATCAATAACTCGTTTACTATCCCCAATAATAGACAATAACTCGGTTACTATCCCTCAGTAACCACCCAAAAATTAATCAAAACTCTCAACACCCCAGTAATTAATGACTACAACTAGTAAACAATTATTTACTCTAATAACCAGGTTAATATCATCTGGTAATAAAATACAACAATTCAGTATTGATATTCAACAACTCAAATCCTCCAGTAATAACATATAATAATGTAGTATTGATGCTCAACAACTAACTCAAATTCATATACATAAGGACGACAACTAACTCACAACATATATCAATGAAATTCAAGACCAAAATGAAGAAAACATGAAGAGTAATGACTTGAATATTGAAGCAGCTTCAGAGCTTCGAGATTTGGCTGAGATGGAGAGTTTCAAAGTAAACCTACCATTTCAAGCTGGGCTCGCATCGCCTCAACGTTACTTGAAAATCAGAGGTTGGAGATCGACTGACATCACAACACCTCATATTCGATTGAAGCTAGAGCAGAAGTTTCTATTGGATTCTTCGTTGACGTCGTCGGTGAGGTCGAAATTCAGAAGAGAGACGCCGACGGGGGAGCTCCGCCTTGGGATGAGTTTGATCCTTATATCCGATTTTGAGAAAAATAGAGATAGAGGAGAGAGAAGTTTCCATATCGGGGATCAAGAGAGATATATAGCCTCGTCGGCGTTAAGGCATCTTCACGTTGCCAGAGATTATGGAGGCGATGTGAGGTCACCGACCTGAGGACGACGACGACGAATCGACGCGAGGATGAGAGAGAAAAAGAGAGAGGCTAGGATGAGAGAGAAAGAGAGAGAGGCGAAGATGAGAGATGTGTTATCAGCATAGATGCGTTAGGTTTTATTTAATGAAGGGTAATATGATATTTTGATTAAGATTTGTGCAAATAGACAGTGTAAAATAATTTTTATTGAAATAGGCTATAAATCTTGGTAATTAGTAGTAAATGGACATTACACTACCAGAACAACCACTTTAGCCGACGAAATTTTTTCGTCGGCTAAACCCTAAATTTCGTCGGCTAAGAAGTCGTCGGGCAAAATCCGTCGGCCAACACTATAGCCGACGAAATTACTGTTCATCGTCGGCTAAAGTCATTTATTTAGCCGACGAATAAATTTTTCGTCGCTTAATTTCTGGACTTTAGCCGACGAAATTTATTAAAATTCGTCGGCTATAGCTATTATTTTTATTTATTTATTTAACTTTAGCCGACGAATTTTAGGGTATTTCGTCGGCTATAGTTATTATTATTATTTTTTTAAAATTTTAGCCGACGAATTTTATTAAAATTCGTCGGCTAAAGCTATTATTTTTATTTATTTATTTAACTTTAGCCGACGAATTTTATTAAAATTCGTCGGCTATAGTTTTTTTTTTCATATTTTTTTCTTTTTTAATTTATGTAATTATTATTTTTTAAAAAACTTTAGCCGACGAATTTTAATAAAATTCGTCGGCTAAAGTTTTTTTCTTTTTTTTTTTTTAATTTTTTCATATTTTTTTCTTTTTTAATTTTTGTAATTATTATTTTAGAGAAGTAGGAGGGATTTGAAGGAGGAGGAGGAGGGAGAAGGTTAGGAGAGGGAGGAGGAGGAAAGAAGATGAAGAGGAGGAGGAGGGGAAGGGAAGGATGAAGAGGAGGAGGGGAAGGGAAGATGAAGAGGAGGAGGAGGAGGAGGGAAGATGAAGAGGAGGAGGAGGAGGAGAAGGGAAGGATGAAGAGGAGGAGGGGAAGGGAAGATGAAGAGGAGGAGGAGGGAAGGATGAAGAGGAGGAGGGAAGGATGAAGAGGAGGAGGAGGGAAGATGAAGAGGAGGAGGAGGAGGAGGAGAAGGGAAGGATGAAGAGGAGGAGGAGAAAAATGAAAGATATAGAAAATTTTGAACTTTAGCCGACGAAATTTCGTCGGCTAAAGTTCAAAATTTTCGTCGAAAAATTTTAAAATTTTAAAAATCCCCGCCAAAAAATTTGAATTTTTAATTAACTCTAGCCGACGAAATACCCTAATTTCGTCGGCTAAAACCCTAAACCCTAAACCCTATACGTAGAAGCTTCAAACGCAAAAAAGTCGTGAAATAAGATATGACCGGAATGGTGAAATACGTCTGTAGTTGAAAAATCACGTAATTCCGGTAAAGTCTCGGTACCGATAATTGCGGTTAACTCAATTTTCCATTCTTTCTCCTTAGAGGTAGCCCTATATCCGGTAGTTATTTTTCATAAAATTTTTATACCACTGGTCGCGTCTCATCGATTTGAAACTATTTTCAGTTGAAGGTCCGGGCAAAATACGTAATTTAGACGGTCAAATGACCGTTTCCGTGCATTAAGGGGTTTGACTTACGTGATTGACCGTAAGGATCGAGCCCTTAACGTTGTCAGATTAAGTTAAATTTTTTCCTATATACATATTTCAACATAATGATCATATCTGACGGTCGGAATTTTATTTCTCAACTTTGATCATCGGAATCACAACATGCGTACTAATGTTGTATAACTTGTTTACTAAGCTTTAAGTAAATGTTTCGTTTCTAAAACAAACTGTACGTAGAAACTTCAAACGCAAAAAAGTCGTGAAATAAGATATGACCGGAATGGTGAAATACGCCTACGGTTGAAAAATCACGTAATTCCGGTAAAGTCTCGGTGCCGATAGTTGCAGTCAATACAATATAGAGGTTTGACTTACGAGATTGACCGTCTAGATGAAGTCCTTAAATTTATCAGATAAAGTTGAATTTTTTACCAGAGATATATTTCAACATATTGATGATATCTGACGGTCGTATTTTTGTTTGTGAATTTTGATGACCGAAATCACAACATGCCTACTATTTACCATTATTTATCTATACGGGGATGCCTATCATGGAGGGGTAAATGTCTCAAAATTTTTAGATGGACAGTTGCGTCTCATTATGGTGAGTGATTGTTGTGTTGAAGGTTCGGCCAAAATACCTCATGTAGGTGTAGATATGGACATTTTCGTGTATTAAGCGTTTAGAAAAACTTCATTTTGAAGCCTTAAACGAACTCGGATGGCCAAAAAAGCCTATATGTCATGGCAAAGCCATGTGTTTTGCTCCTACGCCCGTTCTGCTTCCAGATTGGTATCACAATAGTCAATCGGACACCGAAATATCCGTAGTACAATTTTATAACTAAAAGTTACTTTAGCCGACGAAATACCCTAATTTCGTCGGCTAAACTTTTCAAATTTCGTCGGCTAAAGTTCACATACTATAGCCGACGAAAAAAACACTTTAGCCGACGAAATTTTTTTTTGTCGGCTAAAATTTAACTATAGCCGACGAAAAAATTAGTTTAGCCGACGAATTTTTTTTTCGTCGGCTAAAATGCCATTTTAGCCGACGAAATTTTTACTTAGCCGACGAAAAAAAATTTCGTCGGCCTGTTTTTAGATATTTCGTCGGCTATAGTCTTTTTTCTGGTAGTGTTAGTCCAACTTAATTACAACAAAAACCCACGGGTGTAGCCGTTACCTAGAAGATCAAACTAAAAAAGAAGGCTGCACCTGACGGGGAAGCTGAAAAGACCAAGAAGTACAATTGGAGATAGAATGACCTAAAATTGCTAAACCATCCGTCAAGGTATTGGCTTCCTTCCAAATATGCTTGAAAGACACTGATTGAAAGTGTTGAGCTAAGGTTGATATCCTGCACCAACACTTGTATACGTTAAGGACATTCAGCAGATCTGTTGAGAGCAGCTTCCTTGAAGCTACATCAAGTTCAAGATCAACAAGCTTCATGTGCTGCTGTAACAAGATCGATTTGCTCCAACTGGTTTTTTAGCTGCTGCTGCACAGTTAACTTGTGCAGCAAGCTTCCTTTGTGTTTAGTCTTTTCAACATTTGTAATTGTGTAGATCTGGAAATTAGGATGTTGTTTAGTTGGTAGATAGCTTGCTTCGGTTAATACAGTTGTCCATCATCTCTTATTTGAGAGATGAAGTCTGTAATTGAAAAATACAGATGAATATACATTTTCACTTGTTCTTCGTATTTCTGCAAGTGTTCTTCATTTAGTTTCATTGTTCTGCAAGTGTTCGTGTTCTTCATTTAATTCTCATTGATCACATTTCATTATGGTATCAGAGCAGTGATCCTCATAGGACCTGCTATTGCTCACTACTCCTTACCTTGTTATTCATCTATTCATCATGACACCAACTGCTAGCAATTCAGCAATGTCTAAGCCTGAATCCATAGAGGCAAATCCAAATCAAAGTCTTACTTCAGCTCTTCTAAATGAATTCAACTATCTACCATGGTCTAGAGCGATTACATTAGCTCTAGGATGTAAATCAAAATTGAGTTTCATCCGAGACAAGAAAATTCCAGATGTTGAAGATCCAGAGTTTGAGAGTTGGTTGTGTAAAGACCAACTTGTCATGTCATGGCTTCTCAACTCTATGGAGCCAAAACTGAAGGAGATCTTCAGCTACTCAGAGTCATCATTTCACCTTTGGGAAGCTGTCAAGGACATGTATGGCAACTTAAACAATGCAGCAAGGGTGTTTCAACTCAAGAAAGACATTGCAGCAATTCAACAAGGTAATCTCTCCTTTGTTCAACATCTTGGAAATTTAAAATCAAAGTGGAATGAACTCGAGATGTACAGACCACACACTGTTGATCCAGCCATCTTGCTGAAGAGGGCAGATGAGGATAAAGTGTTCCAACTTCTTGCAAGTCTAGGATCTGAGTATGAGGATCTCAGAAGCCACCTGTTGATGAGTCCAGAACTGCCCTCATTCACAACTGTGTGTAATACTGTGCAAAGAGAAGAAGTGAGAAAAAGAGTAATGAATGTAGAAGCCAGAAATGAAACAGATGCAAGAGCCTTTGTTATACACAAAGAGGCAACAAGCAACCAAGTGTACAGAGGGAGAAGACCAGAATTAAAGTGCACACATTGTAAGAGCATTGGAAGAAATGGTGTAGGCCACTTGAGGGAGACATGCTGGATTCTGTTTCCAGAATTAAAGCAGAAACACAATGAAAATCAGAGAACTCAAAGAAACAGTGCACAAAGAAGCTTTGGCTCATACAATCCGAAGGCAAATCTGAGCAGTAACCTATCTGAAGAGGTTGAAAATTTTACCTCTAACCCTATTACTCTTATTAATGATTTTGCAAACTTTCTTCAAAGCAAGCAGGAAAAGGCTGACTGCAAGGAAAAAGAAAATACAACAGCACTGCTTGGGAAGTTTGCAGGTTTTTTAAAGGAATCAGGCAGTACCTCATCAAGTAATATTCCAGGTATCATATGTGCTCTATCCACTGCTCTAGAAGTTAGTAGGCATAATAATGTTTGGATTGTGGATTCAGGAGCCTCAGAAAACATAACAAATGATATGTCTGAACTTTCTCATTTTGAAAAACTCAAAACCTTGTCTCATGTCTCTACAGCCAATGGTAACAATGTTCCTGTGTTTGGAAAAGGGAAAATAAATCTTTTCTCAACCTGCATAGATTCTGTGGCCTTGTTTGTTCCTTCATTTCCCTTCAAACTCTTGTCTGTTGGAAAGGTGACTCGATTACTAAAGTGTCTAGCTATTTTCTCTCCTCACAATATCATTTTTCAGGACCAAGCCACTCAGAAGAAGATTGGTGAGGGATTCTACCTAAATGGTCTGTACTACATCTCAATATCCCCACATCACTCAAAAAGTCTCCTAGTCAGCTCAAATCTCACAGTTCAACAACAGTTGTGGCATAAACGCCTTGCTCATCCTTCATTTCCAGTTCTGTCCAAGTTATTCCCAAACTTCTGTAATGCCACACATGAATGTGAAATCTGTCATATGTCTAAACAGACTAGATTTTCTTTTCCTCTTTCATGTTCAAGAACAGACAAACCATTTGAGCTTGTTCATTCTGATGTATGGGGCCCTGCCTCTATTGAATCCTTTGATGGTTATCGTTTTTATGTCACTTTCATTGATGATTTCACCAGATCTACCTTTGTCTATCTGTTAAAATCCAAAAGTGAGGTTTTTCAGTGTTTCCAAGATTTTCATAATCTGGTAATAAATCATTTTTCTGCAAAAATCTGTACCCTAAGAACAGATAATGGCACTGAATACACATCCAACATTATGTCTAAATATCTGAGTGAACATGGTATAATTCACCAAACCAGTTGTGTGGGAACTCCACAACAAAATGGCATTTCAGAGCGCAAAAATAGAGATCTGTTGGAAAAAACTAGAGCCTTGATGCTTCAAGCTAATGTTCCAAAACGTTTTTGGTCCCAAGGGATTCAAACAGCTGCTTATTTAATCAACAGGTTACCTAACAGTGTGTTAAAGTTCAAATCCCCACTTGAGGTACTCAAAGGAAGAAAGATAGATCTCTCTCACCTTCGCATTTTTGGATGTACCTGCTTTGTACATGTCCAAGCCTCACATAGAGACAAGTTTGATCCAAGAGCAGTAAAGTGTCTGTTCATAGGATATTCATCAACACAGAAGGGTTATAAGTGTTATAGTCCAACAACAGGAAAAATAGTGATCTCAAGGGATGTCATTTTTCATGAAAATGAGCTGTTTTATTCTTCCTCAGAAAGTAAATTTCAGGGGAGACATGGACTGAGCTATTCCCATCACCTCTTCTCACTGAAAATGATTTACTCATACATTCACAGCCAATTGACATGGAAAGGGAACCTGAAGAGCATACTGTTCATGAAGAAGGGGCTGACCAACATGAAGAAAATAACACTCTTGAAGAAGAAGAGGTTATCCACCAGTCTCCTTCTCCTCCTAGGAGAAATCCTCCAAGACTTCGAAAACCTCCATTAAGACTTCAAGAGTATGTGACCTATTCCACTCTATATCCATTAAAACTCGAATTTGGAGATGTTCAGCCTGCACACAGTGTCTTTCTCAGCAAGCTTCTTCTACAACATGAACCAAGAAGTTTTGCAGAAGCAAATAAATCCCCACAGTGGCAGAAAGCAATGCAAGAGGAGTTAAGGGCACTTGATGAAAATCATACATGGAGCATTGTTCCTCTTCCCAAAGGACAGAAACTTGTTGGAGCTCGCTGGATCTACAAGCTAAAGTATCATGCTGATGGTACTCTGGAAAGACATAAGGCAAGGTTAGTGGCTCGTGGCTTTACACAAACGTTTGGTGTTGACTACAAGGAAACCTTTGCTCCAGTAGCTAAGATGAATACAGTGAGAGTCCTGTTATCAGTAGCCATAAACTGTGACTGGACACTCTACCAAATGGATGTAAAGAATGCATTTCTGCATGGGGATCTAGAGGAAGATGTCTACATGAAGCTACCACCAGGACATCCTAGGGAGAATGAGGTTGGAATGGTGTGTAAGCTTCACAAGGCCTTGTATGGATTGAAGCAATCACCTCGTGCATGGTATTCCAAGTTAAGTTCAGTCCTAACCACCTCAGGTGTTAAAAGAAGTCATTCAGATTTCTCACTGTTTGTTCGAACCAGTAAAATGGGAAAATTAATTGTGCTGGTTTATGTAGATGATCTCATCATCACAGGAGATAATCTACATGAAATCCAAGCTTTGAAGGATTCTCTCCACAAATCATTTGCCATAAAAGATTTAGGTCCATTAAGATATTTTTTGGGAATAGAGATTGAGATGGCTGCAGGCAGCCTGTTTCTCAACCAGCGCAAGTATGCTGTCGATCTCCCAGATGAAGCAGGAATGACAGATTGCAAGCCAGCTCAGACACCATTGCACAGCAAACTCAAGCTAGACACTCAAGATACCACCCTGACAGACATCAGTGAGTATCAGCATCTGGTTGGAAAACTCATCTACCTCACCATCACAAGGCCAGACATCACATATGCAGTAAGCATAGTGAGTCAGTTCATGCATTCCCCTACCACCTATCACCTAAGTATTGTCAAACGCATCCTGCGCTACATTAAAGGTACAATTTGTCGAGGCATTGTCATGCATAAGCATAATCACTTCAAATTGGAAGGCTATTCAGACTCGGATTGGGCAGGGAACACATTGGACAGGAAGTCCACTACAGGCTATTGCACTTTTGTTGGAGGAAATCTAGTTTCTTGGAAAAGTAAGAAACAATCAGTAGTGGCTCGAAGCAGTGCTGAGGCTGAGTATAGAGCCATGGCATCCATTGCTTGTGAACTCATATGGTTAAAAGCATTGCTCAATGACTTAGGGATTGATCACTCCAGTCCTATCCTCCTTCATTGTGATAACCAGGCTGCAATGCACATCGCAGCCAATCCTGTGTTTCATGAGCGCACAAAACACATTGAAGTTGACTGCCATTTCATTCGCAACCAGGTTCAATCACAGGTTATCAAAACTGTGTATACAAGATCCTGCAATCAACTTGCAGATGTGTTCACCAAAGTTTTAGCTTCCGCACAGTTTGAGGAGTTACTTTTCAAGCTTGGATCACGAAACTCCCTTGATCCAGCTTGAGGGGGAGTGTTGAGAGCAGCTTCCTTGAAGCTACATCAAGTTCAAGATCAACAAGCTTCATGTGCTGCTGTAACAAGATCGATTTGCTCCAACTGGTTTTTTAGCTGCTGCTGCACAGTTAACTTGTGCAGCAAGCTTCCTTTGTGTTTAGTCTTTTCAACATTTGTAATTGTGTAGATCTGGAAATTAGGATGTTGTTTAGTTGGTAGATAGCTTGCTTCGGTTAATACAGTTGTCCATCATCTCTTATTTGAGAGATGAAGTCTGTAATTGAAAAATACAGATGAATATATATTTTCACTTGTTCTTCGTATTTCTGCAAGTGTTCTTCATTTAGTTTCATTGTTCTGCAAGTGTTCGTGTTCTTCATTTAATTCTCATTGATCACATTTCATTAAGATCCTTGAAGCACATCCATTAAGAGTTTGGAATCACCTTCTACAAATATGGGTTGATTTGTGACTCGTTTCAACCGAAGAAAGCCTTCTCGAAGAGCTTGGGCATCAACAGCTAGAAAATTAGAAAAATCAAGTTTTTTAGCCGCTGCAAAGATAGGGTAACCCCTGAAGTCTCGGACCACAAAACCAGCTGCAGCATGAGCAGAGTTGAGAACAGATTCATCGAAGTTTAGGTTTTGTGAGTTCATTTGATACAGGTGGATGTTGAGGGCACCTAGTTAAAGGCAAAAGGGTTGGCTAATTGGTATTGCTGAAACTAAAAGGTGCTTTATGAACTATGTGAGGAGGATTGAAAGGTGTTTGTCAAAAAAAGGTGGTTTCTGAATTGCCACAAATAATTCTGAACTTTGAGAAGAAGAGGAGGATTAGTTGACAGAAGGGTATTGAGCCAAGGAATCAAGACTACATCATTTTGAGCTTGGGGAATATTAATATTAATAGTAGCCCAGCCTTTGAGTCCTAACTAACCTTGGAATGGGCCTCCACCATTTAGCAGCCCAGACGGCACAACCCATATATAAGCCTCTTTTATAAACCCTAACATTGCTCTACTCCGCAGCCGCTTGGTTAGAGAGAGCACTAGAGCTTCAACAATGGTGTCTGGTTCTGGAATCTGCGCAAAGCGCGTTGTGGTCGACGCGCGTCACCACATGCTCGGCCGCTTGGCTTCAATCATCGCCAAGGAGCTCCTGAACGGCCAGAAGGTCGTGGTCGTTCGCTGCGAGGAGATCTGCATCTCCGGTGGACTCGTCCGGCAAAAGATGAAGTACATGCGCTTCTTGCGTAAGCGCATGAACACCAAGCCCTCTCATGGCCCCATTCACTTCCGTGCCCCTGCTAAGATCCTCTGGCGCACCATCCGTGGGTACGTCGTCGTTTTGCTCTCTCTGTGTTTTTCTGGTTCTAGTGGGTTTGCGTGATCAATTGTTTTAAGTTTATACTGAATAAGTATGCTTTTTTGTTTTAAATATTGAATAGACTCTTTTACTTAAATTGTTTAGAATGAAATGTGGGAGTTTGATTTGGTGTTTTGCTTTATTTTTGTAGGATGATTCCACACAAGACCAAGCGTGGAGCTGCCGCTCTTGCTCGTCTGAAGGCCTATGAGGGAATTCCACCTCCTTATGACAAGATTAAGAGGATGGTTATTCCTGATGCTCTCAAGTGAGATTCTTCGCCATGGATTTTGTATATGTTTGGTTTTGGTCTGTATTCTGTTGGTTAATGGTTTATTGTTTTTGTGCCCCGAAAATGGACAGGGTCTTGAGGCTACAAGCAGGACACAAATACTGTTTGTTGGGCAAGCTTTCATCAGAGGTTGGATGGAACCACTATGACACTATCAGGGTAAGAATTGTTTCTGCTGCTTTAGTCTTGAGTGTATTTAATTTAGTTTCATTATCTCTGCAAATTTATGGCTATTTAAATTATGTCAGAGTAATGGTCCTTTGTTTTTTTTATTTTGTCATGTTGCTCAATTTGTTTGACATTGCATGTATGGATTGTTGTGTAATCCTTGTGGTTTTATGAGGTTTCTTATGTTGATGCTTTACACATGCTTCAATCTGCATGTGGAGTGGTAATCTACTCTGAATGCTTTATCTACTATACTTGATGTTCCTTATAGTTGTTCATCTGCATCAAATGCTTTAGCATTACATGATATATTTGTAAATGCCCAGTGATGATAACACTACAGTCCATTTTTGTTTTTTTGAAAATTACTGGTGTCACTAGTTATCATCCTTCTGTTTTATTCCCTTGTTTTTTACAGTACTATTTGAGCTTAGTTGTGATCCCATTTTGTTTCTTCTTAAAAATCCTTTTCTTGCATGTTATGCTTTATATTTCTGTAGTTGAATCCTATTTGCCAATTTGCTAACATCACAACTAGAACCCCACTTCTTCCGCTTCTCTTTTTTTTGTGGTGGTCAACTTGAATGATTAAGTATGTTATGGCAAGGAAGGAGTTATTTAGTGTGATATCCTGGATGCTGTAGCTTAGACGAAATGGTCATTTATTGTTTCTCGCATTATATTGATAGTTTGTTGTTTCATTGTTTAGTTACCTGTCCTGTTTTTAGTAGTTTCTTGTGCTTACTGGTGTTGTATGTGTAGGAGCTTGAGAAGAAGAGGAAGGAAAGGTCTCAGATTGCATATGAGAGGAAGAAACAGTTGAACAAACTGAGAGTCAAAGCGGAGAAGGTTGCTGAGGAGAAACTTGGCTCTCACCTAGAGATAATTGCTCCTATTAAGTATTGAGCAGTGAGATCTTTATGATGAAAATGTTGTGTGAACTGAGTGGAATCTGTTTTTCTAATGATACTTCATTTTTGTGTTTGATGGTTGAAGATAGTCAGTAATTTTATATGCCAACCTTTTTTTATAAATTAGCGGAGTTTTCCAATTCAATTGTTTTTCCATTCTAGAATTTCCATAATGTCTTGACCCCATTTTAAACGCCAAGTTGAGATGCTTTTGTGAATGATAGACTGCCTTCTATCACCGCTTAAGATCATTTTATAAACCAACCTGAGATTGCTTTTATGAATGATAGAATGCTGCTACGAAGATGACGGTTAAGAAGGCGTAGCAGGTGATTTGTAGCGGTATATGTTGGCCAAATGCCCTGATGCACTGTGCTGAAATTTATAGGGCTTTCTTTTTATCTTTCCAGTTTGTTTGCTTCCTTATGTGGAGTGTTGGATGTCGCACGTCTCATAAATCCAATACTTTCTTTCCAAGAGTATATGTCAAATGGAGGATGCTAGATTTCTATTTGTTTTAGTTCATCAGTTTTTGTTGGTTGATTTCATGTTGTACGATAGTTAGTTACTCGAATGTTACAACATTTTTATCTCCTTAGATATGAAGAAGCCATTTTATGGTTTAGGTACAAACGCATCTCTGAGAGGGTTTCATTTACTGTTCTATAACAACAATTTTTTTTGGTAACAAAATAGAAAAAATAAAATATTCTTTTTACCCATCAAAATTTCAAAGCAATACTCATTATGAATGCAGAGGAAAACTAGAGTAGCAAAAACACGAAAAGAGAGGATACATGTCTAAAATTCTACATTGTTTATGTTATTAAGCTAAGAACAAGATCAGCTGTGCAAAATGATGGAGCTAACTAGAGCGGTAGAGTCAGTAACTCAGCTTGGCATGTCACCTAAATCACATTTTCAAGCGCTTTATGAATCAAGATTACTAAAACCAGACACTCAAAAATCTGTAGGGTGATATATTAGTGTGATATAAGGTTGTACTTTTGGGACCCTAGTCTAGCAGGTATAGGTGGTGTTTTCAGCGACTCGCCGATCAATTTCCTAGGAGAATTTTCGAAGCAGGTTCAAGCTCATAGTGCTATTGAAACCGGAATTATAGCTATTATTAAGGCGGTGACTATGACTCATACTCAAGGTTGGAATTACCTTTGGATTGAGACTGACTCTACTTTGATCATCCATTATTTCAAGTGTCACAATTTGGTTCCTTGGTAACTTCTAGTTCCCTAGAAAAGTGCCATGTGTATTTCAAGCCAGATGCAGGTGAAAGTTTCTCATATCAACCGTGAGGGCAATGCCGTGGCAGATGCGCTTGCTAGATATGGTGCTTCAAATGAAGTTTTTTGATGAGACTTCCTGCCTTCTTTTTGCTTCATTCTTTTATTAATGATGCTTCAGCAAGAGGCTCGTGTCGTAGATGATAGATCATTCATTGCTTGTTCTTTCCTTGTATCTCTTGCATTGTTCTTTCAACCACTGTTTGTAGGTTTTGGTTTGGACGACAGTTAGTCCTCTATCCTCTTGTACGTTCTGATTTTATTCTATTAATAAAAATCCTGCTCCTAGGTAGTATGGTTCCAAATCCCGTTTAAAAAAAGTTGCGCATATACCTTGATGATTTTGAGATTCTTCTTAAACCCCCACTAATACTTTGGAGCACTCCAGTTAAGCAAGGTAAGTAGATCTGGTAACGCTCACAATCTGTTAAATCTGTGACTTCATGAGGTCAAAAGTTTGGGTCTGATTGATGGACACAATGGGCATTATTGAATGAATCACACACATTAACCTACAACATTCCCAAATAGGGCGTTTCGAACTCCACATTAAGCCAGGTCGACATTAAATTTCCAAACATTACTAAATACTGATTGAGTGACCAATTGCTATAAGGATCGCCGTCTCTAGTTCTACCTCTTGATTAGTGACCAAGTGATGCTAAACTTCCCTAAGTTTGATTACGCCAAACTTTAACATCCTCATATTGTTGGACGTTTTTGAGAAAGCAGCGAGTACGAAAATGAAACAAAATGGAAAATGATAGTCAATTTCTATCTCCTAAGAGCATCTCTAACAGTTCTTGTATTAATTCTTTATTATAGTGGAGAAAATCATAAAATCTCTATAAAAAATGAGCTAAACTCCAACAGCTCTTTTATTTTTATATACAAAATTAAATATTTTTTGTCGCATCCCGGGGACTATTCTCGGTCCCGAAACACGACGGTAACCGCCGTGACCCCGATCTAGCAAGTAATCAATACGTCTTTCGACGTATTGATGACTCACCGGACCGAAACCACAAGGCTATGAATGAAACATACAACAAATGAATAATAATATGAATGTCAAATACTGAATTACAAATGATCAGAGTAGCACACGAATGTTTTACAAGCGGAAGATAATAGAAAATACCCGAGACTAAAATAGTACATGAAAAAGTCTCGGTACACTGGGCCCGAATAAAGTCTCAGAGTATCCAACAGATTACAAGACATGAAAATACGGAAATCAAGAAACATGAAAACCACACCAGAATGGGAGTCCTCGAAAGGTGAAGTGCACGATAACCGACGCTCCGCGGCCTAGTCCAGCTCCTCTAGTGTCGGGTGCTGTAGACCTGAAAAGATGTAGAGGTGAGCAACTCGTCCTCGCTTACCCAAATGGGGCCAAAGCCATCCAAGTCGGGGTTTAAAACCCATGAGAAAACATTTCTTATATATGTATATGTACTCGTAAGTACGAAAGAGCATGTGGAAATGTAAATGCACGGCACGCACACAAAGCTCGGTAAATCATGTGACCACATATGAAAGAACTCTCTGGATCTGAGCGGCCGAATCCCGGGTTTGTCTTTACTGCAAACCGGGGCCAACTATCTAAGCGCCCGAGTGCGCAGAATAGCGAGAGCGTCCATTTCCAGCTAACGCCCAACAAATAGCAGGCCACACTTACGTCACGTTTTACTCTGTTCGAGACGAGCGTAAGCGGGATATATGAATGAAAATAAACAGGGCATAGCCCCTCCGGAGGTTAACGGTCATCGACACCGTAGGAGTGCTAGAATACTAGGTCCCGTCGCTCTCAGGCCAAGCACCGGAAATCAGGACGACGGTACTACTTTTCGATCCATAACTCACACACACACACCAAGTGCTATAAGAAGCATGTGGTCAAGCTTAAAACAATGCATCTTTATTTAGTACGTAAAAGTAAAAGAGCCGCCGACCCAAGAGGGTTTCGGCTCACCCAATGGGCGTGCTCCCCCTACCTGGTATGATGGTACAGCTGGCTGCGCTCCAATCCCTGGTCCACCTGAAGTCTGCGTAGACGAGCTCCTGAGTCTGTGGGTGAGACAACAGTGATAGTCAGGTATAAGTAACTCGAGGATCTACTAACTACGACTAAGACTCGATAAACACTCTTTGTTTATCTTTCTGACATTAGGGTTTGACTGGTTTGACACTCCGATTCTCGAACCGGTGAGAAGTCAGAATTGTTTCTTATTCAGTACTTACGTCGTTTTTGCCACGTTTACAAGCTAAAAGTCTTTAAAACGTTTAACCGTAGTGTTCGAAAACGTAAAATAGGTGTTCTACGGCATAAAAGAAAAGTCAACTTTGGAATAGTAAAAGTCAACGGTCAACGGTCAAAAAAGTCAACGGTCAAAAAGTCAACGGTCAAAAAGTCAACCGGTCAAAGTCAAAAAGTCAAAGTCAAAAAGTCAACCGGTCAAAGTCAACCGGTCAAAGTCAACAGTAAAAAGTAAACAGTAAAAGTAAAACTGTAAAAGTAAAACAGTAAAAGTAAACAGTAAAAGTAAATAGTAAAAACAGTAACCGTAATTAACTTAAACAGTTAGGGGCAAAATGGTAACTCTGCCCCTGGGTTAAAGTAAAAAGTAAATCTGACACGGTAAAAACCAGGGTTTTTACCGTGCCGGTTCTAACCACTGCTTTGGCCGGATTTCGAAGCTTTTCCGGCCAAATCGAGTCCCCTGAGTACTCCTAACAACTTCTACACATCCTAGGCTATCCAACAACATCACAATCGAAGGAAAAGATCGAGTTTTCATACCCTTGAAGCTTCCACTGTGTTTTCCGGCGAAACACCTCCGGCGGAGCTCCACCGGCCTTCTCCTTCCTCCTCCTTGCTCCTGGGCGGCTCCTGGTGGCGCCTGGGAGTGTCCTAGCTCTCCAAACGTCCTGAAACGACTCGATCTGTACTGCACAGTGATTCCTGGGTTCTCCCCTCGGCTGGGCGGCGCTGGCGGCGGCGGCGCTGGCTTCACCGGTGGTCTGGTTGAGGTCGCCGGGGTGAGGCGAGGCTGATGGGATAGGTGGTGAGACTCGACGCGCTGCCGGTCTTGGTGCCTGGTGGTGGCTGTCGAGGAGAGAGGAGGAGAGAGCTTCGGCTCGAAAAGGAAAGAGACGAAAATGGAAGGGAAGGAAAGAGGAAAGTGAGGAGAAAAGGAAAGGTGTGGAGAAAAAGAGAGAAAGGGTAGGGTATAAAAAGAAAAACGAATGGCCACGATTCGTCCATCGAATCAACGGCCACGATTCGTTCCCAATCCCAAAATAATTTCAAAACCAAAACCATTTTCGAAAATTCATTTCAAATAACCAAACGTCAAATTTAAACGTAAAAGTCGTACGAAAAATACGTGAAGTGCCGGAAAATATTCCGTAAATACTTTCACGCATGTGGCGACGCGTGTCTTAACGTAAAAACGTTAGACGAAATGACGACGTACTGAAAAGTAATCGGAATTAAACCCTAAATGTGTCGGAAAATCAAATTAAAATTTCGGGGTCTCACACTCTACCCCCCTTAAATTGAATTTCGTCCTCGAAATTTACCTGACATCAGAAGAGGTGTGGGTGAGCCTGCTGCATGACTGACTCAAGCTCCCAAGTAGCCTCTTCCTCACTATGGTGATCCCACTGAACTTTCACCACTGGAACCTCTCGGTTCCTGAGCTTCCTTACATCACGATCCAAGATGCGGTACGGTCTCTCCTCGTACGAAGCATCGCTGCGCAGCTGTACATCAGTCCAAATAACATTCTGTGGGGCACCCGGTGGGCTCTTCCGTAACTGTGAGACGTGGAACACGTCATGTATATGCTGCAGTCGTGGTGGCAGGTGAATCCGGTATGCAACTGATCCAACTCTCTGGGCTATCTGGAAGGGCCCTACAAACCTTGGGGCCAACTTCCCCTTAACCCCAAATCGTCTAACTCCCTTGCGGGGACTGACTTTCAAGTACACAAAGTCTCCCACTGCAAACTCAAGGGGTGTCCGACGTGTATCTGCATACGACTTGCTCCTGCTCTGGGCTGCTCTAAGCCTCTCCTGGACAATCTGGAGTTTCTCTGAAGTCTCCTGTATCACATCTGGACCAAGTAGAACTCTGTCCTCTCTGTCCAACCAACATGTAGGTGATCTACATGGTCGTCCATACAGTGCCTCGAATGGAGCCATACCAATGCTACGGTGGTAGCTATTGTTGTAGGCAAACTCTGCAAGAGATAGGCACTCATGCCACTTTTCACCAAAATCAACTATGCAGGAACGAAGCATGTCCTCTAAGGTACGGATCGTACGCTCGGACTGTCCATCTGTCTGTGGATGATAAGCTGAACTCAAATGCAACTCGGTACCCAACTCCTTCTGCAACGACCTCCAGAGCTTGGAAGTAAAACGTGGGTCACGGTCTGAGATGATGCTCTTGGGTATCCCATGAAGTCTGATCACCTCACTAATGTACAGATCTGCAAAGTACTGAGTACGTGAGCTCATCTTGACAGGTAGAAAGTGTGCAGATTTCGTCAACCTGTCAACTATCACCCAAATCCCATCATGACCCTCCCGTGAACGGGGTAGGCCGGTGACGAAATCCATGGTGATGTGGTCCCACTTCCACTGTGGAACTGCCAAAGGCTCAAGTAGTCCTGCTGGATGTCTGTTCTCAGCCTTCACTTGCCTGCACACATCACATCTAGACACATACTCTCCGATACTCTGCTTCATGCCCTTCCACCAAAACTGGCGCTTCATATCCTGATACATCTTGGTGGCTCCTGGATGCATGGTGAAACTAGTCCGGTGTGACTCCTCCAACACTAGTTTCCGGATATAATCATCACTGGGGACAAAGGCACGTCCCTTGTACCTGATAAGCCCATCATCACTGACACTCCACTTGTTGTCAGCTTCACCTGAGTAGACCTGTGCTCGAACCAAGTGGCTCTCTGGATCATTCCACTGATACTCCCCCACCTGCTGTAGGATGTGGGGCCTGAGTGACACACTGGCCAGGAATCCGTGAGAATCCCCAAACCGTACGTCCAAATCATAATCCTCCAGTGTCTCCAAAGCCTCCATGCGAGAGAGAAAAATACTCGCAAGCTCATACCTCGGCTTCCTGCTCAAGGCATCGGCAACAACATTGGCCTTCCCTGGATGGTATCGTAGGGTGAACTCATAATCCGTAAGATATTCCATCCATCTCCGTTGCCGTAGATTAAGATCACGCTGGGTGAAGATGTACTGTAGGCTCTTGTGATCCGTGTAGATCTCAAGGGTGGCTCCGTAGAGATAACACCTCCAGACCTTTAGAGCATGTACAACAGCTGCCAACTCCAAATCGTGTGTAGGATAGTTCCTCTCATGTGGCTTCAACTGTCTAGAGCCATAACAAACTACCCCACCATTTTTGCATCAGTACACAACCTAGACCAGTCCCTGAAGCGTCCGTATACACTTGGTACGGATCTACACCGTTGGGGAGAACGAGGACTGGGGCTGTGGTCAACCGGTTCTTCAATTCTGCAAATGCCTCTTCACATGCGTCACTCCACTCAAACTTGACTCCTTTCTTGGTCAAGTTGGTCAGTGGCGTGGCAATCTTTGAGAAGTCCTGCACAAACCGACGGTAGTATCCAGCTAAACCAAGGAAACTCCTCACTTCTGTGACATTTCGAGGATGTTCCCAATCTAAAACTGCTTCGATCTTGGAAGGATCCACTGACAAGCCTGCTCCTGAGACTACATGCCCAAGAAACTGCACCTCTGAAAGCCAAAACTCGCACTTTGACTTCTTGGCGAAAAGCTGGTGATTCCACAAAGTCTGGAGAATGGTGCGAAGGTGATACTCATGCTCTGCTTGGGTCTTGGAGTAGACCAAGATGTCGTCAATGAACACGATCACAAACTGATCCAGGTATGGTCGGAAGACTCTGTTCATGAGATCCATGAAAGCTGCGGGTGCATTCGTCAACCCGAACGACATGACGAGGAACTCGAAATGCCCGTAGCGTGTACGGAAAGCTGTCTTCTCTATGTCACTATCCCGTACCCGAAGCTGATGATAACCGGACCTCAGATCAATCTTGGAAAAGAACTGAGCTCCTGTAAGCTGATCAAACAAATCATCAATTCTCGGAAGTGGGTACTTGTTCTTCACAGTGACACTGTTCAACTTCCGATAATCTATACAGAGACGAAGGGTTCCATCATGTTTTCTGGCAAACAACACCGGTGCTCCCCACGGTGATGAGCTATACCTGATAAAACCCTTGCTCATGAGATCTTCCAACTGAAGCTTCAACTCTTGCAACTCAGCTGGTGCCATACGGTAAGGTGGAATCGAAATCGGTGTGGCTCCTGGAACCAACTCAATCTGAAACTCTACCTCCCGATGTGGCGGTAATCCTGGTAAATCTTCAGGAAATACTCCGGGATACTCATCAACAACCGGAATATATCTGTCCCCACTAGATTCATCCTTCTCCTTTGACGATCTCACAATACTGTAGCAAGTCAAAGTCCTCCTCCCACGAAAACATGGTCGCAAGAGTGGACTCGGCTGTGTGAGTCGCTCATCCATCCTGATCACCATCACCTTGTCCTTGCCTGGAGTCCTCACTGTGACTGTCCTCTTCTCACAGTCTATGAGGGCTCGGTATTTTTCCAACCAATCCATCCCAAGTATCAAATCATACCCATCAATGTCTAACGGGTAAAGATCTGCTAGTAACCTCCCCTCGTTGACCAGCAGCTGACACTTGCGAAAGATCCTGTCTGTGGCTGCCCCCATTCCAAGGGCAGAACTAAAACAATACGTACTACCCGTGGACTCAGACTCTAATCCCAAAGAATCCGCAAACCACGTGGCAATAAAAGAATGAGAAGCCCCTGTGTCAAATAATACTCTAGCCTCTGAATTAGAAACAATGATCGTACCATCTAGAGCTGTCGAGGCATCGAGAGCTAGCTGACCTCCTGCAAAAGCATAGACCTGTCCACGTCCCCTAGCACTGCGTCCACTCCGGCCTCTAGTGCGTGAACTCTGACTAGCCTGACTACCCTGACTCGGGGCAGGCTGCTGCTGAGGTGCCTGAGGGTAAGATGGCTGTGCATAGCCCTGCTGATACTGCTGCTGCTGTGGGACCTGGGAGTAAGACTGCTGCTTCGATCCCTGCTGATACTGCTGCTGACCCTGAGGCTGGATACGGCCGGAAGAACCTGAAGCTGAAGCCGTACCCATGTCTCTGTTGGGACAACGCCAACGGGTGTGTCCCACCTGACCGCACTCATAGCAAGTATATGGCCCTGACCGGCCTCCTGAGGACCCACTGCCACTACTGCCAGCACTGACGTTTCCGTCGAAAGGTCTCCTGTTGTTTCTCTTGGTCATCTTCCTGTCTCTGCTCCGAGAGTGGGACCTACTGCCACTACCGCCATAGTCAACTCTGCCCTGAGGAAAGGTCGCCTGATCAGCCTCAATCTTGTAAGCTGCGCTCACAATCTCCCTGTAGGTGCGAGTGGTATTAGAGAGCAACTCGCGGCGAACTGAGTCCCGTAGACCAAACTCAAACCTCTGGGACTTCACCTTCTCGGTGAGGCCTGGGACATACTTCTGCAGAGGAGTAAACCGCACCACATACTCGTGGACTTTCATGCTCCCCTGTGTAAGGCCGAAGAACTCGCCAATCTTCTGGTCTCTCAAGACCGGGGGAAAATACTGCTCGTAGAACAAGTCCTCAAACTGATCCCAAGTCATCTGATCGGGATCATGGCGGTCTGCAACGGTGTCCCACCAACTATCAGCCTCTCCTGTGAGGCAGTGAACTGCAAAAGCTACTCGGTACTCAATAGGGGTGTTGACCGTCCCCTGCAGCTTCTTGATATGCTTGAGCCAGATCTCAGCATCCACGGCCTCTGTAAGACCGGTGAAGTTAGGTGGCCTAACTTTCAGGAAGGTCGCCAAGCAGTTGGACCTCCTCTCCCTCTCCAAGTCCTGCGGAGTCGGAGGTGGTACGTTCCCCATGGCTCGGAACGCACGAGTGACCTCATCCACCTCACGGCGCGGCGGCATCGTGACTGACTGAAAAGAAACAAGGATTAGTCATCGAAACAATGTCCAGCGATTAAAGACAATGAGAATGGCAACTACTGGAACATGAATGAACTTTTGACTTCCGTATGAATGAATACATCATGAGATCATGCAATGACGTCAGCATCGCACACAAATAACTCGAAGCATACGACTCGAAGAAAACAAACTGGTCGTACACTAATGACATGGAAGGTACCAAAACGATGCTCTGATACCAAGAAATTACTGTCGCATCCCGGGGACTATTCTCGGTCCCGAAACACGACGGTAACCGCCGTGACCCCGATCTAGCAAGTAATCAATACGTCTTTCGACGTATTGATGACTCACCGGACCGAAACCACAAGGCTATGAATGAAACATACAACAAATGAATAATAATATGAATGTCAAATACTGAATTACAAATGATCAGAGTAGCACACGAATGTTTTACAAGCGGAAGATAATAGAAAATACCCGAGACTAAAATAGTACATGAAAAAGTCTCGGTACACTGGGCCCGAATAAAGTCTCAGAGTATCCAACAGATTACAAGACATGAAAATACGGAAATCAAGAAACATGAAAACCACACCAGAATGGGAGTCCTCGAAAGGTGAAGTGCACGATAACCGACGCTCCGCGGCCTAGTCCAGCTCCTCTAGTGTCGGGTGCTGTAGACCTGAAAAGATGTAGAGGTGAGCAACTCGTCCTCGCTTACCCAAATGGGGCCAAAGCCATCCAAGTCGGGGTTTAAAACCCATGAGAAAACATTTCTTATATATGTATATGTACTCGTAAGTACGAAAGAGCATGTGGAAATGTAAATGCACGGCACGCACACAAAGCTCGGTAAATCATGTGACCACATATGAAAGAACTCTCTGGATCTGAGCGGCCGAATCCCAGGTTTGTCTTTACTGCAAACCGGGGCCAACTATCTAAGCGCCCGAGTGCGCAGAATAGCGAGAGCGTCCATTTCCAGCTAACGCCCAACAAATAGCAGGCCACACTTACGTCACGTTTTACTCTGTTCGAGACGAGCGTAAGCGGGATATATGAATGAAAATAAACAGGGCATAGCCCCTCCGGAGGTTAACGGTCATCGACACCGTAGGAGTGCTAGAATACTAGGTCCCGTCGCTCTCAGGCCAAGCACCGGAAATCAGGACGACGGTACTACTTTTCGATCCATAACTCACACACACACACCAAGTGCTATAAGAAGCATGTGGTCAAGCTTAAAACAATGCATCTTTATTTAGTACGTAAAAGTAAAAGAGCCGCCGACCCAAGAGGGTTTCGGCTCACCCAATGGGCGTGCTCCCCCTACCTGGTATGATGGTACAGCTGGCTGCGCTCCAATCCCTGGTCCACCTGAAGTCTGCGTAGACGAGCTCCTGAGTCTGTGGGTGAGACAACAGTGATAGTCAGGTATAAGTAACTCGAGGATCTACTAACTACGACTAAGACTCGATAAACACTCTTTGTTTATCTTTCTGACATTAGGGTTTGACTGGTTTGACACTCCGATTCTCGAACCGGTGAGAAGTCGGAATTGTTTCTTATTCAGTACTTACGTCGTTTTTGCCACGTTTACAAGCTAAAAGTCTTTAAAACGTTTAACCGTAGTGTTCGAAAACGTAAAATAGGTGTTCTACGGCATAAAAGAAAAGTCAACTTTGGAATAGTAAAAGTCAACGGTCAACGGTCAAAAAAGTCAACGGTCAAAAAGTCAACCGGTCAAAGTCAAAAAGTCAAAGTCAAACAGTCAACCGGTCAAAGTCAACAGTAAAACTGTAAAAGTAAAACAGTAAAAGTAAACAGTAAAAGTAAATAGTAAAAACAGTAACCGTAATTAACTTAAACAGTTAGGGGCAAAATGGTAACTCTGCCCCTGGGTTAAAGTAAAAAGTAAATCTGACACGGTAAAAACCAGGGTTTTTACCGTGCCGGTTCTAACCACTGCTTTGGCCGGATTTCGAAGCTTTTCCGGCCAAATCGAGTCCCCTGAGTACTCCTAACAACTTCTACACATCCTAGGCTATCCAACAACATCACAATCGAAGGAAAAGATCGAGTTTTCATACCCTTGAAGCTTCCACTGTGTTTTCCGGCGAAACACCTCCGGCGGAGCTCCACCGGCCTTCTCCTTCCTCCTCCTTGCTCCTGGGCGGCTCCTGGTGGCGCCTGGGAGTGTCCTAGCTCTCCAAACGTCCTGAAACGACTCGATCTGTACTGCACAGTGATTCCTGGGTTCTCCCCTCGGCTGGGCGGCGCTGGCGGCGGCGGCGCTGGCTTCACCGGTGGTCTGGTTGAGGTCGCCGGGGTGAGGCGAGGCTGATGGGATAGGTGGTGAGACTCGACGCGCTGCCGGTCTTGGTGCCTGGTGGTGGCTGTCGAGGAGAGAGGAGGAGAGAGCTTCGGCTCGAAAAGGAAAGAGACGAAAATGGAAGGGAAGGAAAGAGGAAAGTGAGGAGAAAAGGAAAGGTTTGGAGAAAAAGAGAGAAAGGGTAGGGTATAAAAAGAAAAACGAATGGCCACGATTCGTCCATCGAATCAACGGCCACGATTCGTTCCCAATCCCAAAATAATTTCAAAACCAAAACCATTTTCGAAAATTCATTTCAAATAACCAAACGTCAAATTTAAACGTAAAAGTCGTACGAAAAATACGTGAAGTGCCGGAAAATATTCCGTAAATACTTTCACGCATGTGGCGACGCGTGTCTTAACGTAAAAACGTTAGACGAAATGACGACGTACTGAAAAGTAATCGGAATTAAACCCTAAATGTGTCGGAAAATCAAATTAAAATTTCGGGGTCTCACATTTTTCGTATAATTTAATAAATTAATAGAAATATATAAATTCATTCAAATCAAACCTTAATTATTTGGTTAATTGTTTTAACTTAATGACATTTTGTTCTTTCTTTAGGAAAAAAAAAATGAATTCAAAAAGGTAAGCAATAAGGTTTATATGAATATACAAATTTGTAAAAATTCTATAGATTTAGAGCATTTCCAACAGCTCATGTGAAAGTCGAATTATTTATATTTTAGAGGAAAAACATCAGTTTTCGGCTCCAACAGTTTATGTAAAGCATCTTATATAATAGAAAAACTGGGAAGAGAGAGAAAGACATCCTCTATATCTATAGAATTCTCAAAATTTGTATATTTCATGGTCAAATCTCTAAAATTTATTGTTTACCTTTTAAAATTCACTATATGTCCACTCTCTCTTTTAAAAATAGAATAAAAATATCATTATATCTCTCTAGTGGAAGATTGAGAATATTAAGCATGTAACATGTCATTTTTATTTAAATAAATATATAATAATTATATAGGATCATTAAATTATACAGAAAAATATTTAATTTAGTAGAATAAAATAGAAGAGCTGTTGGAGTTGACCCCTTTTATTTATAGAGATTTTTTGATTTCCTCTCTTATAATAGAGAAATTATACAAGAATTGTTAGGGATGCTCTTAGAGAATATGTTTTTCTCTCTTTTCACTTTTTGTATTATAGATGATCCTTTATATGAGCTATTGGAGCCAAAAATGATGTTTTTTCTCAAAAATAAAGATTATTCTAGTTTTACATGAGCTGTTAGAGATGCTCTAACTTGATGTATATTTTGGGGTAAGTGAAATTTTTTGCTGGAGCCAATATTAACAAATATTACACTTGAATGACAATTTATCAGTTATTTGACCTAAAAGAAGAAGAATGAAAAATAGATATTGTTTTGTTAAGTTTCGAATTACAATATATCTTCTTCTATCTTTTAGAGCATGAAGATCATCCTTGTGTGTCAAATTCCATTATGATTGTCCAAAATGATTTGAATTAGTTTAAGGAAACTAATTATATTTGGAACTTTGGATCCTCTAGGTTCCTTACAATCCTTTGGTTATCCTTCACATGAATTAGGCAATCAGCTCTTAAGTCTTGTTAATCTTCTTCATCTTCCTCCAGATTAAGTCTTGTCCGTTCATAATCAGCCATACGTTACATTTTATGGTTTGAAGATGGATCAGTTACAAATCCTCGAGTGGGAAAAAAAGGCATGATTGGGGTGAGGGATTGTAACAGAATATAGATGAGGTGAGGATTCGAAGGGGAAAATGGCAGATGATTTTGTTCTTGGTAATAGCTTCATATGAGAATGGAAAGCTTAATTGTTGGTAGATTTATTTCATTGATTTTTGAAGGTACAGAATTGTATTGTAGGAGAGATCAGTGGCCATGAGTGAAGAAAAAAATAAAAAAATCCCTCAGACGTTAGAAAACTAAAATGGAAAGAAAATGATTCAATATTTACGCACTGCGCTTGTAGCTCTCTAATTGTTACAATTAACCACATCTGATTTCCAAATTTTAGGAGCCAAGGAGATCGAGGATCCACGTATCTGATTCCCAAATTTTATCAAGTACAAGTACGTGAATCTCTATATTTCGATCTAAAATCATTATAATTATATTTTAGAATTTTTGTTTTGTTTCTACGAATATAGGAAACTTAATTATATCATGTTTTTATTTTCTTTCCTGTTAAAGATCCGGAACGCCCAATAATTCTCCAATATTTATGCGATTATGTAGAAGTGTATCATTAACAAAATGGATACCTTCTCTTATGAGACCTTTCACTGCCCCATTTCCCTCCAAATTCCATATTAGTCGATCACTTTCTCCTATTTGCCATATGATGCTTTAAATACTGAATCCCCAATCTACATATCATTTGATTTTCTCCTCCTATTTCATCTTCTTCATCAGAGAAGAAGAAGAAGAAGAATCGAAGAAGAAGATGTCAATTCTTCCTCGATGGTTTGGCTACTATTCATTTGTTGCCATCTTGCTGGGTTTTGGATTAGGGCAACTAGGTACTGCTGATGGCCAGATCTATAGATTGTACGGCCAAAAGAAGATGGCTACTTACACCATCACCGTCGATCAATCCGGCAAAGGAAACTTCAGTAAAGTACAAGACGCCATTAATGCTGTTCCTTCAAACAACAAGCATTGGGTTTGTATCAAGATCTCCGCCGGCACCTATAGGTTTATATATATTTTTGGTTCCTCCTCTTCTTCAGTGTTGAAAATTAGTTGTGGTTTGTGATATGTGATTTGGGAACTGAATTCATCTTGTGCAGGGAGAAGGTGAAGATCCCTTTGGATAAGCCGTACATAATTCTGAAAGGAGAAAATAAGCGACGAACACAGATTGTTTGGGATGATATTGGCCCTGTTGATCAAAGTGCCACTTTCATTTCTGCAGCTCCTAGTATCACTGTCAAATCCATCACTTTTGCTGTAAGAAAAACTTGATGAAACCTTACCTTCGCCATTTTTCTTTTCCTTAACATTTGTATTAGAGTACAACTCTTGACAACCATGTACTGTATATTCGATTAGATGAGTTTGATTTAACTTTGGAGAATCACAATACATGAACTTAATTACTGGTGGTGACCTAATTTTTTCTATGTTAATCTTTTATTTAGAGGTTCGGTTCTAGAATCAAGTCTCACAAATTTCATTATAAAATGTAACTCTGTGTGATTTAAGTCCACAAATATTTGTAATGCCTTTTGGTAATGAATTATTATTCTTTTTAGAGATAAATCTGAATTATTTGATCCTTGTATGCAGAATTCATACAACAATCCCTTTAATAAATATCGTCAAGTTACACAAGCATTGGCTGCTATGATAAGTGGTGACAAAACATCATTCTATAAATGTGGATTCTTTGGGTTTCAAGATACTTTGTGGGCTGTTGAAGGACGCCAATTTTACAAGCAATGCACCATCCAAGGTGCTGTCGATTTCATCTTTGGTCATGCCCAGGCCGTTTTCCAGGTAATAATAGCTTGTTTGCCAAAACTCATGAACTGTAATAGTTCTCTTTCTTTTATGAAATGGTACATACACTAGAACAACTTGATATCAATAATAATATTTATAAAATATTCTAATCTAAGCAACATTTATGTATTTCTTTCTATAAGTTGGGTGTAGTTATTATTCATTAAATACTATTAGTTCTAATTTTATATGCTTAATTGTTATTTTCATTGATTATGGGGGATCAAATGATTCAATTAACATAAGATTTGATCATTTGCACTAGTATATGTAGTAATTATAGGTAGAATGACAAATGCTGACAAGGGCGGACTCCTTCTAGCCCAAGTATAGCTCCGCCCCTGGACTGTCATGTGTTGATCGCAAAATTATTTGTGTATATATAGGGATGCTCCATATCAGTGCTAGCCGGAAATCTGCAGCCCGGTGGGATAGGATACATCACAGCACAAGGGAGAGACAATGCGAATGAATCAGGCGGGTTCATTTTCAAGGAATGCTTGGTGCATGGTACTGGTTTAACCTATTTGGGAAGGGCTTGGAGACCTTACGCAAGGGTCATTTTCTACAAGTCTAACTTAACAGACATTGTAGTCCCTGAGGGTTGGGATGGCTGGCAGGCTCTCGGTCATGAGTAAGATCCTTATACGCCTTTTACCTATTTGCTTTTGGTTGTGAAGCATCATTACAATGCTATATCTTGTATAATTTGGAGGTCCAAACATATATACTTCGGTTTTACTGATTGGTAATTGTGTGTAATGTGCAGGGAGGAGCAATTGACATTTGCAGAGTATGAATGCTATGGAGCAGGAGCCAATACTTCGAAGCGTGTGAGTTGGGAAAAGAAGCTTAGTCCTGCTACAGTGCAACAGTTTACTAATTTGAATTTTATTGATCCCGAAGGATGGCTCATTAACCGGCCCTCCTAATTGCGATTATATATAATTCTTTCACTTCTTCATGATGTCAAAATTGTGTGTAGAGATGTTAAATAAGTTTTTATATTTTATTTTTATCATTAATTTTTATTATTACCATGTAATAGAGTATCAAATTGTTCTTCTCAGTTCCCCCATAATCTGCAGGTCCCATTTAAACTTCATCATTCTGTCCATTTTTGAGTTCTTGTATTTTTTTGCCAATTTTTGTTTTGTTTTTGAGAACAAGGAAGAAATTGTTTTTGTAAGAAGTTTGGATGGTTTCAACAAGTAGTAAATTACTAAATCGAATTCACTTTCGTTGTTGCCCGCATCATTTCTTCAGCTTCTTTCACGTGCAATTTCTTATCTATCCTCTGGTGTTAAATTTTTGGATTGTAGATATACCTCGAAACAAAAAATCATGTGATATTGAAAATCTAAGCAATTGTAGGCCTTCTCCATTGCTTTAATCTATCAAATATTTTGATTCAGTGCATGCTAAATATTCGAGCCATATAATTTTTTTGACACAAGGTACTTATTTGATCTAATAAGTACATTAGAATATCTAATAGAATTATTTGAATGTATCGAGCCTAATACCAACACAATAATTGTTTTAACTTTTTTTTAAAGGGAAATGAGAGATGGTACTCGGTGATCATTGATTATTATGACCTAAATAGTGTGGTCAAGCATGAGAAATCCAAGGATTCTCAAGCTAACAAAGCAAAATTTTACATCAAAACGACATCTTCAACAGTTTTGATAAAAATGAAATTTGTCAATTTATTTGATAAATTGATGCTCTAACAAAATGCATAAAACATTGTTACACTGAATAATTACTAAATGAAATTGAAAAATTTATCAATATTTAATGCATAACTAAAATAATAGCTAAATCTTCTCTCTCCTCTCTTATCCACATGCCACTATAACTTCTCTTCTCTCACCTCAATATAGTATACATGCTTTGCATTTGTGCTAATGATGGTGCACTATGCTTTGATTAAGATATGTTGTTTACTCCAATTCATGTATTAACACTAATATATGATTTACATTCACTTTGTATGGTAATCAATGAATCATAACCATTAGTTGTTTAATTTTCGTAAGAAATATAATCACATATGATTTTGGTGATATGAGTATTTGCAATTGTTGGTGATATCGATTGGCTGTATAATTTTTCAATTTTGATTTTTTTATTAACAAAGGTTAATAACTTTTTATGTTCTTAGATACTTAGTACAAAGCTTTATCTCTCACTGATTGAACAATTATTGTGATTTTGTCTCATTCTCAAGTGTAATAAGCTTGATTTGGAGTGGCTTTTTTGGTGTCAGTTTCTTTCGATTAAATCAGGTGAACAGAGCGATAGGGGAATCATGTTTATTTGAAAGTATTTGAAAAAGCAATAGGGGAATCATGTTTATTTCGTCTTTGTTATTTATTTGAAAGTATTTGACAAAGCGATAGGGGAATCATGTTTCATGACTTAGTTGGTTGCATTGGGCATGAGTAAAGTGGCTGTGATTTATTTTTTGTGTCTACTGTTTTGCTTATTTCTTTATCTGATCCATATAGCATATTAGAGTGCTTTAAAAAGTTCTTCAAAGAATTTTTTTCCTGTAAAAAATAAGGGCTGTGCATATGTCAGAATAGAAGCTTAATGTTATTTCTATTTTTACTACTATAACTTTAGTGTTTTCCCCTCATATTGACAGTTCAATGTATATGTATGAACAACAGTATGATTACACACTGTCAACTCTTCATTCTTTTTTTTATATTGGGAATATTGATGTACATGATTGCTCAGGCGCGGGAGCCGTTTGCGGGACGAAATGACGACAGCCGTCCGATCTTTAATGAATTGATCTTCTCCGTTTAAGTCTGTTTGATCCTATCTGTTGGATCAGTTCATTAAAGATCGAACGGCTGTCGCCGTTTCGTCCTGTTCCGTCTTGCAAACGGCTCCTGCGCCTAAGCAGTCCCATATTGATGTATCAGAACTGTGTTGTCTATACCTCTTTGAATTTCAGTACTTCTGTTTCATTCTATGGACCTGTTATGCTTCATCAAATGCTATTTTATTTTTAATTGAATGAATTTGTTATTTCTACTTTGTTACATTTATTGTGTTTTAATCTCTTAACTTCTTTTTGTGTTATGAATTCAGACAGCTTAAACCTGGGAAACTGCACTTTATTTTTATGAATGCAGCAGAACCTTTTTACAGTCATTGTTATTTTACAACAACAAACTCTTGCATATCGAAATTCGGCTACCAAGAGTCAAAATTCAAAAGACTCACGAGTCATCACTCAGACCCCAAAAGGAAAATCAACCGATGTATTACATAAATTTTAAAAAGCTCTTTACCTTATCACATTCATTGATAGAATGAATTTGTATTGGATACTAACAAATTTCTATTTATTGTAGGTTCCAATAAATAGAAGGCAATTTCTTTTCTTTCTACTTGAAATGTATTCATTTTTGCTCATTTTTCTATCTTTAGATATATTGATTAAGCATATTTTACATCCTGGTAAAGAAAAGTACGTTTCATTTTTGCATGTAGAAACAGATCGATAGAAAATATAAAGAAGCTTATTTTGATATACGAACACGACGAGAAATAAGTGACATTATCTTTGCCAATCAGACAATGAACAACCAGTTGAAAAAATGAAATGAGTAATGTTGATGGACAACTCTTACTTTTATGGTTTTCTTCGCATTCTTGCTTCCTTACCTACCTTTTGGCCTTTTTATTTTTAGAGTAAATAGTTTAATAATACAATAAAAATGCATTGGATAACATTAACCCTAGGTAACAAAACGTCTATTTATAACAATCCTAGTTAACAACACATCTATTTATAACAATAAATTATATTATCTTCTAATTTTACTCTAGTTACTCTTTTTTTTCTAAAAAATTTAACACAAAGCCTAACAAATTTAGAACTCCTCCTAGTGTAGTTGTTTTCCACCCATGTCACGTCTTATATCACCTTGCAATATTTTTTTAGCTTCTGAATGCTACTGCTCTATACTGTTTTTATTTCAAAACAAGTTAAAAAAACGAATGCATATACAAATAACAAATTGAGATAAATTCATCATCAATCCCTCAACTTTTGTGGCAAGGCCAATGTGATATCCAAATTCTAACACACTATCAATGTGATACATGATTTTTGTTATGATATCAATGAGATGCGTCCGTCCACTTTTAGTAATGCCACCATCAAATTAGTGACGTGGCAAACAAATGTGGATAACCATCAGTCCCTTAACTCTTGTGTCAAGGCCAATGTGATACCCAAATTCTAAAACATGTCAATATGATACCCATATTTCATTTCTCTATCAATGTGATCGCTGTATGCGTCCAGTGTTCTAAAAAAAAGCGCCCAAGGCCGCAAAGGCACTGGGTGGCAGGACCCCGTTCTGATTTTCCTCAAATTGGCCAAGCTGGGCGCTGACGTGAAAATCGGCCGTCTAGGTGGGCTGTGCGGCGTCTAGGCGGCGCGATTAGTTTTTTTAATTATGAAATACATAAAAATCTATCAAAAATGAGTAAAATCAAACACAAAAAACACAATATTATACTCTAAAGTCTAAACAAAAGATACACTATTGTATTTTTATTATTTCTAAGAACATTGTTGTTTTATTATGTATAGTTTTGAAGTATTTTTGCTATTTTGGAACATAAAAGTGTTTTTTATAAATTTATTTATATAATTATACTTATTAAATAAATAATAATAAGTAAAATATAAAACCGCCTAGACGTCCTAGGCGCTGGCTGTCCGCCCTGGCAGTGCCTAACGTTTTTTAGAACCTTGGATGCATCACGTCGCTGTCAGTTTAGTCAAGTGACGCGCACGGCGCACGTGGCCCAAAAAGGACAGTATGATATTTCACCTCACAGACTCATACATACAAGATCAACTAACTTTCTCATATTTAATTCCTCAACCAATTAAGAGATTGTAGTCCAGACCTGCGATATGGCCTCTAGGATTGTAGTCCATATCTAGGATTTTAATTTCTCAACCAAAAAGGCAGTGTGACGGAATATGACATCCGGTCTCATATTAATAGCGAAAATTAAGTATAGGTATCACATTGATAAGTTTTAGAAGTTAGGTATCACATATTGACATTGCCACAAGAGTTGAGACACTAGTGATTATCCACAACTGTTTACTACGTTTCTAATTTGACGGTGCCGTTACAAAAACTAGACGGGGACATCTCATTAATGTCATAACAAATTATCATGTATCACATTGATATAGTAGAGTTTGGGTATCACATTGTCCTTTTTGAGTGAATTTTCTTCTAACAAATTATCTAGCTCTTGCACTTCATTGTACTTCTCGGCTAAGTGGTATCAACTGCATGCGCTAGCTACTAGCGTCAGAATGCAAGTGTCCATCATTTTATTTTTTAGGGTTTGAATGTTACTGCAAATTCAGATATGTATATGCAAGAACATATTTATTTGAATCGATAATTCAATAGAAATCTAGCTTGTGTAGCCGGTGTGTTAACAAGAAATTGGAGATGGTGATCTTAATGGACTGGCAATGGCGGAGCTACGTTACGGCTCGGTAGGGTCTGGACCCCGGTTGAATTTTTTAATTGTCTTAATTCTCTTTAATTAGGTAGCTTAATCACAGCAAATTTACCCATATTTCTGTTAATAAACCCCCCTCCCAAATTATAACCAATTCTGATTTGTTCACATATTAACATTAATTTATCAGTTCAACTTTAAATATTCGATATGTTTCAATCATATTTGTTACATTTATTTTCCATTTAGGTAGTATTCTTAATGAGATTCATTACATTTATTTTCTCATTCATGGTAAATTTCTTAAAATGTTTATGTCTCCATATGCTAAAATTTCAAGCTTATTTTTTTACGAGAAAAAATATTTGTTCTTAAAACATTTTACTTGGATCCCCCAACCTTAAAATCCTGACTCTGCCATGTGGACTGGAAATAGGTTTTGTGCATCATACATGAGAATGATGAGATGACTACTTGCTGTTCGAACCCTTTGTTTCAAGTGAGATTGTTCTATATATGATCCTAGAGGGTATTTTCAAATATGTCGACTTGGTAATTATTCATTGAAAAGAAATTTAGACGTTATATATCCTTGTTTGATCGATCTTGAGGAGGTCTTAAAATTGTTATTTTGTTTAGAAAAAGAAGAAAAAAAAAGTGATTTAAAGAGATAATATATGTATTTTTTATTGTTATAATAAATAGATATTGTTAACCATGGTTAGAGTAATTAAAAGATAGAGATGTTACATTCAACTAAGTAATTTGCATCGGAGGAAATGATTAACATTTCCCGGTTTTTTCTTACCTTTAATACTCACATCTCATTATTTTATTGAATTAATTACAAAATATTTTTTTGTATTACCAAACATCTAACCGAGCATCTAAGATGTATGCACTCGAACCGCTCATATAGATTAACAGAATACCAAACGGCATTAGTGACCGAACACAATTGAACTAAAGTTAAAACTAAAAACACTGCATTAACCCCAAAAACCCAGCCACTCCACTCCTGTGATGCATGGACACGGCTGAAAGTATTGAATTCTGTATCGTATCCGTATCCGATACGGATACGCTCTGGATACGGTTCAGATACGTATCCGGAGACAAAAATACGTAACGAAGACTATTTAGTATAATTTGACTTTTGGATACGGTTTGGATACGGCTAATTAAACAAAATATACGGTTTACTAACCTAATACTGTATTCTTCTCTCTTCCCTCCGGCGCCCACCATCTTCTCTAGATTGATCTCTTCCCTCCGGCGCCCACCATCTCTCTGGATTCATCTCTTCCCTCCGGCGCCCACCATCTCTCTGGATTCATCTTCTCTCTTCTCTGGATTCATCTCTGGATTCCCAGATCGGCTTCTGGATTCATCTCTTCTGTTCTGCTCTCATCTGAGTCATCTCTCCCAGAGACACCCACATCGGCTTCTCATCTGGATTCATCTGGATTCATCTGGATTCAGATTCCCAGATCGGCTTCTGGATTCATCTCTTCTGTTCTGCTCTCATCTGAGTCATCTCTCCCAGAGACACCCACATCGGCTTCTCATCTGGATTCATCTGGATTCAGATTCCCAGATCGGCTTCTGGATTCATCTCTTCCAACTTCTGCTCTCATCTCTCCCAGAGACACCCACATCGGCTTCTCATCTCCCCTCATCAGCCAATCACAGATTCACAGGTTGGGGTCTCTCGAATTTCTGCTCTGATATCTGGGTTTGTGATGAATGAGATATGTTTGTGGTGATATCTTGAGCTCAGACCAAACTAAAACGAAAGTCCGAAACTAAAACGAATGAGATCTGTTTGTGGTGATATACTGATATCAGATATGTTTGTGGTGAATGGTGATATACTGATCTGTGTGGTCAAGATATATTGTCAGTAGTGAAGATGGCTTCGCTTAGCGCTCTTCAGTATACTGATAGTCTGATAACGAATGAGATATACTGATTACTGAATTACTGATATGTGTGGACTGTGGAGGACCGGGTATATCATGATATGTGTGGTCAGAAACAGACCTTTTATTGATATGTTTGTGGTCAGAAACCTTCTTACTTTGAAATTAAATATTATTTTGAATTTAATATTGTTTGCTTGACTTTGTTGACAGGTGTTGGAGCCTCGGAGGATGAGTAATGCAACTACTGATCCAGGTACCATAGGTGATGGTGGGGAAGGATACGATGTCAGTGCGTATCCTTTATGGAAGTTTGTCACTATAACTACTCCAGCAAAGAAAGGTGATGGAGGTAATTGTGCATTTAAGTGTCATTTTTGTAACGGTGAGTTTACTGGATCACATTATAGAGTGAAGTTGCATCTCCTTAATATTAAAGGAAAGGGGATTCGAATTTGTAAATCAATCCCAGATGACAAGAAAAGAGAGGTTCAAAGATTGATAGATGAGGCCGACACCCGTCAAAAAAAATCACAGCCTAGACTTGTTCCTCTTCCTTCATCCTCTTCAGTTGTTGATGGTACTTCAAATGGAAGTACATATGGGCTAGATTTAATGGAAGAGGTTATGGATGTTTCAAAGAAGAGAAAGGGATTGACTGGACCACTTGACAGAGCATTTAATAATAATGCTAAAGAAGCATTGGATAGTGAAATAGCAAGAATTTTTTTTACCGGTAGACTGTCATTCAACTTTGCCAAGAATCCACACTATATTCGTGCTTTTAATATGGCATGTGGTCGTCCTATTGCAGGTTACCGTCCACCTGGTTATAATGCTTTGAGAACCACTCTTCTACATAAAGAAAGAGTTCATGTTGATCGCCAGTTGGAACCGATTAAGCATTCATGGCAACAAAAGGGTGTTAGTGTGTGTAATGATGGGTGGTCAGATTCTCAAAGAAGACCACTCATCAATATTATGGCAGCTTGTGAATCCGGAGCTATGTTTCTGAAGGCAGTGAATTGTGAGGGTGAATCCAAAGACAAACACTTCATTGCTGACTTGCTCATTGAGAGTATTTTGGATATTGGTCCACAACATGTTGTCCAAGTAATCATTGATAATGCTAGTAGTTGTAAAGCCGCCGGAGCCATAGTTAATGCTAGATTTCCGCATATCTTTTGGACTCCATGTGTTGTGCACACACTTAATCTTGCTTTGAAGAACATATGCACACCTTCTTCAGCTCCTGGAAATAAGGATGTTTATGATACATGCAATTGGATTACTAATGTTGCGGATGATGTGTGGTTTATAAAGAATTTTATTATGAGCCATGGTATGAGGTTAGCTATGTTTAATGAGCATTCAAACTTGAAGATGTTGTCTATTGCCGATACTCGTTTTGCTTCCGTTGTGGTGATGCTTAAGAGATTTAGGAAGATAAAACAAGGGTTAGAAAGGATGGTGATAAGTGATCAGTGGGACGTTTATAGAGATGATGATGTGGGTAAAGCAAGAGCTGTGAAAGATATGATATTGAATGATGATACTTGGAGGAAGATCGATTACATACTTGCCTTTACATTGCCTATATATGAGATGCTTCGGTGGAGTGACACAGATGAGCCATGTCTTCACAAGGTATATGAGTGGTGGGACAATATGATTGAGAAAGTAAAGGTCGCTATCTATAAAGAAGAAGGTAAAGAACTTGACGAGCCTTCAGAATTTTATGATGTGGTGTACAACATTTTAATATCAAGATGGACAAAGAGTTCATAACCTCTTCATTGCATGGCACATTCATTGAACCCGAGGTAAATTAGATATACTTATTTGAGATTTAGTTTTACACTTTTATTACTTTAGATGTAACTATGAATCAATACTTTTTTGTTATATTGAATTTGCAGATATTATAGCATGGAATATCTAAGTGGAGCCCTTAATCGTGTCCCTCCACATCAAGATGATGAGATTTCAAAAAAACGAAAAGAATGTCTCAAGAAGTTCTATGCTAATGAAGAACAAAGGCGAAGTGTGAATGAGGAGTTTGCCTCTTTTTCGGCATGCTTGGATGATTTTTCAAACCCTGATTCTATCAATGATAGAGGTAAGATTGCACCGGTGAAATGGTGGGTTGTCCATGGGTCTAGCACACCAAATCTCCAGAGGTTAGCTTTAAAGCTACTAGGGCAACCTTGTTCTTCCTCTTGTTGTGAAAGAAATTGGAGCACCTACAACTTTATACACTCTTTTAGAAGGAACAGAATCACTCCACAAAGAGCTGAAGATCTAGTGTTTGTGCATAATAATCTTCGTCTTCTTTCTAGAAAAACTCCAGAATATAAGCGTGGAGACATGTGGGATATCGGAGGAGATAACTTTGATTCAATGGATTTGGTTAATGGTGGCATGCTTGAGGTGGCTAGCCTCTCTCTTGATGAACCAGACTTTGAGGGTGTGATCTTTGATGATGCTTGAGTTGGACTTATTGTTGTTTCTTTTACTTGAACTTTGTTGTTTATTTTGCTACAACTTTGCTATTTATTTGCTTGAGACAATGTTTTTGAAGTTTGAATTTCTGATTCGTTACATTTTTTAGTTAAATAGATTTATTCATATATTAATTTTTTATTTTAATATATAAAAACGTACCCGTATCCTACTTTTAAAAAAAAACTCGTATCCCGTATCGTATCGTATCCGCACCCGTATCACGTATCCGTGTCCGTGCATCATAGCTCCACTCTGCCTCCCTAGTTCTTCGAGCACCCCACCCAGATTGTTGAGTTCTACATCAGCGTCACTGGATGCGAGGCCCACTCGCCAATTCAACTGCTCCAAGATCGATCCAGTCCTCTTTTCGGATAATATGGTGGAAGGGTTGGACGTGGACTCGTGGAGAGACTGAGAGTGAGATGGGGAGGAAGAGAGTGAGAGCGGCGGAGGGGAGACCCATCCTAATTTCGATCAATTTTAGTGAATATACAGAACCTCCTCTGCTCCTCCTCGATGGCCAGAAGTCGATCTTCCAGATTTTGTCATTAATGTTGGAAGGGGTGAAGATGAAAAGGGATAGAATTTTCAATTGAAAAATCAAACCCCTTTTCTGTACAATCAAATAGAGCACTTCCACAATCAGATGGGGAGGGAAGGGTGAAGATGATGAAGAGCCCAATTGTTGATTTGTTCTTCTAAAGAGACAAGTCTGGAGGGACGATCATCTCTTCCAAAAATTTATTTCCTTTCAGATAATCTTATGATTAGATTTTACTCATAATAAAACTAAATTAATATTTAATGTTATAGTTTTACTGTGTTGACTTTTTTTATCTTTTTTAATGGCGTTAGTTTTGGGATTTGTGCTTTTAAAGTGCTAGATTAATTGAACGGTCCAGATTGCATAATGATTTTTGGTTTACTTGCACCTCAATGCGTACAACAATTTTCGAACATTCAAATATAAAGTTTATGAGAATTTAGTTTCCCTTCCCTTGGAAAGAAAATGAATTATATAGGAGTGAGCGCAGTGCGATGCAATGCGGTTTAAGGCCGAAACTCCAGTGTAAATTGTAGTTTTGGTGTTTTTATTTTGCAAACTGTAACTGTTTTTAAATAATGTACATCACATTTTCGGTTGAACTGCATTTTCGGTGCAGCTCTGTGCGGTTTGCTTCAAACCACATTACATAGTACTTAGATTACAGATAGGATCATCCAAATGAGTACTTAGATTACAGTCCATTGAGTTGTTCTTTCTTTTGTTTGAACAACTTTCTCCTTCTTCTGGAATACGAAGAGATGGAACTGTTGGAGGAGCTACCAATGGAGGTGGAAGCATGGTTCTAAAAGGCCCCGCCTAGCACCGTCTAGTTCATGCCTAAGCTCTAGGCTGCAACAAGCCGCCTCGCTTTTCTTCAAGGCTTTTGTGTCAGGCTGTGGGCAATTAGGCGGCCGCCTAACCCGTCTAGACGCCGCCTAGCCGCCTAGGGTTTATATCTCTCCGGCTAATTTTATTTACATTTGGTGGTGAGGTTGTTACATTGTGGGGAGCATGAGAGTATAAGAGTAAATGATGTTTTTAGAATTAGAAGTCTATGTGTTTATTATTGTTGTTTCTCACTTGTACATGAAGGTATGCTAAATTTTGGCTATAATCTATTTATAAATATATCTAACAAGATTTATGTTGAATAATTTATCCATATTTGACTGTTTTCGAATATTGTTGTACATAAAATATATATTTTTAATTAATAAATATGAAAAAAGTAAATCGTCTAATCTCCGCCTAGGCTGTCCAGGTGCTAGGCTATGGGTCGCCGCCCGCCTATCACATAGCGCCTTTTAGACCATTGGGTGGAAGACTCGGAGAAGGGGTGGTTCCACTGGCTCCGATGCTTGGAGAAACTGAGGATGAGGGTGTGAAGGACGACATACCATTCAGTAAGTTCCTTCCATGATCAATGTTTTAAAACTCGGCCTAGTCGGCGTAGTACTCGCTAGTCGGCGTCCACCCAAGGTGATTTTAGGAAAATAGGAGTACAAAGTCGGCCGAAAGAAAATCGGCCGAGTAGTCGGCCCAACTTGAAAAAAATCGGCACAACTCGAAAAAAAATTGGCCCAACTTGAAAAAAAAATCGGCCTAACTCAAAAAAAATCGTCCTAACTCAGAAAAAATCGGTCCAACTCGGCATTTTATTGACTATTTTTATTATTTTGGACATTATAATACCTTTAAAAAAACTATTTTTAATTATATGTTTTAAAAATATAAATAAATCCAAAAATTAAAAACCGACTAATCCTCTACTCGCTAATCTCTGGCCGACCGACTAGCGACTTTTAAAACCTTGTCCATGATCTGTAAATACAAAAACCCAAAATCAATTTTCAAACCCTAATTCATTGACAAAACAAATAAGTCCAAGTACCTCAGCCATTTAGAGTGAGAACTCCATATTCAGAATTGCAAAGCAAAGTTATCCAAAGTTTTAATCTTTCTAAAGTTTATGAAGTTTTTGCAACAACCCAATTCTCAATAAAAGCAAGAACCCAAAACTTACAGAGAAAAAGTTAAGAAGATGACCACGACGGCGTAGGGGAGGCGAGGTCTTCGTTGGTGAGCTTGGCGAAGGGTGTGGTGGAGATGAGAGAGAGAAGGATGCATATGGTGAACTAGTGAGTGGTAATGGCAGAACGAGATAGCTAGAGACGAGAGATCTAGAGGCTATAGCTTCGATATGGTGACACAAAATTTGGATTTGGGAGATGTAGTGTGAAGCAGTGAGCAGTGAGGGGGAGAAGAATGTCTAGAAAGAGATGCGGCTGGGTTAAGTGGGTTTGGACTGATTCATTTTACCTTTATATATATATATATACCCAAATATTATAATTATATAATATATAAATATAAAAGCTAGTCGATGGGTTTGAAAGTGAACGATTTTATACCCGAAACTGCAACTGCAGCGTTTGAAAGCGGGTCGGTGCGGTGTGTGAGCAAAACAACGTCGTTTTGCTTAATTAAATTTTGTTAACTGCACCTAATATTTCGATGTGGTGCAGGGGATGACTGCATTTCGGACTGAATGCATGTGCCCGCTCCTAGAATTACATTCATCTGCCTGAATCAAAAGAGGGGCCTTGAGTTTCTAAAATTTCTGACGAGTTTCAAAGAACCATCTATTTACTCTTTTGATCGTCTGCCTTGTTTAATTACTTTATACGCTCATAACCAGAACCTTTTATTATGAAAAAGAGACCAGGATGTCTCTTAGTAGTGCATAAATCATCCTCTCTGAGGTCATAACAAATAAACTAACATGCATTGAAGAAATACAACAATCATCAAAACTCAAGACCCTAGAGTACTCGGGAATATGTGTAGCCTATAGGTAGGATAACAGAAAAGAAAATCAGTGCATCGAGAGAGTAGCAAATGCTGCAGCAAATAGCCCAATGAGTTGAGTCATAGACAACTTGATGGAGTTTCCATCTGATGAGCCATCGTCAGTTGATGGGACAGTTTTAGATCCACTTCCTGCACAATATGAACACCAACGTTAAAACTTATTACTAGTGCCCGCAATTTCAATCATGCACTGAATGAATCATACTGTTTTGTACCTGAAGGAACTGTGTTTGATGAATCATCTGGTGTTCCTGCAGGAGAGTCAGCTGGAGAAGCAGCTGCAAATATAGAAGCGCAAACAGTTAGCAGCAGATTAAAAGCTACAATGACGCAAAATTCAAGGCTTTAACATCTACAGTTTCTTACCGTTACACTGGCTGATGGGTGGAGTCTGAACATTGCAAGCACCAGGTAGAGCGAGAGCTTGAGTTTGATTGACATTGATCCCTAGTGATGATCCACCGCCATTAAGGACCTGGCACAAGCACTGTGGGGATGATCGCACAACGCTAGCAAGCTGCGAGCAGCATCCTGAAGATGGAGTTGAGGAGTTCCCAGTAATGTAGTTGAGGCAAGGGGACATGCTGATAATCACATTTGTGCAATCTGACTGTGCTGCTGATCTTGCCAAGAACATGGCCACTAGAACAAGGACAAGGCTCATTCCAATCCTTTGTGCCATTGTAGGTTCTTGACTTGGCTAAATTTCAATATTCCGAGAAGCTGAGATCACTGAAAGCTGTACTGATACTCGAGGCTTTGCTTAGTTTGGTGAAAAGGGTTTATTGGTATGTGCCTTTTGTAGGGGGGGTCGAATCAGGAAACAGACGGATCAGGCCTAGTTGGGTAACCAACTCTGCCTACTAATATAGTTTCGTAGAGCTGAACTTGCGTGGGAATGGTTTAGTGGTCGGTTATTAGAGGTGACCAACTTTTATTATTTTTGTAACAACCAATCTTTAGGTGTCCGAAGCAAAAGACTCCAGAAGGATGACGCTTTACACTTTTTTAGAATACTAATTAAGAAGGATATGAGAGGAGTAATGTTACATTCTTTTCTTTTAGGCACATTGGTGTACGCACTATTTGACGGTGAAATTTTCTTGGTTGCTTCGTACAGAAGTCAATCGACCTAAGATTATGATTGTGAACAATGAGTCAATGTTTAATTACACCTGTCCAGAGATGTAAATCTATCTCGTATCTATCGGGTTTTTTTTGAATTAGAGATTTTGAAGTTGATAATATCAACAGGTGCTAAAATTTGCGCTCATTCACTTGTATTAGAGATTTGTTATAAACTAAAAGCTTACAGTTAGTAAGAAATATAGAATAGAGAGACAGATGAATAGAAGAAATTGTAGAGATGTGTCATATTTATTTTCATTAGGCTCTTTTATATAAGAATATAGTTTACATCTAAAGACATAACAGATGAGAAATTATGTTGATAACCACATTGATTAAAATATTTACAACACTCCCCTTTAGTTGTCCATCATTTTGTAATATGGTGTTAGATGCGTTTAATGTTGTCTCGTTAAAAACCTTGCTAGGTAACAAAAAACCCAGTGGAAAAAATAACCTGGTCGAAGGAGAAAAAGAGCACAACGCGCATATGTCCTAGGTAACATATTTCTTGCCCCCTAATTTGATACTCCTCATGATCATTGCTCGCATCACTTAGTAGCTTTGAGAGTCGCATCATGCCAATTTCATCTATTAGCTTCTGAAAAGTATACTTGGATAATGATTTGGTGAAGAGATCAACAAGGTTGTCACTAGATCGAATTAGCTTGACTTCAATCATTTGACTTTTCTGAAGCTCATGAGTGTGGAAGCATTTTGAAGCAATATGCTTTGTTTTGTCACTTTTGATGAATCCTTCCTTGATCTGAGCAATACATGCAACATTATCTTCATTAAGGAGAAGCTAGATGCTCGTATTATCTCATTACCGTTTGTTCATTTAGATGAACAATTGTTCATTTTATAGATATACCTTGTATCTTTTACTGTTTGTGATTTGCTGCTATGGTTTTGGTGTTGCTGTTTGATCTGCCTTTTGGTTTCATCTCATTCATTTTCTTGAAATGGTGAGCATGTTTTCATCGATCAAAGTTTCAGTTATACACATATTGCATATATACCGTGTCCACTTCCACACGTGTAATGGCTAGTCACACATATAAGGATGTGTTATTGACGGTGTAGTATATTGAATATCTCTATATATGTATATATCTTAATGTCATTAACACTCACTAATGTTGCGAAAAAATGTTGAAAGTATATAGAAATTGATTTCATAATCCTACTAATGGTCAGTAAGTATTCATATATATATATTTACATTTATCCTATGGTCTTATGCTACTAATACTTAAAAATGCACAATACTACTGACCATCAAAAGATGATTAATGTTATTGATCTTTAGTATATGACGTAATGCTCCACTTTTTATAAATGATGTAATGTTATTGACTTTCAATATTGTCATAAAGGTAATTTTGTAATTTATTAGTTAACAGATTCTGTTAGTTAAATGGATAGAAAATGAGTTGATGGGAAAAAAGAAAAGATATGCTTGCTAATGGTAATTATAGACCGAAAAGTGTATCTATCGGTAACTGTGTATTTTTTTATTTTGAAATTTAGGGTTTTTGATGAATGATGTTGAAGCTGGTGTATAAAGGAGAAGAGTTACTAGGGGAGGTAGAGATACACAATACCTAGAAGAGTCGAACAACTAGAAAATCTGGGATAAAAAATCAAAATTATCTATTTTATTAAGAGTATTAAGAGTTAGTAGCTTTATTTGTGGATATTCGATCTTATTATTGTTGTTAGTGTTTATTATGTTCTTTATTTTATGGTCATTAATCTGTATCTGCTCTGTAAATTTGAAGACATTATTAATTACTCTTTTGCAGTCTTATTAGTATAAATACAATATGGTATCTTAATTTCACTAAGGGTTAGTAAACAATGATTTATAAATCCTACTAAAGGTTAGTAAACTACCATGGGTCAATAAGTTCTTATGTATGCATTTATGGTTTATCTTAATTCATCCTAAAATGACATAATGTTAATGACCCTCAAAAATATATAATGCTACTGACCCTTAAAAATGTATAATGCTACTGACCCTCTGAAATGAGTAATGCTACTGACCTTCAGTAATGATATAAGAGTAATTTCGTAATTTACTAGTTAACATATTCTGTTTGTTTAAATGGATGAAAAATAAGTTATTGGTAAAAATAAAAGACAAGCATGCTACTGACCCTAAAAATGCATAATGCTACTGACCCTCTGAAATGAGTAATTGTAACACCCTGTCCCGAAATTAACATTTTTCCCGGGATTAGGCGAGTTACAGAGAATGGTAACCGCATTGTTAATTTTCCCTGAATTAATATCGAGGTATTCTCGGTTCTGGGGGAAAATAGAATTAATGTTCCGAGGAGTAGGTTATGTTATTACGAGTTTCCCGGTATGTCCGGAAGATTTTCCGGAGTTACGAGTTGTTAGTTACGAATTTATTCAATTTACGGAAGTAACAAATCTTAAGTTACTTTACCGTAGAAAAAGATAACTTTACGATAAGTCGGGAATTCGTGGAACTTTTCTTCGGGAAAGATGTAGAGGACGATAATACGAACTCGTGGGTATGTCCTATGAATTAATCGGAGTTCGTATGTGAAAGTTATGCGGAATAAAGTGTTGTTACCGTACGGTAAAAGTAAATAGGAAAAAATATCTTCTTACTATTCATGGTAACTTTTGTAATTAAATCTGGGCCGTCAGATCAATTAGAGACTGATCTGGGCCGTTGGTGTGGGGTATATATAGGGGGAGTGGGAGTTGACCGAGGGGAGGGCTGGAGGACACTTTCTCTCTCTTCATCACTCTCTTTCGCCCTCCCACACTCGACTGTGTGATCAGTCGACCGGAGATCACCTTACCGCCGCACTTCTTTTCCCCACCGCCTTACCGCCACCTCACCTTGACTCTGCCAGCAAGCCGGATTTCCTGGCAACCCGGGGACGCCGCGCCAGCAGCTTGGCCGAGGAGAAGAGGTTGCAGGCGCTCTGTCAGGTCAACTCCGACGTCAAGCTGGACCAGAGAAGCGCCTGGAGAGTTTCTGGTTGCAGTAGGATACGCCTGGTGGCGCAGAAGATGAGGAGGACGTTCGAAACGCCTCGCCGGAGTGAATCCAATGGGGATATTTCAGCCCGAGTTCGCCCAGGGTAACTTCTCCCTTTTCTTCCATTTTGTCTCGATTGTGTTGCTCATTGTTTGTTGATGTCATTATGGTGGTTGATGGGAGAGTGTATGGCCAAAAATAGGAGAAATCCGGCCGACCGGCCGATCGGGGATAAAAGCTTAGTTTTTTTACCGTGGTAGATCCGGTTTATTACTGAGTTACAGTGGAGGTAAAATGACAGAACTGCCCCTGGCAGTTTAGGGAAATTACAGGAGTGCCATCATGGTTAAATCCCAGAAAGACCCTTGGTAGTTTGAGTTTTTACCGGACTGCCATTAGAACGGTAATTCCAAGAATACCCCTGCCATAATTGTATATTTACAAGGCTGCCCTTGAGACTGAGAACTCGAAAATGCCCCTGACAGTTTGGTATAATCACAAGTCTGCCACTGGGGTAAAAATTACAATACTGCCCTGACAGCTTAACATATCTACCAAACTGCCATTGAGGTGGAATTGACTTTATTACCCTTGACTGTTTAGGGTAACTACAAGAGAACCTTCCAATTGACATTACAGTAATGCCCCTGGAGGATTGGTTATTTTACGTGGATGCCACAATGTTTTATATTTATATTTATGTGTTATTGTTGTTTATAATCGTGTGGTAACCTTTATTATTCGTCTTGCTGTGTATGGATGTTATTGTTATGAATGGTAGAATGTTCGGTTTAATCCCGAGGGTTAGTTGGTCGGTGGATACCTCATTTGAGAGGTTAACTCGGGATATGCGTTAGGTGTATGCTATCCTCAATTAGAAAGCAACCGATAAATAGAATAGCGGATTTCGCCCGGTTAGGGTGTTAGTTAACACAAGAGCTACGTGTGGCTTGATCCCTGAAAAGACAGGGTACGTAGGCAGCCTGACCAGGATTCAGGTGCAGTCACAAATATTATTAGAACCCCTAGGTTCTTTATTTGGCATATTTGAGATCCAAACGTAGGAGTCAGAATAACCTCCGATTTGAGGTTTATTCCGGTGCCGTTTGAACTGTTTGAATAGGGTTATCCTGGCTCAAGGGGGATTTCGAGTAAATCTCACTTGAGTTGGGTCCCGCACGTCTTAACCCAGGGTTAGGGAGGTAATCTTGGGTCGGGGCGTGACAGTAATGCTATTGACCCTCAGAAATGACGTAATGCTACTAACACTCAGTAATGATATAAGGGTAATTTCGTAATTTACTGCTAGTTAACAAATTATGTTAGTTTAAATGGATGAAAAATGAGTTATTGATAAAAATAAAAGACAAACTTGCTAGTGGTAATTAAAGACTCAAAAGTGTATCTAGTGGTAATTATGTATTTTTTATGGTTTAGATTTGATACCTAAAAACGTTTTTTCTTTCTTTCTTTTTTGTGCGTTAACAAAGTAAATATTGATTTACTTTATTTATTCACTATTATTATTCAAAATAAATAAAGTAAATCAATATTAAGCACCGCCTTCTTCACCTCCCCCTACCAGGCTACCATTGTACAAGAAAGTAAATCACACAAACCAGAAGGGCATTTCATAGACAACAAAACTTCGTTTCCCGCCATTTCTCTCCCTTCCGATCATGAGCACCGCCGCAGCCGCTCTGCAGTCGCCGTCTCTCATGACCGCCCTCCTCCTCACCGCAATTTTCCTCTCTCTCCCTGCGGCCAACTCAGCCACAGAATCGCCGCTGTCCTCTTGCGCCGACGAGCTCGTCCGATTCTCGCCTTGCCTTTCCTACGTGGCGTCGCCGCCGAACAATCTCTCCGACTCGCCGTCGTCCAAGTGCTGCGGCGCGTTCTCGTCGGCGGCGGAGTCCGGCATCGCCGTTTGCCTCTGCTACCTGGTCCAGGATCCTCCGATGCTCGGCTTTCCGGTGACCGTCGCTCGCATTCTCTCGCTCTCCTCCGTCTGTCCTCGCTGGAACTCCACAGCCGCTGCTTCGACTTCTCTCAAGTCTCTTTGCTCAGGTTCTTGATTTTCTTCATCACTTTCTTTTTCCCCAAATCTTTAATCCCTAAAATCAATCTGTAATTACAAAAACCGTTTACAATTTATTGAAATTTAATTTGATTTACAGAGGTGCGGGAACTCCCTCCTCTCCGCAACAGAACGGTTCCGGCGATTTCAGGTCCTCCTCCTTCTGTTTAGTACTAACTAGTCTCACTCATTTCATCATAATCTTGCTTATTTTTACCATAATCTTGATTAATTTGAGTTTGTGTTAATTATTTTTCAGGTCCTGAAGCTGCTTCATCTCCACCACCAAATCCATCAAACAAGTCAATCACACAACCAAGCCTGTTGACTCCACCAAGCTCAGCAGTAGAACCAGCGAGAGGCTCAGTAGAACAACCAAGAGTGTCGTCGGTGGCGGCAATGAAGCAAATTTTCGAGAAGAATACTCCTTGGTTTCTACCTGCCATATCGATGTTCATACTCATCTGAGCATAGATCTTCAACCGGGTTAGGTTTTTCTCACTCTTGGTGGTACATTGAGATAGTGAACAAGCATGCTTGTGTTTAGTCTGTTAGATGCGCATTCATGAGTTTCGATTGTACATTCTTATATTTCTACCTGATTTTGAGATGGAACTGTGATAAATGAGCAATCAAGTCTAGTTTTCTGGAAAGATGTATCAATCCGACTCTCAAATCTGTATAGTAATTGGCTAGCAATGTTCAAGGCAAACCCTAAGTAACTAAATGAACAAACAATAAATCGAAAGTCATGAAAACCTTGGGACCATCTTTACGAATCCCAAATCTGAAGGAAAGCAAATACTGTTCTAGTTAAAATGACTCTAAAGCAAATACTTTTTTAGAGATATGTTAAGTGCAACCATGGATCATCGTAACTGCATTCTTCTGCTCTTCATTAAGTCTGCAAGAAGGTGCAGGGATCAGTCTTGGGCTGTTACCATCTTTTTTCAGTTGACTCAGACGGAAACAGGAACCCTGTGTCTAACTCTGCAGCAGCATTAGTGGCTTGATATAACCTTCTCATGGAAACTCAATTATATGTGAACTGCACATGATAAAGATGACCATCTCTGTGGTTTGCATGAAATTCATCTGCAAACCTCAAGTAAACTTCATCAGCCTCCACCTGAGAATAAGAAATGAAAAATTTGGTAAAACATAAGCTACAGAACTCGAGATATAATAACACAAAGATAAGAAGTAAGGTATTGATGAGAAAGGAAAAAGCCAATATACAAAAATCCACATGAAGTGATGTTACAAAGTGAAGAATTTACCTCAAACTTAATTTCCTCCATCATCAGTAAGGTCTTGAAGTGATCAGCATAAAAAGACCTTCTGTAACGCATTCAGGAACACATATGGGAATATCAATAAGATCAGCACAGACTTGGTTCGATACCAAAAACCCATATGGGAATTAGATTCCTAAATCATAAACAACCCAGAGAAGCTGTGAATTTGACAAATGCGAGTAGACACAGACAGATTAAAACTTGAAACAAAGCCTAAAGAAAGAGAACAGGTTGAGATAGCCAGAACCCACCGATGATCAGATATATATGAATATAATTCTCAACACATGAAAATGTGACAGAAACCAACATGATCAGGAGAAGAAGCAAAAATGTAAAGAGAAAATAGAGATGCGCATAGAAAGAAATGAAAAATGAAAAGTGAGAAAAAAGGTTAATGGAAATTGACGAAAATGTCCTTCAAAATGCGTCTGCCGTTAGTTTTTTAAACGGAACTAATGGTTCCAAATATCTTTTTTCAAGTGAGATGAGAAAGTGAGATACTGTTCTGAAGTTTTTTAAATGTGAGACACAAGTTTTGCTTCTCTAAAAGTTCAGACACTGTTTAGATCATTTTTCCTTAACTGATATGCGAAGACAGTTTTTTTGGCAATGGTAGGATATTTTTATTCAACTGAAACTGAAATACAAGTAAAGAAACCCAGAACAACACAACTACATACACATAAAGAAACCCAGAACAACTCAACTACAAGCTTTGACTACAAGAGGAGATTAATCGGAGTCAGGATTTGAGATACCAACATCGTTACCAAGCACATCCAGGAGTAACACAGGACCGTCACCGGATCTGCCAGCAAAATCTTGTAGTTCAACCAATCCAAACCCAGGCTAGAATAACAGTACAGAAACCATCTATGAATCTCCATAATACATACCTCTGAACCATACAAAACATCCTCAGACACAGATAAAATAGAAATAGAATAAAAGAAGGAAGAAGATCCGATCTGCAAAAGAATCAATGAAGAGACAGATAAGCAGCCTCCTTTTGCACTACCGTATTCACCGGATTTACATGTCGTGACGGGAAAGACCCGTTAAGACAGACAATCCACACGACTCCGTCGTCAGAGCTCCGAAGAACAGTCAAACAATCTGTGAAAATGGGTCTGCAGGGTGAGGATGTGCATCTTGACCATGGTTCTAAAAGGCCCTGCCTAGCACCGCCTAGTCCCCGCCTAGGCTGTAACAAGCCGCCTCGCTTTTCTTCAAGGCTTTTGTGTCAGACTGTGGGTAATTAGGTTGCCGCCTAGCCTGCTTAATCGCTGCCTAGACGCCGCCTAGCCGTCTAGGGTTCATAGCTCTCCGGCTAATTTTATTTACATTTAGTGGTGGGGTTGTTACATTGTTAGGAGCATGAGAGTATAAGAGCAAATGATGTTTTTAGAATTAGAAGTCTGTGTTTATTGTTGTTGTTGCTCACTTGTACATGAAGTTATGTTAAATTTTGGCTATAATCTATTTTATAAATATATCTAACAAGATTTATGTTGAATAATTTATCCATATTTGACTGTTTTCAAATATTGGAGTACATAAAATATATATTTTTAATTAATAAATATGAAAAAAGTAAATCGCTTAATCCACGTCTAGGCTGTCCAGGCGTTAGGCTATGGATCGCCGCGTGTCTATCGCCTAGCGCCTTTTAGACCATTGATCTTGACCATGAATAATCAGGAATTTGGGTGATTGGAGAAACTTGTGAGTGATGGGTATTCTAAATTCGAAGACTTGAGGAGTTTGGAAGGGATCTGGGCAGTAGGGAAATTGAAAAACAAAAGGAAAATGAGACCTGCCACCGCCGCGGTAGAGATCTACCACGAAAAAGATAGGGGGATCTGCCAGATGCAGAGAAGTGCTCCACCTACTCTCAAGCCAAATAGCTAGATTAAGATCTGATCTAGATCTTGGCAAGATAGAGGGTAGGAGAATGAGATCTGAAAAAAGTGTTTTAGAAAGAAGGAAGACAGTTAGTCAACGTATTATGAAAGAATTTTGGCAATTTATGTCCGTGACTAACTTTGGAGGTTTTTTTAAAATCATCAATTGTTTTAAGAAATATATTTGACCTAAATCGAACACAACATTCATAAGGCGTGTGAATATTTGAATCTCTTGACTTTTCTAGATTGACGGTTTAAGTAAAAGATTATTTCATTTATTTGTATTAACTTCGGTCAATACCAATTGTTTTCCCAGGTGACAAGCTACACTTGGCGAGAAGGTTTTTTCGATAGATATTTGTCTTTTTATTCTGAAAAGATCTCTAATTTTAACTTATAGTGAATAATGTAATCTAGTAAATCTGGCCATTTATATAGTGGCTTGAACACTACATGTTTTAGCAAATATGATTGGACCAACACAACACAACACAAATGAGGTGAGAATAACTCTCCAAGCACTAGCATCCACTTTAGTTACAAATCAGTGAAAACCAGTCACATGAGTCCTTTTTCACCGTTACTGTGGTTTGTCACATCTTCCTATACACTAAGGAGGCTATCAAAATTATCTACACGGACAGAAAATTTGTAAATAGCTAAATTTTCTCATATAGCTACTGTGCTAGAACAAAATTCTGAAAATAGATTGATAATTATAACTTTGATCTAAATTTATTTAGATGCTCTAAAGAGACTAAAAACATGGTTAGATTTTTGGAACCTCTAACAAAGCTCAAATGTGGCAAAGAAAATATTTTAAACCACCTCTTTTGGTCAAATAGACGACCCAAATGGTATGCAGAATTCAGAACTTGCATTAGATAGAGGGTGGTTTCTTTGTTTTTCTGTGTTAGCAAATTGCAATAAGCTGGCTGACTTGAAATTTTGTTCAAAACTGTAGTTGTCAGAACTAGTTTTGTACTAGCCATGTGCTCTGTGAATTACTCACAACTTGACTACATAAGTAAATAGTAAATACTCATCATGAAAGATGCATGAGAATTTTAGGAAGATAAAGCTCACGTCCTGGGAATCTTTAGTCTGCATTATAAATGGCATGACCCAAACAGGTTCAACAAAGCAACCATCAACCAAAGATAAAAAGAGAACAGTTCCAAATGAAACTACCCATTTTAAAATTACAACTATGTAACAGTTCAAACAAGAACACATCTACTATGAAATAGTTCTACCAGAGACACTAGTTACCCGAACATTTGTGATAATAGAAGTAAACCCTCAAGCAGCAGCCACACTAGCATCCTTGATGGTCTCACGCCAAGCATACTCCCTAGCACCATCCTTGTCCACTATCTTGATGACAAAGTTGGGTGGAGCCACAACAAGCCTTGATCGTATCTCGATGATAATTTTGTCAATTAAGGCAATGGCTTCATCAACAGACATATCTTTGTGATAGAGTCGATCCATGAGGGAGAGAGCAAAATAAGAACCATAACCAAAGGCTCCCTTGTCAACCTTGTGGAGAGAAGCAATGTAATCAATGTAGTACAGTTCTGCCCCCTTCTCCTTATCATATCCAGCCATGAGAATGTTCACATGGTATGGGTTCTGCAATATCACAATGTTAAAACCAAAGAAAGACAAAAGCCATACATCAGAGTATTAACTATTTAAACACTTCATTCAATGAGAAAATTAGTAGGTTAGCAAAGGGGGCACAATTTGGCATTAAAAATCACTTGCAAGTGCAATCCTAATGACAGATGGTGCTTACGCCTGTACCACTTGAATATAGAGTGCACATGCAGACATCAAAACCTCTTAAAAGAAAATGAAACAAAGGTAAAGAACTAAAGTTCACTGTTGTGGGCATTGTGGACAAAGTTTAGGCCACTTGAAAATGTCAGCTCTTAACAACGGCAGGTAGTTTGACCTTATTTCAAGCTGTGACATTTGCAGTATCTATCTACACTGCAGGCTGCTATGCTTCATACAAGAAGCTGAGAAGATATTGGAAAAACCAGCTGAAAGGATGAAATTGATCAAAACCTCAGTTAGTTGGATGTGAAAAAGTTGGTAAACGTAAGCAGTTTGGGGTCTTGGAAAATTAAAGTCACAAAGAATAAGATGATGCTAGCAAATAGTTCCAATTCCATCTGGTGGATAAAACCTCATCTCATCCTGTTTATCTCTCAGTATGGTAGTTTAGACTTTAGAAAATCTATGTGAACTGGATAATCCAATTTGGTCAAATAGCTAGCCGAATGAAAAGCAGTTCGTTATTTGTATTAGAAGAGAAGATGACCTTCAGGTGAGAATTTACACTTCCTGTCCAAAATTTTAGGAGGCTGGTTTACAAATGTGAGAAGTGCTCTAGAGTTTAAATCGCCTAGCAAAGCTCTTCAGTTGAGCCTGTGTTGACCATGCTGTTTTTCAGGAATTTTCTTTGCATATACTTGGGATTCCCTAGACGCTTGTAGTTCCCAAAAACTAAGAAGCATACATAATAGCCATTTTGAATTCCCCTAAACATTCTGAGGTGAGAACAATCACCAGATGAGGTTTTAAAATATTGATGCAATATAATATACAAAAGAGGTAATAAGAATAGTTTGATGCAGAGAAAGAAGTTGAGAAACCAGGTACCTAACTTATCAGTACCACATGTGCTGTTGGGACACTGTTTGGTCATTTTTCTCAAACTTTTACAATTATGATTATTTCCTCTTCTTTCTCTCATTCACCACCACATGTGCTGTTGAGAAACCAGAAAGGCTAATACCCATCTGTCCAACTTTTCAATCTTAAAACTTACAGACCTTCGATCATGATATCTTCCGCACCGAGCTCGAGTGCCTTCACCAGTCTCACGAGAGCGCAGAGCCTCCTAGATTTAGATTTAGAAGGGGAGAGATCACGAGAGCGCAGACCTTCTTTATGGTGGCGTACTCAGTTCTAGAAGGCGTGGGGAGGATCATGAAGGGGAGAGATCACATACAGGTTTTCTCAATTGATTTAGAACCGACTCTAATTTCAACTTTTTCCTCTATTTTATTTGGGAAAAGAATTTAGAGTTTGTTTCATTATAAAGTAGTCAATAGCGTTTGATTATCCTTACTATCGTCATTAGGGAGATTTAGTATATATTGGGTAAAGGATAGTTACCGTAGACCGTGGTGAAGTCAGGATTAAAGAGTTAAGGGTTCAAATATAAACGGAATGTATGAAGTATAAAAAATAAAATTATATTATTTTTTTTGTAGATAAAGAAGAAAAATATATGAATTATTAATTTAAATTTGATATAATAAACGTAATATAACCTAATGGGAAAGTATTAATAGAAAACATTTTAACAAAGTTTGAAATAGTCATTCATTTTGTTAATTTATCGATGATTCATCAATTATTGTTCACAAAAAATGACTGTAACTAAAGTAAATCTCATAAATCAAGGGGGGTTTATCAATGATTTATGAACAAAAATCACTGCAATTAAGCTAAAACATGAAGCTTAATTAGACTGTTTAGGAATATTAGAAGGGTCTGGACCCCCTCACCCTTACACCTAGCTCCGCCCCTGACTGTGGATGATCAAGTGATAATTAATTTGAATATTGTTTAAAGAATTCTGGGCTACTTGCTTTCTTAAATACGGCCATTGGTTTAAAAAGGAAAGTTTCAGAGTACCAACGGCGTTGACTTCTGACATCAGAATTCAACAACCCTCATAAACATGTATTTAAAAAAATTAATTGGTTAAATTATCATTAAGTACGTCCGTTTTTAAATATTTTATAATATTTTATTTTATTTTTCTTTAAAGCCCGTTTTCTGGGCGAACGCTTAAAAACGACAACGCAAACACAATGAACTATCATGCCGGTTCTAGACTGTTCGCAGTCTTCATGGACGAGACGAACAAGGAACATCCAGAAGTCAACCGGTACGTCTATACGTAAGAGAATTCATATCCTGACACCCAAGAGGATATTGTAAGTCAACTTACGTTTTTAAATTTTAATTTTACTTATATATATGTAAACATGTTAATTAATTATTTTTTTTCTATCCAATTAGACGAAGGTGAGGCAGACTGGTGATGAGTGTTATAGTAAGAGTGACATGGTCGGACACGCAGGAGGAAGAGATGTCCGAAGCCATATCCCGGATCGACACTTCAGGTATGAGGATTGGGGCGAGGATCATGGGCACATCCTTCTCATCTCGAAAAAAATAACTTCTACTGTTGGGGTCTACGACAGATGGGCGAGGGGGTGCTGAAGACCACTCAACGATTTCAACGAAATGCAGCCTCGACCAACAGCAGGATGACTCAGGTAGAGTCAGAAGTTCAGAGACTACGTGAACAGCAAGCCACTCAGGATGCCGCTCATGCAGCCCAGATCGCTGCCCAAACAGCCTATTCTGCCGTCATACAGGAGTATAATGTCGCAGTATACTCCGCCCAGCAGGCCTAGTAGCTGCAGATGTTCCAGTACTTGCAGGACTTTGCAGCTGCCCAGCTTCAGGGACTTCCGGCTCCGCCCATGCCTATACTGCTACCTCAGCAGCAACCTCCTCAGCAGCAACCTCCTCCGCAGCAACCCCCAGAATCGAATATAGATTTAGACAATATAGATTTTATGTAGTTGATCAATTATATAGTTTTATGTGTTTATGAACAATTTTTAAAATTTTAATGAAAAACGTGTTGTCACCATTTTTGATGTTGTTGGTTATATGGAATTATTTAAGTGTATTTTACAGGTTGCGTAGAATGGTAATTTAGAACTTTTAGAGTATTTTTTGCTATAATGGACTTATAGTTGACGAAATTTGTCATAATTCATCAGCTATAGTATTTTATTTTTATTTTTTTAAGGTTTAGCCGACGAATTATGGCAAGTTTCATCGGCTAAACCCTACTAAAGTTGACGAAACATTTCATAATTCGTCAGCTAAAATATTTCAATTTTTTTTAAAAAAATTATAGCCAATTTTATTATTTATTTAAATTATACTTTAACCGACGAAAACTCATAGGCTATAGTTATTTTTTTATATTTTTTATTACATACTTTAGCCGACGAATATCTTGTCTGTTTCGTCGGCTAAAGTGTCCAACTATGGTCGATGAAATGTTGTTTCATCGACTAAAGTTTCAGACTATAACCGACGAAATAGACAAGATATTTGTCGGCTAAAATATGAGACAATAACCGACGACGGCTTCTAGATTCGTCTGCTAAAGTCAAAGTCGACGATTGTTTCTCGACGAAACCATAACCGACGAAGGCTCATCGGCAATGATCTTAGCCGACAAATTGAGCTAATAGGCTGACGAAAATTTTTCGTCGGATATGCTAGCTTTAACTGTTTTAGCTACTCCACCACCAAAATATTATTTGTTATAATATGATTAAAATCTAGTTTGAAAAAGGACTTGCTTATCGATAGTGAATGATTAGAAGGCATAACAAATGGTATTGAGATCATAAATGTATCTCATGACGAAGTCAATGAGTTGTTATCCAAATTGTCCATTCAACATAAGAGCAGGGCTGGCCCTGAGCATAGGCCCAGAAGGCCTACGTCTAGAGCCCTCAAACCTAAAGGGCCTTTGAAAAAAAACCCAAGCTTTCTATCATTTTGAAATTGATGTTAGAATATGTATTTGTGAACAAAAGTCGTGCTGCTCTAACAGGAAAGTGGGTGATATAGCTATATTTTATATATATATATATATATATATAGGTCATCGTCATCTCAAGTTTGAAACGAGTCTTCAACTTTTTTTATCTTTTATTTTCTTTTTTTTAGCAATACAGTGGATCTTATTTTTCTTTCTTTTTTTTCTTTATATTAAAAACATTGTTATTTCAATCAAGTTGACAATATTATTTCTTAGTCAGAAATTATTTAAATGGCTAAAAACCTTACATTTGATTAAATCTTACCTTAATTTGAAAACATTATTCGATTATTTTAATATTTATATTAATATTTTACACATGTAAGTAAAAAAAGTTTTCTTGAACTTCGAGTATCCATTGTAATTGGTTTTTAGCTCCGTTATTGATTATAATTTATTTTTTAATTACATTCAATCTTGTTAGTTGTTAATACAATCTCGTTTTCATAGTAGTATATATTTAAAATATTTTAAATTACCTTAACAAAGAAAAAAAATTATGAATTTATTTGAAAATGGGGAGGCCCTAGTTTTGTTGTCGCCTAAGGCCTAGAAAACTCAGGGTCGGCCCTGCATGAGCTCCATATATTTAGCTAGATAGTTATGGATGATGTACTGATGAGCAATTTTCATTACATTATTTTCTTCATGATTTCAGTTTACATTCTTAAGGTATGAGGTTAACATCATTTCATCCCTTGTACTTTTAATTTTGAAATTTTACACCCTAAAGTTTTTAATTTTCATCAATCATGCTCAATTGCTGAAATTCTGTGTAATTTGGACGTTAATTATAACTTTATAACTCACTTCAGAGGCAAATATATATAGTTATCTAACAACAAAAATTGTCTTTTAGAATATTTTTAATAAGAGTACATATTAATATTTAATGTCTAAATTGATTAAAATTTCAACATTTTGGCATAATTGATGAAAATTAAAAACTTTAGGGGGGTAAATTTCAAAATTAAAAATGAAAATTGGAAACTTTAGGGGGTAAATTTCAAAATTAAAAATACGAGGGGTGAAATGATGCTTATACATCAGTTAGATAAACTGAAATTAAACCTAAAGATAAACATGCATTACAAAACAAAATCGTAAACGGTGATTTAAGAGAGAATCCGCAGGAAATATTGTTTATTTGATTTATACGGCAAAAAACTAGAGTTCTTTCTAGACTTTCCCAAAATTAGAACTCTCAACATGAGCAATAACTTTAAAAGTACTCTAGCACTGCCCATAGCTAGTACTGCTGATCTACACACTACGTAGATTTTATTACATCATTATTCATAAGACGTACATTAACCTCTCTCTGGTACTAGTACTGCTTGGAAGTTAAAAGCCTACAACGTCCAAAATTGAAGATAAGGATAGGCTGCGTCCTTGTAGTTGTTGCTCACACCTTCTTTCGCATTGTTGTTGTTGCCAATCCCCGCCTTGTTGTCTCTGGCAACGCTGCTGGCACAGCTGCTGACGCTCCTGGTGGCTCAGTTGTTGTGCGCACTGTTGACGGCATTGTTGTTGTTGGCCTCGTCCTTGTTGTCTGGACTGGCAGCTTTGCTGGCATTGCTCAAATTTCTGCTCAGGATCTCGTGAATACAAGTCCATGTCTTCATCTCCTTGCTTAAGTTGTTGCTGCTGGCACCTTCTTTGGCATTGCTGTTGTTGCCAATCCCCACCTTGTTGCCTCTGGCATCGCTGCTGGCACATCTGCTGTCTGCATTGTCGACGGCATTGTTGTTGACCTTGTGGACGATATTGGCAGCGTTGCTGGCATTGCTCAAATTCCTGCTGGGGATCTCTTGAGTACAAGTCTACGTATTCATCTCCTTGTTGTAATTGTTGCACGCACCTTCTTTGGCATTGCTGCTGTTGTTGCCAATCCCCACCTTGTTGTCTCTGGCATCTCTTCTGGCACACTTGTTGACGCTCTTGTTGGCTCAATTGTTCTGCGCACTGTCGACGGCATTGTTGTTGCTGCTGGCCACCACGTTGCCTGGATTGACAGCTCTGTTGGCATTGTTCAAATCGTTGTTCAGGATCTCTAGTTGGGTTAATCATGTTCTGTTCGATTTCTCTTCCTTGCTGCAATTGCTGCTGGCACCTTTCGTTTAAATAAAAACGTTATCAGTCATCTATTAAGCCACAAATGACATCAGTTCATTGACTTCATTCACTTCAAAACCATAATAGTTACCTTGATTGGCACTGTTGTCGCTGTTGCCAATCGCCTCTTTGCTGCCTCTGACAACGCTGCTGGCATATTTGTTGGCGCTCTTGGTGGCTCAATTGCTGCCCGCATTGTTGACGACACTGTTGTATCCCTTGTCCACGGAAGGGTTGCTGTTGGTCGCACCTCCGCAGGCACTGCTCATATCTCTGTTCACCTTGTTGTCCTCGTCCTCCGCGACCTCCCTGCTGCTCCATCATCTGGTCTCGGCATTCTTGCTGGCATTGCTGCGGTTCCCATCCTCGCGGCATATGCTGCTGGCAGTACTGCTGGCATTGCTGGAACTGCTGTTGAGGGTCATCCTGATAGCTAAGGTAGTCGCCTTCTCCATCAGTAAGAGAAAATGAGATGGTGGAAAGGAAAAGAGAGAAAATGAGCAGAGCTTTGAGTATCGCCATGTTTGTTATTGCTTTCGATTAAGTCTGGGAAAATAGTAGACTGCCGAGGTATTTATACAAGGTGAGGACCCTGCATGCAAAGTACACTCGTCTACGAGATTACATGCAAGGTGACTAGTGTCTATTGCATCCACATATATGCTAACCTTCGAGGCACCGCATACCACTTGATCTTGACGTGTGGGAGCAAAGTGAAGACCAATATTTCTGACGGAAAATAAAGATTGGAGAACCGTTTGATCGTGATAAATTATTTTCAGACATCTTAGTTTGTTAGGCTTCCAAAAAAACTGATTTAATTATGTTTTAGATTTATTTTTATTAGTTTGTTTGGTTTTATTTTAATTAGTTTGTTTTTGACTTTAATTTTTTTAACTCATGGACGTTAGGTTTTGTTATTAGTCGCCATAGATTTTCATACTCTTATAAGAAGCTTTAACTAATGTATTTTGACATCTTATCATTTTATAAAACAAAATCTTTGAGTTTAACTCAATTTCCTCATGAATTCGTGATCGACTTGTAGATCAGGTTAACACTGATTGGTAGATTACAATCAATCGATCCTTCATATATATTTTTGTTGTGTCAATTGGTAATCAGAGTCTCTAGTGGATACCTGGTGAGTAATTTATCAATTCGATTCAAAAAGGCAAAAAAGTGTTATGCGTCGTCGCAGAAGAAACAAAAAATATATATACAGTTCATGGGAAGCAGCTGCCGATCTGCGTCACTGCCCTCCCCTCGACCCAGCAAGACTCGACACAAAGTCCACCAACACCCGGCGCCTCTTTAACCCAGTTCGTGTCCAAGCCGAGTCGCAACCTGACTCGCCGCCTAACGACTTCTTGCTATGCGCGCCTTCAGCCAATTCCGCTCTGATCTGACGAACACAGCCAAGTCCGCTCTGATCTGACGAACACAACCAAGGCCAACGTCAGAACTCTGAGCCGCCCTTGTGGCTCTCCATTATAAGCCCTCCCAACAACAACCGATTCCGGCAACAGCAGCGCCAGCCACACTCGCCGTCGAAAATCAACAAACCCGAACGATCGATTTATGCAACATATCCGACTCGGATCGAACAGAAGATCCCAACCCGACCTATTCCATGCCAGCTTTTCTCTTCCATTTTCTTCTTTCAACCCGTAATGATCCGTAATTGAAGTGAATGAATAACCTTGCTTGCAACAAAAAGGGAAAGAAGCTAGCATGAAGTGTTTCAATGACGTTTCAAAACGTCATTGAAACTTTCGATGGTCATTGAATATTTTTAATGACGTTTTGTAAACGTCATGGAATACTTTTTAATAACGTTTTTCAAACGCCACTACCAGGATCAGTACTTTAGCCGACGAAAAATTTTCGTCTGCTAAATACAAAATTTTGTCGGCTAAAATCTTAACCGACGAAATGTCATCGGCTAAGAAGTCGTCAGCCAAGACTTTAGCCAACAAGGGCACGTGTCACAGCCTGGTGGGTTGGTTCTAAAGTTTTTAATCCATTATTCTTTTAATTTAGACACTTAGTGTCAAACTGGTCCCAACGTGTGTGTGTGTGTGTATATATAGCCCCTTCAAGGGCACATTTCACAGCTTGGTGGGCTGGTTCTAAAGCTTTTAATCCATTATTCTTTTAATTTGGACACAGTGTCAAACTGGTCCCAACGTCGGCGGAGTTTAACCACCGGGCGTTGATCCTGAAGTGTAAACAAGTGTTACAAAGTGAAACGTAAATAAAAACATTATCTTTTAAGCTCATCGACTACCATTTCCCAGCTCGGTACAATAACTACTTATCTGTAAAAAATATCATATATGGGGGAGTGAGCATAACAACGCTCTCAGTGAGTGAACCAATGTAATATGCCCACAAAGCCATATCAATTTACCCACGTCAGAAAATATGTATATTGTTAGATATAGAGACACAATTCATCATATTGCACAATCTGTTATTATTGAATATCCTTCATTTTAGTGATCCCCACGGGAACCTAATGACCTTCAAATCATATACAATTGTGTGTCATATTCTTACTTTGGCATAACCAATTAAGAAGTTCACATATTTCATGAGTAGTCAAACAATGGATCCATGTCATCACATTATTATAATATTAATCACTGCATATTTCATAATACTGACATGTTTCACAATAAAATAGAGAGGTATTTTGTAAAAGATCAAAAACATGTTTTCGACTATTTTTAAAGTGTATAAGAATATTTTAAACATATTATAAGAATCAATTTACCTCGACATTACGAAACCCCTCCAAGAACATCAATCATAAACCAAGCGTCCTAAAATGAGCCATCTAGAAATCACGGTTAGATCTAACTCAAACCTCTAGGATAGAAATATGACATCTATACGAACTCGTAGCTTTTCGCGAAAGAGGAATCAGAGTTATGGATCGAAAGTTATGATCCACTAAAATTTAGTCGCAAATCTAGAGAAATAAAATAAAGAGAGAGTCTGAAGTGAGAGAGAGACTGCAAATAATGGCTGATCGAATCAGCTATATATATAGGCATGGTGGGTAGGCTTAAGTGAGGAGGACCAATTGTGTCACATCTCGGTTTTTAAATTATTGTTGGTTACTTTTTGTTACTTTGATCATTTACCATTTGTAGTAACCGTTTTAACGTAAAGGGTCAAAGATTCGACTTTTTTTAAGATAATTATTTCAGAAAATTTTCTGAAGGATTGTTGTAGAGAACGTTAAGATGAGTTTGTAGACATGTTATGCGTTTTAATCAGAGTTAGAATGACAAAATTATAGAAAAAAATGAAAGTTACTATTTCCGAAGAGGGGTATAAAAATGGAAACGTACCAAAAATGTTAAGTGGTAAAAGTCAAAATTCAAAAAATTTCTCTCTTCTCCGTCTGTTGCAATTTTCTCTCTTTCCTTGCCAGTTTTCAACGACGCCTAACACCTTCATCAAGCCACCGGAGACTGTTGCATTGGTCTTAAAAGATTCACCGTCATCTCTACTTCATTAAAAGGCAGGTGGTTCATCGAGTTATGCCACCATGTAAGAGAAATCGAGTCTCAAAGTCTCGACTGTTCAGATTCGGATTTGGCCGGATTTTTCACTTCTTTGGCCATCATTTAGTGAGTTCTTTATATGGTTATGTTGGGTTTGATTAGTACAACATTCCCCTAGAATTTGGTAGCTCTATTCGTTGTGTGAGGAGAATAGACGAATTGAAGTTTTTAGGGTTTGAAATTGGGAATTTTTACATTTCGATTCGATTGAACTATTTAGTCTTAGAATTGGCCTTCAGCTTCTTCTAGAAAGTTGTTCTAAATGTTAAGAGGAAAATTTTATCAAATTTTGGTAGCGATGCGAGGTGGCTGGAATTTTCTATTGACCGATCGCCGCTAGCGGCAGAGCTGCCCCTTTTGGATAGTTTTTCATGTAATTTAAATTGTAGAAAATATGAGGAGTACATTAGTGTATTGATAATAAGTTTTGGAGGAGTTGGTTTTGTATATTTGAGGATTAGTATTTTGTGCAGAGATAAAATTAGTAATTGGCCTTCGGATTATTCGTCAGGAACAAATTTTGTCCAACTTGTGTTACAGGACAATAGACTTTATTTATTTTGAGAATTGTTTGGCAAAGACAAATTTATATTTCCTAATATGGTCGGGGAACCATATTTAATGCCTTAGAGATATTATATGTGGGGAAGTGTTTTCTATGATTTTTCTTACGTTTTTAGTTCACCATGAAGGGTCGTTATTTACATATTATTATCTTTAGCCAGCCTTTATAGTAGTCCTCATCTGAAGATGAGTGGGGCGCATAGCGTGGGACACTATTATTTATTCGTGACCCTCATCTAAAGGTTAGCTGGGCACAACTAGAGACTTAGTACGCTCTGACCCTATTTTGGAAAATTCATCATTATGGTGAAACCTCTTTCCCTTTTTCATATTGATTTTTGAGCCAATGAAATTAGCCTGAAATTGTTATTCATTGATTTTCAATGGCGGCATGTATAAATGCTTTCAAAAATTTTGAGGGAGAGCATTATTATTGATTTTCATATTTCAGAACATCAGTCCATATGTGATTATTATTGTTGTCCACTCACGCTAACGTTTTTAAATGTTTATCTCAGGATCCTTTGTTTTGAACAGTCTGCAGAGCTTTGCTCGGTTATTCTAGGAGGCGAGACATAGTTACCGCCACTTCTATTTTTCTCTAGTATGTTCCTGATATACCTACTTGTGTATTTTTTTATCATTTCCTGCCGGTTAGAGCTCTAATGTTCATGAGATGAGTTGTATTATTTTATTTCACATAATTTTAAATGATGGGACGAATTCCCTTTTTTATGGACTATGTTCTACGAAGTTATTTTCGGAAGTAAATACCCATATTTTATTGGATAACCTTATCATTTGGAAAGTTTCTGAAAATGAGATTTTTCGATGGAATTCATATTTTGTATATGTTTATTGCCATATAATTTTATATCTTTTATCAAGCATGAATTTAAGTCTGAGTTTAAATTATTTATTAGAAATTGTGCCAGGAAAGAGGAATCATACATTTTCTCGTGAGTTGCATTTAATTTTTCAGATTTGTTATTAATTTTATTTGACATGTGAGACATGTGAAGTGATTTACTTTAATATGACAAATTTTTTGGTTATGGCAATTATATTTTTAGTATAGTCGGGGAACCGTTACTGATGTCTTTGGGACATTATTTTTGAGGAAGTGATTTCTACGAACTTTTTTGTATTTTTATTTCACATAGAGGGTCGTTCTATACATATTATTATTGCTAGCTAGCCGTTATAGTGACCCTCATCTGAAGATGAGTTGGGCACATAGCGTGGGACACTCTTATTTATACGCGGCTCTCACCTGATTGTGAGCCGGGTTTAACTAGAGCCTTAGTAGGCTTTGACCCTAGCTTGGAAGACTCATCGTTATGGTGAAACCTCTTCCATCTCTTTATTATTTATTGAACCAATGTGATTGGTTCGCCCCATTTATTTTTCATTTGAGTTTTTGTTTAACTAGCGGGGCTGGTTCGTTCTTTTTACAAGAAATCCGGACGTGGAGTTTTACACTTGTAAACAATGCATGTTATGCAGTTTTTAAGCTGGATTACTTGGAAAAGTATATGAATGCCGTTTTTATTAAATTATTCTTGTTATTTTTATTCACTCACTCTAACGTGATTTTAAATGCTTACCTATGTGCCCTTCGGTTTAAAAAGCATAGATAGCAGTTTATTTTAGAAGAGTTTGGACGTACAAGGAAACAAGACATAGTTATAGCACCACTTTTGTTGCTCTTTGATTATCATTTTGCTATCCATTTTTAAAATGCTCTGATAACCTTTGAGAATTTTATTAAATTTAGTTGTTATGAGTTGGTTATTAATTAAGTGGTGTTAATGTTTATTAGGAGTGTTGGTATGGAATTGGGGAGCAGAATGACTCTGTGTTGTGGTTGAAACATTTTAAGTATAAGAAGTGTTTTGTTGGCTTACAGGTAGGGTTGTCCATTTTCAAGAGAGATTATACCAAAAGTTTGGTAAATCCTCCATTGAGGTGGGCCGCGCAGGGTCTGCTTCAGATTTCTCAGAGAAATTCGAGGTAGGTCTGGATAACACAAATACATTCATACATTTAAAATTGAAATTAAGCGGCTACATCATAACTTTTTTTCCCAAACTTAAGCATGGTCTTTTTCTTCATTATTAATCAGTTGATCATTCTCAGAACCCATGATCAATGACAACCAAAACTTATCACCAATCACCATAGAATCTAAGTTTAATAAATCCAAATAATTTAATCAATTCTAATCAATTGGAAGAACAATTGGAAAGCATTCAGTTTACACTCCTGAACTTTAGGTTTAAAATCAGTTTCATACCTAAACTTTGTTTTTAATCAGTTTCATACATAAACTTTAATCTAAAATCAGTCTTGTACCTATATTTTTTTAATCAGTTTCATACCTAAACTTTTAAAATGACATTAATCTCAACCAAATGTTAGGTATAAAACTTTATTTTTAATTTGGTCCACATCAACATTTTTGACCAAACATGACCAAATATGACGTCATGTTTGGTCAAAATTGATGTTATTTTGAAAGTTTAACTATGAAACTGATTATAAATAAAGATGTGATATGAAACTGATTTTAGACTAAAATTTAGGTATGAAACTAATTAAAAAAATAGGTATAAAACTGAAATTTTTCCTTAAAAAGAAGTGAATCGCATATTTTCTCTTCAAGCCCAAAGCCAAACTCCTGAGAAAAAGAAAAGAACACACACACAAAAGATGACACCTGGAGGCCCCTCGACGCACCTTTCTCATCTTAGCGCTATTACCTCACCTTTTGTGAGAAATCCTTTAGAATGCGCCTTGAGACGAAATGGTTACGTCTCATCTGGTCTTATGCCTAAGACGTGTCTTGAGACACACTATTTTAAACAGGTACAAAAAGTTTGCTTATACTTGGTAAGTTCTCGAGGTCTCTATTTAGTTTTGCTGAATTACTATTGAATCCAAATCTAAAAATAGAGAATAAAGAGAAAAATAATCAAATACAAACCACCTGATTATAATCCACCAGGCACTCAATGATTTATATTCAACAACAGTTGAGAAAATGGAATTGGCTGAGAAAGTGACCACTGAAAACAAAGAGACTCTATGGGACACTTATTTTGCTTGGATGTCTATAACATCAAGTCTATTACCAAGTTAAGTAGATTTGATACAACATTAATGTACCCTAGATGAACTCAAGTGTGTTTTATTTTTCACCAGAAAGTTGGCCCAATAAATTTGTTTTGGGCAAAGCATAGGGCTGCTCACTGATCCACTACACTGAGCAAGAGCAAATCTGAGCTAGCCGTACCGTACGTGTTCTTTTCCTAGCCGAACACATAGGGGGCATTGCCGTCTTTACAAAAAGTTTTAATATTAAAATTTAAATTCCTCACATAAAAGAGCGTGCGGTACAGTTCGGTATAAAATGGAAACCCCAACCTTTTCATCAATCTCAATCCTACCCTCCGCCAGAAACCCAATTTTATCCTCGTCCTCCTCCGCTCCTCCTCTCCTCGTGTCCCGGATCCGCCGGAACCTGACCTCCCTGGTCGTCGGGGCCCACAGACGACCTCGTCACCGCCGCAGAACCCGACGGAGACTCCTCCCGGACGACATGTCGGTCCCCATTCCCATGCCCTCTTCGCCTTCCCGCCTCGAATTGGACGACGAGCCGTTACTCGAGTCCAGGATCAGTAAGCTGCTTCTTTTTCGTCCATGGATTTCATAATTGAGCCGCGATTAGATAATCTGTTTAAGTGAAAACGTGATCACTTTGGTTAAAATTGGGTTTAGCAAAATGTGACAGAGATGGAAGCTTTGTTGTGGTTTATCTCAGTTTGATCAGTAGCTCAAATTGGTTATAGAATTTTTCATTAGTTGTTGTCACTGTCTCATTTAATGTATGGTGGAAGCAGGAGTTGGAGAAAGAGATGTGATGATAAGTAAGGAGGGAGAGGCAAACATGTCATCTCCAAGCAAAACAGCTCCTTACAAGAACAGGCATGGAGTCAGCTATGCCAAATTCTTCGGCGTCGATTTGTCACCTGATAATGTGGCTGTTGCCATGGTGTATTTTGTTCAAGGCGTTTTGGGCCTCGCGAGGCTTGCTCTCAGTTTTTATATGAAGGACGATTTGCATTTGGACCCTGCTGAGGTATGCACTATGTATTTATGAATAGTGGTACGAGTTAATGAAGCATTTTGTATCTTATAAATTTTTCAAATGAATCCCTGATAAACTGAGTATGAGATTGATATTTAATAATTAATACCACGAATGCACATTTCCACAGTGGTAAAAAAAATACTTTTGAGGATCTTGATTCGTTTGAAAAACAGTTACCGGGCAATTGTATCCTGGCTTTTAAACACTAATATGAGGAAGCATATTTTTTAGCTTTGAATTATCTGCTGACTTTCATATGCTTGGTGACTGACAAAAGTTATACTCTTTGACTAGACAGCTGTAATATCTGGCTTTTCTGCATTACCATGGCTCATTAAACCTGTATATGGGTTTATCAGGTGTGAAACTATTGCTATTTCCATATAGAGTTACAATATACCTGTTGCTTTTGGTTTGAACTATTTTTTGGTCCTTGCAGTGATTCTGTCCCACTGTTTGGATACCGAAGAAGGCCCTACTTGATTTTATCTGGACTACTTGGTGCCCTGTCATGGAGCTTGATGGCTACTGTAGTTGATGACAAGTATAGCGTTGCTTTTTGCATACTTCTTGGATCTCTTTCTGTTGCCTTCTCAGATGTAGTAAGTTTCTCCTAGCTACTTCCTTCTGATGTTTGCTGGTTTTAAAAGCTATAGTTTCTTATGTGCCGTACTATGTTCCTAGCATGGTTTTCAGTCAGAACTGTTATTTGGAAAATATTTAAATTTATAGCTCAAAATCAAGGCTACTAATGAAAACTAAACAAATCAGATTATGCTATGGATTCAAATGTTCAGCACTCCAGACTTTTTCAATGTTTACCGTCTCAGACCAGGAAAAAAAATGTTCACCGTCCACTTCCGGGGAAATTTTTCATTCAAATAGACAGGAATTGCTATTCACTAATTGATGCTTGTTGCTAGAATACTAGATTTGTTTTTTTGTTTTGTTTTTTTTTTTAAATTTCCAAAATTTCCTTTCATAGCTACATAGAAATCAATTGGATGGTTAGGAGATGCCATGCACACGAATCAGTTGGATATAATATTCAAACTCACTTATTCATAATATCATAAATGGTTAGCCTAGGGATTATTTTACCTCACTGTATATAGATAATGCTTGGTTTGAAACATTTTTAAGTGCACCAAATAAATACGTGTCCCAGAGGAATACAGAATGGAACAGAATCTTAGCTTAGTTTTGAATATATGGCTCACTTTATACAATAGATAAGTATTTAGCTTTAACTGAAAAACACGAAATATACAATGTTGATCTTGTGCTTAGAAGTATTTGTTCCTCAGCTCTTAGATCCAACTGAGATGGAGTATCTTCACTGTGGAGCTGAAATGTGATTACGCAGTGTTTGATGGGTATAGCAACCATATTTATCTGATGTAAGGTTTGAGTTGCCACAGCTTAGGCTAGATATGTATTTGGACAGAGTTTCTTATCTTCAATCTTTTCATTGAGATTCTAAATAATATAATAGTTAAAAATTTGGGGCAAACAAGTCCATAAAAAGAGTGAGGATTGTGCTATAATTTGACGGGATGAATTGACCAAGTTGTTTTCAATGGTAAAAACTTTAAGTAGAACCTCATGTATGGAAGTACTCCATTTTGTACATTCCTCTTACTTTCGTGGAATTTTCTATTAATCTTCTCACAACTGAAGTTTGATGTAGGTTGTAGATTCCATGGTTGTGGAAAGAGCTCGTGGTGAGTCACAAAGCTTGTCAGGTTCTCTTCAATCGTTGTGTTGGGGATCTTCAGCTTTTGGTGGAATAGTGAGTTCGTACTTTAGTGGCTCATTGGTGGATGCTTATGGTGTGAGGTAAAAAAATGTTCTCTTTATGATGCAATTTCCCATTTCTTAAAATGATAAAAATCTGAAGCAGTCTTTTGTTTTTTGTATTTGAATTGTTTTGATGTCACAGGTTTGTTTTTGGTGTCACGGCTTTGCTACCCCTTATGACATCTGCAGTTGCTCTTCTTGTAAATGAGCAGCCTATACTTGGTGTGGCAAAAGGGTCAAATCCTTTGGCAGGTCATAACATTGTCCAAAGCTGGAAACAGAGTGCAATTGAGTTATGGGGTGCCATCAAGCATCCCAATGTCTTCTTCCCCACGTTATTTATTTTCTTGTGGCAGGCAACTCCCCATTCAGAGTCGGCCATGTTTTACTTCACGTATGCGCACTATCCACTTCATCATTGTGATCATAATCCTTACTTTCTGAAGACAAGCTACTGTGTTTCATGGACACTTTCAATGTGTTTGCACTATGTGCTGCAAATTTATAACATGATTCTTTGTTTTTTTCAGCACAAATAAACTTCATTTTACCCCAGAATTTCTAGGACGTGTCAAGCTTGTTACCTCAGTTGCATCGCTGCTCGGTGTTGGACTGTATAATGGTTTTTTAAAAAATGTTCCCTTGCGGAAGATTTTTTTTGTAACAACTGTATTTGGTTCAGCCATTGGGATGACTCAGGTGTGTGATATGAGTTACTTGCTTGATGCTTTGAATATTTTGCTCAGAAATCAGAATAGACTGATTTGTTTAAATTTGTTGTTTACCTTACGTTGATCGTATTTCTCAGGTTATCCTTGTTACTGGATTAAATCAGAAATTTGGTATAAGTGATGAGTGGTTTGCAATTGGGGATTCTTTGATTATCACAGTTCTTGGTCAGGTACACATTTAATACAGTTTTGGCTCTTTATGTACTATGTTGTGGCTTAATTTGATCATTCAAGTCAGAGCTCTTATTGTGCATTGACCCAAGTACAGCATATATATTTGAAATTGTAACCACATGCATGTTAGAAGCTAAGTTGTTTGCTTGTTGGGGAGAAACAATACTGCAAGTGATTCTGGTTTTTAACTAAATCCTTTCTTATTGCAGGCTTCTTTCATGCCTGTTCTTGTGCTAGCTGCGAGATTGTGTCCAGAGGGAGTGGAAGCAACACTATTTGCAACCCTTATGTCCATATCAAATGCAGGGAGTGTCCTTGGGGGGCTGATGGGTGCTGGTCTGACACAACTTCTTGGTGTAACCAAAGACAGTTTTGATAACTTGGCCTTTTTGATCATCCTGTGCAATCTCAGCTCATTGTTGCCTTTACCACTCCTTGGCCTACTTCCGCAGGATCACCTTGATGCTAAGCCAGAGCAGAGTGAAGATATTGAGATGAAGTCTAATTGAGCTTTGGTTTGTTTTGGTCCTACTTCATCCAAACCATACTTGCATCGCCACCTTTTGATGATCTCCTTTGAACCCTAAAATCTAACTTCTTACCCTTTTTCTTTTTCTCTGTAGTAGCTCACATAAACAAGAGATAGACGAGAGTTGTAAATATCACATGTCAGGCATAGTATAGATATATAGAGGGGCCACGTTGTATCCCTCTTGTTTGACATGATTTATTTAATCACTGATCTAGTTTTGGTGATGTGCACTTTCCCTTGATTACTCATCATGCTGCTGAATTTGTTGCAGTGGGCTAATTTATCTTCTTCAATCATAGGTTCTGCATGGATTGCAGCTGTTGAATGTCAATGAAGTATTGTTCGTCATAGACCAATTTTTTTTTATGAATTTAGTTTTTTATTTTATTTATTTTCATTTGGTTTGGTTTGGTTTTGTTATTGTCGATCCGAGCTCGGCTTCTCTTTCTTGTCCATTTCCAAAAGTTGTGACCCTGTTAAAAGAACGGTAGATGACCCGGTGTATATGTACTAGGTAATCATGTTAGGGAAATGGTTAGTTTGTTTTTGATCCCATAACAACTCATGCTAGAATTAGTCCAGGGAGTTGAAATCCACTCTTTTAGACTACTGTGAGTTTGACATACAACCACCCACTTCTTACAATTGGAAGACTGGCACTAGACCAATTGGTTATGGGCGTAACGGAAAAAGTTCGAAACTTCAGACCTCGGAGTTGGGATTAGGGATGGCAATAACTTTTAGCGGGCATGGTACACGGGTATTAGATCTACGTGGGGATATACGAGGATAAACGGGTAACGAGTATGGGTATCTTCAATCGGATACACAGAGCGGGTATTGTATTTTGATATTCGTCATCATTTTCACCTATTTAACATATAAAAATGTGGGGTTTTTCTTGTTTAAAATAAATAGTTTATAGTCTATGTTCTCATAGGTTTGTTTGATTATCTGTAACTTTGGTTATAGATTCCATAGTGGTGGTATGAGAGCTAAAATTTATAATGGATGTTATATATACACGAGTCACTTGATCTTATTTAACTTATGTACACAAGGCAGTAAATGGAAACAGTTGCACACCTGCAATTTTTATTCCTTGCCTATATATATATATATAAGGCATCATAGGTGCTAAGATTATTCATGCATTCGATCAGAGAGAGCATGGACAACAATACCCCAAAACCAAAAGCCAAGTTTCCAATGATTGAGGATGATTCAATACAAGAGAAAGATCAAAAGCTTCAATTAAACTAACAAGATGCCCGGCATCCAAAAGAAAAGGCTAAAAGATGCACAGGTGCACAGCCAATCATGTCCAAACCACAATTATTCCAACTGAAACCCAAATTGCCAGTTAGCTTTTATAATCGTATTATTCCTTTGATGAATGATCCTTTGTGAGGCCTAAAGGTTGTGTTCTGTTGATGATCTGAAAAGAAAAAACACAGTCAAGGGCCATACATCATATGGATAATTCTGCTAAAGTTCGTATATAAACCACAACCAGATAAGAAACAATTATGATTTGTTGTTGTGAGGCTTCTGACTCTTGTGGCTACAATCATATAGTTGCAAGTGCAAAATGATTGATTCTGAATTGCATTGGATGAGTGGGAAAGAGGAATGCTTCATATATATATATATAAGCAAATTAAGAGAGAATTAAGTAGCTACAGGAGTGCATGTGAATGCCCATGTGAAGGAAATCAATTTTGAATGAACACTCCACCTTCCACAACAAATACTTGAAGTGCTGGATATGATAATGAGAAGCAAACAAGAATGCCATGTGAGTAATCATTGACCTGAAAACAATGTACATGGCATACCCAAGGATTTGTTAGTTTATAAACTGACCATTACAATAATATGCCACAACAGAGTATCTAGATCCCAATGCAAAACATAGACAACTATTATATGCCTTGACAACAAAACGATGAGTACGGTTAAAATTTCACATCCAAGTGGCTCATTTCTCGATGTTCGCTGAGAAGACAAACTAAATACACCAATAAGCAAAGCATCGCTTGTCTGATTTTATTGTCTTTTATTTGTTGAAGAAAAAAGATCTCACCTTAAAAAAGAAATAAATAAAAAACAACTTATAAATAAATAAATCATACATAATTGTATCGTGATTTTTTGTAGTTAAAAACCAACACCTTAAAGGTGGTTCAGTTTGGACAATATCGGTACAATGGGGATTCATGGGCCACGTTTGTCCTAGTTCAAGTTGGTATCAGAACAGGTCCCTCTTCAATTACGTCTCTCAGCTTAATGGGAGAAAGTCTCATAGCATAATGAGCTCAAATTTGGGTTCATCGAATTGAATTGCCGTCAGAAAAATTCTGATTGGCCCATACCATACCAAGTGCCTACAGTGGGCCTTGGACCGCATACCCAATTTCTGAAATGGGAATTTGACCGAATGAATTTATCGATTTTCGATGTGGGAATTGGACTGAATAAATTTCACGTGTCAACCTAAAAAGTTAGGTTGCACGTGAGGGGGAGTGTTAGAGAGGAAAGATCTCACATCAGAAAAGAGATAAATAAAAAACAACTTATAAGTGGATGAATTATATCCAATTGTACCGAGACATTTTGTAGTTAAAACCTAACACCTTAAAGGTGGTTAAGTTGGGACAATATCGGTACAATGGGGATCCACGGGCCACGCTTGTCCTTGTTCAAGTTTATTTTTGTTTGGTATTCCAAATGAACGAACCATTGCTGTAATTTGATAAAATCAAAATCCCAACAAAAACTTAGCTAAATGAAATGATCGCAAGACATCGCGGAACTTTATGTGAATGAGATCGTAAGACATCATGGTGTGCCTGAGTCTATAGTATCTGATCGGGATCCCCAATTTGTTTTTAATTTTGGGGAGCTTTACTGGAGGCTTTGAGGACCCGATTACACTTTAGCATTGCTTTCCATCTCCAAACTGATGGGTAGTTTGAGATGACTATTCAGGTCTTGGAAGATATGTTGAGATCATGTGCCTTGCAATTTAGGGGGAGTTGGGATAAAAATTTGAGCTTATTGAAGTTTGCTTACAATAATAGCTATCATTCTAGCATTGATTTTACTAGAGGCAGTGCCACACACCTTTATGTTGGAATGAAGTGGAAGAAAAAGAGTTTGGCCGAAAAATAATTCATGATACTAATGAGAAAATCAAGTGGTTAGAGATAGACTAAGAGCAACTTAAAATTGATAGACTAAGAGCAACTTAAAATAGATAGAAGGCTTATGCCGACAACCGTAGGAATGACTTTGAATTTCAAGTAGGTGATTAGGTGTTCTTGAAACTATCCCCTTAAAAAAGTGTGGTACGATTTGGTAAACAGGGAAAACTTAGCCCGAGATATATTAGGCCTTATGAGATAATAGAGCGGGTTAACACACTTGCTTATCGGTTGGAGTTACCTCTAGAGTTGGCCAAGATACATAATGTGTTCCACATTTCCAATCTTCACAAGTATATTGTCGACCCCTCTCATGTTCTTCAAGACCAACCTCTTAGTCTGAAGAAGGATTTAACCTATGATGAGGAACTAGTTTATATTCTTGATAGGAAGAAGCAAGTGCTTAGGAACAAAATAATTTCCCTAGTCAAAGTTCTTTGGAGAAGTCATCAAGTGAAGGAAGCCACATGGGAACCGGAGAAACGTATGAGGCAAGAGTATCCATATCTCTTTGGATGATACGTACGTAAATTTCGAGTACGAAATTTTTGTAAGGAGGGAGGAATTTTCACACACCGAATTTTAATTATTTACCTTGATGTTTTACGTTGAGTTTTACCGTTTTTAGAATAATTTTACCATTCAAGTACCTTAATGATAACTCTTGGTGAGGTAGTCTTTTCAGAAAATATTCTTTGAGGGGAAACTGTAGAGAGCGTATTTTTGTACGAGTTCGTTGACGTTTGTATAAAGATTTGAAATTAGTATGAAAAATGTTTTTAACTGTATAGTTACAATTATATTTTTATTTTTATCTTGGGTAATTTGTTGTTTCCCTATTTGGTTATAAGAGGAAAGGGGTAAAAGTGGGAGGTTTCCAGATTGGGAGGGAGAAATCTCTCTCTGAAACCCGACATGTTCTTCGCCAGAATCTTCCTCCTCGGGTCACCAACCGGTGAACTTCTTACATGGTTTTGAAGCCCTTCACTAGTGTATTAATCCCCTAGAAGATCTTGAATCAATTTGTTGTTGGTAAGGAGAAATCATAGAATTTGATATTACGGTTTATCATTTGAGAATTTTTCTGTTTCGATCGAATTGGCTGTGTTAGAGTTAAAATTGGTCTTCGACTTGTTCTTGAAAGTTGATCAGCATGTTAAGAGGAAGATTTTGTGAAATTTTGGTAGAGATTGGTGTTGGTTGGATTGTCGTGCCGGCCCGCCCCTTCAGGGTATTTTTTTGGTTTGTTTGAGAGGTTTTTGAAGTGAGGAAATTATTATGAAAGGATTTGTAATTTTTGGAGAAGTGTTAGTGGTGTTTGGAATTTTTCATAGGTTAAGGAATTTCCTGTTTTAAGCGAGAGTCCGATCGATCTTTGGACAATTTGACACTTACTGTTAAAGAAATTAAATAGATGGTCGGAGATGGGTGAAGTTTTGTTCTTGAACGCTTAGGAAAGGGTGGAGTGATCAAGGGGATAGGTTAAGGATAATTAATGAATTAATTTGGTGTTGGTATATTTTCTATTCGGAATTAATTTATCTATCTTACGGGACAAAAGGAAGCTCGTGTACAGGACGGTCAAGATCGATCCCATATATATATATATATATATATATATATATATATATATATATTTTGCCAGTGTGGACATTTTATTTAAATTCAATGCATGCCCTAAATCTTTTAACTGAGAAATGTATTTTTGTTGAAATATTTCATTAATTGTCTCATTGACTTTGTGCACGAATATATATTATATTCTTATAAAAAGTATATTCTGTCATAATGTATAATATTTACTGACCGCCATTATAGTGTGATGTGAGCCTAAGACATAATCGTTATAGCATTGTATGAGTGTATATATATATATATAACTATAACCAGGGGTATACTAGGAGTATACTGATTATGGGTGGGTTTGGTGCAGCTGAGCTTATAAGATATAAGTTGACTTTTAGCTTATAAGCAGAAGATGAATGTTTGTAGCTTCTCCTTTTTCCCTCAAAACACTTTATACTTTTTTAAAAAGTAGCTTATTTTTAGACATACCAAACACCAAAACCTTTGGTGCTTAAAAGCAAAGGAGCTTATAAGCTCTCCCAAACCCAACCTATATATTATATTCTTACTAGGAGTATATTCCGTTATAATGGTGTAGCCTGGATCTACCGCCATTATAGTATGACACGAGCGTAAGACGTGAGCGTCGTAGCCTAGTATGGATATACTTATGTAATCATGTACTAAAGTCTGAGAAACTCGATAGTGATTTTATTATTTTTAACTAGCGAGGCTAGTTGTGATTTTAATTATTTTTCCACAGGTAAGGTTAGAAGTCATTTATAGTTTGTACTTAGTCTAGCCAGGCTAGATGTGGTGGTTCAACCGTTAACCCATAGTCGGTTGTATAATTAATTGTGCATGCATTGTGAACGTATACTTATTTTTATTGTAAATAAATTGGGAAAACATTTAACCTTGTTTTTTTTATTTCACAATATTACTTTGTCAATTGACTCTAACGTTTTCAAATGTTTTTCTCTAGACCCTTAAACTTTTAAATACCCAATCTGAAGAGTACGAGTTGGTACTAGTAGGTGACGAGACACCGTTATCACCCTTCACTAGTAGGTTACTCATTTAAGCTACACGTGTATTTTTCATTCTTTCGCTAGTTTTAGTTGCTCTGATTAACATGGATTATTGTATTATATTCAGTGATGTGTAAGGAGTATTAACTTTGTTCAGATGAAACTTATTTGGATATGTTGAAATTATTACTGTACATGGGTTGTTAGTATATGTTATTTACATGCTCTTGAGTTGTTTGTTGCAAAGGTCGTGTTTTGGGGGAGCGGGTTGCGTTGTTGAGTTAATACTTATGGTTAGAAGTGTGTCGAGTATGCAGGTAGGGTTGTCCACTTTTAAATGAGGTTAAGACGAAATTTTGATAAAATTTTCTTTGAAAGTGAGTTTCGCAAGACTTGCCTTAGTAATTAAAGTATTAATCTGAGTGGGTGTTGACATTTATAATTACCAAACTGAATACAAATACAGAATATATAAAGATGTCAACATGAAAATCCAAAATTACTAATCACATACCTGACTTAACTTTTTATAAAACATTTAGTCATTAACTAAAGTGAAAGAAGCGGTAAAATATCTTCAATTTTTAAGGACAAAAATATACTTTTTTTGAAAGGGTCAGGAAAATCTCTAACCAATATTATTCAAACTGGATTAAAAGGAAGACTATGCAGAGGGGACATGGTACCTAAACTCCGCGTAACATTTAATAAAGAACAAATATCCTCTAAAATGACATCCTGAAAAATAGTAGGACTCTCCTCCAACCAAATATCATCAATCTTGGAAAAACTAGCAAGTTGAGCTAACCGGTTAGCCACACAATTTGCTTCTCAATAGACAAATTGTACTTGAACATAACCAAAAGCAGCAAGATATCTTTGTAGTCCTCTACAATACTACCTGCATCAGAATAGTCTTCTTCAGTACGTGCAATTGTCGCTGCAAGTAAAGCGCAATCACACTCTACTTCAATATCATCCCATCCTTCACGAATATCAAGGAGTAATCCAACACGCAAAGCTTTAGCCTCCATCTGAAACGCAAAAGAAGCAAAGCTAATAGACCGAGCTAAGGCAGCAATACACACACCTTCGTCGTCCGCACCACTACTCCAATGACTCCCTCACTGACTTCTTTCCGAAACGCACCATCAATATTAAGCTTAAGCCTCCCACTCGGAGGACATTTCCATTTTGCTTTCGGCCGCTTCTTCGTTCCTAGACGTGTCACATAGCCATTTGGTAGTCATGCAACCACTTAGTAACCCAGTTCACTACCCACCAGGCATCCAACTCTGCATTCTGCCAAACTACCACATTCCGAGCTTTTCAGACTGCCCACATCAACGCAAACCACAAGTCCCTTTGATCATTGCTCGGTTTATCCAACATCTCAAAAAACCAATCCTCAAAAGACAGCGCTGACCATTCTGTCAATGAAGCATTAAACGAACATAACAACCAGATCGGCCACACCTTTTTACACACTCTGAAAATGTGCACCTCATCCTTAATGTACTTGTGGCAGAACAAACATGATGAGTCATTAATGGGAACATGCTTCAGCTGTAGCTTCTTTCTTGTGGGTAAGAAACCCTTAACTAGCTTCCAAATGAAACACCTGACTTTTGGAGGCACATCAGCCCTCCACACCTTCTTCCAGTACACCTTCATAACATTCCCATCAGAAAGAAGAAGCACTCCCTATACCACTGTGTCCACTTTTACCTCTAGCCACATGGTAACAACTCCGTACCGAAAACACACCTTTAGGGTCATAATGCCATATCAATCGATCATCTGGACTACTCAAACTTAAAGGAATGCGTCTACTAGTATCCACTTCCACATACAAATTAACTCCTCCAACATTAAGCCATTCCATTCATGTTCATCACTGTCCATCAAGTCCTGCACAAACCAACCTTCTGTTCCCTCCATAACAGTAGAAAAGGGTCGAAAAGAGTACGGTACTGGAATCTATGGATTATGCCAAACCCTAACTCGATCACCTCTACCAACTCGAAACCGGATACCATTCCGCAAAAGCTCCATACCAGCCAAAATACTTCTCCATGTATAAGAAACCCCTTGTTTAGGCTGCGCTTGTAGAAACTCAGAATTAGGATAATATCTAGCTTTGAGAAGTCAAGCCACAAGAGATTCAGGATGTTTGATTAGGCACCATCCCTGTTTGGCCAATAGAGAGAGGTTAAAGGTGTGCATATGTCGAAACCCTACGCCTCCTTCAGATTTCAGTGTACATAGTTTTTCCCATGCAGCTCAATGAATTTTCTTCTTCTCCATTGTGTCACCCCACCAGAAGTTGGCCATCAATCTTTGCATCTCATCACAAAGCGATCATGGAAATTCGAAACAGTTCATAACGTAATTAGGGACAGATTGTGCAACTGCCGTAATCAGAACCGTTGTGAGACACCGACTAATTTTATAAATTTTCCGACACATCTAGGCTTTATTTACGACTTTTTTTCGGTACGTCGAGAATGCACTATAATATTTTAATATTAGAGCGAACGTCGCCACTTGCGTATGAGTATTTATGGAAAGTTTTTCCGGCACTCTACGTATTTGTCTTGTTTTACAGACGTAATTTGACAATTTATTTTTAATGTGTGATTTATAGAAAACGTTTTCGAGTTTTTCGTTATTTTAAAACTCGAAGGAGATCGTGGCCGTTGGATTCGTTTGATGAATCGTGGCCGTCGTTAAAAAGTTTTATAAAAACCTTTCTCTCTCTCTTTCCTATTATCTTTCTCTTTTTCTCCTCCTTTCCTTTTTCTTCTCTCTTCTCCTTCTTTCCGCTTCGAGCGAACACAACTTCTCTCTCCCTCTCTCCTCGACGGAGACCACCCCCAGGCGACCACCGCCGGCGCATGTGCTGTCTCACCGCCGCCACCATCGAGCTCGCCAAGCTCCGGCGATCACACCCTGACCTCCAGCCGAGCCAGCGTCACCGCAACCGCCACCAGCTGAGGAGAAGAAGAAAACCCAGTGCTGCCTCGTCGGGTTCGACGTGAAACCAAACCGGAGGCGAGCCAAGGAAGCTCTTAAGCGTCACTAGGAGCTGCCAGAAGGGAGGAGGAGGGGAGCGGAGCTCCGCTGGAGGAGAACTGCCAGAGCTCTGTGGATTTGACATCGAGGGTAAAAACCTTCTCTTTTCTCTCGATTCCTACATTGTTGAGATGCTTGGATGTTGTAGAAGAGGGTTTTGCAGGCCTTGGAACCTGGTTTGGCTGGAAAAACCTGGTTTTCCGGCGAACCAGTCGATCGGGAAACAGAGAGGTAAAAACCCTGGTTTTTACGGCGGTAGATTTACTTTTTTTTTTTTACAGTTTTACTGTGAGATGAATTGACCTAAATACCCCTGTCAGTTTTCAATATTACAACCTGTCAGTTTTACTGTTTAACTTTTACGGTTCTACAGTTTCACCAGAGTTACTATTTATAGTTTTGACTGGTTGACTTTTACTATTTACCGAGTAACTTTTACTATTCATAGTTTCACTAGTTGACTTTTACTATTCACCGTTTACTGTTACTATTCATCGATTGATTGGTGACAGTTGATTTTTACTATTCATGGTTGATCATTGAATTTTACTATTCACTCTTGACTTTTACCGTAGAAGACCAATTGTTACGTTTTTACCGCTACGATTAAATGGTTTAAAGGTTTTATAAATTAAATAGGCGATGGAAAGACTTAAGTACCGGATGAGTGATAATCCCGATTTTCATCCGGTTTGAGAATCGAAGCATTAAATAATTAGACTCTAGTGTCAGAGAAAATAAACGGAAAGTTTATCGAGTTTACCGAGTTTTGATCAACTTTGACCAACTCAGTAGACTTGGTCAATTTCTTGGTCAATCCAGGTATGACTTGGTCAACCCTAAAGTCAGCCTTTGACCTTTCCTGGTCAAACTAGGAAAGTGGGTAGTTGACCATACAATGACCGTTACGTTTCTACTTTCGACTTGTTTAGTCGTTGACTTGTCTTTTGACTGATTCAGGATTTGCCTACACTCAGAGCTCGAGGACTGAGGCTTGGAGCACGAGGATTTCTGCTTCGTCATAACATGTAGGGTGAGCCGTAACTTCTGGGTTAGTGACATTTTAAATTTGTGTAGTGCTCTACTATATGAAATTTATATGATGTTTGTTTGTGCATAGTCGATGTCTCGCGATATATATTTTCTTACTTTATCGCTTCATTAAATGTTTAAGAGAATCGAGGCTAGACACACATGTGATGATTCAGATCGAAAAATAGTACCGTTGTCCTGATTTCCGGTGCTTGGCCTGAGAGTGACGGGACCTAGTGTTTAGACTATGTTTTCCCACGGTGTCGATGACCATTAACCTTTGGAGGGGCAATGCACTGTTTATTTTATTTTTTCTGCTTACGCTCGTCTCGCACAGAGTTATGCGAGTCGTAAGTGCGGTGTGTTGTTATGAGTGATCTGTTTGGCATTAGCTGTAAATGGACACTCTCGCTACTACGCGTCTTCGGGCGTATAGGTAGCTGGTCCCGGTTTGCTGTGAAGACAAACCCGGGATTCGGCCACTAGATCCGTGAAGCCGTGCAGGCTGTTGTTTTACTTTGAGCGTTCAGTCATTTTGATGTTAGCATTGGCACATGGAAAAGGAATTTATATAAATCTGCCTATGAAAACCAAATACAGTTTTTGGTTGTTTCATGTTTTACGAATTGTTTAATCACCGGTGAAAGCTATATGTAGTATCTATTCATGAGAACTACACATTTGTTTTCAAATCCTATCTTGGTTGGGTTCGGCCCCTTTTGGGTTAGCGATGACGAGTGTTCACCCATACTTTATAGGTACTCGGTAGACTTGCTTTAGAAGAGATGGATCGGTGATTAGGGGTTTGGCAGTACGTGTTGTTCAGCATCCATGTTTCAGGATCACCCTGGAGGAGCTTTTCATCCTTCGTGGTACTTCAGCTTTTCGATCTTTGTGACTGTTGATTTGGACGCATTTGACGCACTCTGACCTATCGAGCTTTTATCCACTTGTACTTTGCTCATTGGCTCATGTTGTATATTCACTTATTTGGACTTTCTTCATGTATCTTGTAGTCTAAGTCTTGTATGTTACCTTCCGCACTTGTATAAATCTTTATTTATTCATTCATTTGCTCCTCACATTTATGTCATTTTATTTGAATTGGCCTTGTGGTTTGGCCTAGTGGGTAGTCAATACGTCAGCTGACGTATTGGTTATTCATTAGTCCGAGATCACGACGGTTACTGCCGTGTTCCGGGCCGAAAATAGTCCTGGGATGTGACAACCTCCTTAACCGCAATACTAAGAGTTTTCTCTCGCCAGCCATTTACTCATTTCCTCACTCTCTCAACCAAGAAGGTGAAAGCTTCAACCTTTGAATAACTCAGCTCAGTGGGAAGGCCGAGGTACTTATCATGCTATTTCACTCTCTTAACTCCCATCACCCCTTCAAATACAATCTTATCTGATACGTCCAACATTTCGACTGAAAGAGATACAAATCTTATCAAAATTAATACTCTGCCCTGCCCCGAAACCCTAGCATAATTCTGCAACAAATCCTTCAACTCAAGACACTCCTCAAAATCTACCTTAAAGAAAAGAAATGAATCATCTGCAAAGAACAAATGACTTATTGTTAGGGCTTTCTTGTAGATTTGGACCCGATGCAGTAGATCCTGTGAAAGGACTAAAATGTGCGATAAGTTAATCCCATTACCATCCAAACAACATCTAGCTTGCTCTTTTAGCCCCCGGTCTATTAATTGTATGTGTAGCCGTGAAAAAAGACAATGCACCATCCAAATAGTACAAATTTATGAGCATTATATATAGGTACTCGTTTAAGACATACCAAACTTGGAGCCATGTCTGCTTAACTGCTTCGGTTGATTATTACTTGAAACCAAACCTAAGGTCCACCATGCCCAGGAAACCTGAAAACCATGAATAAAGGAAGTCCATCAGTTCGGTTTGCGCTGTTTCTGTTCAAGCAGGAAATGCAACAGTTGCTGAAAAAGAAGGTTTGGGGCCATGCATATGTATAACATCGTTCTTAGCTTCGTGATGAGTAGCCCCGTGGCCACTAGATCAATGGCGGAGATCTACCAGACAAGTAGTAGTCTCCAGCGACTGGGTTTGATCATATCGACAAAGACTGGTCTGTATTTTTGGCCATGGTGTCTGTGGAACCTGGGGGCTCTTCAACTTGAGGCAAACCCCACATGCCCTTGTCTATGCCGTTTATATATATATATATGGACCTCGATCATCGGAAATCGATCGAGCTACTGATATGGATAATGCCATGCATGCCCTAGGAGCTTTGTTTGTTTTTGCCTGAATAGTTTTTCCCGTGATTTTACGAGAGAGAGATTACGGTTTGGTGTCGAAAAGATATAGTATACATGGACTAGCTATGTTGAGAATACGTATGCGTTCCATAGGTCTCGTACACTTCTTTCCTTTATGGTCGTCACATCACTCTCCGATCATCTTGCAAATCAGTGTATGCGATATGGTCATTATATATGTACTAATCAGTGCAAGCTTCAGAAAATCGATATATTGTCTACAGTTTGTAAACTACTTAAGAGAAAAGAGATCGTCCGCTTACACCGAAAATTTTAACATAAATGTGTCCCACTTACTAAAGTAAAAATATCAATAAAACAGTTCATGATAATTAATTATACAGAGAAGACTGCTTGTATATTAAAATTCATTAGAAACCAATTTACCGAAAGGGGTAATTGACCAAGCAAGAAATTAAAAACGGCACAACTAGACCTCACACACATTTGTTCAAACATTAATTCTATTCATCCATGGTTTTTAGTTATATATCTAACATGGCACCATCATATGTGTGAGTTCTCGCTTTGGAATGTTCAAGGTTTCAAATATCAACTCTTTTATTTTTGCATCGTGGTCGATCACATGAAGAGTAAGCTACGTTAGTTATATAATAATGTTGAAAGGGGGAAGACATAACTGTGACAATTAACTTTCAAACAAAACAGAACGCAACAAAATGCGTGAAGGGCCGATTTCTATATACACGGGTTCAAAAATATGTCGACCTCGTGAAATATGGTATGAGGTTACAATACAAAAGGCCTCAACAATGATATCAATGAGGTATCATTCCTTATAATCTAAGGATAACCTCTGCACGTTTATGATATCGGATTCCAAATAGCTTTAACATGAACTCCTTTTTACCAACATGTGCAAATCTGGAAGTGACCAATTCAACTACACTTGAAAAAAAAATAATAATAAATAACTTAAGTGGAAGAAATGATGGGCATGCATCTTTGTATCGTTGAGGAGGAAATTTATGAGTTCCGTAATTGACGATGACATGCCAGTCTTACATTACGCCATCATATTGCAAATAAATAGTCACGAGAGCATGTAAAATGGCACTTCACTAGCTTGTACATCTTTTTCTCCTTACGAATATGATTTTCTACCATATCATATGGTGCTCAATTATTTTAGTTTATATACTCAACATATTGTCTTTATTTGAGCATATTGGGATAGATCTAGAAAAAAATAGAAATAAACGCTTTCAGTATCGTTTAGACTAGTTGTATAAGTATCTCTTTTAAGTGAAAAATCGTGAGTTTGACTCACAACAGACTCATAGTAGCATCTGAGTTGTTAAACTGATAAAAAAAGAAAACTTTAGTTAAAATTTAAAAATGTTAAAAGAATCTACATATAAATTTAACAAATTATAAGTTTTTGACACGAGCATCCTTTTGTCTATTGAAAAGAAAAATTCCAACAATGGGTTGTCACTTCATGAAGAAAAAAAAGAAATCTTGAATTGTATGTCTTTAGAGCAAGTCTTACAGTTTTCTCATTTTATTGTTATTTTTAATTTTAAAAAATTTTAAGATGTTTCTTATTTTATTGGTATTCTTAATTTTAAAAAATTTTAAGATGTTTTTAAGTCCAGCAACTTTCACATTCTATTTTTCAAAATAGAGATGTAGAATAAAGTGAATATCTTATTTCTTAAATTTGCAACAAAATTTTCATTTCTTAAAATTTAATTCTTCACATTTCTTTAATGAATTTTTTTAATTATTATAATACAAATATATATATTTTTTGTTATAATTAATAATAACATGAATTAGAGAGTGAGTTTACCATTAATCAGAAACTTAGCCTACGAGGGAAAAGGATTAATTTTTTTTAGTCATTGAAAGAGAAAGGATATAAGAAATTTAGTATTTGAAAGAGCCAGCTCGAGTACCCCACCCCCGACCATCTTTGTCTCATTTCCCACTACCCCATGTCCCTTAGAACATGGAGGAAATTATGGCAGTTTTCCCCCTACCCTCTCCTTGTTAGCCCTCTCATATTTCCTCCTCTCTCAGTCAGACACAGACAACATCCTAAATTCCCAACCATAACCAATCAGAAAAGATCATCCCAACTACGAAAGCTCTCCGACTACATATATCAAACACTTCGCAAACCCCAAGCGAAGACGAATTGGAAATAACCTACTTTGTGCAACATCCTGACTATCCAACCCCAGCTAGGAAAAAAGAACACCACCTTTCTTGATTCAGAGGGACGAAAGACCAGTAAAATGGAGATAGAGTTGGTCAAGTGCGAGTGTTGTGGACTAAAAGAGGATTGCACACAAGACTACATCACACAAGTGAAGGCGAAATTCGACGGCAAATGGCTCTGTGGGTTGTGCTCGGAAGCAGTAAGAGACGAGGTTTGCAAAGGCAAGAAGCCGTTCGGCATGGAAGAAGCTGTGAGAGCACACATGTCGTTCTGTGGTAAATTCAAATCCAACCCTGCGGTTCGTGTTGCAGATGGGATGAGGCAGATGCTTAGAAGAAGGTCAGACATGTCCTCCTCCTCCTCCTCATCACCATCTTCTTCGTCTTCATCGAAGAAGTATACAAGATCATCAAGCACATCCCAAGTGGGTGATTCATCTTCTTTCTCATTGTACTAATCTTGGCAGGGCACGCTGGTTGGCTGAAATAATATATTAAGGTAGTGTTTCTTGTACAGGAGTGTTTTTCCTTTATTTAGCTTGATGAAATGATTTGCTCTGCTTTCCTTGGCTACAAAGACAAACAGAAGTCGAGGGTGAATCTTTAAAAAACTAACTTAAAGTGTTTACAAACTAGAAAATAAAACCATCTTTCTTATTTTATTTTAAAAAATTCTAATATACATATATATATATATATATATATATATATATAACACGGTGAACCGTCCAAATCATCTTCTTAAATTCAATTTCAAGTTTCAGAAAGAAAGAAAAAAATGGGTTTGTCTCTTTTATATATATATATATAAAAGAGACAAACCCATTTTTTTCTTTCTTTCTGAAACTTGAAAGCCTTCCCAGTCTTTCAGACAATTCAAGTGTTCGTGAATTAACTCCAACGGAAAGAAAATAGAAGGGCTGAGATTTGTGTTGACCCAAGCCTGGACTCTCACTAGTTCAACTCCGCCCCCCTTTCAAGTTCAAAGGTATATGAGCACACATTCCATTCCATTCCATTGTATTAATCGCGAGCCATTTTACTAAGGGGATCGATCGCGATGAAATATATAGCTAGTGAGGCGCTTCAAAATTTCAGTATATAATTTCAGACAATATATGAAAATGTGTTTTCATTTCGTATACGGTTGTGTTCTTTTGGTCAGATAGTGTAGTACACAACTACTTGGTAAACTTTGACTAATAACTAAAACTTGTATTATCTCAGATTTTCAAGATCTTTGGATCAGTATGGACCAGCTTGAACAACAAACACTACCAGTTATTACTGATCGAGCTTGATTGAGTTTGACATGTTATAACTGATCGATCCCCAATATATGTTGTTCCTCTCAATCTCGTTGGCATTGATTGACTAACTTGTGGAAGAATATATATTGGTCTTCGTTTTCATTAATAAATTAACTACAATTATTATGAGTCAACTTCCCACCCCACTAGAATCAACTAATTATTAGTAAGTTAGAAACATTACTCAATTTTATTTTTTTAAAGAATGACCAGTGCGGTTGTCCTTAAGTCTTGATTAATGAAACTATAGAATATAAAGAGAGACGTAGAGACTAAATCTCAAATTACAAAAAGTAATGTATTCTAACATGCACCAGTTAGCAACGAGTGTGTCATTAGCATCTCTATTTGCTTTAACAAAGAGTTGACATAACGGAAGAATAACTGTACTACGGACAAACATCATAATGGTTAAAAGTGCAACCTTCTTACTATGTTGTCGCACAGAATCATATCTGGCGACCCTCTGTTTCATCTTGCCACTAGGAGGTTATGACCATTTGACATAACAAAGAATTCGCAACATACCTAGAGCAACCAAGGCACGTAAGGTGCCGATACCGGGACAATGCCAACATCTTCTTATTAAAAGCACTAAAAGAAATAAAAATGAAACAAAAAACATAAAATAACTTAAAACAAATAACATTACTGCCTAAATTAGGTCCAACTTCTGAACCAAGGCCCAACCTGCATCCAAGATGGAGATATGCCCACACCAAGCCCAAAATCTTTCCTTCCTCAATCTTTCAGTCGTACCACCTCCAATCCTTAACCGTCGTCGTCGACCCTTCCCTTCCTTCCAAACACCACCATCGAACCCATCACGCTTGCAGTTCCGAATTTTCCTACACACACCTGATCAAACAAAGTTAGATCGTTCTAGAGGTATGCAGACAAACCATCCCTCCTCTATCTCCGACCAGATCGATCTATAAGATCTGATCTCGTCATCGATAATCAACCCATCCTCCAAGCAAATCGACCCTTCGTATCCATTTTCCACCGCTAATCTTGCCGCCATCGATCCAAACTAAACGGACACCTTCTCATCAAGGACACAAATCTCAGATCTCAGCCAAAGGTTGCAATAGCAGCCATAAGAGGTTTGACCACCACATCCCGTCCGACGACAACGTCACTAGGATGTGTCGTTGGACGGAGGAAGAAAACCAAAGGGAGGCGCGTTCTAGGTTTTAGGGTTGAGAGGAACTAGGGAAGAAGGGTTCATTACTCAATTTCATGACCTCAATATATTTTACCTAACATATGACTTTTTCCACTATAACTAATATTGGTTTAATTAGAAGACACTTGGAGAACACTAGTAGTTCAAGCTTTTGAGATACCAAAATCTCTGTCTTTTACCTATAATAATTAAGCTAAACATCACACATATGATGTAACACCCCGTCTTGAAATTTACCTTTTTACCGAGAATAGACGGGTTACAGAGGGTTGTAACCGCGCTGTTAATCTTCCTCGAATTAATATTGGAGTTTAATATCGAGAAATTCTCAATTCTGGGGGAAAATAGAATTTATGTCCCGAGGTGGTAGATTATGTTAATACGAGTCCTCCGGTATGTCCAGAAGATTTTCCGGAGCTACGAACTGTTTAATATGGATTTATCCAATATACGGAAGTATTAAATGTTAATTACTTTACCGTAAAAAGATGACTTTGCGATAAGACGAGAATTTGTGGAAACTTCCTTTAAGAAAGTTGTAGAGGACGTTAATACGAACTCGTGGGTATATCCGACGCTTTAATCAGAGTTCGTATGCCTAATTTATGCGGGATAAAGTGTTGTTACTGTACGGTAAAAGTAAATGATTAAATACCTGTTTACCCCTTATGGTAACTTTTGTTATTAAATCTGGGTCGTCAGATCAATCAGAGATTGATCTGGGTAGTTGATTTTTTGATTTTAAATAGAGGGAGTTGACCGGATCAGTTTTCTCTCTCTCTCCTCCCTCGAACTCGTTTCTCTCTCTCTCTCTCTCCTCCCTGGAGCAGTCGAGACCGCCCCAGCTGCCTCCTCACCGCCGCACGTCTCGGCACACCGCAACCGCCAGTGGCTTCGCCTCGTCCCGACGACCAATTCTCGACCTCAATCTAGAGGAGAGACACCGTGACTCGCTGCGCCAGAAGCTTGGCAGAAGAGGAGGAGATTGTTGTCTCTCTACCGGATCAACTCCGACGTCGAGCTGGACCGGGGAAGCATGAGGAGAGTTCCTGGTTGCAGTAGGAGGTGCCTGGTGCCTTAGAAGAGGAGGAGAACGCATGAAATGCCTCGTTGGAGGGGATCCGCCGGGGAAAGCTTCGGGCCGAGTTCGTGGAGGTCCAAGTTTTGGATGGTAAACTTGGGTCAGTCCCAATTGACCCGAATGGTTGACATATAAGTCAATACATAAAAAAACTATAAACGTGAGGTATCATTTAATGATTATTCTTCACAATACACTGAAGGCTCCACATAGAGAGATGATGAATATAACGAAAATTTTGTACCTCATAGATCTTCTACGTGGTTTTAAAGTACTCATTTAATTTTATATGAAATGTATCATATGTATATAAGGCGTGATGACCTAGCCTCCCTTTAGGTTTCCAGCCATAAAAATAATGTATTGTTGACATGCGTGCTAAGCAGAGCACTTTGACGACCTACGAATCAACCATGACCATCCCACCAGTCTGCGCTAACAGCACGAAATGTCATATTCTGAATCAGAGTGCGGCAGTCAAGATCACTACAGGAGAGATTGCCCTTTGTTGGCTCAGAGGACCGCTCCTGCCCCTACTTATCCAGTTGGACAGTCTTCAATGGGAGGAGCCTCCAATGGTGCTCAAATTAGTTCAGCAGCTAGGAATGGCTCATAGTAGGGTAGTGGCCAGCGTGGGCGCCCTATTACTTGTGCTAGACTTCATGCCATGACGTAGCAGGAGGGTCGTTCTTCTCCAGACGTAATATTTGGTACGTTATCGATTTTCGGTCAACCTGCATTCACCTTAATTGACCATGGTGCTACGCATTCATTTATGTCTAGTAGATTTGCCCTCCATGTAAATGTGCCATCATAGTCTCTTCTAGGGGAGTGACATGTGATTTTACCCTCTGGTGAAACAATGAGGATAAATTGGGTGTTCAAAGATTGCGAGGTTGTAGTGGAAGACTTTAGCCACAAAACAGATCTAATTCCCTTGGACATAGTGGAGTTTGACGTGATTTTAGGAATGGATTTCTTGGAGGCGCATAGAGCGATGGTTGATTGCTTCCGAAAAGAAGTGGTGTTTCGAAGTCCTGGGAGGCCTGAGGTTACTTTTCAAGGAGCGTGAGATGTAATTTCAAATTGTCTGATTTCAGCGGTTGTTGCTAGGAGATTACTTAGTAAAGGGTGCCAAGCTTATTTAGCACATGTGGTGGATACAACAGTGGGGACTTTAGACGTAGTAGACATACCTGTGGTAAACGAATTTCCAAACATTTTTCCCGAGGAGTTGCCGGCTTGCCTCCGGAAAGGGAGATATATTTTACCATTGACTTACTTCCAGGAACAATGCCTATCTCTCAAGCACCTTATAAGATGGCCCCAGCTGAATTGAAAGAATTGAGGACGCAATTGCAAGAGTTGGTCGATAAGGGTTTTATTAGACCCAGCATGTCTCATTGGGGAGCCCTAGTATTATTCGTGAAGAAGAAGGATGACACTTTGAGATTATGTATAGATTACAGGAAGCTGAACCAAGTCACGGTGAAGAATAAATATCCTTTACCCCGCATCGATGACTTATTCGACCAGTTGAGAGGTGCTAGCGTCTTCTCAAAGATTGATTTGAGATCTGGTTATCATCAGCTGCGGATCAAAGAGTGTGACATACCTAACACTGATTTTCGATCACGCTATGGCCATTACGAGTTTGTAGTGATGTCATTTAGACTTACTAATGCACCCGTTGCTTTCATGGATCTCATGAATAGGGTGTTTCGACCATTACTTAACTGTTGTGTAATTGTATTTATAGATGACATTTTGATCTAATCCAGAAGTGAGAAGGAGCATGCTAAACACTTAGGCTGGTTTTGCAAACCCTATGAAATAATCGGTTGTATGCCAAGTTCAACAAGTGTGAGTTTTTTGCCTGATCGAGTGGGGTTTTTGGGTCATGTGGTTTCGACGGAAGGTATTAGTGTGGACCCTCAAAAGGTTGAAGCGGTGACAAATTGGAGTAGACCTACTAGTGTGACCGAGATTCGTAGCTTCTTGGGATTAGCAGGTTATTATCGACATTTCGTGCAACATGATAAGGTTATTGCCCAATCCTTGATTAGCAGGTTTTAAAGATTGTTGCTCCTTTTACACGATTAACCAAGAAGGGTGTCAAGTTTCAATGGTCTGATCAATGCGAGCAAAGCTTCCAAGAACTTAAGTACCGCTTAACTAGTGCTCCTGTTATGGCATTACCTGATGATAGTGGAGAATATGCGGTCTATTGTGATGCCTTTAAACAAGGATTGGGCGGGGTGTTGATGCAACATGATAAGGTTATTGCCTATGCTTCTAGGAGTTGAAACCACACGAGTTGAATTATCCCACCCATGACTTGGAGCTTGCGGCGGTAGTCTTTGCACTGAAATTATGGAGACACTATCTATATGGAGCTAAGTGCCAAATCTTTACTGGTCACAAAAGTCTCAAATATGTGTTCACACAAAGAGACTTGAATTTGAGGCAGAGAGGTGGATGAAGTTAATGTCTGATTATGATTGTACCATTGAGTACCATCCCGGGAGAGCCAATGTTGTGGCCGATGCTCTTAGTCGAAATCCATCCGTATCCTTGTCACATTTGAAGGCAGTTCGGGTCCCACTGCTTTACAATTTGAGGGTCACAGGAGTTGATTTGTCAGTGGATAATGTAGGTACTTTGATAGCTAGCTTTCATGTGAGACCAGTCTTAGTTGACAAGGTACGGGAGGCACAAAACTAGGGCTGTAAGTAGGTTCGAGCCGCTCGTGTTCGACTCGATTTTTAGCTCGTTCGGCTCATGCTGGTAAGATAAATGAGCCAAGCTTGAGCTCAATATTGAGCCCGACAAAAAACGAACTGAGCTTGAACATGATTGTATTCGGTTCATTTAGCTCCTGAACAGCTCGTTTTTAAAACTTAGCTTTAAAAAAATTGTTATACATAAAATATATTGTTTAAAATCCAAATCTTCTATTCTTTTTATTTCTTTCATTTTAGAATCAAATTATTTAATTAAAATACATATATTAAAGCAATCAATTTATGAAAAATTGAAATCTAACACTAACAATCACCACAATAAGAAAGTAATTAAGATAACATAGTCTTAAATTTAATGTTTTGTAATTTAAACTAAATGAGTCAAGCCGGTCCGAGCTCAACTCGTGCTTAAACAAACCGAGCCGAGCTTGAACATGAAAAAAAAATTCAAGCTTAAGCCCAGCTCGAGCTCGATAAAAATAAAATGAGTCAAATATGAACATTAACAAGAGAGGTCATGCCAAAATTTTATGGTTTTGGTTGCGGTTAGAAGTGTAATTTGGAATTTTGCAGGTAAGGGTTGTCCATATTTAAGAGAGGTTATGCCAAAATTTTTGGTAAAATTTCCCTTGGGAATGGGCCCCGCAAAACTTGCCTCGGTAATTAGGGTATAATTTTGGGTTGGGTCTTGTCATGAAAAGTAAGCTAGCAATAAGGTTCACACAACAGTGCGACCCGCCAGCCAAACAGCCTAGCGATTATGAGACGCCCAAGCGGCATACTTCACCATATCAAGGCATCCCACCTCGTTCAGCTGATCAACAATGATCTCCATGGCGACTTCCTTAGCACTTGCCCGTAGCTCCTGTTCTTTCACAGCCTATTCAACTGCCATAGCCTGACGAATCTCAGCCTCTTGCACAGTTCTCGCCTCGGTTAGCGCCGCCACAACGTTGGCACGAGCAGACTGTGGCCATAAGAGGGCTCCACGGAGGGAATCCACTTCATTTACATGAGAGGATTGGAGGCGCCGCAAGCGGTTCAACTCGGACTCTAGAGATGTGATCCGCTCACAGTCTTTCAAAGTTTGGGTGGCGGCGATTCCCAACTTGTGGCTCTTGTCCTCTACTTCGGCCTCAAGTTTTACTACTTTTCCTGCCAACGCTTGTCTTGAAGCGCGACTATGTCCCCCTTCATCTGCTTGCTGTCGGCTAGCACCGATGCTTCATAGTTGCCAGCAGCGAACAGAGCTCAAAACATGTGAGCCGCCATATCCATGCACGACTCTCGCTCGCTGCCTACCACAACAAAGGGCGTCTGCTCACTAGAGGAGTAGCCGGCTATTTCACAGGTGGCACAGAAGGCTTTGATCAACGCCTGCTCTTGAGGGTCAGCATAGGCTGGGAAATGGGTATTGGAGTCATTAGCGGAAGACAGGTTTTCTCTGCCGGACCGTTGGGGTAGGATGACAACCGTCTCCCTAGCTTCCTGAGCAAGAACATGCCGCTCGACAATTCGACTCCCGCGCAACCCCTTCTGGGCATCCCCCATTAGTTTTTGACCACCCGCGACTGTCCGAGACTTCTTTTACTCAACACCTCCCTGAATGTGATCTTTGCCTTTGCATTTCTTCAGGACGGAGTCAGAAGTGGGGCGGTTGGCTGAAGACCCGCCGAAAGAATCAGACTCGACCACCGTAACAAAAGGGTGGTGGTCCACCAAAGGGTTCCCCGCCTCATCCTTTTTATGAGTATGTGGGGGCTCAGGCAGGGCTACCCCCTGGTCCCCTCAACGATCGCCCCGTCCGAAGTCACCACCTGGCGGGCAAGAGCAGCTTTCCGTTTCATAATCTTGGCCAGCGTTCGATTCATGGCTTCTTCCGGATGGGATTCTAACTCAAGGTCTCGCAAAAACTTTGCTGCTTCCTTAGCAATCCGTTTCTGTGTACTCAGATGAATCGAGAAAGATTAGTTTGTAAAACAATGGAATCATTAGACGACCATTAACAGAAAAGGTGCAAAGGCATTGGAGCAATTCTTACACGGCTCGAGTGACAACTTAAAGACAACTAACGTTGGCCAGGCCGTTAACAGCCACTGACAACAACACTCCTTCTCCATCCAAAACGTCTTGACACGGTTTATCCGTTGCCACTCTAAGTCGCTCACAGGGAACGACGGGCTTCTATAAAAAATAGTAATAAAAGAGGAATCAGTGAGCGGCAAGAGCAAAGAAAGAGAACAAGGAAAGATGTTGTGCAAAGTGCTAGCACCTTCTATGGGCTGAAAAACGGATGGAAGACCGTAGCGGCTAACCTCCACCTCGCCGTCACACCGCCCAAATTCTCAACCGGTGGCCAGAACACAAACGTTCTTATACCAGTTGGTTTCAGAATCAGACAGATCGGAGATAATCCTCTCTGCCGCGGACTTCTTCCGCCAGTTGCGAAGGCAGAGTGCCAGCGTCCCACTACGATCCTGGCGTGTGCTGTAGTGAAAACCATAAAAATGGGATACTTCTGCCACTATGGGAGCCGAACAGCCACAACAATCCCAAATAACCCGAAAGCATTGAAGAATCTTCTGACCTAGCTCGATCCCATACTCTGCCAGGATATACTGGAGCCATGAGTCTAGAGGAAGTCGCAGCCTATAAGGCAGCAGTATATCACAAAGGTGAGCCTCGCCGCTATAAAGTTTGGAACCCTGTTCCCACTCTGACAGCTCACGCATCTTCACAACACCAGGAATCCGGTATAGCCGCTGGTTGTCCCTAATGCCGCTCAGGGTCAATTAGGTGACATGTTCCATAACCGAGACACCTTCTTCCAACTCTCAATCCGCAAAGGGGTCGCCAGCCGAATCTTTATTCGAGGACCTGCCAGAGGAAACTTCAATGCGTCCAGAGGTGACAACGCACCCACCTTCAACACGGGCTTGGGCGTCAGCATCACCAACAAGCGCTTCGTCCAGGTTAGATATGGGTGGTGCAACAGCGATCGGCTCTGGACTCTTGATTCCTTGCCCTCGATCTGTCATTGCTTGATGATAGTAAAGGACAAGAGCGTCATTAAAAGTCCTAGCCGTTGGCGTGGGACGAAAAGCAGAAATGAAGCTAGCTAACGGATTGGGGGGACTTGGCGCTATTGCCCTAGATCTAGAACATCTCTCATCCTCACTATTAGCGCTCACCATCTGCTCGACCCGCCACTAACAACGAAAACAAGGATTTTTAGAATCATTTTCAATCAAAACAACTCTCACAGCCCAAAAAACATGAACACGGCCCTAGTTCATCTAGAACGACTTGGAAATCCCAGAAAAACAACCATAACAAGAACATAATGGGAAAATTTTCAGTTCAGAACAGAGAACTTACCAAGTTTTCAGTCGGAGAAAAGAAGATACAACGGTCGAGCACGAGAAACATCGGTAGCACAAACACAGATCTGAGTTCTATCACACTCTCAAGGATCTCGACATAGTTTGCGCAAAGTGAAAGTGAGGGGGAGAAGAGTTTCAAACCCCCCTTATATAGAGATAGGGGAGAGGCAATGAGCCATAGGATCAAAACCCTAGCACTGCTAGATGTCCGCCATGTGTCCACATCGTTTCACGAACCATCGCTATTATGGGACATGAACGCTGAGGCAACGCCTCGATCGCCAGCATCATAATGACGCTTACGAAAGGTCACGCATTTAAAGCTGCAGCCGCCCATTCCACCGATACAAGCATGACACGTGGCAAAATGTTAGAGACACAGCACCCGAGAGAAGACGAACTATGTTATTAGCAGGTCGCTTACGACAAACAGACACTTCAGCTACCCTATATTAGTGGCTCAAACACCAACGATGTTATGTACACAACTAGTTTCCAAAAAACCTCGCTTAATCTCGTCTTCGTAAAACGCTAGCGATGTTTATCCACTAAGCTATGACGAACTGTTCACCAATCCCTCATAATTATGAGATGCCTCTTGGAGAGACTGGTGATGTTTACCCACTCGCTAATCCCTTGTGGATGCGAGACGCCTCTTAGAGAAGCGATGTTTATCCGCTAACGCATAAGGAACCGCTCATTAGCACCTTGTACATACAAGACGCTTCCTCTAGACGCTAAGTAATGACGCACGGCTCAATAAGATGCTTATTCGCCAAGATATATCAAAACGCCAGCACATAAGCTGACTACCCGCTCACACACGGCGGAAGGCGCAACAAATATCATACGTATGACTAGAATCCATCGGGGGAATAGTACTGATGATCATCCGCTAGAGAACTCAGGGAGACTGGAACAATCACCCCTCGAAGGATAAAGACGACTCACTGTTACCTTCGCACTAGCGATATATCAACGCCAAGAATTTTCCTCACTCTTCAGGAGACCCTCGCTTATTGAGATGATACAGGGAGACCGGGACAACCATCCCTAGAAGGTTAAAAACAACTCACTGTTACCTTCACACTAGCGATATATCAATGCCAAGAATTTGCCTTACTCTTCAGGAGACCCTCGCTGACTAAGAGAACAACTGGGCAGCCCGAAAATATCCAAAGCGATGATTAAACGCCGGCATGAGCAATGATCAACCGCTAAACGCGTAAACACACCTCTAGTGTAAGACTCGTCACAAAGACGAAGTTACTTGGTAACCACAAGTAAAACCCTCTGGCCATCGCATTCAGATGTAAGGGACGCCTTAACTGGGGAGTGGGGGGATTCCGAGTTACTCGCTAGCTAAGCACGATGGTTATGATTGATTCTAGCGGTCAACTTATAAACTCTCCAGTCAAGCCTTCCCACGTGACTGAGGACTTCAAAGACTTGTTGACATACGTGCTAAGCAGAGCACTTTGGCGACCTAAGAATCAACCATGACCCTCCCACCAGCCTGCGCTAACGGCACGAAAAATAAGCGAGCAACAAGGTTCACGTAACGGTACGACCACCAGCCAAACAGCCTAGCGACGCGCCCACACGCGCGGCGCGTAAACCGCTACTTGACACTATGTTGACGTGGCTATGCAATGCCTCTTGCCTTTTCCGAGGAGAGTATTTACTCCCACATCGAAATGTGAGCTCAGTGACTCCTCGAGGCAAACCTATAAATAGCGACAGTACAAATGACTAAGGCACGATCACTATCCCACTATTATTACTCCATTATGTTCGCTTACTGACTTAGGCATCAGAGAGTAATAGGCCGCCAGTCGCGATCTTTACTTCTGATACCTACTCGTTTCTATTTTCATGACAGCATTTTGGACAATTCCCCTCTTGCCCGTTAAGGAGAGGACTCGTCTAAAACATGTATAATGTAAACTTTTAAGCATTATTAATGGTTCTGCACTTACGTTTTCACTTTAAATTACTACAACTCTCTATAGATCAATATTTATTCAAGGTTTTCTTTTCAAATATAGTATATAATATAGTAACAAACATCTCTTAAAATTTCATTTAAAATTTTTGTGTTTTTCTTCAAATTTCCGTCAATTTCCTAAATTTTTTTACTGCTATTGATATTTCCTTGAAATTTTCGTCAAAATATCATTTTTTGAGAAGGTTAATATTTCCGTAATCATCGAAATTTAAGACCTTGATACGACTTCACTTATTACAATTATGGAAGACTTAGATATAGGACTATGAGAATCAAAATTTGCATTAGTCTTGTTATGCAAAAGAAAATTAGTTCTTCACAAACGTGCGTTCGGAAATGTAGATACACAGTGCTAAATTAGTGGAACTTTTATGGACCAAGAACATGCATGAGTGGAAACAAAACTGAAATTAAGTTGGTATATCATGTGATCCGGTAGTCATCAGAGAGGCCGGACAATATATATAAATATCAAGCCATATTATGATCGAAATCAACCCTATAATAAGCTATACTGACATACCTTCGTATCATGTGAATGAATAGACGCTAACAAATAAATTTGTGTTGTATGAACCCTTAATTATGTGCAGATTGAGGTAAGGACTAAAATATCGACAATCATGAAAATTTTGGTGGTTCAAAAAATAGACATATCGATAGATCTATCGAGAAATTATCGAATATCGATAGAAATTTTTCAAAATTTATATAAATATTATATATTTGACTAAAAATATATTAAATATAAAATATCGAAAAGATATAAAAATTAATATCGGTGCATGCAAAAAATGAAAATTTCAAAAAAATATCGAAAATATTTTAGATATTTTAGACCTTGATCCCATCCAATCCCCCGTAACAAACGTTCCTTTAGGGTTTGGCAAATGTTATAGTGATACTCCTGGTAGTAAGGAGGTCATTAGTTTGATCATCCGCATGTGTAAAAAAACTACATAGGAAAAGTCAAAACTTAACTTCTCTACGACTCAGAGTGGTAACTCACTCGGTCATCGTAACAAAAGCAATTAGGGTTATCAAACTCTATCAGTTTAGGCTTTCCATATTGACTAACCTAGCTATATATTGATTTCAATCGGCACTCAAAATTTTCATATATTCAAACTATAAATTGCTTTCATCAAAATTGAAACTGTAAACCTTAATTGGAAATGTCTGAGGATTTGAGGTTGAGATTACAAGATATATACACAGGTAGCCCTAAACAGTGTTAACTTTGTTTCATTGATGACTGCCACACAAGATATAGGATCAGAATCTTGACATTGTTGATGTGTAGCAGGGGTGTATTGACAATTGATGAGCTCAGACCTGGCATTTCGATCAGCAGGAGACCAATACCATTTAACCAACAATAATGAATAAGCAGTGGCGGAGCTGTTCACGGCCGTGCCTTGACACTCAGCCTTTTAGTTGATATAAAAAAACTAAAAACTGAGGGTGTCAAGACACCTATGATCCGTAAGCGGCTCAGCCCTTTAACTTCTCTGAAATTTGTTTTTTTGGACGTAAACAAATTATATATTTAAATTCTTGACCTTATTGATGCAGAGTATATTTCTAACTAATCATACTTGGTGTGGCACCCCTAGCAAATGATCAAGAACGTACCTATGGAGTTATCAAATAGAGAAGAGCTACATGACATTTGGATGAGAGTTTTCTAAATTTCTATGAAATAATGAAATTTAGATTTTTATCATTTGTGATTTTATTAATTGTAATTTTCATTGTTTGGATATGTCTATATCTTTGATATTTAGAATGTGTGATATATTAAGAAAGTTTGAAATGAACTTATAAAATAAAATTTTAAAAATTTTTGTTTTGGAAATAAAAATGGATCCAGCAAAAGGATTTGTAAATGACACTTATTTTGGTGGAATTTCAACTAAGAAATTTAAATAACAAATTCCTTCATTTTCAATTTCATCGAAATTTCAAATTTTTTATCTGATAATGTCAAATGAGATAATTAACCCTTCAGAATTGAGAAATCTCTATAAAATTTTTGGGAATTCACTCGTATCCAAACACACTGTAAATTTGCATTAGTTTGTTTGTATTCAAATCTTGCACTTTTTAAAATGAATGATATAATTAAGCATAATAAATGGAAATTATGTGGTTTAACTATCTCCATTTCTGATTTTTATTACAAAACAGTATTAGATGTATGCTTTTTTGAAAACTCATTTAATTTATATACTCAACAATTGGTCGTTTTTCGATTATGCTTTCTTAAATTTTCAGTGATATAGATTGATATCAACTGTTATATATAACATAAGACTAACTCTGTCCCGAATCCTAAATCATATAGCGGTCCACAACATTAAGTGAGCCGGGCACTGGATATATATATAATTGTATAGCGGACCTCACCTTAGGATGAGTTGGACGTGGGTGATATAGCGGTCCTCACAAAAGAGAGAGTTGGACGCTTAGTTAATGGATTGGTTACGTTTCAGAAATAATTATTTTCTCAAGTTTTGATTCATACGGTGGCATGCATAAATATTGTTTTATAAAGATAATTGGGTGAGCATTAAAGAATGATTTCATCATTAAGAGCTTGAGTTTTAATTTTATATATTTATTTTTATACACTCACGCTAACGTTTTTAAATGTGTCTTCCTAGGCTCTTTGTTTTTAAAACTCTTAATCTGTAGTTTTGTCTGATCGATTATAGCAAGGAGGCAATGTATAGTTACCACACCACTTCTAGTTTTCATTAGTAGGTTATTAGATTAACATACATGTGTATTTTCTTGCTTCCGTCTATTTAGAGCTCTGATAACCATGAGACTTGTGTTATATTCGGTTGTGTAATGAAATTTATGTTGTGACTAGAAATGATTGGTTGTTGTGATAATGGTATTGCAGGTGATTTGATATTTAATATGAATTTTATCTATGTTGTGGTGGTTGATTATGTAGGGAGCATGATGGCTCTAGGATTTGAGGGTGGTTGTTTTGTTATAGAAGTGTTTGATTTGGGTTATTAAGGTAAGGTTGTTAATTTTGAAAGAGGTTATATCAAAAATTTTAGAAAAATTTCTCTTAAAATTGACCACGCGTGATTTGCTTTGGAAAAATCATTCAGGCTGGGTCTTAACTTATCAAGCATAAGCTTGTTTAAACTTTAAAGTAGCTTTTCTGAAATTCAAAAACATTCTTGATTTTCATCAAGAATTCGATTTTAAGGAATTGATGTGTGAACATCATTCCTGACACATTACCCCCACCCCCTTTTTTCTTTTCCTTGTTTTTCTAATTCATATTCTGTCGTGTCCTCTCAGCTTGCCTAAAGCAATTAGGAGACGTTTGGTATCCAGGGCTATCTTAGACAGGCTTATTATTTATAATAATCTTGCACTCTTTAAGCTGGGTTTATGCCATATAACACTTGACCCATGTTTGGTACTGCTTAAGACTAAATAGCAGAATAAACAAAATAGTCTCATCCCATGTTTGATAATGTACTCATCCCATATTTGATGATGCACTCATCCCATAATTCTGAGAAATATTGCTTGAAAATATTGTTTTCTATCAAGTAAGAAAATGGCATAAAATTATCAACACTTGAAATATGAAACAGCTGAAACATAAATGCGAAAGTGAGAGCACATCATTAAGCTCCTCGATGTTGATCCTTTTACACATTATTAAGCTCTTCGATGTTGATCCTTTTACAATCTACAAAACTTTCCTCTCAGTTCATGATACAACATTACTTACCAGTTAGAACTAAACAATCAAAAACAAGACCATTACAGCATGTTATAAACTTCTGGTGTCGCAGCGTTATCCACCAGCAACAATACCATCCAGTATATTCAACATAGATTTTTTTTCTTTAAAACTGGTCCATAATAATAGTAATTTGGTGCCTTTTATTGCCTGTGTTCTCATGCCCTATTTTGACCTCCATGAAAAGATGAAGTAATTATGTTTACATCTATATCTATGTATGTCAAAGCAGACTAGTATCAGCTGTCAAGGTAGGACTTCAAATGAAAAATGCAGAAAAATAATTGAAGGGATATATACAATATTTCATACTTGCAGGGAAAAATTGGATAGGACACTGGTATTGAAAGCAAACAACCATAACTGGTATTGAAAACAAAAACCAAAACGGCTATAGAAAACAAAAACCATACCTGCTATAGAAAACATACAACACTAGTCAAAATTACAACACTCATCAGAAACAAAGAAGAACAAGGCATATTAACAATGTCAGAAACAATAATCTAAAGAGAAACCACAAATCTTCGTACAACATAATTGATAAAAGACTTCCCAATCAGACGCACTAGACAACTCATATTAAAGAAAAGAACAAGGAGAAGAAGACCCAAACATAATAATGATCGATTTTTAGGAAATCAAGCTATTAAGACCAATAATACTTAATCAATCATTCAAATGCATGCAACTCATAACCAATATCGATGTAATCGATAATTTTCTCAATTCTAGATAGAGAAAAAAATGACAGAGAGGGGTTGAAGATGAGAGAGATCGACCTGGAATCGGAGACATGAAGCAAAAAGATGATGATTTTCACACCTAGAAGCAGAGGAGAGAGACACTGACTGAGACGAAAACTTGGAGCAAGGGAGCGCGTTTTTCTCGTTCCACAACCTAAGGGGTTTTTGGGACCGCGTAGTTTCATTTAAAGGAGTCTCGGGTTGGGTCAAACATGAGACAAAGGATATTGTTATTTAAGCAGTCAATCCCATCTAAGGTATTAAATTTCGACGATTACGGAAATATCGACCTTCTAAAAAACAAATATTTCGACAAAAATTTCGAGGAAATATCGATAGCAGTAAAAAATGAGGAAATTAACGGAAATTTTAAATGAAATTTTAAGAGATATTTGTTTACCATATTATGTACTATATTTGAAAATAATCTTGAATAAATATTGATCTATAGGGAGTTGTAGTAATTTAAAATGAAAAAGTAAGTGTTGAACCATTAAATGAGTACTTTAAAACCACGTGAAGATCTATGAGGTACAAAATTTCGCTATATTCATCATCTCTCTGTGTGGAGCCTTTAGTGTATTGTGAAGAATAATCATTAAATGATACCTCACTTTTATAGTTTTGCATGTATTGACTTATATGCCAACCGTACAGGTCAAGGGGGACTGACTGTGAGTTTTCATACTGGAAGTCACTACCAGAAAAAAGACTATAGCCGACGAAATAGCTAAAAACAGGCCGACGATTTTTTTTTTCGTCGGCTAAAGTGGCATTTTAGCCGACGAAAAAAAATTTCGTCGGCTAAACTAATTTTTTCGTCGGCTATAGTTAAATTTTAGCCGACAAAAAAAAATTTTGTCGGCTAAAGTGCTTTTTTCGTCAGCTATAGTATGTGAACTTTAGCCGACGAAATTTGAAAAGTTTAGCCGACGAAATTAGGGTATTTCGTCGGCTAAAGTAACTTTTAGTTATAAAATTGTACTACGTATATTTCGGTGTCCGATTGACTATTGTGATACCAATCTGGAAGCAGAACGGGCCCAGGAGCAAAATTCAACTTTACCCATCTATGATAGGCCTCCCCGTATAGATAAATAATGGTAAATAGTAGGCATGTTGTGATTCCGGTCATCAAAATTCACAAACAAAAATACGACCGTCAAATATCATCAATATGTTGAAATATATCTCTGGTAAAAAATTCAACTTTATCTGATAAATTTAAGGACTTCATCTAGACGGTCAATCTCGTAAGTCAAACCTCTATATTGTATTGACTGCAACTATCGGCACCAAGACTTTGCCGGAATTACGTGATTTTTCAACCGTAGGCGTATTTCACCATTCCGGTCATATCTTATTTCACGACTTTTTTGCGTTTGAAGTTTCTACGTACAGTTTCTTTTAGAAACGAAACATTTACTTAAAGCTTAGTAAACAAGTTATACAACATTAGTACACATGTTGTGATTCCGATGATCAAAGTTGAGAAACAAAATTCCGACCGTCAGATATGATCATTATGTTGAAATATGTATATAGGAAAAAATTTAACTTAATCTGACAACGTTAAGGGCTCGATCCTTACGGTCAATCACGTAAGTCAAACCCCTTAATGCACGGAAACGGTCATTTGACCGTCTAAATTACGTATTTTGCCCGGACCTTCAACTGAAAATAGTTTCAAATCGATGAGACGCAACCAGTGGTATAAAAATTTTATGAAAAATAACTACCGGAGATAGGGCTACCTCTAGGGAGAAAGAATGGAAAATTGAGTTAACCGCAATTATCGGTACCGAGACTTTACCGGAATTACGTGATTTTTCAAGTATAGACGTATTTCACCATTCCGGTCATATCTTATTTCACGACTTTTTTTCGTTTGAAGCTTCTACGTATAGGGTTTAGGGTTTAGGGTTTAAGCCGACGAAATTAGGGTAATTCGTCGGCTAAGGTTAAATTAATAAATAATTAAAATAAATAACTATAGCCGACGAAATTAAGGTATTTCGTCGGCCAAGGTTAAATTAATAAATAAATAAAATAAATAACTATAGCCGACGAAATTAGGGTATTTCGTCGGCTAAAGTTAATTAAAATTCAAATTTTTTGGCGGGGATTTTTAAAATTTTAAAATTTTTCGACTAAAATTTTAAACTTTAGCCGACGAAATTTCGTCGGCTAAAGTTCAAAATTTTCTATATCTTTCATTTTTCTCCTCCTCCTCTTCATCTTCCCTCCTCCTCATCTTTCCTCCTCCTCCTTCCCTCCTCCTCCTCCTCCTCTTCATCTTCCCTCCTCCTCCTCCTCTTCATCCTCCCTCTCCTAACCTTCTCCTCCTCTTCATCTTCCTTCCTCCTCCCTCTCCTAACCTTCTCCTCCTCCTTCAAATCCCTCCTCCTCCTACTTCTCTAAATTCTTCTCCTCCTCCTTCCTCTCCTCTTCTCCTCCTTCCTCTCCTCTTCTCCTCCTCCTCCTCCTTACTCATTTTTCGGTGTAAAGAAGTAAAAATTTTAATCAAAAATACAATAAATTAAAAAAGAAAAAAAATATGAAAAAATTAAAAAAAAAAAAACTATAGCCGACGAAATACCCTAAAATTCGTCGGCTAAAGTTTTTTAAAAAATAATTACATAAAAAAAATAATAAAAAAACAATAGCCGACGAAATACCCTAAAATTCGTCGGCTAAAGTTTTAAAAAAAAATAATAATTACACAAAAAAAATAATAAAATTTAAAAAAAAAGGAAAAAAAAATAAAATTTAAAAAAAAAACTATAGCCGACGAATTTTAGGGTATTTCGTCGGCTAAAATTTAAAAAAAAAATAATAATAATAATTACATAAAAAAATTATAAAATTATAACTTTAGCCGACGAAATTTAATAAAATTCGTCGGCTAAAGTTAAATAAATAAATAAAAATAATAGCTAAAGCCGACGAAATTTAATAAAATTCGTCGGCTAAAGTTAAATAAATAAATAAAAATAATAGCTATAGCCGACGAATTTTAATAAATTTCGTCGGCTAAAGTCCAGAAATTAAGCGACGAAAAATTTATTCGTCGGCTAAATAAATGACTTTAGCCGACGATGAACAGTAATTTCGTCGGCTATAGTGTTGGCCGACGGATTTTACCCGACGACTTCTTAGCCGACGACATGTCGTCGGCTAAGACTTTAGCCGACGAAATTTAAGGTTTAGCCGACGAAAAAATTTCGTCGGCTAAAATGGTTGTTCTGGTAGTGAGTTATAGTAGGTATTGATCATCGCTTGACATTGGCCATAACCATAACCATTGGAAGATTGTGCTTCCGACTGTGACCACGAGTTATCATTTGATTGCACCCCATAAGACATGAAATATATTAGATAAGAGATTAATTGCTAGATTTTTGTTGTAAGGGTATATGGTGGATTATAAACTTTTGGGTAAAAAATAAGGGATCAAAGTAGGGGTATGAATTAAAGTAATTGTTTGAATTTTAACTTGAGAATTAGAAATTTTGGGCAAAAAAATAAAAAAAATGGAAATTTTTGAAAAATATCGGAAAATATTGAAAATATCAGGAAATTTTGGACGATAAATGCTTGGAATGTGAAAGATATTTCGAAGGTCCAAAAAACCGAAAATTTTGACAAAATTTAGCCGAAATTTGCGATTTTGAAGACCTTAGCTATATCCATCCAGCGCCCAGCTCACTTATGGTGAGGACCGCTTTATTTCCCTCACACTTATGTGAGGACCTGTATTCCTTCTTAAATGATAGAATTGCTCTGAACTATGATTATTGGAAATGAGATTACTGTTAGTTTCTCTTTTGTCAACATGGGAGATGTTGTGAGATTGGGAAGCACGTAGATTCCATGTGATATAAGATTGAAATTTGATGGTATAAGTGTTTACAGAATTTGCTTGGGAAGGGTTCTCCACATTCAAGAGATTTTGCCAAATTTTCATTAAAATCTTATTTGATGGTGGTCCCCGTAGGGTTTATCTCGGATGTCAATATGAAATTCAAGATGAGTCCTGACACACTCCATGAGAGAGAGATCAGATCAGGTTTTAGGTAAAGAAGAGAAAATAGTGTCATGCGCGTAATTTGGTTTTAGAAGCTGGATATTTTGATCATTTTAATGTCAAAACTCGGGTTAGACCCTTATTCTATAGGTATTGGGTCAGAGTTTGTGTCCTGATTTCTATAAAAATTATGGTAAATTTATTTTTGTGTGTTTTAAATTTTGTCAATGTAATTTAATGTATAATTTTTGTCTTTTCGGTTGGTGTCCATTTGCTAACCTTTCGATCAAATTAATAGCCTTGATCTTCGTTTATTGACGACCTTAATTAGTAAAGACCTAATAAATCTCATACTTTCTCCCATAGATTCAATTTCACGTCTTCCGTGACTCGTTGGAGTTGCTTGTTTTAGTCGTAGGTAGACTAATAGTTCCGGTAATGTTGAACGGATTTTTCTTTTTGTTGTAATATTGGACCACAAATTTGTATTATGGTCTTGACGTGAATCAACGATATCAACATAAAGATACATCGCTAGGTCTTAGCCCTTAGGTTGATGTAATAGGCTCTTTGTTAGCTTATGTAGGTTAATTCGTTTTTTTAGTGTAGTTGTCCACATTTTTAGACGTTTTTGTTTTAGATTTCTCTTAAGTTTTTATTTAGTTGTTTGAATAATGAGCTTGCTTTAAACTTATAGTGGAGCTTACTCTTGTTTGATCTAGCAATAGTCAGTTGTATGACATTTCCGTCCTTTATAATATTTCTATCATTTTTTTTTTAAAAAAATCTTTACTATAAATTATATAAATATCCATATTATACCTCATACCTTCTTTACTACATAATAATTGGACCACAAATCTCACAACTTCTTACTACAAAAAATCTCATATATATATATATATATATATATATATATATATATATATATATACACACACAAACACACATATCTAGAGCACCATTCCACTAAGGTTCCATTTGTTTGACATATATGAGAGATTAGAAATTATACCAACTTTTTGATCACATATCAACATCTTCACCATTTAATATTTAGATGCATATATGTAGATCATCTATGCAAAATTTTATATGATTTGGTGATTGTTAATGCTTTGAAATAACTAAAATCAATTGATGGATCAAAATCGGCCAAACCTGAACCGTTCATACTTTAACTTTTAATTCGTAGTTTTGAGCACCATAATCAGTGACGAAGCCAGAATTGTAAGCTTAGTAGGGCACGATTTAAAAATCTTTAAATGACATTTATATATGTTCAAATGATTTTAAGGTAATTCTTTTCAACATAATTTTAAATATGTAAAAATTAAAAAATGTCAAGACAACCTAACATCATATGTTGAACAGTTGGAAAAAAGAATGGTGTACTATAACATCATTTGAACATATAAAAATGCTTCAAGAAAAAAAATTAAAAAAGATAAAGTACTGTAATTCTGTTTAAATAGGTTGAACCGTTGAAAAAAAATGGTGTAATTTTTATTTCATAAGGTTGAACAAAAAATATATGTCACTGACCTCACTGAGCCCTAATTAAGTAAACTCATGGTAAAAGGATATAGAATAATGCAAAAAAAGATTAGGAGGAATCGAACCCCTAACCATTAAATCAAAAATCATTTTCTTCACCACTAGGGCACACCTTCATTTTTGACATGTTGCTACCTTGGCTGGATTTAACAAGAAATCTAAGTAGGGCAAGGGCCCCATCATGTTCCTTCGTGGCTCCGCCCTGACCTTAATGATTACCAATTTGGATGAAATTTTACAGAAGTCATATACTCTTATAGAACTACATGTTGAATGGTGGAGCTAGGCCTCATCATTTAGCCTTTCGACCCTAGCTTGCCCTAAAACCTGCCCTACCCTCTAAGGCCGAAGCCCTACCCGGCCCTAGCCCTTCTCGAGTAGGGTAGGGTAAGAGTTGAGCAAATGAAACCCGGCCGCCATTTAGGGCCAAACCCGGCCCGACCCTAAAAGCCCGCCCTTTAGGCCCTAATAATTTCTTATTTTTTGTATTGTTTTAGTATGTTTCTTATTTTTTTAGATACAATACTACTAATCGTCTCTTTTGTAGTTGATTTGCTAGCTTTATTCCTTTGATTTTCTTTTGTTTTGTTGATTAACGATTGTATTTTGATGATTTAGAGCATTAGTTCGTGAGATATATGAGTATAACCACTTAGTTTATAGATATATGTCTTAAATTAAGTATAATATGTATGCTTGCATGTTAAATATAACCTAAAAAATAAGTTTCATTACATATAATTCTAAAGCTAAATTGTGAGAAAAAAATAACAAGCTCATCTCGGCCTTGTTTAGCCCTATTTAAAGGGTCGGCCCTACCCTATTAGCCCAAACGAAATGGGCTGCTAGGGCGGGCTAGGCTTACATATTCAAGTCTCAGCCTTACCCTACCCGACCCTAAATTTTGTTGACTTTGACCTAGCCCTATCCTACCTTAAGCCCTAAAATTTAGGGTCGGACCGGCCCTAGCCCGACCCATGATGAGGCCTAGGTGAAGATGTGATTTTGTGATCAAAAAGTTGGTATAAACCCCAATCCCTTATACATGTCAAAAAAAGATCCCTCACTAGGGGCTGTGCACTGACAATCATACATACAAATTAAGGTATCAAATTAAAACTCTAGCTTCCTACTTTTTGCTCACTTGTAGTCTTTTACCTGATCTCATTTTGACTAACAACAAATATGTAACCTCCTCCATTATATTTATGCCCTCACTTTCATTCTAGGTTATGAAATATGGCGTACTAGCTAATCATGGCATTGAAGCTAGCTAGATAAGTATAGAAGTTCATTTAGCAGAGTGTATTGTGTTTTTTGGCACCCAACCCTTTCGGAGTAGAGAAACCTAGGTTTTTCGGCGGCGTCGGCTCCCTTCCTTTGGGCTGTTTTGACCGTGATTGCAAGACGGAGTGGCATAGGCTTTTGTGCAGCCAAAGTGGCGTGGGGACGGACTCGGTTCGTACTTTGTTGTGGTCAATGATCTCTCGGCCAGAGGCTCAAGTAGTTGGCGGTGCCGTCCTTCTCTGGTAGGACAGTTGATCAAGCAAGACGAGGCGTGGATCATGAGAGTTCGGATCAGCGGCGACACTGGTGTTAAAGTCCAGGATCTGCGAAGTGTGTGGCAACAAGACATCTCCGATCACGTCTTTGTCTTTGGTGTTGATTATTTTGGTTTTGATTTCCTCAGTACGGATCGATCTAGTGCAGTTGCGTTAAGGATTAAATCTAAAGTTCTCGTCGCTTTTGTCACACCCCGAATCTTTTGAAGTTAATAAAAGTTACTTTTCACAGAGATTCACGAGTTACCGAGGATTTTTAATTTCGATCGGTAATTCGATAAGTTATCGCTCGAGTTAATTTCGAGTTTTTAGAAGTACTCCAAATACCTGAATTGATGACTCGATGTTGTAGTACGTGTCGACACGAGTCTCCCGGTATTTTCGGATTATTTTTCGGAGCCTCGGTTTATTTTCTATGAATTTTCGAAGTTTCCGGTAACTTTTAATTATCCATCCGGTAAAAAGGGAGTTTTACCATTTGATCTTTTTACTTTTCACTCTCTTCAAATCTGGACCGTCAGATCATTTGGAATTGATCTGGACCGTCCATTCAAGTATATAAAGGGAATTGTGGAGTTGACTCGGTCAAAAGACCAAAATCGGGTCAAACCCGAGTTCTCCCCTTCCTCTCGCGACACAGCGTCCCTTCCCTCTCGCCGGAGCTGCGTCCGGCCACCCCACGCCGGCGCACCACCTGCAAAATGCTCCCCTCCCTCTTCTCTCCACAACCCCTCAATCAATTTCAGGCAACGTCCGCCGTGGATGGAGATCCGCCGAGTTAAGGCGCGCCGGTCAACGATCAAAATCCGGCGATCCAGGCGGAGCCAAGGCGCGTGACCGGTACGGTTTTGTTCCTCTCTTCTTCTTCTTCTTTTTCCTGTCCTTGGGTGATTGAATCGAGCCCGGTTGCAAAAATCTTCCTCTCACTGTGTTTTCTGGGTTTCGGCAGCAAGTTGCCGGCGGCGGTTTTCTGAAGATTCTGGGCTGCCTCTCGAGCTCCAGAAGGCCTAGGCAGCTGGTTTTGGAGTTAAAGAGGAAGGGAGAAGAATGGTTGGAGGACTGAGGCAGTCACCTTGACACTGCTGGGTGCGGAGGTCACCCTAGGCAGAGAGATGGAGGTGAGACGAGGTAAAGAACTCATTCTTGGTTTTGATTTTGGTATTGGAGTTGTTACTGTTGTTGGGATGATAAATTGATGTTGTTTTGTTGTCGTGTTGTCGATAACTTGGTGATCGAGAAACGGGGAAACTCTGGCGAAATTTCGGCAAGTCATCGGAATCCGGCGAAGATTCCGGTGATACGGTAAAACCGGCTGAATGCCGAAGAGGTAGGAATCGAATCTCTGTTAGGCCTTTAGTCAAAAGTACGGTTAATTCCTAAGTTGAGTATTTACGGAAAATTGGACGTAAGTAGGAAGTTTCCATTTTGGGAAACTTCCCATTTTAAGGAAGACTTACCAAATTAGGAAACTTTCTATTTTGGGGAAAGTTTCTCTTTTTGGAAGGTTTCCATTTATGAGAAGATGTTAAATCGGGTTGAAAAGGTTAAAGAAAATGTAGAATTCAAGTTAAAGGTTGTGAAGTTAATTAGTGAAATATGGGAATTATAATATGTTGACCACTCTAGTGGTTGAGGGAGATGTTGACTCCTATTAACGGAATTGTCAAGTTAATCGTGGAAAAACAATCGGATAATTTAATTATCGACGTATCGACTCACAATAAGTAAAGAGAAAAATACTTATGCTAAAGTGGCGTAAACGGAAACCAAACTTCGAGTCGATAATCGGAATTAAGTGTGATGTTGAAAAGCTGTTAAAAAGAAAGGAATTTGGTCAAATGTGGTCAAATAGAATTTCCTGGTCAAACTAGGAAAAGACCAAGTCAACAGTTAAATGACTAATAAAGTGGTTTGTTTGTACAGTCTCTGAATGAACGTGAGACGAGCTCGACTACGCGGTTAGTTCGAGGGTTTCGCTCGAGGAGCTTTCCGAGCGGAAAGGTCGCAATAGTACTGTGAGTGGACATATTATTTTAAATAAATGCATGCCTTAATTATTGAGTTAATTGCATGGTGTTTATGATTGTTTCCGAAAATTATATCCTTCTCGGGTTCTTGAACGTATTTACATTATTACTCGATTTTCTATTTCTTCCGAAAATGGGTATAGACGGTGAGGGCCGTCCTTCGAATGGAATTGAACCCGAGACTTCGTTGGAAATTGGTTTTATGCATATATGACAAGGTATTGTTTTAATTAATTGTTTTGGGAAGAGAATTTGATTAATGTATTGTTGAATGTATATTATAAGGGTTGACCAATATTATGCTAGCTAGAGTAGCGTGAGGGCGCTACTAGAGCTCTTAGCTCCGACCCTAGCCTGAGAGGTCAGGCAAACTACGTAGTGCACTATAAGGGTTGACCGTTATCATTCTATTTAGAGCTCTTAGCTCCGACCCTGGTCTGAGAGGACAGACAAACCTGAGAGGTCAGGTTGATATTTCAAGGGTTGACCGTATTATTTTATATAGCTAGCATAGAGTAGCGTGAGGGCGCTACTAGAGCTCTTAGCTCCGACCCTAGTCTGAGAGGTCAGACTGATTATGTTTGAGAACATTTCTCTTCCCATAATCCTTGTTTATCTTATCATGCAATTGTGGAATATTTGGTATTTGTGGGCATGCATAAATGATGTTTAAATCAAAACATTTTTGGGAGAGCATTAAAAGAAATAGAGTTTTATATTTGATTTTCGTCCACTCACTCTAACAGATTTTAAATGTTTCTCCCCTGGGCCTTTCGTTTTTAAATGCCCAGTGATGCAGGGTTCTTGAGAGGAGGTCGAGCGCGTACGAGAGTCGAGGCATAGTCGATCATTCCGTTGCTGCGTAAAATTCTTTGGGGTAATCATCTCTGTAGACTGCTCTGACTAACCCGGTTTAGTTAGTTTAGTAGGAAGGGTTGGCCATTTCAAGGGGGTTTCGGTAAGAAGTTCCCTTGAGGTGGTCCCCGCAGGATTTACTTCGGGTTAAAAGGGTTTAACCTGGGGTGGGTCCTGTCAGCTTTAGTGAAGGTCGATCTCGTGTAGGCGGGGGAGTTTTGATCTTGAGTCTACAGAAGCGGGGCTAGAAGCGGCGGAGACAGTCAACAAAGATCATGTGGTCTAGGGCGGAGGATCCACCGGACTAAATCGGTGGTAGAATATTTCTCCAGCAAACTTGTCATCGACCAGACTGGATGGGAGAGAGGAAGAACAAGTTTAGGCATTGGTCTGCTGGGTTGTGGGTTGAGTCTTGGGCTTATCTCTTTTTTAATTTGAGTTAGGCATGTGTTGGATTTTGACGTAGACTGGCATATTCCTATGTAGCCGCATCGAAGAATCTCATTGAGTTGGGGTACTTAGGTTTGGTTTTGTAGCTTATTGCTTTATAGATCATAATAAAGTCATGTTGTCTCAAAATTAGGCTTAGGTTTTGTTTTTTGTGGACTTTATGTAAAATGAGGTGGTGCTAGCATACCACATACTCTAACATACCATCATTGGTAAGAGAAAGTATGTATCCGTGTTGTCTGAAACATCTAAGTTTGAAATGAAATTATCATTATTCAAAAAAGCAGAGTCCATGTGGGAAATAGGAGATCAATTATATAATTCTCACCAAACTTCAGTTGGTTGTATTTCATAATTGGAGGTGAAAATGGATGAATGGAAATAATCTGAAATATCGCAAGTGGTTGCAGGAATCTCACAAAACTTGCTTATCATGCTAGTTAATTTGCCATGGTAATTTTACTTATTGAACATTGTTGTTGTGTTCAAAACCCAACAGGATCCATGAATGTGTATCACGGTTTGTAAATCAAAAACATACTAACCTCTTTCTTCACCCCACAGGGGCCACACATAACATTTGACCCATTAATTTTCTCATTTACCATTTTAAAAGAAAAAAATAAACTCAAAGATTTTACATGAAAAAAGCCAAACTTTAATCAGCTCAGAGTGATCACTCGGTCACCGTTTTAAAATTAAATAGCCGCACCCAAAATATATAATTCATTTTAATTTCCGTGACGAATTGCTAATTCATAAGTTTTAATATTCTGGATTAGTATTGGGCCAGGGGTTCATCAAGAACTATTTGGGCCTTATCCCCAATACAGTCGTAGGTAACAGTTATGAGTTCTGAGATGAAAGAAAAGGAAGCACTGCAAATTTGAAAACATACTGAATGATCTGAAAGCTCCAAATAGAAGAAATGGGTGACGCTTTGTTTGAGCTGGAGAACAATCTCAAGTCCAAACAGGTAAAACCCTCACTCATATTTCAACAATGATTTGATCTTTCACCAAAATCCCTTAAACCCAATTCACATTTTGCCTAATTGGTGCCAGAAATCTCATGTTTTTGTGCGTTTGTGATGCGAAGTTGACGCCTGATGAAACAAGGGTTCTTTCAGCTTGCAAGTCTAAGGCTATGAGAGATTTCACATTCGGAGGTCTTGCTGCTGGCCTTGTAGCCTGGACAGGTCTCTGTCTTTTGCCTTTTGTACTGTGAATTTGTTGATATTGTAAATATTCAGAGGTTAAAGTATTAAAAGCTTGGAAACTCCAGTTTTGATTGTCATAGGAAACAGAAGTTAGAAACTTTCTTTGGTTTTGGTCACGCTCAATTACTTTCATATTATGCTTTTGTTTTTCGTAGAGAAACATTGTATCTAAAGTATTTTGACTAGTGATCGGCTCTTAGTTTAAGGCACTCATCAGGAAATGTTTATAGCTGGCAACACTAGATCGCAGCATATCATCCATCGCGATATTTGGAATCATGTTTAGTATGCTAGTTACTTTGACAAGTTTAAGTAGAATACTGGCAGTTCTGCAATTTACATGGTTTTAATTGCTTGCACATTTCCTGGTTTAAGAAAAAACTCAACTACTTGCTGGATAATTGTTTAATTATATGCTAGTATATGTTTGTACAAAAGTTTCTGGTGCTCATTTTTGTATCCATTCCTTTCTCTAAATCTTAATTCCTTTTTGGCAGCATCATCGAAGCTGAGTAAGATGATCCGACTTAACATTTCAGGAGGTAATGTAAACTCTCATCATGCTCCACCCCATAATTCTATCAAGCTACAATTTTTGTGTATTCAGATCAATTGTATTGCGTATCAGCACTCCATCCTTATGTTGTTCTGTTCTATGGGATTTTATTCCGGGTCTCTAATAGGATAGGCAAGCACGGCTTCTTTCTTTGTTTTGGTCTTACCTATTTTCACATTTGCATCAAGTTTGACCCATCTGTAGGAGCTGCTGCTATTTTTGGACTGTGGAGATTTTCTAGAGCCTTAGATTCATGTGTTGAACATATTCTTGCACTGCCTGGGAGTCGGATGCAGGCAGAGTTGGCTACTATGTATGTCATTTACTTCTTTCTGTAATCTGTGACTTTTCTTCTCTTTGAGCATTAATGTGAAATAAAATGATTGTTCTCTAGATACTATAAATAGTCATTAAGCTGATGCTAGCCAGGGATCCAGTAGTTGTAATTGGGAGGAGGAATTAGGTTAAATAATTTAAAAACTGTCAATTGTTATTATTACTTATTACATCAAAGTAAATATCAGGCCTATGTCTAAAAGGAAGTAACACATGAGTTGGAGTTGCAATGAGCTAAAGTGTTCAAAAAACGAAGATGTTGATAGTCAATGAGTGTAAAGAGGGGAGTGAACCAGAAATAGCCTGTTAGCATGGTTGGTAGGAGTAGCTGCTTGTATAGTTGTACTAGAATAAAAAATCACCCTAGCTCACAACCGATAATATTCTAGCAGTTGCCATTCAGTTTGTTATATAGTGTAAATGGGAATTTTAATGTTGGATTCTAAATAATTATCTTCTGTCTACTTGAGACGTCAAACTACATTGTTACTGAAGTCATGGATTTATCTTAAAGATAAACCAGTTCTCTCAGTGGCGTAGCTAGAATTTTTGTTTACGAGGGTCAAAACCTAAGTGGCTATTACATAAAAAAAGGCTTCTTACACAATACCTCGAAAATTTTATATTCTATTAAATTATTCCTAAACAATCAAAATCGCCGCAAATAGGTTCAGGATTTTCTTTTAACAAATAATGTGTGTATATACATATATATACATTACAAAAATTAGATTATAATTATACCTAGTGTTTAACATCATGAGAAATATACACTTAAAGATTTGGATTGACCACAAAATAAGCTACTGAAGACTGATGATATGTGTCCACTAACCTATTTATTAATTACCACAATAACTTAGTTAGGTTGAATTCTTGGTGACACAGAGAACAAGAGGAAAAAGAAAATCCAAATGGAAAGAAATATAGAAATCAATTGTTGAGCATTAAAATAGGCCATGCATAAAGGGAAGTTAATCATATGAGTATTTGTTTCTTTACAGAAGGGTCAGTTATCATGCTAGAATCACCATATAGTCTAACAAACAATCAGAGAATTCAACCATTCATTGCCATTTCATAAAAGCGAGAAGGGTCACTCAACTCTTCTCGCCTTAGTGCAGCTACGCCTCTGAGTTCTCTGCCTCCAGTTATGAAATTAGTAAGCACCAGGAAAATGCCTGATACAGTGCACTAAATTTTCTATAAAACATTGCTTCTATTGCCTGACAATATCACCTTTTCCCATACATACCTTAAGTTGTAATTGCAATACAGTTTAACACTTGAAATTTCTACTCCTTTAATAGCATGGTCAACGTTTTTATATCTCTCCAAGCATGAAGAAGCGTATTTCTTTTAAATAACCCATTGTCTGCTCCTATACATGAATCCCTTGCTCCATTTGAACTATTTGACTGATTGTGATTCAAATCACAGAATGGTGACAAAACATCATAATGATCATCAGAGGATGCTGCTTGTCTCTAAGCAGTTCTATTGTGAGGAGGTTTTTGATGATTCTACCTCAGAACGCCCGAAAATAATGTGGCGTTATCGTAATTACTTTAGCGATAATATTGCCCTTGCTGAAAGAACATATGATAGCAACTCTCCAGCTGATTTGGACAGCGTCTCCCATGGTGACTATCAAGATTCCTTTGATGGTGATTCCGGAGAGACCCAAAGTGGAACCCGGCCCGACTCTAACAAAAGGCGCATCAATTTTGACCCTAGACGAGTTCTTGTAAGTCTTCTTCTCTGTAATGTATTTTCTTAATGAATTTGCTCGACTTCTATATCATGGATCAGAGTACATTGAGCTTAAACTACTTTTGATGAAATTAACTGTTATAGATACCGTAATAGGAGCCAAGAAGGATTCTAATTTTGCAGAAATTTGTGTTTCATTTCATGTCATTATCAAGAAATTACGTTTGCTCAAAAAACAGTATGTCCAGATTAGTATTCATACGGTAGAACATTTGGTTTACTATACTTTTTGAAATTCCATAAATAATGAGCTGAAATCAGCTGTCAACAGTATTATAATTGGAGAGAATTACATATAAGAAACAAACCAAATTTTAAAACACAAAAAACCCACCTTCAATAATTTTTATACAAATTAGGACACAAGCCTTAGGTCCACAACCAATACTCCCAGGTCTGATCCGATTTGTCATCTTAAATGACCAAAATACCCTCACTTTACAACCACAAAATATTTATGTAAAACAAATTTGATTCAACCCATCCCCCAACCTTCCCCTCTCCCCCCATTGTTTCTCTCCGCCGATCTACGAAGATGTTGACAAGCCCACACCCCCCAGCCCCGTCATTTCTTTACTGATCTACGAAGATGTTGACAAGGTCTTTGTCTTCGATGCCTCGACTATGCAGTTACTTTGACGACGATGACGTCACTATCATACCTCAACACCGCCACCTCTCTCTCTCTCCTGGTATATCTCTCACCATGATCTATTGTCTCCTGGATCACAAGCCGCTTCAGTGGGGCCGCGTAAAATTCTGATGATCATAATCTTTTTTTTTACTTTTTCTGTTGTGGAAGGATTGTGGTTAGTGTATGGTGGTGGATTGTGGTCGATGGGCGACAAGAGACTGAGGGGCGGTGTTGCTGCTATTGTTGTAGATCATCATGTATTGCTGCTACTGTTGTTGCAGATCGTCATGTCTTGCTGCTATTGTTGTTGCAGATCATCAGGTTTTGCTGCTACTACAGATCACTTGGTTCAGGTTTTGTTTCTACTGTTGTTCCAGATCGTCATGTCTGCTGCTACTGCTGATCATCATGTTTTGTGGCTACTGTAGATCATCAGGTTTTGGATGTGAAGAGTCATGCTACTATGTATTTGATAGTAGCAGAGGTTATTTTTTCAAAGTTGAATTAAGGTTAGGATTGTTGGGATTTTGGTAGTGATCTCATTTAAGTTCAACATTTGATCGAATGAGTTGTGATAATGAGTGTTGCTCATTTAAGTTCACCAGTAGCAGACCAACAGTTGGTATTCAGTCGGTAGTAGTAGCAGAAGAATATGTAATCGCTAGCATTAGAGTTGGCAGTAGCAGCGCGCTAGCATCAAGATCTGGTAGTAGTAGTGCAACAGCAGCAGAGTCCGGCAGTAGCAATGCGACAACATCAAATAATTGCCAGAAAAAATTGGACTAGTGCTGACAGCAGCACATTTCGACTCGATAGTAACATCTTTAAACTCTGCAATAGCAGCGCGCCACGTCAGCATTAAAGAATTGCTAGAAAAATTACAATATCGCTGACAGTAACACCATTCAACTCGGGCAGTAGCACATTTCAACTCAAACTGTATCACCCTTCAACTCGGCATGTATTGAAGGGTAGTTTGGTAAAATATATACATGTGGATATCAATTTGTCCTAATTTATTAATATTTTTCATTAAATGTGTAAGATAATGTATAAAGGATGTACTTGTAAACTAAAATTTGGTTGGCAACTAAAATGTAATTTTCTATTATAATTGGGGGATCATTTGTACTTGCACATTTGGAAAGACTTCCTTGTATAGTTATTTGAATAATGATGGGGAAGTGGCTTCTACATTTTATAGCTTATGATGATAAAATCATCACTCTGCTTGTTCGTATTATAGATGAACTCCAATGTTGGTGCACCGGCAGATCCTTTTGAAGATATATTTGGTTATCAATCACCAAAGGAGGAAATTCAGCTTCCAGACACCTCTAGTGTTTCCCCAAAAGCACAGGCTCGTAACCGTAGACGATCTCACCGCAAGCGTCGTGCGCACCACAAGGAAGACTTGTCAAACCTACAACATATGTAGCTGAGTTGAATATGATAGACCTTTGGCGAAGATCACTGCGTCGAACTCTGATTTATTTTATCCAATGTTTTATGAGCTTGAAAGCCATTGTCAGTCACTTTCTGCTGCTGTGAAATTATTGATGCATCAATGGTTGGCTTACATTGAAGCTCTTACTACAAGTGCTTCAATAAGATTACTGGAAAGCTAGTATTGTGATTATATTGCAGCCATAACCTATTTCATGGTCACCAAAGTCCTCAATAGGACACAAATCATCTAATTTCTGTGTTTTAATCATTTCTTCTTCTTTTTTTATGATTTGAAGGGGAAAAAAGGAACAAATCCAAACATGTTCAGTGGTGTGTAATTGTGTTGGTTTGTCTTGTCACACACCACCAAGCATTTGCAATGAAAGGAGCAGCAACCAGTGTCTGGCGTCAGGACATCACACGGGTTTGGACCGGACAAAAGTTTTAAGCCAAACTTTGTATAGATAACCCCACCATGAAGTATGATTGTTGCTTTAGTAGTTAACGATGTAACTCCGCCCTCTTCCCAGAAGAGTCACGGAACCTTCATCTTCTGGCTTCTTTTGTAGCTGTATAGAAGATACAAGAGATACAATATCAATACGAAATTGGACACGGCTGGTTAAAATTAGGAGGGCAAGGGTGTTGTTAGTGAAACTACAACAAGCGGCACTTTCATTTTTAAGGTATTAGTATTCGAGGTGCTCTATTGCTCTAACTTTTTTTTCTTCTTTTTTTTGATGCGGAAGAACTATTACAAAGCAAAATCTATAAAACAACCTGCTCCGAAGAGATCAAAAGTGATGTTCAACCTACAGCAGGGGAAGTCTGAATCCCAAAAACTAGGCCTCACGCAATGGTGACCGAGGTTGGCAAGAGCCACCTCCGACATATCGTAAATGCTCTTAACTTTACATGAGAAAACCTTACTTGAAAAAACATATGCAGTTTGTTAAATAGGCATCAACTGATAGAAATCTTTCTATCATGTACATATCGATGAGCCTATTCTGATGGTACATGACACATGAGGAACTATTCTCTTTGCAAAGCCGTTTTTTGGTGACGTTCGGTAACGTTTTCATACATTTATTTTCATTTTGAAAATGAAAATGAGATTAAAATGCATGTATTTGGTGAAATATTTTTGAAAATGTTGAAAATGAAAAATAAAAATATTTTCAACTTTTATAAGAAAAAATGATAACGTCAATTTGACGTTTTTACTTTTTCATTTTCCACGTTTAGAAAATATAAAAAATATTTTTCACAATAATTATCGAATGCATTTCCAAAATAGAAAATAACAATCTCATTTTCACATTTTTGTTCTTAAAAATCTTTTTTGAAAATCTTTTTCAAAAACGATACCGAACAACCTCTTAGTTTTCAACTTGTATACTGAAGAGTAAAACGACTTTAGAATTAAGATGGAACAAATATGTTGATTCTATTAGTAATGATTTTGTGATAATTTGAAGTTTCAGGTACTCATATGGTTATATTTACTTAGTTGAGTTAGATTTTATATCTATATATTTTCTATTTATTTAGCTTATTTTGTATTACATCTTGATATTTTTATGAATCTTGTTGTGTAAACATGCATTCGAGGGGTATGACCGGCTTACTACGTCTGCATGTCTAGGTGTATCATTCTTTCTAATCTATAATATTGCTCTCGCACCGTCAAATATTTTTTTCTTGTGATGAAAAGTCAAGTCCTATCCGATTTTAATTCCTGAATCCGTCACTGGTACTAGCTATTGAGGTTAAGTTTGTGTTTTCATATACATCTTCCCTCACGTGACCCTTTTTTGCCCAGCAGAAGCCGGGTTTACCTCTAGGTCCGCCACGGCTATATAATCCATATATATCTAGCCATCTAATGATGTGGGAGCTCGATGAAACCGGTATTCTTTTCTCTTTGTGCTGCTTCGCTAGGAAAAGCCTTAACGTACACGCTTTTCCTGAAATTATTTATATTTGTAGTCATGTTTTTCAATGTTTTGGAAGTTGTTGAATCATAGTTCCTGACGAAGGATGTGGGAGCTCGATAAAACGTCTCGGCAGGTTGAATATTAGAGACAATGATGAGAGATTGGTATATTATTGTATATCTTGACGTGTGTAAACTCTGAGACCATCATGACCATAATGAATCAATTGTGTTTGGGTATCAGATACTGACCAGTTTTTCACATGAAGAGGGGAGCACGTGCTTTGCACGGAGCTGATGGTTGGTGTGTTTTGCCTGTCTGCTACTGGTTAGTATCTGCTTTTGTGTATATCGTCTGATTTAAGGTTTCACTTCATACAATGACAACAATATAATAAATACATATTTGGAAATTGAAAAAGTTTCTTAGTCTGTTATGTCGTATTGTGAATACAATGACAACAATATAATAAATACATATTTGGAAATTGAAAAAGTTTGTTAATGCTCAAGTAGTCGATCTGGTATCCGATTTTAACAAAAGCTAATGATATCTTTTAGATCGATATGTTACCTACGTACTTACGTTGGTACAGGTTTCAATGAGCCCCCTTAGTTTCCGATGTTTTTGAGAAACAAAACTTTAATATCTCACGTTTAGAAAACTTCAAAACAGTACCTCACGTTTTATCTCGATTTAAATTTGATATCTAACACCGATAGCTCTATTAAAACCGCTAATGGTGACCATTTTTATCCACTAAATTACCAGTTTATCCTTGATTTTCTATTTTTGTTGTTATTTTCAAATAATAAAATAATCAAAAGAAATCTATATTACTTTTAAATTCTTTTTAATTTCAGCGAACAAAACCCGAGCTTGGCCAATTGTGACTTGAGGAAGGTTGGCCTTGGTGATAATGAGAAAAGTCAGAACCTTACCAAAACCTTACCAAGCCAGCAATAGTTGAGATGATTTTTTTTGTGAGCTTGGCCAATTGCGACTTGAGGAAGGTTGGCCTTGGTGATAATGAGAAAAGTCAGAACCTTACCAAGCCAGCAATAGTTAAGATGATTTTTTTTCTTTATAATTGTAGAGATTAATCATAGTTGGTTGCTTATAGTTGATTAATCATAGTTGGTATGCTGGTGTCCAATCGAAACGAGAGAGAGAGAGGAAAAAAATATTTTCAAACAAAATAAAATATGAAAAATACAAATGTAGCCTTTACTTAACAATTGTTTTAACGAAGCTAACAGTTCTAGATACCAAAGTTAAGTCGATATAAGAACGTGAGATACTGTTTTGAACTTTTTTAAACGTGGGATACCAAACCTTTGCTTCTCAGAAAGGTGGGACACTGTTTTAATCATTTTTTCTTCTTTTAAAGGAACAAAATCAAAACCAATTAGCTGACTTGGCCGGTCCAGCGAAAAAGTGCTAAGAACACTCATATTAACGTCGATGGAACTGACAGCTCACCAACCCAAAACTCATTGTTAAATAGCGACAAGCATGACTCGTAGTTACCATCGTAAAGATACTGTCCTAATTAATTAAACCACCCCTTAAGGTGTTGGATTTTTATCACAACCTTATTTAAATTAGGTCTGATGAACCACTTATACATTATATTTTATTTGTGACTTTTTTATATGAGATCTCTCATCTCCAACACGCTCCCTCACGTGCAATCTAATATTTTAGGTTTACACGTGAAACATATCAACAAACCAAGACAATTCCCCACATTGGGAAAAAGCAAACCAAAGCCGGCCTCTATTGGATGCTTAGTGAAAATCTAATCTGAATTCTTTCCATGGCAACAAAATGAACTCAGCAACAAGGGGACCAAAATTTTGGACCATTACAGTTTAGAGCCGCAACTGGAAAGGGATGTAAAAAGCGAGGTACGTGGATCATCATTACATGTATATTGTCTCAACTTAAAAACCTGTTAATGTGTTGAATTTCAATTACTAAAGACCTCATTACAAGTGAGTATGATGCACCCACTTATAAGTGATATTTTATTTGTTACTAAATAGATGTGAGATCTTTCCTCTCCAACACCGACCAATCACTACCGATCAACCCATCAACAAAGTCACCACCAATAACAAAGCCAGTCAGCCACTACCCGGTTGTCTCCCCATCAGCTATATTTGGTTCACCGCCGTCCAAACACAAAAAGGATCTTGACAACATGGACCTCATCAAACTCCAATTTAATAAATCTTTCAAGAATGTGTCGGTGAGTTGTGGTTTGGTTGGTTAAGTTGTTTAACAAACAACGTTGAGGTCATGAGTTCAAGCCTCACTAGACATATGTATGGTATGCGAGTCATTAATAAAAATAATAAAAAAAATCTTCCAAGAACTTCATTATACCCCCTAAACCTCATCCGCACTTCCAGCCCCACTCACAATCTCGAGCGCAAAACCATAACTAGAATCAGCACCACCATCCGGTCTAGCCCAAGCTCCAAGCACTGAGAAACCTCTAGCACCATCAGGACATCCCAAGGTTTTAAAAATTGAAATTTTCGTCGAAATTTCATTTTTTTTGACCTTCGAAATATCTTTCACATTCCAAACATTTGTCGTCTGAAATTTACGAAATTTTCCGATATTTCCTAATATTTTCTGAAAATTTCCAATTTTTTTTTATATTTTTTTGCCCAAATTTTCTAATCCTCAAGTTAAAATTCAAACAATTACTTTAATTCATACCCTTACTTTAATCTCTTATATTTTTTGCCCAAAAGTTTATAACTCACCATATACCCTTACGGTGAAAATCTGGCAATGCCTTCTCCAATATATTCCATATATGTCATATGAGGTGCAATCAAATAATAAATCGTGGTCACAGTCTGAAGTACAATCTTCCAATGATTATGGTTATGGCCAAGGTCGAGCGATGCCCAATGCCTACTACAACTCCCGGTATGAAAACTGACGGTGAGTCTCCCTTGACCAGTATGATTGACATATAAGTCAATGCATGCAAAACTATAAAGGTGAGGTATCATTTAATGATTATTCTTCACAATACACTGAAGGCGCCACAAAGAGAGATGATAAATATAACGAAAATTTTGTACCTCATAGATCTTCTACGTTGTTTTAAAGTACTTATTTAACAGTTTAGCACTTACTTTTCACTTTAAATTACTACAACTCCATATAGATCAATATTTATTCAAGGTTTTCTTTTCAAATATAGTAAATAAACATCTTTTAAAATTTCATTTAAATTTTTCGTGCTTTTCTTCAAATTTTCGTCAATTTTTTACTGCTATCGATATTTTCTCAAAATTTCTGTCGAAATATCTATTTTTCAGAATGTCGATATTTCCTTAATTGTCGAAATTTAAGACCTTGGGATATCCAACCTGGATTAAGACCTTAGATCCAAGTGCCCGAGCTGAAACAAACACAATGCGTACCATTACTCCTTTGCAGACCTGAAGTCCTTGAATGATGATAGAGTAAGAATATGCACCAGATGAAAAATCAAGATTGAAGGAATGGACGTACCCTTAAAATCATGAGTAAATTCCAGCGCCGGTACCTAAATTCTTGTGACACAGTCAAAGTGATACCCAAACTTACAAAACTACTAATGTGGTACCCAAACTACATTTTTGATACCAACGAAAGACCTGAGGTCATTTTCTGTCACGGTGCCTTTTGTTTGATGACGTTTCTCGTATGAGACTCATCAAAAATATTTCTTGTCAGTAGATAACCACATCAGTAGTACCTTAACTCTTTTAGAATGATCAATGTGATAGCCAGAATGAAAACCCAAGTTTTTATGTTCAAATTAGGAGGGAAAGTGGATCCGCAAGATTTAATTTTGAATATTTTGGAATGAAATGAGATCTAGGAAAGACAAAAGGTTATTTTTCATCGACGATTTAGAGTTTAGAGACTTTTTGTCAAGAGTTTAGTGTTTAGAATTTAGATGACTTTTAGAATTTTTCTGGATCACATTTCCTTCAAGGGTTTAGGGTTTAGAGATTTTTGTTGAGAGTTTAGAGTTTAGATGACATTTAAGTTTGTGTTTGAATATGAAAAATCTGGTCTGGGTTTCATTTTGGGTACCACATTGATAGTTTCATAAGTTAAAGTATCACTTTGATCGTGTCACAACAATTTAAATAATTAAAAACTCTAAAATCGTGGGTAACGATATCCTAACTCTCTGCACACCCTTGACGCATAAAGAAAATGCAAAAATAAAGAAAAACAATAAATGGCTCAAAATCGTAAAATGGCTAGAATTGCAATATTTGGATTGACAAGGTGCATTCTTATAATATGGGCGACAATCTCCCCATTCTTTCGCTGCGGATCAATTCCTCTCAGCAAGAAGAATTCCCCTAATCAAAATTTCTAGGGTTCCCAATCCTTCATGATTCTCCGTCCAATAAAAACAAGCCAATCACGATTTTGATTCCCACCCGACTTTTCAGAGCGTCTTTGCTACTGCCATTAATCTATTTCTCTATCTCTCTCCAAAGCCATGAAGGTCCATCCCATCCGGCGCAACATCTCCATCCAATACCACCCACTCTCCGAAGCTCAGGCTCTTCTGGGTCTGACCCACACCCACAAGAAGCTCCGCCGCCTCCCCCACGTCTTCAGCCGCGTCCTCGAGCTCCCCTTCCGCTCCGACGCCGACGTCTTGATTGAGGACAACCCTGACTGCTTCCGCTTCGTCGCCGAGACCGAGAGTGTTTTCGGCCACGATGTCAGGGCCCACACGGTGGAGATTCACCCGGGCGTCACTAAGATTGTGGTCCGGGATGCGGCGGAGCTCACGTTGGATGAGCTGGAGCTTGATATGTGGAGGTTCCGGCTGCCGGAGACCACTCGGCCGGAGCTGGCCAGGGCGGTTTTCGTGGACGGTGAGCTGATTGTGACGGTGCCGAAGATTGAAGGAGGAGGTTTCAGAGGAGGTATGGGAAATCGGCTCGTGCTTGTACAGTGATAATAAGTTTAATTTATGCTGCTTTTTTATTAATTTTAATTTTCTGGTGAGTTGTTCTGATCGAGCTGGATCTAGTACTCGATTTAGATTTCGAGGGCTCTTGGAACTAGTTGTTGTATGCTGCTTTTATTCAATGAAGGATTGTTGGCTTTGATAATCATGGGCCTTGTTTTGATTTAGCTTAGCTGATTGGGTGGTGTCTTATTTGTATGTGATCACAATGTTCATGCTCGGTTTTTTAGAATGGTTTTGAGTTTCGATACCAGGGTTAGCTCAATATTTAGGCGTGAGTGAGATCTGATGAGTGTAGTTTGTTTGTATCTTGTTCTAGGCAATGTGGTTGGTAATTTTTTGTTACTTATGTGAATGCTGTGTGCAATATGGCTCAAAAGACAACCGTTAGAGGTTGTTCATTCACCTAATTGCAGACCATACAGATTCCTTCATAATTTATCATATACTCCGTTCTTTTCAGTCTAAATAGTCTAGAACTTAACTATTTATCACCATATTTCAAGTAATCATTCTGGCATTGGCTGAGGTATTAATATGTAGTCTTTTTGCAGCAGTTTAGTTCTTTTATCCAGTGATTGAGATTCTGCTCTTCAGTTGACTCTATATCTTGCCTTGAACCCCTAATCAAAACCAAGTTCAATATATTCGGTGGAAGTAAAAATCTTCCGAGCTTGTTCCAACACCAAGAATCAATTCCTACGTGATTACGGAAATACGATATTTGATGGCCAAGTTCCACCTGGGCGTATGGATGATACATTTAGGGGTCTTGATATGGTTTTCTTTTCAGCCTTATTATCCATATACGTACAATTTCATAGGTCAGTGGGTATTTTTTTCCTTTCAATTTCAGCAAGAAAATGGTCGTCTCTTAGCACTTCAAAGTCTAATATTTTGTAACAATACAGCTCTACATTATCCTTTGTGTTCTGCTGGTCAATGTTGTGTTAGGGATCTCTCGTTATCCTTCCCTGTTGTATATGTGGGAGACTGGTACTGGGAATTTCCCTGCTGATCATTCTTGTTGCGTCTGATTTTCCTGCTTATTATTGCGTCCTTGAACATTTAACTTGCTCAGAAGAAAATCGTTAAGATGTGCTACCCTCTATAATTTTTCCATAGATGGACAGATTGCTGCCAGACTGGGGCATAGGAGTTCAAAACTGGATTTGAGATAAAAAGCTCAGACATCCGGAAAGTTGTTTTATGCAGGTTTACATGTCTGTCATAAGGATTTAGATCTTTGCTCTGTAAATTCATAACTGGTTTTGCCCCCAAGAGTAGAAACAATTCCGCATTCACTCATCACTTCCCGTCTCAGACAAGAAGGCAAAAAATCATCAATGATTATTGACTTTTGACATATTTGACACTTTACTCTGACATTTCGAAAAATCAACTTTACTCACTCACTTTATACATCGTCTGTCATTTAACTCACTTTGTTTATTTAAATTGTTAGAAATTGTCACATGACCTATCACGTCAGTTATTAGAGGGGTATAACTGTCTAATTCATTCTTGCTCAATATTCTATAGAATTCTCTCTAAAATGAGTCAAATTTTGCCTAAGATTGGGTTTTTGTTATCAAAATTGATGTTAAGTTTCATACATGATTGATGACTGATATAAGCGTATAACATGTATGTATTTCATCTAAGCTTTGTTAACTTTTAAGCTTCAACAAAAAAAATTGGGTTTATATGACAGTTTATTATCATATAGTTTGTGATCTTTTGTTTGTCTACTTGTTTCCAGCATCTTTTATTGTCATAAATGGATTATAACTTCATGACAATAGCACATATATGGAGGGAAAACTTAATTAGTTGGGAAAATTTCACTCGTTTTAAAGAGAATTCTGTAGAATATTGAGCAAGGGCGAAGTTGGACAGTTATACCTCTCTAATAACTGCACGTGATAGGTCATGTGACAATTTCTAACAGTTTAAATAAACAGAATGAGTTAAGTGACAGACGGTGTATAAAGTGAATAAGTAAAGTTGGTTTGCCCACACAAGAATGACTATGCTGATGCAGTTGAGAATCAAATTAGAGGGCCAAAGTGAATTTTAATACAGACGCATGCCTTTTAAGACAGACCAGTAGTACATCACACATACGGGAAGCCATTTTTTTGGAAAAACATGATTTTGAAACCGTAACAGAAATGGCTGAAAGAGACATTGGTTCGTTGCCTATGTGAATCGGAATATACCGGAGGGAAGACATGAAATCGGAAAGTTGAGTATCATTAAGACCTACAGGAAATCGGAAACTGAAACTTCATTTCCCTCCCTGATTGTCAATTACCAGCTTTTGCCCCATTTACTTTTCTCTTGGTATATTAGAGAGGATGATCTAAATCCGAACACAACGTTTCATTCCTCCTCACGACTTGAATCCTAATAGCCTTTGTTCCACTAGTTTATACAATCTGGTAACCTAGAGATGATTGACTTGTCTTTTTATTGTGCACCCTGTTGACAGCAACTTTATGGAAGACTTACACCAATCTGTTTCAGCAGTTCCAAGCTTCTTGAAACGTGTTTGGCGAATTTCTTAGCTGATTAAATTTTAGGTCATTCAATTTTAGCTATTAAGCCTTCCCCATTGCCTCCTGCTGCTTACCCCTGCCATCCACCTTGACCATTTTGAAGGCGGGTGTTCTAGAGGGTTTTCTTTGTAATTTTGTCTTTCTTATCAAAAAAATCCTGATGGCATCATCACGTTTATAAGATTTGCTAGTTATGTTAAACGAATAAAATAAATAAACAATGAAATTACTGGAGAAGCTAGAAACTAATGCATTTCTATCTCAAGGTACTGTTCCTGCATTTTTTTGTATATATGTACGGGAAACATACATGTACCTACTTTCTAATCAAATTAAAGAAAAACTAATTCCGCAAGTCTAGCCAGATACAATTGGAGAGTACAACTTCCTGTTCCAAACTTTACTATAATTGACAAAATTTCTAACTTCCCAGTCAGGCAGCAACTCACCTAGATTAAAAAACAGACAAGAAACAAAGAACATTCCTAAAAAAACAAAGAACAAAGAAAGCACTACTGCTCAACAAACTGGAAAGATGCATACAACACAGCTGCCAGATGCTTTGAACCGAGAAGCATTTACGAGATGATGTTTGATGCATACTTTCCTTAGAAACCCAATGATAGCAGATGGAAGAAACCACAAAATTCTTACACTCCTTGACTGCATTCAGTTAGTCTTCCCAATCCCTCGGTCCATTTCTCGCAGTTTCTTGAGTTGACAACTAAGGATACAAACCACTGAGGAGCTCACAATAACCATCCCTTTCTCTTGCCTGCTCGGGCATGAAATTCCATCACCATGCAGTGGCTCATTCTACCAAACACAGTTATGCATATATAGCTCGGATAAGGGTGCCGATATAGTTGCAAGAAAATTACAAGGTTTCAATTCAAACGATGAGGTTAAGGGCTGAAAGTCCGGAAAAAGTGATGAGTTTCATAACCAGAACAAGAATTAACTTCATTCCTCAACTTCAAAATTGAAGTGCTTCATCAGGGTAGTTCTGGAAGTCTTTCCAAATCCAGAGGCTACCTGCTCCATCTCCTTGAGATTTGTGATTTCCGTTTTAATCTGCTTCACCCTGCTCAATACATTATTGAGTAAAGCATCAGGGTTGGTAGATGTGCGACGTGCTAGATCAGACTTCTCTTTCTCCAGCTGCTGATACAGATTACAAATATAGTTCTTCTGTGCAAGAAGTTTTTCCTCAACCACCTTATATTCAGACTCTTGTGAGTTCTTTAGTGCATGCAGAACCTGATCAATGTCTTCTGCAAGTTTTTGAGATTCAGAGCGATAATCAAAAGATGCAGACAGCAAATCTGAGCTTGGTTTACCGTTCAAGGGCTTCTGGTAAGTTGTCACTTCCATAGCAGTACTTTCATGATGAAAGCCATCTGTATTTTAAACGAAAGCGGTCAATGAAGAGGGGAATAAAATGGTCAGACGAATACTGTACTATTAAAATAGATCCTTGGTGCCCATTCCTAACAATACTAGTTCTCATCAAAACATAATTATTTCATTTTATGGGGTGGAGTGGTGGTTACCGGTGGAAATAGCTGACAAATTACCTTCCTGCTTCCAAATATCTTCAACAGAAGTCCCGTATTTGAGCTGGTAAATGTAGGAAATGGTTATACTACTGGTCAGTAACTATAAAAGGACAACGATAAACAACTTAAAAGTAATAATTTTACCTTTGCAATAGCCACTTCAATACGTTTGAGCAACTCCTTAGCAATGGTTTTCTCAGAACTGCGCAAGATGCAGATACCAATATTTAAGATCTTTTCAATGTTGTCCCGAGAATCAACGGATTCACATGTGTGTAAAAGCCTCATCACATGTGGAACCAGATCTGTCCTTGCATCACAGCGCCGGCAATAGTACTCAGAATCTAATGCAATGCTTCCTCCTACAGTGCCAGCCATGTAGCATCGAAGAGCACAATCAATGTGAGCAGCATGCCCACATATCACAGCATCACCAGTCAGTGCTTCACATCTGATGTAATCATAGCCTCCGTAGGAGAAATTTATAGTCTTCGAACAAAGAATGCAGCAGCAATCTCGACAGAACTTAGCTTCAGTGCAGCAAATATCACACTCCATGAATGTTAAGGGTGGGTTTTCTGCTTTGTCCAACAAACTGATGCACGACTTATTTCTGGCGTTACAGCATAGGCCATCAGACTGAGAATCAGACTCTTCCATTTCCACACAAGGTGGAATAGGTTGACCAGCTGGAACATGCTTCAGCTTTATAGCACCTGTATATACCCCACAGAAACAAAGGGCACAGTCAGATGATTATAACCATTTTCAATGCCAAACCATTATGTGAGGCCATTTAAGATATCAAGTTGGTGGTTGTTCTTAAAAGAACTGAGAAATATTATAATCAACATATTAGATGTCTATCAGTAAACTTATTATTAAAAAGAAAAAGAGCATTTTTCAGATTAACATTTCATTATGACAGTTGAGAGTTGCTGCGCATAAGCATCATATGAGACTGCATAAAAATACCAAGGATCACATTTTTGGAATTAGGAAGAACCTGTGTACCTATACATAGACCATTAGTTTTTCCAAAACTGACAACAGATAAAACCACATAGTACAGGAATGTAACGCACTTATAAAAAAAAAATAGTCACACACACGTGTCTTGTATATATAATGTAACATGTAACAACACTATGCTCCATTTTGTTGAAGAACATGGGATTAGTGTCTTGGTTCAAGAAGACAACAGCAAAAAAAATCAAAAAGAGATAAGTGTCTTGGTTCACGAAGACCAGCAAAAAAATCAAAAAGAAAGAAAAGGATAGCGAAGGTAACAATTAATAATCATTTCAAAGACAAACACGGAGGTGTGCCTACTCATCTATACAAAATTGCCAAAGAAATACGAATAAGAACTAAAGATGTAAAAGCACAAAACATGAGAAAGAAAAGACATGGCTGACCATTTGCTAACAGTGACATTTCCGCTGGAATCTTCCAAGAAAATGATGCAAAAAAATCTTTGAGGTCTGTACCAGGAAATGATGCTCGCATATATCGTTCAACTGAAGCCTTGCTTGCAAAACTAATTTTCCTACCGGTAGTATTCCGGGCCGCAAAACGGCCAAGACTCTTTGGAAGATAAAGGTACCTATCTTGAAAGTGTCCAGATCCAGAAACTCGCTTTCCCACTTTCCACCGCCAAGTATCACCAGGATTAGGCCAATTAATAGGAGCATAAGGCAAACCTTCACCAGACTCATCAGGCGCAACACGTCTAAGAGACAGGTCATTTTCATTTGTCCTAGGTGTGCTTCCATCGCTTTCCTCATGAATGTCAATCTCCATCAAAGATTTTTCAGCAAATGATTGGATGCGGGTAGTTCAAATTGTACCTACAACAAAATATTTTGATTTCAATGTAACTTTACAATGGAAGTACATTGATAAAAGTATACACCAATCATTCATTCTACTCTGAAAATTGATCTACTTGATATTGGATAAGTACATAATGGCATCAATCTTGAACCCAATTATTATTGCAGCAACATGGATGGGCCGAAGTTTAGAGCACAGCATGATTAATAGAGATGATGGCTAGGAAAATTTTTCATTATTGCATGAAAAAGAAAAATTAAATCAATCCTCAGCTTTCAAAGTTCCTCCTTGTTTCCCCTCCAAAATGAGGGGTGTGGAATCGACAAAGCCCTCAGCTGATACTACATGATTCAGAAAATCACAACACTAAAAATAAAGACTCATCTTGGAATCCATACCTTCAATCCAGATCGCAATAACCTTCAAAAACACCCGAAATTCAAATTAGGCACTTTTGAATTGGCTTCGGTGATGGTGGTCTGGGAAAGAAAAAGATTTGTTAAAGATCATTCCGGTCCTCCATTTCAAATTAAAACTCACCCAAATATATACCTCAGAAGAACAATTGTACTGACAACTCAGAGAGATTCGGTTTTCTGATTCCGGCAAAAGACCTGTGAGAGAGACTCAAATTCATATGGACCGGAAGTCGTTACCGTTAAAATGCGACGAGAGTCAACGATGAGAGGTGGCGGCGAGAAGAAGTGATCATCTTCTCCAGAATTCTACCCTGTCAACAGGTTCCGTGTAAATGAATCGGATCTGGACCGCATACATGCATATCTACATCCGTATCTGTAATAGAAACTTTAAATTCGAATCTGACCTGTTATTCTTCAGATCTTTAATTGCTCGATCTAAATTTAGATCTGGTGAGTTAACGGATACCCGATCCGTTAATCAGATTTATTTATAATAATAAATATATCAAATTTTAATAATAATTTTATAGTTTTTTCATAAAATATTGATGACATTAATTATATAAGAAAATAAATGTTTACATCAAAAGTTAAATTACATGACTAAAATATTCTTTAACGGTACACTAATATAATTAAAATATTTGACCTCTAATATTTTTTAGCATATATACATATAGACATTAACAACCTTCAACTTCATCAAAACATACTTTATAGACCATTTAAATATGAATGTTTAGATTATCTTGATAATTATCTTATTATTTAATATTTATTAATAATATTATATTTATACAAATATTATTGAACTATTTTTAAACGGATCCGGGTCCTTAACGGATCGGATCAACCTAGATTCGGATCCGATCCGTTTAGTAAACAGGTTAACGGATCTGAGTCCTTAATTGATCAACGGGTCAAATTTTCGATCCAAACTCGTTTAAAAGCCACGGATCCGGAACGGGTCTGGATAAGATCTGGTTCATTTACAGGTCTAATTAAGGACATTCTTATTGATGACTAGTTACGAATTTTTTTCGTTTCACCTTATACTGTCTAGTTTGTAGATATATATGAGTAGATCATCTCTACAAATTTTCATATAAGTTGAAAATCGTTAAGGCATTCATAAATGTGATTTACCGATTATAAACTTGAACGGTTCTTGTTTGACATATTTGGACCATCTATTGATTTGATATATTTTGATGCTTTAACGATCACCAATTTGATTGAAAAATTGTAGAAGTGATCTACTTATATAGACCTATAAACTGAACGATTTAGATGAAAAATGTAATTAAAAAGTGGATGTAATAAACCATTAAGGAGAAAGTCTTCAACTAATCCTCAACAAGAATGTCCTCAATAGATCTCTTCCCCTCAATACATATGCTTTCCTTCCAAGTTTCCATTTGATTTTCCTCCAAACCCAGATCCCTAGTTCTATTGCATCCCAAGCCAAATTAGATTTCTGATCTGATTTTTTTTATAATTAATCCTATATTTTAGGATGTCCTTATCCTCAATCAATTCCAACCCAACTGAATAAAATCAGATTTTCTTCATTTGATAAAGGTCAGATTTTTGTTGATAATTTGAGATCAACCATGTTTGTCATAGAAAGGAGAATTTGGATTTGATTGGATAGATTAGACCTATCATTTGGCTCTTCGGCCCTAGCTCGTCTTAAAACCCGCCCTACCCGGCCCTCCATTAGGGCGGGTCGGCCCTAGCCCATCTTAAATAGGGTAGGGTAAGAGTTGAGCAAATGAAACCCGACCCTACCCTACGGCCCTACCCTATTGAACCCTTAAGGGCCAATCCCTACCCGGCCCTATAAGGCCCGCCCTTTCGGCTCTAATTATTACATATTTTTTCTATTTATTTTAATATGTCTCTTATTTTTTAAATCAATACAACTAATCTTCTTTCATTAATTGGTTTTGTAAGCTTTATTTCCTATTACTCTGTTAAATAACGACTGAATTTTGATGATTTAGAGAGATTATTCATGAGATATATGAATATATAACTACGAAAGTTAATATTTATAGATAGATATATGTCATAAGTTAAGTATAATATATATGCATATATGTTAAATATGACTAGAAAATAGAGTGTATTACATATAAGTGATTTAATTATCTATATAAATCTTTAGATAAAAAATGAAAACTAGCTCATTCAAACCATGTTGAACCCTATTCGAAGGACCGGCCCTACCCGGCCCTTTAAGCCCTAATGAAATGGGCTTTTAGGACGGGTAAGGGTTTACATATTCAAGCTTCGACCCTACCCTACGCGGCTCTAAGTTTTGTTGACTAAGTCAAAGCCCTACCTGATCTTACCCTAAGCCCTAAAATTTAGGATCGGACCGGGCTAGATGATGAGGCCTAGGATAGATGATAGATTAGGCTTAATTTGTTGAAGATTTTGTGATTTATTAGTTCAATTAGATCATAATTTTGTTGATATGAAATTCGAATCAAAATTTGAAATTGGTGATTAATCTACTGCATTCGCTCAATTTCTCATAAAATGAAGGATTATGGTTTATTTGATGTGGATCTGTTCACTTTTTTAATTTTGTATGTGGTTTATATTGGAACAACAGGAACTTTTCATATCAAGCTTCTGGCCAATTTGGTGTGAACATAATAAGGTTCTTTGGCACCATGTTTCTTTCTCTGCTAGTTTTTTAGCTCAATGGGTGGTGCAAGTTGTGGGGGAGTATAAGCAAGTTCATGAGAAGCCTCCTTCGAGGCAGAGAGTAAGGATGAAGTGGGAATGTCCACCAAGTGGGAGACATAAAATAAACATAGATGGGTCTTATATCCAGATGGTGGTACAAAATTTCATCGGCTAAAATTTAAAATTTTAATCGGAAAATTTGAAAATTTGCGGTTACTTTAGCCAACGAAATATATTATTTCGTCGGCTAAAGTGTCTTTTATACCACTGGTTGCGTCTCATCGATTTAAAATTATTTTCAGTTGAAGGTCTGACCAAAATACATAATTTAGATAGTCAAATAACCATTTCCGTGCATTTAAGGGTTTGACTTACGAGATTGACCGTCCAAATAGAGCCCATAACGTTGTCGGATCTAGATGAATTTTTTTCCATACAAATATTTCAACATAATGATCATATCTGACGGTCGGATTTTTGTTTGTGAATTTTGATGATCGGAATCACAACATGCCTACTAATGTTGTATAACTTGTTTACTATGTTAAGTAAATGTTTCGTTTCAGAAACAAACTATATGTAGAACCTTCAAACGAAAAAAGTCGTGAAATAAGATATGACCGGAATGGAGAAATATGTCACGGTTGAAACATCAAGTAATTCCGGTAAAGTCTCGGTGTCGATAGTTGTGGCCAATGCAATTTTTCATTCTTTCTCCCTAGAGGTAGCCCTATCTCCGGTGGTTATTTTCATAAGATTTTTATACCACTGGTTGTGTCTCATCAATTTGAAACTATTTTCAGTTGAAGGTCCGGGCATAATTGTGAGACCCCGCACATTCTTATCGCGGTTAATGATGAGTTACTGAGGTTTAAGTCGCACTCGGTAACTTCACGAGTGAACGACCACGTTCATTTTCGAGTTTTTCTAAATTCTTCAAATCCCTCATTTAAGGACTCGATGTCATAGTACGTGTTGACACGAGTCTTCCAGTATTTTCAAAATATTTTTCGGAGTTTCCGTTTATTTTCTACGAATTTCTAAAGTTTATGGTAATTTTTAATTACCTTTTCGGTAAAACAGTTTTACCATTTAACTATTTACTTTTTACCCTTCATTAAATCTAGAACGTTGGATCTTTTCCAGATTGAATCTCAGCCGTTCAATTCTTTATAAATAGATAAGGGAGGTTTGACTCGGTCAAAGCCTCCCAACTCGAGCTTTCGTCTCTGACGAGCTCTACAGCGACGCTCTGCCGCCTCCAGCCACCGATCGACGGCGCACCACCCTTAAAACATTCCCCTCTTTCTCCTCTATCTATCCTTATCCTCGAAACCTCCAGCCGTCCACCGAGAAGAGAGATCGAGCTCCACTAGCACGGCGGTCAACGACGAAATTCTGGTGTTCCAGGCGGCGATTCGACGAACTAAGGTCAGATTCTTGCTCCTCTCCTTCTTCTCTTCCTTCCTATGCCCTGGATTGAACAGATTATGCCCTAATTCAAAAATCTATCTTTCTCTGTTTTTCTGCAATTTCTAGGTTTTCTGTCCCTTTCTCCGATGACAACTTCTTGAGGACTTTGGGTTGCTTTTTGAGCTCTAGGAGGCTTGGTTCGTCAACCCTAGCAGCTGGGAAGTTCTCTTTCCTCCTAGCTTGATTTCTTCAAGGTTTGTGTTTTTCTGGGATTTTGGTTGTTTCGATAGTTTAAGGGTTTCTGAGTTGTTTTGGTAAATCTGTTGTGTTGTGGAGGAGTTGCTAGAGCTGATAGAGGGAGTCTAGATGGAGACAAGCAGCTGGGAGGCTGCTGTCAAGTTTAGTGGGTTTGATTTCGGAGAACACAGAGGGTAAGGTTTGATCCCTTATGTTAATGTTTGATCTGTGTAGTTACTGTTGTGTTGTTGAAACTGTGATTAAATCAGGTTTTTATTTGTATGCATGTCGTAACTTGGAATCGAAAAAACAGGAAAACTCTGGCGAAATTCTTGCATGTTGCCGGAATCCGATGACGGTTCTAACGAGACAGTGAATCCGACAGAAATGCCGAGGAGGTTGTCTTCGAATCCCTTTAGGATGTATTGTTTCCATTTAATCGAGTTAAAGGTCGTAAATCAGAAAAGTTACGTTTAAGGAAACTTACTAAAAACGGAAACTAACCGCAATTGTAATCTTTTCCATTTTAGGAAACTTTCTATTATTGGAAACCTACTAATTTAGGAAACTTTCAATTTTGGAAAAGTTCCATTTTTGGAGAAATGGTTTAGTAAAGAATTGAGGTTCGACAAAATTCAGTTAAAGTGTTAAATTGTTATCGGAAAATGATAACTGAAAATCCCGGAAATGTCAAGTTGACCGTTTTAAGTAAAAATTGATGATTCATATTATTGATGTATCGACTCAAGGTTAAAGAATTGGTTAATGTGACACATTAGGTGTCCGTAGTTATTCAACGAATTATTTGTGACACTCTAACGTCAAATTAAAATGATTAGTGAAAGTTCGGAAGTTAAGTCAGACTTTCGGCAATTAAGTAAAGAGTCGATAACCAGAAAAGCAAGTCAAAAAGGTTAAAGAGTTAAAAAGGAATTGGTTGGTCAACTTGGTCAATATGGTCATTCCTGGTCAAACTAGGAATGCTAAGGTCAACTAGACTATTATTGTTTCTTCGATGCTAAGCTACTCTAATTCTGCAGTGATTAATTGGACGAGGTAGCTTACGCGGTGACCTCGGATTACCGAGACGGTTTCTGAAAGCTTGGAGCTTACGTAAGGAACGGCTATTCCAGGTAGGGAAGCTAAACCCCCTTTGATAGTGGTTTTGCCTATATATGAAAGTGCATGATTTTTGTATGCTCATGGTCGATGCCCTGGGAAAGTTTTCTTTATATTATGTGATAAATAATTTATGTTTGGGCCAAGAATACCCGAGGCTAGACGTAAATGATTTTTATGTGATGACTTGGATCGAAAAGTAGTACTGTTGTCCTGATTTTCGGTGCTTGGCCTGAGAGTGGCGGGACCTAGTATATAGTACTCCCACGGTGTCGATGACCGTTAACCTCCAGAGAGACAATGCCCTGTTTATTTTATTTTTCCACTTACGCTTGTCGCGTTCAGAATTAAGCGAGTCATAAGTGCGGTGTGTACTACGAGTGATATGTTGGGCATTAGCTGTAAATGGACATTTCTCGCTACTATTCGTCTTTCGACGGATAGGTAGTTGGCCCCGGTTTACTGTATAGACAAACCCAGGACTCAGCCGCCTAGATCCGTGAAGCCCTGCAGGCTGTATTTGTTCATTGAGCGCTCTGGCCCCTGTTTTAGCACACTACACATTTTTTCCTGAAATATATAAAATGATGATTTTGTGTGGGATTTTTCTAAATGGTTTTATTTAGAGCTCAAATCTATACGTATATATATATAGTTTTATGGATTTCAAACCTATCATTAGTGGGCCTATATGTGAGCACGCGAGGACGACGTTCACCCCTACAACAGGTTGTTTGCAGGTACTGTGTACTGTAACGAGATAGATAGAGAGAACTGTGTGTGTGGAGCCTCATTTCCTACTTAGTTTTTCGTCTGAGCCATAGACACTTGACATACTTTATCCTTCGAGTTATTTACCAGAGTACTTAACATAAACAGTAAAGGTTTCTTCCTGATTTATCAACACTGTTGTACGTTTTTATTGTTGTCGCTAAAGTTTTTAATTGACCCTTTAATTTGTCCAACTTCTGTGAAATTGAAAAATCTCTGATGAATGTTTTAAGAAACTATTGTGATGCCACTCGAGTTTAAAGTTTAATTTTATTTTACTTATTAAAAAACCTACGACTTTAGGTTAATAAGTTGTTGGCACGTCCTTCGGACGTGTTGGCTTCTTATTGGCTTAAAATCGTGGCCACTGTAGCTTCTCCTACCGGGCCTTAACAATAATACGTAATTTAGATAGTCAAATGACCGTTTCTGTATGTTAAGGGGTTTGAATTACAAGACTGACCGTAAGGATCGAGCACTTAACGTTATCAGATCAAGTTGAATTTTTTCTATAGATATATTTCGACACAATGATCATATTAGACGGTCGGATTTTTGGTTCTCAAGTTTGATTATCAGAATCACAGCGTGCCTACTAGTGTTGTGTAACTTGTTTACTAAGTTTTAAATAAATATTCCATTTCAAAAACAAACTCTACGTAGAAACTTCAAACACAAAAAATTCGTGAAATAAGATATGACCGAAATGGTGATATACATCTACGTTTGAAAAATCATGTAATTCCAGTAAAGTCTCGGTGCCGATACTTGTAGTCATTGCAATTTAGGGGTTTGACTTACATGATTGACAGTCTGGATCAAGCCCATAAATTTATCAGATCAAGTTGAATTTTTTACCATAGACATATTTCGACATAATGATCCTATCAAATGGTCTGATTTTCGGTTGTGAAGTTTGATCATCAGAATCACAACATGCCTACTATTTACCATTATTTATCCCTATGAGGTGCCCTATCATCGAGGAGTAAATATCTCAAAATATTTAGATAGGCAGTTGTGTCTTATCATGGTGAGAGTTTGTTGTGTTGAAAGTTTGACCAAAATACCTCATATAGATGCAGATATAGACATTTTCATGTGTTAAGTTGTTAGAAAAACTGCATTTTAAATCCGTAAACGCATCATAGAAAAATTGCTCGAATTGGGTAGCTTCTAGCTAGTTATATGGTTTGCCTCAATTGATCTAATGGTAGTCATGTAAAGACCACTAGATAGGCCTTTTAGTTTCTCCAATGTACGCTTCCGGCCATACAAGTTGGAGGTTATGTAAAGATATTCCACTCATTTTTTCTTAGTAGTTTCAACGTGGTAACCGTTCACTTGGATATCTTTAAAACTTAACAATGTTCTTCTACAACGTGGAGAATATAAAGCCTCATTAACAATAAATTCGGTACCATTGGACAATATAAAATGGGCTTTGTTGTGACCCTGTATCAGGTTTGACTGACCTGATATGATTGTCACAGAGGTATGCTTAAGGGAAAAAACTGAAAAGTATTTTCTATCTTGGAGTATGGTGTGCATAGTTGCACTATCAGCCAACAAGAAACTCCCCCATAAGACATGTTTATGATAATAATATAAATATGGCATATGTGCCAATTAATCCAGGTCTTTAAGTTTTTATCAATCCTCAAGATTTTCATTTGGCCGCTTGAAAATCAATGGTATCTAATGTGATATTAATGGGGACTGCCTCTTCCACAAGGTTGGCTTCACGAGTTCCGCGTCTGGCGTGATACTCTCCTATCTCCTCATTTGTTGCATGACAGGTGTGAGACCAATGGTCAATTCCTCCACATCTGTAACATAAATTAAGCTGATTTTGAGGGCGACTGGCCAGACCAGTATTCTGTCTGACTTAGGCTTGTCGACCAGGAGCATTTCGGTTCCTACCAAGTGGGCCTTGACCACATCCTCCTCAGCCCCTAGGGCCGTTTCCTTGGGGTTCATGGTCATATGGGCCGAAACTGGGCACATTTCTTCTTCCCTTCCACGGCCCACATTCCTTCTTCTACCATTATTTTTGTGATGGACAATTGCATTCCTTCTTCTACCATATGGGCCGAAACTGGGCACATTTCTTCTTCCCTTCCACGGCCTACATTCCTTCTTCTACCATTATTTTTGTGATGGACAATTGCATTTGCTTCAGGCAAAGGAACGACTCTAGCACCAACGGGCCTTGCTTGATCATTCTTCTTAAGGAGGTCATTGTTCTTTTCAGCTAGCAACAAAGTAGTGATCAATTCAAAGAATTTAGCAAAGTTTCTCTCCATGTATTGTTGTTGCAGGACCATACAAGAAGGAAGGAAAGTGGAGAGAGTCTTCTCCAATAGATCAGCTTCTGTGAGCTCTTCACCGCAGAGTTTTAGGAGTGACCGAATGCTGCAGATTTCTGAGATATACTCATTCACAATCTTGAAAATGAATGGTCTGCCAATCATGCCTTTTTGTGGTAAATATATGGCCTTTTGATGGTTGAACCGTTCTTCTAGAGTAACCCAAAGAGACCGTGGGTCCTCTTCAGCTAGGTACTCCATAGTGAGAGCTTCCTCAATATACTTCCTAATGAAAATCAAAGCCCATGCCTTCATTTCTTATGGGGCAATGTTGTCAGCATTGATCGTTGTTCTCATCTTTTGTGCAGTTAGATAAAGCTTGATATCTTGGGTCCACTTGAGATAGTTTCATCTGGAAACTTCTAAAGCGACAAACTCAAGCTTGTTGAGGTTTGCCATTTTCTACAAGAATTCAAATGACCTTAATCAATGTTATGGGTAGAAACTTCCATAAATAATCAATAAGAACTTTAGGTTCTGTTGGGTAAAAATGTGCACAAAAATGTAAAATGTCACCCAACGTAATTTCACTCTATTTTATTGGTTAAAATAGAGTTTTAATTATGTCTGGTTCAACTCATTCAAGACAGAACGTGTCTCTTAATTACAATCCCTCATTACAAGGGAACACCCCTTGATTCGATTTATGAAAAAACCGATGTGTGTTTGTTTGCTTTTGCGACTGCACCCGAATGGGTTGCCTACGTACCCCGAGAGGGATCAAGCCATTCGTAGTTCAGGATCCCCAACAAGTGAATGACTCGTTGGAGGGCTGTGATTTTTAAAATGAGAGTAGTGTTTGAGATTTGTATCTGAAGATGTATGAGCTATGGAGCGAGGCTTCAGAAGATCCGAGAATTTATTTGAAGTTGTGGTTGCATCCAGATTTAAATCTAGACTGCCTACATACCCTGTGAAGGGATCAAACCGATGTAGTTCAAAATTTAGAGTGGGTTTGGGAATTTGACTGAAGTCATTTGGACTGGTCGATTTTTGACTGGTGGTCAGGGATTCTGTTTGGAATGGTGAATTTGACAACTTGACTGAAGTCATTTGGACTGGTCAGTTTTTTGACTGGTGGTCAGGGATTCGATCATGTGTTTAGAAAATTGGCTTGGAAAGAACCAGGATTTGGTTTTAGCCATGGTTGTATCCAGATTTAAGTCCGGACTGCCTACATATCCCTTTGTGGGAATCAAACCATTGTAGTTCACGCCCGGATTTGGTTTTGACAGATGTACATATTTTGAATCCATCAATTGTATTTCATGTCGATACTTCATTTGGTGGGGTGCCTGCTGATTTGATTTGGACACCCATCATCCTGGGCTTTGCAGTTGGGCCTTGAGACTTGAAGTGGGCTTTTTACACTGCTGCATTTGGATTTGAACTCGACATGTAATTTGATAATGACTTTTGCAGTTGGGCCTTGAGACTTGAAGTGGGCTTTTTTCACTGCTGTATTTGGACTTGCATTGTCTTTTGTGGGCTTAGTTCTCTTTCATTTGTGAGAGGCCCATAGATTTTTCTTGGAGGCATTTTATTTGATTTGGGCACCCCTCGTATTTTGTTGTTGGGCCTTGGAATTTGAACTGGGCTTTTGAACTGCTGTCTTTAGCAAAGTGGGCCTGTTTCCATTTCATTTGTAAGAGGCCCGGAGATCTTTGATTTGGGCCTTGGGACTTGGATTGGGCTTCATACTGAAAAGTTGGTGGAGTTGGTCTTGAATTGATGATGGGCCTGTGGAGTGGGCTTGTTTCCCTTTTTCTTTTGTTGAAGGCCCATCAGGAAGATGACTGAAGCCCATTGTCTCTTTTTTTTTGTTGAAGGCCCATGATGAAGATGGGTTTTAGTTGTTAGGCCCATGTGGCAAGCTTTTGGTTGCCAGGCCCAATTTGTTTCTTGACAGGCCCATCTGTTTTTTCTTTGGCAGGCCCAAGAGACCAGGCCCTAGTTGGAGGTCCGGCCCAGAGGCCCGGTTCGGTGGCCCAACTTTGAAGGCCCGAGTTGTGGCCCGGATCGGAGGCCCAATAGCTTCGCCCTTTTCTTTCCTTCGTCTCTTTTTTTTTTTTCCATTTCCTTCGCTTCTTCTGTTGCTTCTTCTTCTCGAAGCCCAGGCGAGAGAGAGAGAGTCAGAGGTTGAGGGTTTGAGCTCCACCGGCGAGATTTGGATGGGTTCGCAGATGGTGGCTAGTCCGAAGCCGGATTCGACTGTACAGAACTCGGATCTTTCGATTTGGAGCAGGTAAGGGCTTGAAGCCAGCAATTTGGGGATCTCTGCATCAATTGGGTGAGGCTCGCAATCCTTTCTTCACAGTTCGCACTTCACTCCTCCTTTTTGATTTGTACACGGCAACAATCGAAAGTCTCCGTTTAATTCCTCCACTGACAGCGCCAGGCTCGCCCTGATCTGCAACTCAGGAACCGAGTTTCGACTGATTGAGGCCTGCAATTGGAGGATTTCGGCACAGATTTGGGTAAGGATAAATTCTTGGTTTGATTCCGAAGGTTTTTGTTTCTCTCTTTTTTTTTCAACTGATTCAGTTTGTTTTTGACTCGATTTTGCATTGTTACTGTCGAAAACGAATTTGGGGTTTGAAATCGAGTTGAAGATGGATTCGCAGTCCAAGTCCAAGCCGAAATTGGAGTTGGATTCACAGGCCAGGTGAGCATGGCGCTTCTTCTTCCAATTTTTTTTTGTTTTGGGGAATTTCCTGCTGAAATTGAACTTGAGTTTGAGAGAGTGACGAATCGTCGATCTCTCTTCTTCTTCTTCTCTTTTTTTTGTTCCAAACTGATCCGGTTTTTCTTTTTTTGTTTATCACTGTGCATGATGGATTTGGAGATGGGTTCGGGTTGGAGATGGACTGTGAACCCGGTTCTGCATATTTACACAGGTATTGCTCGCAATTCGCAAAATTTCTTTCTGACAATCTTCTGTGCTTTTTGCCAATTGAGACTGCATCTTTAGTTTGGTAAGCAATTGGACTTTGTTAGCATGTAGCTACTGCTTAGGCTTTGACTGTGTGATTCGAGGATTTGGTCTTTGTGCTTTTGTTGTGATAAACTGCTGAATGCTTCCTTTTTTTTCAATTGGACTAGAATCTGCATTGTTCCTTTTCATTTGTGTGGTCTGAGTTGTGGTGATAACCATGAAACAGGGTTTTCCAGGTTTCTCTTTTCTTTTAGCTTCTGTGCCATAGGTTCTGTTATTTGGGTTTGGGAAAGTTGAGGCAGTGAGTTAAGTAACCAAAACATAGGACCAAAGCCAAAGTAACTGGTAGTGTCCAGGGAGCATAGTAACCAGAACCATGTATCCAGAAGGGATTTGAGTGGCCACAGAGGACAGTAACCATAGTAACCATAGGGCCAGAACCATAGTAACCAAGAGAACAGGAACCATAGTAACCACAAAGGATTTAAGTAACCAGGGAACAGTAGCCATAGAACCAAGGACATAGTAACCAGAACAGTAACCAGAACCAAGAATCCACAAAGGATTTAAGTAACCAGGGAACAGTAGCCATAGAACCAAGGACATAGTAACCAGAACCAAGAATCCGCAAGGGATTTGAGTAGCCATAGTAACCATAGGACAAGAACCATAGTAACCAGTAACAAGGGCCAGAGAACCAAGAACATGAGAGGATGAGAGGATGAGAAAATCAGTTATACCTCTAGGGTTTTGTCTGTTTTCTCCTGCCTGCTGTGTTTCTCCTCTTTTCTGCGTATTCTCCTTCTCTTCTGCGTGTGTCCTCTTTTTTTTTGGCGTGTCCCCTCATTTTATATGGTGTAGGGTTGTGATAGATGAGTCCTAATAGGCTAGGTCACTTATATGTGTTGTAAGTAAACTCAAATACCCCTTGTGTGGGAGCATAATACCTTGATAGGGACTCCTTCTTTTTTTTTTCTGTCTTTTTCCTTTTTATTTATTTATTTAATTCGGCTGCCTCTTTTTTTCTTCATATATATATATATATGTATACATATATTTATATATACTTTTTTTTTGCGTATCAACAGTGCCCCCTCAAGCTTTATGCATGTAATTTGCTTTTCACGTGTGAAGCTTGATTGCTTATTGCTGTTGCTGGCTTCTGACACATTCCTTTTTTCTTGTGGAAATCTCAGGGTATGGATGCATACGGTCGGATTTCTTCTGAAGCTGCTCTTAACAAGAAGGGGCGAATTGTTGGGAAGAAGATAGAATATACGAGGTCTCAACCTTTAAGCTCTATCCATGTTGATCTTCCGCCTCAGGATAAAGTTACCCTGGTTGCCCGAGTAGAGATGAATTCAGGGTATCTCACATTCCATCAAGATTCTGAGGATCAAGTAATAAAGACGACCCGTAATTTTTCCAATGTATTTAAAGGACACACATTAGAGAAAGTCAATAACGACCCTGAGGGAGCTCTTTTTTCTTTTGATGAGAACTTCTACCCGATTCTGTATAAGATGCTCAATACTAAGCAAGATTGGACCCCAAATTTATGCTTCCGAGGTCGTGCTACGTTTGAAGTAGGTGTAATGGAATGGACAGAATTCATATTAACCAACTTTAAAGATGTATTGAATCAAAGTGGAATATATGGTGCTGTTGGGGTCTCCCGATATCCCTATCAGCATTGTACGAGCACATGGAAAGCGTTTTTAGAATTGTGGAGTCCTTTAACGAACACCTTGCATCATGGGAATGGAGAAATGGGCATATCATTGTATGATTTAAAGGCAATAGGTGGGCTACCGATCTCAGGGATTCCTTATGAAGAATTTATTCCTGAAAACAAAGCGTTACAGCGTGCCGGGCTATATTCCTATATTCTTTCTGAACTTCTGTGTGTTCATTCCCAACTATGTGTTGCAAGTAAGCAGAAATTTGTTCGTTGGGAGGACTGGGTTAAGCATTTTTATAGAGGGGAGCTGTTGTACACGGCTTATGGAGAGGATACGCAGTGTATAAACCCCTTACAGCGTGAAAAATTTATGGAGTCCCGATCCTTTTTGACTGTTTCAAAGGAAGGACAATTAGCTGTATTCTTGGCTTATTGGCTCAGCAGATTTGTTTTACCCTCTTATTGCTTCAAAATTCGGCCGGAAACTTTCCATATGGCGTGTCTAATGGCTCAGGGAATTAAAGTGTCTCTTGCACCAGTCGCGTTAGGCCACATCTATCATGGTCTTGGGGAAATCGTGACTGACCCACGAGGGCCTGGTGAGTCACGAGGTTGCTTTCCGGTTCATTACGTGATTGGTTGGTTGGGAGAGCACTTCAATTGTCTATATAGGCGACATGCAGACAGCGAGTTTCCTGAGAACTATCCTCATTTGTCAAGATATGCTGGTATCAAAGCTCAACAATTAGATATCACTACAGCCAGGCTTGTGTTTAGGACTGGAGGTTCAGTAGAATATCGTCCTACCCCATTTGTTGAATCGGAGGGTTTTCTGATTGACGATGGAAAGTTGTCTGAGGAGAGGCTTGATTGGCTAATTTCTCTCCGTTCTGCACTACTTCCAGTACGTATTGGTGATGAGCTTTGGTTAGAACCATATTATCCAAACATATTTGCTCGTCAATTTGGCTTTGACCAGGGGGTCCCAGCCAACCGACTTCAATTGAAGGTTGAGAAGAGGAAGAAATGTGGTGTTGAAGCTTTGGCAAGGGCTCAACGCATACTTTACAGAGTTGGTACTGGTATCCGTTTTTACATCCCTCGTTCCTCTTATGAAGGGCTGTGCACTTGGACATATTGCAGGTGGTGGATGGCAGCATGCGCTCCCTATTTGGGCCGGTCTGTATCTTTTGTTTACACGACTTTGAAGAAGCGTCCTCTTGAAAGACAGAGCAATATTTTTGTGATAAGGTCCCTTAGGGATATATCTACTGCCATGCCGAAAGAAGTATTTTTCTCAGATTTCAATGAGGGGGATCCGGCTGCGTCTATGAACACTTCTCCCATAACTTGTAGGGGTGGTGGCATGAATAGAAAAAAACATGGGGCAGATTCTGATGACGAAGACAGGAGTAACAAACGGGCTAGGCATACAAGACATGATGGTCATAGAGATGATGTAGCCGAAAAGCTTGTGTCTCCTCCAAAAGGTCATGCATCGAAAACTGGTTGGGTTTCTTCTAACAACGGTATTGTTGCGCCGAAGCTAAAGTCGGTAATAGTACGTGACCAAACATTTAAACCACAAAATCCGAGGCCAACTTTGCAGGGACGAAGGTCCGAGTTGAAACAAGTGGAGCCGAAATGTAAGGATTCGGGAAGCAAGTCGCATGATTCCTTGAACACATTAGAGCGGGTCGAGAAGGGTCCAGAGCCCGAATTGCCAGTGTTAGAGCCCGAAAGCGTGGGGTTAGCATGTGAGCCGATCCCGAGTGATTGTGATGAAGAGGTGCCCTTGATTGAAGCTGAACCCAGGGTAGAACCACCACTACTCTTGTTAGAGTGGCACAGAACGTCTGAGTTGAAGGGGTCAGACTCACCAATGGAGGATTTTGTCTTGACCGAAGAGCATTCTGATTCTAATAGTAGGGACACGGAACCCATAGATCCTGACTCATGTGAGAATGTTGATGAAGATTTATGTCATCAAAATAACACTTCAGCCGTCTTGCGCGAGGTGTTCAACTCATCATTGAATGCACGTTGGGGCGCTTTTATCATCACGGAGATTGAGGATATTTTAAGCAAGATCAGCTTATCTCAACCGATATGGTGCATTACTGAACGGTGCAGTGAGGTCCAAAGATCAATAGAGATGTTAAGACCGGTCATTAAGACTTATGGGTCTGGAGAAGATAGATTTGAGAGGTTTGCTGAAAGTGTCAACAAAATCTTCGAACTGGCAGACAAGCTTTCTGACGGCCATCGTGTCATTGAGGAGCACCACAAAATAGATGCTCTACGTATTCATGATTTAATACGGAGCCATGAAGAATGCCAAGATGCCAAGAAGGTTCTAGATTTACAATTGGCGGGACTTAATCAGGAACTTGAAGTTTTGATGTCGACTGAAGAGCAGATTATAGAGGCGGAACAAAAAGCTCGACAACTGCGACAAGAATATGAGCTTGCGAAGAGTCATCTTGAAGAGAAGATCACCTGCTTGAGGAACTCTACTGAGCAGCAAAATAAGTTAAATGAAGAGCTTCGGCGAGCAAGGATTGAAGCTGAGGACGAGCTCCTTGGATTTGAGCGTCTCAAAAGCTCATATAAGGCTCAGGAGGCGGAATTTCAATGGCTGGTTAACTCCTTGATGTCCTTTGGCGAGGCACCGAAACAATAAAGCATTTGCTGATAGGATTTTGATTTTTTCTTTCTATTCCCTCAATTGTTGCAGTTATTCCCTTTTTCCATTTGCTATTTGTCTTGCGTTGTTATGACTTGATATCGCCATTTTTATTGGTCTTGAGCAACAGCTGTCGGTCTATTATCTTTATGCTTTCCAAACTCTGATGTTGATTTGCCCCCCAACATTTTTTATTGTCTCGGGATGCATTTGAGTAAGCATTTGATCTGAGGAGCATGGCTGGATATTTTGACTTTCACATATTTTGCTGTTGACATATTCTTTCTCTTTTTCCTTGTATTTGCTGCGAAAAGACATGGCGCTTGCGGTGCGCTCTTGCTTTAACATTTTGAGCCGAAACAATGTATTTTCAGTTTTTCCAACATGTTCCCTAATTAGGGTTTGATGTCTGCTGACTTTGTCCTTTGCTTGTGTTTGTAGGAGCTTTAGGAGGTCCACGTGGAGGGGCAATTTAAACTCCTTACGCTTCTTGCTGGAAACACATTTTCTTTTTGGACAATTTGAAGTACAGGGTTGTGTCGATTTCTGACTTTGTCATTTAGGATGAACCGATCTCCTGTGTTGTCATTTGACTTTAGATATCTTTGAGAAATTTTGTTGTTGTTGCTGCTGATGATACGAAACGACTTATCAACAGAGATGCCATTATCCAATGGCAAAATTAATCTCCTTCACCTGCTTAGTCACATGGAAAAAAAAAAAAGATTGATTTGAAAATATGGCTGGATCTAGTTTGATACTAGACTGCCTACGTATCCCGTGAAGGAATCAAGCCAAACGTAGTTCACCCATTTGATTTTGGGTATGGATTTTTTTTTGAAAACTTTTTTTTGTTTGCAGCTGAGTCTGGTTTTAATACCAGATTGCCTACGTACCCTTTGAAGGGATCAAGCTACACGTAGTTCGGGAAGATTTGTGCTCTACCTTTTGCCTGGGCCGCCTTCCCGACTTTTCAACCCAGCGAGCTTTTTCCTTTTTTTTTTTTGTGTAGCTCTAACTTTTGCCTAGATCGTCCATTTTTTGATCTAGCGAGCTTCAAAGGGTATGAAACTTTTTTACAAATTTCCCATTGACGCAGGGGTATATACGATTTCCGTCTGCGTTTGAAAGCTCATATGCGCCTTTGGTGAAGACTTTAGTGACTACATATGGCCCTTCCCACTTTGGTTCAAACTTCCCCTTTGACTTTCTGGTGACAATGATGGGTCTTCGAACTGTTAAGACCAAGTCTCCTATTTTGAATGACCGACACTTAACCCTCTTGTTGAAGGCGCCTGCCACTTGAGCTTGGTAAATTTCAAGTTTCTGTTGGACCGCAAGCCTCTTTTCATCAAGTGCTTCAAGCTCTGCCAATCTGATTTGTGCATTTTCATCAGGATTTGTCAACATTGTAGCTATCCTTAAGGAAGGCAATTGAATTTCCAATGGCAACACTGCTTCAGACCCATAGACCAAGTTGAATGGTGTACACCCAGTCGCCGTGCGGACGGTGGTCCTGTAGGCCCATAATGCCTCGGGGAGACGATCATGCCAGTCTCTTTTATTTGCCGAGACCATCTTCTTTAGGATGTTGCAAAGTACTTTATTGAAAGCCTCTGCCTGACCATTAGCCGTTGGGTTATAGCTGGATGAAAATGCATGTTGGATGTTGTATTTTTTACACAACGTAATCATGGCTCTGCACTTAAAGTAAGTCGCATTGTCAGATATTAACTTTGAGGGGACTCCAAAGCGGTAAATGATGTGAGTTTTGACAAACTTTGCAACATCTTCTGCTTTCACTGCTTTAAGAGCAACTGCCTCACTCCATTTTGAGAAGTAATCTGTTGCGGCCAGTATGTATTGATGCAGACGTGAGGACTTAGGAGATATAACACCCACAACATCTAATCCCCATGCTTCGAAGGGATATGATAGAGACGTGGGATGAAGAGGTACTGGGGGTTGGTGTATGAAATCTCCATGTACTTGACATAGTTTACATGCTCGTGCATAATCTATCGAGTCTTGTATCATGGATGGCCAGTAGTAGCCTATTCTTTTCAATTGGGCGGCTAACTTTGGACCTGCTTGATGGGCTCCGCAAATGCCACCGTGGGCATCTCTAAGAGCTTGAATTCCCTCTTCTTTTGATAAACACCTCAACAGTATGCCGTCAAAAGATCTCCTATATAGAGTGTCATTAAGGTATACATATCGAGGAGCTGTTCGTCTTACATAAACCCTTCTCTTTGGATCTGCGGGTAAGGTTCCGGCCTGACAGTACTCAACCATATCCTTGTGCCAATCAGACTCTTCCTCAATGTCGAATGTAGAGACTATATGTGTTTCGCTGGTAGTTTCCATCCGTTCAAAAGACATAGGCAGCAATTGACGTTCCCCGACCGTTATTTGAACGTCTCTTTCGTTAGGGAGCGCTAAGGAAGCCGCCAAGTTAGCCAATGCATCTGCTTTGTCATTCTCTGATCTAGGAATGTGGCTAATATTTATGTCTCGGAATTGTCCCATAAGATATTTGACTCTTTGATGATATGGGACAAGGTTCGCATGTTTGACTGCATAGTCATCATTTATTTGTCTGACAACTAATTGAGAGTCACCGAATGCTTGCAAAGAGTCGATCCCCATTTCCAAAGCTATCTCTAAGCCTATGATGAGTGCTTCATATTCTGCAACATTGTTTGAACATAGAGCCAATAGAGAGAATGAGTAAGGGATTAGACCGCAAGAAGGTGTTATGAACACTATGCCAGCCCCGGCTCCTTGTCTTCTAGCGGCCCCATCGAAGTACAGTTGCCATGAGGAAGTTTCTGCTGAGAATACGTCTTCATCTGGCAAATTTTCGTGCAATTCGTGGGTATCTAAAACTAGATGTGCTGCCAAGAAGTCTGCCAATACTTGTCCTTTTACTGCTTTTTGCGGGACATACTTTATTTCGAACTCGAACAGAATCAAGGACCATTTAGCCAGTCGTCCTGAAGACACGGGTTTTGTCATTAGATACTTCAATGGATCAGCTCTAGATATCAAGGTGACACTATGGGCGAGTAAATAATGCCGTAGTTTCTGAACTGCGAAGACCAGTGCAAGGCAAATCTTTTCTATTGGCGTGTAATTGTGTTCAGCTCCCACCAACGTCCGACTTAAATAGTAGAGAGCGTTTTCTTTGCCCACATCATTGTTTTGTGCGAGCATTGCCCCCAGAGAACGTTCAAGAGCTGCAATATAAAGGATTAGAGGTTTGCCTTTGATAGGCGCCATTAGGACTGGTGGGTTGAGCAAGTATTTTTTGATGCTATCTAAAGCGTTTTGACATGCTTGGTCCCACACGAAAGGTACATCTTTCTTCATCAGTCTTGAAAATGGTTGGCACCTCCCAGAAAGATTTGAAATGAATCTCCTTATGTAAGCAAGCCTTCCTTGCAACCCTCGCAATTCTCGAAGATTCCTTGGTAGTGGCATTTCCCAGATTGCTTTGATTTTGGTTGGGTCGATCTCGATCCCTCGATACCTGACAATGAAACCGAGGAATTTACCGGATGTTACTCCAAACGCGCATTTGAGAGGGTTCATTTTCAACGTATGTTTACGGAGCCTTTCAAACACCTTTCTCAAGTCACTTTGGTGATGTTCCCGCTTTTTGCTTTTGACTACCAAATCATCTACATAGCATTCGACGATATTATGCAACATGTCACCAAAGATGGTTGTCATTGCTCTTTGGTAGGTGGCACCTGCATTTTTCAAACCGAAAGGCATAACCGTGTAACAATATACTCCTTTAGGAGTACGAAATGTTGTTAGTTCCTCATCTTCTTGTGCCATTTTTATTTGATTGTAGCCAGAGAAACCATCCATGAAGGACATAGCACCGAAACCTGTTGTGGCATCGATCAAAAGCTCAGTTATTGGTAATGGAAATTCATCCTTTGGACAAGCTTCATTAAGGTCTCTGTAATCTACACAGATGCGGATTTGCCCATTCTTTTTCTCAACAGGTACGATACTGGCCAACCATGTGGGGTATTTGACTTCACGGATGAATCCCACATCGATGAGTTTATCCACTTCAGTTTTGACTTGAGTAGCTAGTTCTGTGCGAAAACGTCTTGGTGCTTGCTTAACCCACCTTTTCTCCTTTGAGACCGCTAGATTGTGAACAGCAACCTTCGGGTCTAAACCGGGCATGTCTTGATATCCCCATGCAAACACATCTTTAAATTCTTCAAGAATATTTTTGTAGTCTTGAAATTCTTTCGGAGTTAAGAGAGTGCTCACAAACACGGGTTTTGGATCTTCCATTGTGCCCAGGTTTATTTCTTGGAGTTCATCCACTGTTGCTTGACCTCCGTCTTCTATTTGTGGTGGGGCAGGTTCAGCATCATTGATGAATTCATATTCTTCCGCATCATCGGTTGAATCGTCCTCAATTGAGACACAATTTGCGGATGCTGATTCCTCTGTGAACTGAGCAATTACATCCTTGTGTTGTTTATTCTTGAGCTTCCATTTCTTGTTCCGTTGTAGTTTGTAAGGGGTTTCGCCCAATCTTAGGAACGCTGAAACTCGAGGTTGGGATTCAATTGCTAGACGTTGAAAAACAGAGATACGAGGCGGATCTTCCTTTTCCATCCGTTGAAGGGATGTGGTTGGCGGTGTGTCTTCCTCACAAAACATAGCTTTGTCGAGACTTGTAAAGACATAAGACTCTGAGGGATCAAACTCAGGAACTTTCACTTTGAGCATGCCCTTTGTCTGCTTGATCATTACTCTTAGAGGGGCAGTTTTTGAAGTTGCTTTGTCACGACTAAGTTTAACCTTTAAAGGAGCAGAGGACACTGGTTTCACATTCCTGTTTTTGTAGAAGATAACTCGTTTGTGTCTGTTGTGCCCGTGATCGAGCGTTGTAGAGATTACGATACCTTCCTTTGGAATGGATTGATCAATTTTCCGAAGAGGCCTGACGTAGCTTGTCATGAGGGTCTCCATTGTGTTTTTGACTGGAGTTATGACCTTTTGTCCAGGTTTGCGTAGGTCTTTCCGTATATACCTGAAGGTCATCTTTGGTTTGGATACCTCGGAGCCTGGAGCCTTCTCTTCTTTCAAGGGCACTGATAGAGTTGCTTTGGCCTGAAATTTAGGTGTGTTAGACACCTTCAATTTCTCAATCTCTAGCACATGTTTGGGTACTTCTTGTATGACTAAGTTAGGAAGCTCTGTTGACTTATAAAACTTAGCATCTGAATAATTTACCTCTTCGCCTCTGAAAGGATCAGTGTCTGCCACGACTTTTTAACTTCTTCATTTTGCAGCCATTTAAAGCATTGATGTAACGTGGAAGGGATGACGCCATAAGCATGGAGCCATGGGCGCCCTAACAGTACATTATAGGATGTGGGAGCATCTATCACGTGAAACAAAGCGCTTGAGAAGAGTTCCCCAATTTCCATTTGTAGGACAATTGTTCCCATTGCTTTCTGGCTAGCTTGGTTGAAGCCCTGGATGGTGAGCATAGACGGGGTGAGTTGTTTAGCATTCATCCCCATATTATGAAGTGTTTTAAGAGGCAACAAATTTACTGCCGACCCACAGTCAAGTAAGATCCTGTTGATCGTCATATTACCCACAAGTCCGGTGACGTAGAGGGGCCTATTATGTTGTTCGCCTCCCAATAACAGGTCTTCATCTAGGAACGAAATACAATTCCTGCAATTAGGGCAATCTCTTGAGGTTGTCGCATCAACTTCAACAACATCCTCTTTATACAAGTCTGGACTTAGTAGTGCCTCAATCAATGCTTCCCGTAGCTCCCTTGACATGCGCAAAGCGTCGTAAACACTGAAGAGTGAAGGGATACATTGCAGATGTGCCAGTACGTCATATTTGGACTTTTTTTAAGATTCTTTTGTCCTTCGAGGAACCATTTTTGGTACAGCTTTAATTTTGTCGACAGGATTGTTCGCATCACCCTTTGCTCTTAGCTTTGTAGGCAATGTTTTTCCATCGTCTTGAATAGCTGATGGTATAACCGGGACAGAGCGTGTTTGAATTTGATCGACTTCATGCAGCCTTTCATCGTCTGCATCTGAGCTGGATGGGGAGGCTGTCTCAACAGAGGCCATACAACATTGGAGCACCTCTTCATGATCTTCTTTCTTCTGGTCGTTCTTGAAGAACTCTTTTGGTAGGAATTCCATAAGGGTAATTGGAGTTCGCGGTGATTGTCTATACTCATCTTTGTTTTGAGCTCGGACGTTCTTTGTCGCATTTCTTCCTTTCTTTTTACCTTTTGAGAACCTACCACGATATTGGTTTTTTGAAGAGGGAGAAGGTGAAGAGGATCGAGCCGAGGGAGGATGATGTTGCCTCGCGCTATTCCTTACAGTTGTCCATTCCCTATCTGAATCTTCCAACCCATCTGAATCTTCCCATATCTCAAAGCTTGTCGTCATGAGTTCATATAGGGATGGAATATTAGGGTTTCCAGGTCGTGGCATGTCGGGATGTGCTTCGACAATAGTGACTTCATTGTCAACTTCGAACCTGACAGAGATGGCGTCATCAGGCCTAGACACATCAGTTGAAATTACATTGGCTGCTGTTGTCACGATTTCATTTTTGTTGATCATTTCCTGGATTATGTCCTTGAGGATGTAACAATCCTTCAATGTATGACTGACAATGCGGTGATACCGACAATATTTAGGGTCATTGGTTTTGTTCATCTCTGAAGGTCGTTTTGACTCAGGAAGTGTAATCATCTTAGCCGCCATGAGCTCATCGAAAATCGCATCCACGTCTTCATTGTCAAATGAATAAGTGACGTTTCTCCTTTCTTTGAGCGTGAGTCTTCGAGGGCGATCATCTTTTGGTTTGCTGTCATTATTATTTTTGATATTGTCGCCTTTCTTGTCATTCTTGACGAAGGTCGCCATTGTTTCTCCCTTCTTGACAATCGGCTTTTTTGAATCATTATTCTTGGCAGCAATTTGATTCCTCGAACTTGAAGCTGATCTTTGACGAGCAATCTGTCTTTCAACATTTCCTGCCTTAGACACCAACTCATCAAATGTTTGTGGCTCTGCTGTGCCAATATATGTTGCGATCTCCGGGAGGAGGTTATTAGCACACATCTGAACAGCAGAGGATTCAGACAACTTGTCGGGACATTGGAGATTAAGACTTCTCCACCTGGTGATGAACTCAGTGGAACTTTCTTTGTCCTTTTGCTTGGTATCCGCCAGATCAATAATCGATATCTTCTTTTTAGAACTGACGAATTGTGCCAAGAATGCTCTCTGCATGTCGTCCCATGTTAGTATAGAACCTGGCTCCAACTGAGTGTACCATGTGAATGCTGAACCCTTGAGGGACTGTACGAATTGTCTGACCAGAAAGGCGTCTACTTGTGACGTTTCCCCACAGGCTGAATAAAAGTGGGCGAGATGTTCTCGCGGAGAACTATTCGTCCCATCGAATTTGTCGAAAATCGGCCTTTGATATCCCTTTGGGAAGGGTATCGCATCATAATGGTTAGGATATGGCTTACGATATCCCAGGACTGGCGTAGCCGTAGACAACTGAAAGTCTCTTATCCCTTCAGCTATCAAGCTCTTGATACTTTCTGCTGAGAGCATGTTGTCGTCTCTTTGAGCGAAGGAAGGGCCTGGGCCCTCTTGTTCTTCTTGTTTTTTCTTCTCCATGAGCGCAGCACACTTAGCCATGAGGCTAGCGATTTCCACTTCCTTTTCGGCTAACTTTTTCTTTGACTCAAACTCAATAACTGTGAGTTTTTGAGCTTCAATTTCTCTCTCAGTTTGCCTCTGTTGGGCATCCAGTTCAAGTTGAGCCATTCTTTTTGCCATCTCTTCCAATCGTTGTCTCAACTGCTCCTCTGGCGGAGTTTCAGAGCTTGCCATGAGTACTTGGGCATTGTTGAATTCAGGACTGTCGCTAGACTTTATCTGAGATGAAGAATCACTGATTGGATTGGAGGCCTCATACAGAGGGTTTCCTTTCCATGAGACCAATAAAGGATTGTTTGACGTATCAGTTGGTAACATGTTAAGCATCCTCTTCTTAGTCATGTTGCGAGTGATAGGACCTGTGTAAGAATCGTCTCCATATACCGGATACTCCTCAGCTTTAGATCCGTTTTTCCTTTCTCGAGCGTTTGAGGGTGCGTCGAGAGCTTTTGCTACCTCCTCTGCTAACTTCTTTGGGTCAAGCTCTTGACTATCTTGAGAAGTTGTTTGTTGTGAGGATGTAGTAGATCTTTGTGAGCCTCCACGAGGGAACTGAGGTACAGGCTCATCCTGTTTGTCTTCTTCACCTCCCTTAGTGGAAGTTGTCATGACAGTTTCTACGGTTGGTAGAGGGACCCGAATTGTACCAATCGTGACATAAGCTGGAGCATGGGCTGTCACAATTGTTGGGGTTGATTGAGCAATTTCTGCCAGGACGGCTTCAATTGACTTAGTTTGGGCATCATTCTTCCTTTGAGCCCGTGCTGCCCTCTTCCTCTGATTTCTCAAAGCATTCTTAGATATGCCATTGAAAACCTGGGTCTTCATAACACTTGTGGCAACCTTATCTTGCTTTATTCCAAGTTTCGTTTTTGTAGAAATCACAGGCAGATGGCCAATTGCGAATGACATTCGGTAACCAGTTTGGTTCGAGTGATTAGCAACTGGGGTGAGCTTGTGAAAGAAAACTGTAACCTTTGGTGCCATTTGATCTGTTACCTTCAAAACACACACAATAAGTTAATAACTTCATGAAAAGAGATGAAAGGGAAAATGAGTCCCCAGCAGAGTCGCCAAAAACTATGTTGGGTAAAAATGTGCACAAAAATGTAAAATGTCACCCAACGTAATTTCACTCTATTTTATTGGTTAAAATAGAGTTTTAATTATGTCTGGTTCAACTCATTCAAGACAGAACGTGTCTCTTAATTACAATCCCTCATTACAAGGGAACACCCCTTGATTCGATTTATGAAGAAACCGATGTGTGTTTGTTTGCTTTTGCGACTGCACCCGAATGGGTTGCCTACGTACCCTGAGAGGGATCAAGCCATTCGTAGTTCAGGATCCCCAACAAGTGAATGACTCGTTGGAGGGCTGTGATTTTTAAAATGAGAGTAGTGTTTGAGATTTGTATCTGAAGATGTATGAGCTATGGAGCGAGGCTTCAGAAGATCCGAGAATTTATTTGAAGTTGTGGTTGCATCCAGATTTAAATCTAGACTGCCTACATACCCTGTGAAGGGATCAAACCGATGTAGTTCAAAATTTAGAGTGGGTTTGGGAATTTGACTGAAGTCATTTGGACTGGTCGATTTTTGACTGGTGGTCAGGGATTCTGTTTGGAATGGTGAATTTGACAACTTGACTGAAGTCATTTGGACTGGTCAGTTTTTTGACTGGTGGTCAGGGATTCGATCATGTGTTTAGAAAATTGGCTTGGAAAGAACCAGGATTTGGTTTTAGCCATGGTTGTATCCAGATTTAAGTCCGGACTGCCTACATATCCCTTTGTGGGAATCAAACCATTGTAGTTCACGCCCGGATTTGGTTTTGACAGATGTACATATTTTGAATCCATCAATTGTATTTCATGTCGATACTTCATTTGGTGGGGTGCCTGCTGATTTGATTTGGACACCCATCATCCTGGGCTTTGCAGTTGGGCCTTGAGACTTGAAGTGGGCTTTTTACACTGCTGCATTTGGATTTGAACTCGACATGTAATTTGATAATGACTTTTGCAGTTGGGCCTTGAGACTTGAAGTGGGCTTTTTTCACTGCTGTATTTGGACTTGCATTGTCTTTTGTGGGCTTAGTTCTCTTTCATTTGTGAGAGGCCCATAGATTTTTCTTGGAGGCATTTTATTTGATTTGGGCACCCCTCGTATTTTGTTGTTGGGCCTTGGAATTTGAACTGGGCTTTTGAACTGCTGTCTTTAGCAAAGTGGGCCTGTTTCCATTTCATTTGTAAGAGGCCCGGAGATCTTTGATTTGGGCCTTGGGACTTGGATTGGGCTTCATACTGAAAAGTTGGTGGAGTTGGTCTTGAATTGATGATGGGCCTGTGGAGTGGGCTTGTTTCCCTTTTTCTTTTGTTGAAGGCCCATCAGGAAGATGACTGAAGCCCATTGTCTCTTTTTTTTTGTTGAAGGCCCATGATGAAGATGGGTTTTAGTTGTTAGGCCCATGTGGCAAGCTTTTGGTTGCCAGGCCCAATTTGTTTCTTGACAGGCCCATCTGTTTTTTCTTTGGCAGGCCCAAGAGACCAGGCCCTAGTTGGAGGTCCGGCCCAGAGGCCCAGTTCGGTGGCCCAACTTTGAAGGCCCGAGTTGTGGCCTGGATCGGAGGCCCAATAGCTTCGCCCTTTTCTTTCCTTCGTCTCTTTTTTTTCCATTTCCTTCGCTTCTTCTGTTGCTTCTTCTTCTCGAAGCCCAGGCGAGAGAGAGAGAGTCAGAGGTTGAGGGTTTGAGCTCCACCGGCGAGATTTGGATGGGTTCGCAGATGGTGGCTAGTCCGAAGCCGGATTCGACTGTACAGAACTCGGATCTTTCGATTTGGAGCAGGTAAGGGCTTGAAGCCAGCAATTTGGGGATCTCTGCATCAATTGGGTGAGGCTCGCAATCCTTTCTTCACAGTTCGCACTTCACTCCTCCTTTTTGATTTGTACACGGCAACAATCGAAAGTCTCCGTTTAATTCCTCCACTGACAGCGCCAGGCTCGCCCTGATCTGCAACTCAGGAACCGAGTTTCGACTGATTGAGGCCTGCAATTGGAGGATTTCGGCACAGATTTGGGTAAGGATAAATTCTTGGTTTGATTCCGAAGGTTTTTGTTTCTCTCTTTTTTTTCAACTGATTCAGTTTGTTTTTGACTCGATTTTGCATTGTTACTGTCGAAAACGAATTTGGGGTTTGAAATCGAGTTGAAGATGGATTCGCAGTCCAAGTCCAAGCCGGAATTGGAGTTGGATTCACAGGCCAGGTGAGCATGGCGCTTCTTCTTCCAATTTTTTTTTGTTTTGGGGAATTTCCTGCTGAAATTGAACTTGAGTTTGAGAGAGTGACGAATCGTCGATCTCTCTTCTTCTTCTTCTCTTTTTTTTGTTCCAAACTGATCCGGTTTTTCTTTTTTTGTTTATCACTGTGCATGATGGATTTGGAGATGGGTTCGGGTTGGAGATGGACTGTGAACCCGGTTCTGCATATTTACACAGGTATTGCTCGCAATTCGCAAAATTTCTTTCTGACAATCTTCTGTGCTTTTTGCCAATTGAGACTGCATCTTTAGTTTGGTAAGCAATTGGACTTTGTTAGCATGTAGCTACTGCTTAGGCTTTGACTGTGTGATTCGAGGATTTGGTCTTTGTGCTTTTGTTGTGATAAACTGCTGAATGCTTCCTTTTTTTTCAATTGGACTAGAATCTGCATTGTTCCTTTTCATTTGTGTGGTCTGAGTTGTGGTGATAACCATGAAACAGGGTTTTCCAGGTTTCTCTTTTCTTTTAGCTTCTGTGCCATAGGTTCTGTTATTTGGGTTTGGGAAAGTTGAGGCAGTGAGTTAAGTAACCAAAACATAGGACCAAAGCCAAAGTAACTGGTAGTGTCCAGGGAGCATAGTAACCAGAACCATGTATCCAGAAGGGATTTGAGTGGCCACAGAGGACAGTAACCATAGTAACCATAGGGCCAGAACCATAGTAACCAAGAGAACAGGAACCATAGTAACCACAAAGGATTTAAGTAACCAGGGAACAGTAGCCATAGAACCAAGGACATAGTAACCAGAACAGTAACCAGAACCAAGAATCCACAAAGGATTTAAGTAACCAGGGAACAGTAGCCATAGAACCAAGGACATAGTAACCAGAACCAAGAATCCGCAAGGGATTTGAGTAGCCATAGTAACCATAGGACAAGAACCATAGTAACCAGTAACAAGGGCCAGAGAACCAAGAACATGAGAGGATGAGAGGATGAGAAAATCAGTTATACCTCTAGGGTTTTGTCTGTTTTCTCCTGCCTGCTGTGTTTCTCCTCTTTTCTGCGTATTCTCCTTCTCTTCTGCGTGTGTCCTCTTTTTTTTGGCGTGTCCCCTCATTTTATATGGTGTAGGGTTGTGATAGATGAGTCCTAATAGGCTAGGTCACTTATATGTGTTGTAAGTAAACTCAAATACCCCTTGTGTGGGAGCATAATACCTTGATAGGGACTCCTTCTTTTTTTCTGTCTTTTTCCTTTTTATTTATTTATTTAATTCGGCTGCCTCTTTTTTTCTTCATATATATATATATATATATATATATATATGTATACATATATTTATATATACTTTTTTTTGCGTATCAACAGGTTCTATAACAATTTTGAGAAACCGAATTTGGTAAATTTATAAAGGAAACTTTAGGTTCCTTATATGACATCATCAAAATTACAAATTCAATATACACGAAAAATTACTACTCAACAATTTCGGTAGCTCCAAATGAAAACGATTAGGTAAGAGATACTGAGGTGGTGGAGTGAGGCTCTCTTAAGCACATGCCTCAGACATCTTTCTTAGACATCGAATCCAAATGGGTGAGTCTATTTGAGAAGATTCATAACCTTTCAATGTCTATCGTAAACACTTTCGATATGTGATGTTTTTATTCATTCAATACATATATGAACTTCTGGTTCAGGATATAACATTTTATTAAAAAATAATTTCATCATGTATCACGTAATTAATGACCAAATAAATGTGCAAGTTCCACTATAAAATAATTATGGCAATTAATAAGAAACCACAAAAACCGTTGCAGTAATAAGCACAGTCAATGATTTTAGCCAATAATTTTGGTAACGTCAAATTAATAACAAGATGGGAAGCCAATTAAATGACGTATAATACTGCTGCCATTTAATTTCTATTTATGTCGAATAATGGGTAACCATTTCCATGATTGTACAATGGCTAAATGACATGCTAAAATCCAACTTGCGTTGGCTGGGTTCAAATCCCAGAAATAGCATTTTGCATATCATTTTTCTTGTCTTTTGGTAAATCCCAGTTAAACATGCATTTGTATTGTTTTTATATAGCCAAAACCAAGCAATCTAATAAGTAACCATATATAGTAGTAAAACGAGGATGATGCATCATAGAGATTAGCAATCTAATAAGTAACCATATATAGTAGTAAAATGAGGTTCATGCATCATGGAGATTTTTCTTACTTCAATAGCAGAGTTATGGGCAAGAACATCATAACAAATTTAAAGACACCTACTTGGTTGAAGAGCAATAGAGATAGTAAGATGATCTGATGATGTTGATAAAACTGATAGATTGCTCTTTGCTTCGCAACCAACACATATTTCTTCTCTTCCGCCTCTTCTCGTTCGCCACAAAATAAAATGAGTTGTCTCTTCTCTCAGCAATCCGTAATCGATTTGAATCTCAGAGCCATTCGTGTTGATAACGTATTGTGATAGTGAAATGGATTTAAGAGAGAAATAGTTTGGATACATCTCATATAGGGTGTCTTGTATTCATCTCACAATCCGTTATAAAGAGAATTAATTCCTATTATTCCTAAATGACATAACATATACTCACTAATAGTGGTCACATTTACAACAATAACCACATTTACAACAATAACCACTTTTTTGAATAAAAGCCAACTTCTCCCCTTTTTCTCTCACTCTCCTGCCTCTCATCATAAACATCATCCTCCTCCCTCTCCATCTCTCTTCTCCAAGTACTGGTACCAGAAGATGTCCAAACTCCCATGGAAGAAGAAACTCCACCTATGCCTCCCCAATTTCAAATGCCTACCCCTAATCACCCAAAACCCAGCTCAACCCTCCGACCAAGACCATCCTCACTCAAACACGCCACTCATGATCACCAACAACATGAACACCCTCTATCATCACTACTCCAACTCCTCAGATCAATCCACTTCCAAATCCCTCACCGCCTCCGACGACTTCTTCTACTCTTCCTCCTCCGACTCCGAAGCCGCCGGCACTGACTCCCCGCCTGACTTTGCCACAGTCTTCGCCTCCCAACGCTTCTTTTTCTCCTCCCCCGGTCACTCCAACTCCATCGTCGAGTCCCCGGACACCACACCCAACTGCAACGATTCCTTCATGACGAGAGGCGTTACTGTTTCCAAGTACTCCTCAAATCCCTACTTGGATTTCCGAAAATCCATGGAGGAGATGCTCGAAGCTAGAGATAGAGATCATATAGACAACAAACATAGAGATCACTATGTGGTGGATGTGTTGAAAAGCGACTTGGATTATCTACAGGAACTGCTCTTGTACTACCTTCAGTTAAATCCTGGAGACGCCCACAAGGACATTATCAGTGCCTTCACAGACCTTGTCATGATCATATTGTCAGAAAATCCGGCAGCTTCAACATCAGTGTCGGCCTATGACGATCACATATTCGAAGAGAAGGAGGAGATTCAGCGGCAATGTCCGTCGTAACTGTTCTTTTTTTGTTAGTTTGTCTTAATTTGGCTAGTTTTGTGGGTTTCATTGGCCTTGGTGAAGAGGGAGGGAAGTTAGTTTCATCCATGAAGACAAGGAAATATGGTACTTTGATGCATCACAAAACAAAGGAAAGCATGGGAAATGTTGAGGTCTCGATGCATGTTTATATTGGTTAATAGTTGTGTAATGTAATGTTTTTGGTTGGTCAAGAAAATGTAATACTTTTTTTATGTTGTTAATTGTGTCTCAAGGTTAAGCGGCAACAGTAATTTGTGACAGATTAATAGTATATTTGATCTCTACTATTATCGGACCTATGTGGTCCGGGGAGTTTTACACAGTTAACGACGACGAGACTCGTGCATTGGTTCCTAAATTACTAAAAGAATTAAGCTAGCGGAGAGTTAAAATATCAGATCATATAATGGTTCCCTAGCTAAGATACTTAAAGAGTAATCATACATAGACTAATGTTATGAGAATGAATGAAAAAAGACATCATATCCTAAAACTTGGAAGTTGGTTTCATTATAAGTTAGCTAGCTAGCCATGCATAAAATATGCATGAGTCGAATATGACATAAATTGGATCATTGTCGAAGGAGAATTATAATTAAGCTGTCAATCTTTTTGTTTTGCGTCTGAAAGAATCATTGTATACTAATATATTAACTACCTTAATGTCACAACCCGTCAAGTTTCTTGAGCATTTTTGAAGCCAGCATTGTCCAAGGAAGACTTTGGAATACACTAGAGTGTTCTAGAAACTTCCAGAACATTATAGAAAGCCTCAGAAGGCTCCGGAAGGATCTAGAAAGGTTGGGAAGTCTCTAGGCAACTCTAGAATTCTCTAGAGTCCTAGAAGAGGCTAAAGGCCTAGAACCCTCAAGAACTCTCTAGAACACTCAAGGTATAACTTAGAGTAGTGTAGTGTTCTCTAGAACATTCTACACATTGTATATAGTTAGAATCTTCTAGAATCTTAGCTAAGGAGGAAGGATGCCTATAAATAGGGAGGCACCCCTCTCATTTGGGACATAGGAAGCAAATCAACACATTTGTCTTGTAAAGCTTCATTCAAAGCTCAATACAAGTTCTCTTGCTTTCAAGAGTTCTTGTGTTCTTTCGATTGTTCTAGCCGACGAGTTGCGTGAAGTAAGGCTGACTTAGCATAGCGGAGTGCTAAGGCCGCACGAGTATCTCAAGTGAAAGAAGTAAGCTCGTGACATTAAGCTCAAGTATAGTGTCGAGTATGAGAATTAGCCCTTCTCTCTCAACCAACCCTAACAGACAAATGATTGGATCTCATAGTCGACTATATATGGTCGACACTCCATCTATATATAGATGACGACACCGGAGTAGTTTTTGGGGCAAGGTTGAACCATGGTCGACCCTGAGATTTCATGAGCCTTAAGTGGAAAAAATAAATTAAGGTATTTCTTAAGTTATATATATTTGCAAAGTTACACAGTAACGTATGAATATTATCACAAATGCATCTAATGTTCAAACTGATGTAACACATTTACAATAATAAAAATCTTTTACAAGTTCAACTACAAAATTGTAATAATCCAATGAGATTAGAGTAATAAAGACTAAAAAATCTATTCACTACCTAGTGACGAAGTCATGGGTTAGAGTTACTATGAAAGTAAAAGTGAAATCATTTTATCATCCTCTTAAAAAATGTTTTTTCAATTTTTTTCTTTTTTACATTTATATAGGAATGACTATAAATTTTTTGGGGGACCTCTTCCTCCATTCATTGGGTTGCCTCCCAATACCAATTCATCAAGAATAATCAATAGGTTTAGGTAGTGATTCGATGAGATGTTTAACATTCTTTAACGTAGCTAGATGTGCCCTTGTTAGCAACTTGCTCTTCTTGGTAACAATGGACAGATGATACTCTATTCTTTTCTTTCTATTTCTCCATTGTCTTCTCTTCTTCTTACATCCACCGAGCATCAACAAAAGGATTTCTTTATCGGTTTTGGGGTGTTCACATTCTACCATATCCACATGATCTTGGTACCGTGATAATTCCTCTTGTACATCAGAAACCTCAAGTGCTTCTTTGAGGTGATGAACATATGTAGAGCTTGTAGGCAATGAATGATCAGGTGGACTTTGATGTGATAGAGCTAGAGATTTGATTATTGGAGCTTTGTTGGACTCTTCCACCAGATTTCCCATATCATTGTGACATTGCTGCTCTTTTGCTTCCAAATCATAAAAGTCATCATCATCACTATACATACAAGTTGCTTCAAGCTCAGTTGTGTATCGCATTGGATAACCCTCATGAGTCTCAACCTCAATTTCTGAATCTGTATCCACATTCTTCTCTAAGTGTGAATCATCATGTGTTTTATGTGGTAGAGCTAAGGTCACTTCAAAATTCTGCTCTAGACTTATAGTAGGTGTAGGATGTTGATCCATATGTATCCTGACTTTAAAAGGTTCATCACCTGCTGCCCAGTTTCCATCCTCAATATCTAGAAGTTCTGTAATTAGTTCTTGCTTTTGTGACTTTTGATTTAAGAAAGCCAAGATTGTTTTCACATGTCGCTCAATTTTCTCAACATTGTGCTCGATATTCTACCCATAAGAAGAATCATTATTAGCAACAGAAGTAACCAAGTCTTCAAGAATATTACCTTAAGGTGATTGAAATTGATGATCATGGTATGCATTGAAGAATCCTCATTGCACATAGGGGAGATCATTAGACTCATAGTAAGGATATTGACTCCACACAGAATTATATGGTGATGTATACTAATCATTCCAACCACAATGATTCTCTTGATAATCATCTATCATGTACTGCATTTTCAACAGAAAATAATAATAATAATAATAATAATAATGTTAGTAATATACAAAATCGAAAAAAAAAACACAAAACCTAGACTAGCAAGTAAAAATACAATCCCCGGCGACAAGGCACCAATTTGATAAACCTTTAAAATAGACTTATAAATAAACACTACAATCACAATTAAGTTGTCGATGGTAGTATAAGAAAGTAGGGGTCTCCTGCAGAGGATTGTGTCTAAATCATCAATCTAAGACTCGATCTAAAACTAAAAATCTAATCTGTCTAGTCAGAAATAACTGATCGGCAGACAACTCTAAACTACTTCAAACATGACGAAAATTTATAGAACCTAACTAGACTCAATAAACTAGTGTCTGACAAAGTTTCATAATTTTTGGAGTTGATTTACTATACTAAATAAATTTGAAAAAAAATATAGGAAAAAAACCTACGAAAATAAAAGAATGTTTTTGGGTTTTGAAATATATAAGAAAAACAATAGCTAGGAACAACCATTCACCACTAGAACATATCTCACCAAAGATTTGTCAACCTATATGCTCATATTCAATCGAATGTCTTTACCCAAGCTAAGCCAATGATGTGTTGAACTTTACCTATCAACCTTTATTACTTGGTATGTTAAGAGAATGATGTTTTCAACTTAACTTAGCTTCTAATATGAGATCTAGAGTGATGTTCTCGCACAGCTCTCATATAGAAGTCATTAAGATCAAAAAGTTTATGAACAAAACTAGGTAATTTCGGTACTGATGTTGCCCTAATCTACCAAGATGTCAATTCATATGAATGAGGCTCAAGTCACTCATATGCTACTCTAGATAATATGCTTGACATGATGATCAAAACACAAAATTATAGCAATAAAATCCTAGCATGCTTACTACGTTTGCAACCATAATAAACGAAACTAGAATTCATCAATGAGAAACCAATGAATCAACAAATATTCAATATCCAAGAAACAATAAAATCAATGCCAAAATCTTAGTTTATACATGTCTAGGGCGTAGGTATCCCTAACTATCAAAGACTACTAGAAAAATATAGAGAAAATTAAATAAAACATTAGAATGGGAATGAGAAAAGGATGGCGACAATGGACTGATGTTGTGCGTCCAAAGATAGATGTCTCCAAACTTTCTAGAATGATGTCAAAAGTCCTCCTTTTATATATCAACAGCTGTTATTAGAGTTAGAAAACCCTAATTTTTGTCTATGAACTTGTCTTTATGGTATGGGCTTTGAAATTAAAGTTTTGGTTCAAATTAGAAATTCAGGCAGACTGACCTTTAGTCACTAAAACGGTCATAACGTCTTCCTAAAAATAGGTATTGACAATCCGAAAAATGTTCTAGAAAGTAGACTCTTGTAGCTTTCCGTTGATATAAGGCTAATCTCTTAGATCATAGTGAGCTAATCGCAATCCTCTATAGAAGTGGAGTAATGATTTCTGGCAGATTTTCTGATTTCTTTCCTTGCACGATATGGATTCCTTTTCCTTCAAGATTTCTTCTATTTTGCTTCTCTTGTACTCCCCGGTTTTATTTGAGACCTAAAAACACAAACCAAGTTACAATGAATATTGTTAAAGGAATTACATAGCTAAATAGGGTCGAAACTGCATTAAGAACGTTGCATAAAATGCACCTATCGGAAATCTTCAACCTCTGAGAGTAGTCAAGTTTTTGTAGTGGATAATAGAGGAATGATCAAGAGTAGAAGAGCCAAAAGTCTCGGAAGGTGTGCAAGCCGTTCGAGTATAAGATTTAACGAAAAGTGTCATCATTGTGCATCTTTGGCCACATGAAGTAAAACTGCATCAAATTAAAAAATGAAATGAAGGAGGATGGTTGCACCTACCAAAAGAGGGAAGACAAGGGCACCATTGTCGCTGTCATATCACATGAGGAATGTTAGGTTCTTTGTCTTCAAGGTGAATGCTTACATGTCGATGATTCTTCCAATTCTGATGCTGCATGGATCGTTGATTCCGGTGCCTCTTTCTATGCTACTCCACACATGAAGTTCTTCACTACATACAAATTTGGTGACCTTGTGATTGTGAAGATGGGCAACGAAGGTTATGCTAAGATTGCATGAATTTGAGATATTTGTTTTGAGACTAATGCAAGATTTTGTTGAAAGATGTTAGACATATTTCTGGTCTACGTCTTAATTTGATGTCAACTGACGTGTTTGACCGACAAGGATACCATCATCATAAAGGTAATAAAAAATAGAGGCTTACCAAGGGATCACTAGTGATGGCTAGTGGGAAATTGTATTGCACCTTCTACAAGACTCACGACAAAATATTCAAATGGGAGTTGAATGTTGCATATAACTCTTCTCCAAGTCTATGGCATAAGAGGCTAGGTCATATGAGTGAGAAAGGACTGCAAATTTTGGCAAAGAAGTCACTTATTTCATTTGCTTAAGGTACCTCCCATGACTCTTGTGATCATTGTTTATTTGGTAAGCAACATATAGTTAGCTTGGTTAAAAAATTCAAAAGAAAAGAAAATGTATTAAACTTGGTACATTCAGATGTGTGTGGCCCTATGAAAATTGAATCACTAAGTCATAATCAATATTATGTCGCTTATATTGATGATGTCTCACAAATGTTTAGGTTTATTTGTTGAAATCAAAAGCTTAGGTTTTCCAAACCTTTAAGGAGTTCTATGTCATGATAGAGAGAGAGAGAGTGTGGAAGAACCTTCAAATGTCTTCCTAGTGATAATGACAGAGACACTTCGAACCATTTTAAAAATTATTATTGGAAACATGATATCAGACATAAGAAAAGTTTTTGGCACTCCACAACCAAGGTTTTAAAACTCGCTAGTCGCTAGTAGATGAGTACTCGGGGGAGTACTCTGTTTTTAATTCTTAGATTAATTTATTATTTTTAAAATATATAATTAAATACATAATGTTTAAAATAATAAAAAATAGTCAATAAAACATTACCATATTCAATAGATAATAATGTCTAAAAAGTAAAAACAACAATTACAATAACTCAATAAGTTCTAAGTAATAAAAAGAAATACCAAATTCAATTCTTGGAAACAATCCTAAGCATATCATTTGTAACTATACCTCAAATTCTTCTTCTTTATATCCATCTAGTACTGCATTCGAATCCGACTCAAATTTAAAACTCATATCATCTATTTCTGTGACAAGAACAATAGAACAAGAATACAGTGTGAAATATCAAAATCCAATTCGGCAATCCAAGGTAGTGCGAATGTGTGAGTCAGAGAGCTGCAAAGTGTGAGAGACTAAGAGAAGAGAGCGAGAGACAGAGTTAGAGAATTAGGTTTGAACAAAAAAGACTTCTTTTGCTTTTTTTCTTTTTTTCAGCTGACCCAGTTCACTGAGTTGGACCAAGTACTCGGCAGATTTTTTTCACACCGACTAGAGGCACGAAGTAGGCGAAAATCAGCTCGACAAGCAGCCGAGTAGCGAGTACTCGGCCGAGTTGACCGAGTTTTAGAACATTGTCCACAACATATTGGTGTAGCGGAGAGGATGAACCACATAATTCTGGAGAAAGTGAGAAGCATAATAAAGATAGGAAACCTGGCAAAGGAGTTTTGAAGTGAAGCAGTGACAACAGTCTATTACCTCATCAACCGAACACCAAGTGTAACGTTAGGCTTGGAGACTCCAGAAAGTGTATAGACTACTAGAAGTTCATTATATTCCCACTTGAGGGTATTTATGTGCAAGCCATTTGCACATGTACCAAATGAGACAAGGTCAAAGCTTGATGACAAGGCTATAACATGCATATTTCTTGGGTATGACAACGATGAGATGGGCTATTAGATGTGAAATATAAAGACCAACAAGTTATTCAGAAGTAGAGATGTCGTGTCCCATGAAGATCAAACCGTTGCTGATTTTGACAAGAATATACTTGAAAATGTAGACAACCTCACCTATTCATCACCGCTCTAAGGAGAATCTAACAAACCTCAAAATGTGGCAGAAGCTGAAGCTGCAAAACTTGCTGGATCGAGAAATAATGATCAAGAGGATCATGGTCAGGGGGAGCCTAATCAGGAGAAGCCTAAACAAGAGGAGCAGCCAGAAAATGTCCAACCAGTTCGAAGATCAAATAGAGTACGTAAGCCGAATACCAATTATCCTTCTTCATAGTATATATTGTTGATCAATGATGGAAATAATCCATATTCAAATACATTTTGTTGACTGGTGATGGAGAGCCTGAATGTTTTGAGGAAGCAAAGACGGATGCAGATAATGACAAGTGTATATTGGCAATGAAGTCTGAAATGGAGTTCTTATTGAAGAATGAAACCTATGAGTTGGTAGAGTTTCCTAAATGCTGAAAAACACTCAAAAATAAATGGGTATTCAAGTTGAAGAGGAATGAGAATGAACAATTGATAAAGTTCATGGCTCGCTTGGTTGTCATTTGGGCAGAAGGAAGGAGTAGATTTTGACGAGATCTTCTCACCATTCGGTCATGGCAGCTAGCATGGACCTTGAGGTAGAGCATCTAAATGTGAAAATGAGATTTCTACATGGTGATTTGGAAGAAATATATATAGAGCAACCAAAAGGTTTTGAGGTCGAGGTTAAGAAGCACATGGTTTGCAAATTGAAGAAAATCTTGTATAGGCTTAAGTAAGTACCAAGACAATGGTAGAAGATGTTTGACTTATTCATGGTAGGTCATAGGTATAAGAGAACTGATGCATATTCATATAAATATCCAGATTTTCAGTGGAGGTAATTTTATAGTTTTATTGCTCTATGTTGATTGTGGAGCAAGATGTTTCCATGATTCGCAAACTAAAACTGGATTTATCAAAGTTATTTGTTATGAAACACTTAGCGTCATCTAAGCATATTTTGGGCAGATTACACGTGACAGGAAGGTATGTTGAACGGGTGCTTGAAGGGTTCAACATGAAAGACGTCAAGGCAGTGAGTTCACCTCTAGGTAATCATTTCAAGTTAAGTAGATTATTATGTCTAACTACACAAGAGGATAAAGACAAGATGACAAATATCTCTTATTCATCAGCTGTTGGTAGTCTTATGTATGTAATAATATGAACCAGTCTAGATATTGCACATGTAGTTGGTATTGTTAGTAGATATTTATATAATCTTGTAAGAGAGCATTGGGAAGCTGCCAGGTGGATACTTAAATATTTGAGGGGCATCTCAAAGCTGTGTTTGTCTTTTGGTGAATCAGGACCCGTCTTAGAAGGTTTCACAGATGCAGATTTGGTAGGAGATCTTGATAATAGAAAGTCAACTTCTGGTTAGTTATTTACATTTTGTGCGGGAGTTGTGTCATAGCATTCCAAGTTACAAAAGTGTGTTGCATTAAGCTGAGTACATATAGCAGTAAATGAAGCGGGCAAGGAAATGATATAGCTACAAAGATTTATCCAAAAGTTGGGTGTGAAGCAACAGAGGTATGTGGTGCACTGTGATAGTCAGTGTTATTCACTTGAGTAAAAATTCAGTTTATCACCCTCGCACTAAACACATTTATCTCTGTTATCATTAGATAAGAGATGTAGTGTCAAAGAAGCTCTTGCATTTGTGAAAAATTCACACTAACATAATTATTTCTGATATATTGTCTAAAGTTATGCCACAACAGAAGTTGGAGTAGAGCAACAGGTCTGCTAGGATGAGTTTCAAGTAGAAATCTCATATCATATCACCCTAGGTTGGTCTGGATAAGGAGATTGTTATAATATCCAAAGCAATAACTTACATTAACTTATGACAAGAATGTTAAATGTTCATGATTTAGTGGTCTTAAGAGTTAGTAGCTCTTAAGTTAAAAGACATTAAGTCTTAAGTTACAAGGTATTAAGGCTTGAGTTACACAAGAAAGTGGGGGTTTTGAAGTCATGGTGAGTCATGAGTTACAGGAGTTTCATATAGCACCATTATGAGAGAGCACTAATGAGGGTTCTCCTTAAGCCTATAAAAGCAGAGGTCATTTGCTCATTCCATCATCTCATCCATCACAAGTATCTTCATCCAAGTACGTAGAAAGTGAAAAGAATCCACTCCAAGTTGAGACTGTAGTGTAGTTGGTAGCAAAACAATTGTGAAAGAGAGTGTTTCCTTCAAGTGGTGTTCTTGAAGTTGTGTTCTTGAAGTTGTGTATCTCTTGTGTACTCATTATCTTATAGTGGAAGTTCTTATTGTTATTGCCCCGTGGACGTAGACACATTGCCGAACCACGTTATATCATATGTTCACTTTCTTCTATTTTTGCATATTTGTGACTTGTTGGTTTGAGTTTGTCACTTCTATTATATTATTTTTCCTAACATTCGAAATCGAACTTTTTTCTGGACTAGTTTTGTTACTGATTTGAGCACAAATATAAAAAACTAATAAGAGTTGAGTATTTTACCATTATCTTTCGAACAATTTTTGTTCAAATGATAGAATCAGATTGTTTGAAATCCAAAAGGTCTCTAATTTCAGAACTCTAATTTCTGAATGGAAAAGACTTATCTTAAATGGAACATCTTTGCAAGAGTTTCTTGTATCCCACGGGATTTTGTATGATAACTATAAAGTCTCGGTACAATTAGTTATAATTCACCCACATAGATATTGTATTTTATTTATCCCTTTTCTGATGTGGAATCTTTTCCTCTCTAACACTCCTCCTAACGTGCAACCTAATTTTTTTGTTAGGTATGCATGAGTAATTCATTTGTTCATGATTTAGACGGGGATTCAGGATTTGTGCGGATTCAAGATTTTATTTGTGATTTGGGTGGATTCCTGATTTGTTTGTGGATTTGGGCGGATTCATGTTTTTTTGTTGCTAGGAGATATAATTGAAGAATGACCCGCTCTGATACCAACTTGAACTATGACAAACGTGGCCCGTAGATCACTATTGTACCGATACTGTCCCAACTAAACCACCTTTAAGGTGTTAGATTTTAACTACAAAAGGTCTCGGTACAATTAGGTATGATTCACATACACATATTTTCTATTTTATTTATCTATTTTCTGATGTGTTATATTTTCTCTCCAACATATTGAGACATCTACGGTGAATGACGAATGACCATGGCGAATGGCGTATGATCATAGTGAATGGTATAGGGATCTCGTAGAGCATAGGATTTGAATGTATAGAAATATACCACTTAGCATTAGTTAGTCGATATTGTCCTTAGAGATAGAATCCTAGTATAATTGCAGTTATCTAGTTACCTAATTTAGCTAGGGTTAACAAAGTCTCTTGTATATATACGGAACATGTAAATCGATTAAAAATTGAGAAAATGAATACAACTTCTTCTCAGTTTTGCTTTCTTCATGGTACCAGAGCCTAGTCTGTTTCTGAGCCAATCCTAAACACAAAAGCTCTATAACCTTGTTGACAAATAATGACATGATAAAATCAGAAACCCCAAACTGATTCATCTTCATCACATAAGGGTCCGGCATGGGAGAATTCCAATCACCCTTTATACATTCATCACTCCGATCAAATAGGAGTGATCCATGTTCCACAATCATTAGTAGAGAACAACTTTAGTGCTTAGATCGAAAGCATGGACACTCCAAATCAAAAACAAAATTGGGTTTGTCAATGGAAACCTAACCAAACCCATGAAGAATTCAGATGAATTGCTTCAATAGAATTGTTGCAACATTCTTATCAAAACATGGTTGTTGGCATCAATGTCAGCACCAATTGCTAAAAGCTTTTCTCACTGCAAAGATGCAAAGACTGTATGGCTTGAGCTTTATGAAAAGTTTGGACAAACGAATATTGTTCAACTTTTCATATTGAGAATGTTATTCATGATTGTACGTAGGGCTCTTCCTCCGTCACTACTTTCTTCACCCAACTTAAGAGCCTTTGGGATGAAAATGAGACCCTTTGCAATTTATATGCTTGGGTTTGTGATGCGGGAGAAGAATTGAGGAGCTATATCGAGACACAGAAGATTATGAATTTTCTGATGGGTTTAACATATGAGTTTGCCACAACTCGAAGCAACATATGCATGGATCTTTTGTCTTCCTTGAACAAGGTGTATTCTATGGCACTCTAGCATGAAAAAACAAGCATATGTCTCGACAAGTAAATCAATCACACAACCATTAGACTCAGCTGCATTCAGCGTGCAGCATCAACCCTTTGCAGCATGCGTGCCTTCTGAGCCTCATACCTTGAGCAGTGATGAGCCCCCGCTGATTCTTTCACTGGACATGTACGCCGATCAACACAAGGTTCTAGCAGCAATGATGCAAAGCAGTAATACGCAAATTGTGATCGCACTAACCATGTCACTGAAAACTGCAAGGCCCATTTATGTTGTACAACATGCAACTTCAGGGGCCATACATCAAACACATGTTGAGCTCATCTTCGCTGCTCCTTTTGAAATTTCAAAGGCCATACCTATGAAGAATGTCAGAAACGAAAAGCTATGCAATCTAGAGAAGGAAAAAATTGAGTGAATCACATCTCGGCCTATAGTGATAGTCAAGGCAACTCTGCCTCATTTCCTTTCTCTGAAGAAAAACGTGCAAAACTGCTCACTCTTCTAAGCAGCGCCCAAAACCTCAACCAAGGCGGTAAAATTAACAATTATGAGGAACTTTCTAGTAAGGCAGCTTGCCTAGCAAATAATTGTTGTCACACACCTACATGACTTATAGATAGTGGTGCAAGTGATCATATTATTTATGATGAAATATTTCTTACTTTAAAGCCTCATGTTGTGAATTATTCTATGAAGCTCCCTTCCGGTTCATCTGCTATTGTTACATGCATTGGAACCGTATTGTTTTCATCCCAATTGAAGCTTGAGAATATGCTATGTTCCATCATTTTATCTAAACCTGATATTTGTTAGCAAATTAGCTCGTGATTCGTTCTATATCACAATATTTCTGAGACAAATTTGCATTGTGCATGACCTATGATCGACAAAGACGATTCAGACAGGAACTGAGAGGGATTTAGTCTACTGTCTTGATTATTATTAGAAAGGGACATGTAATATAGCTCAAGTCCAAACTCCAAATCTTTGGCACCAAAGGCTGGGTTATCCATCACAACGAGTATTTGTTACTTTCTTTTTCCAAAAATAGTTGTGCACCAAATAATTGCTTGATATGTCTTTTGGCTAAGCAAACTAGTCAACCATTTTCTTTAAGTAATACTTCTAGTAAATATTATTTTGAATTGATTCATGTTGAGATTTTGGGTGGTTATCATGTCTCTTCACTCATTGGTGCACAATATTTCCTAACCATTGTTGATGATTATTCACAGGGTACTTAGGTCTACCTTATGAAACATAAATCTAAAACAAGTTCAATTCTTGTCAGTTTTGTTCATTTGGTCAAAAATCAATTTGATAAACGTGTCAAAGTCATTAGAAGTGATAATGGTCTCGAATTTGCTATGCATGATTTTTATGCATCAAAAGGCATAGAACACTAAACCTCATGTGTCAATAATCCCCAACAGAATGAGATTGCCTAAAGAAAGTAGTGTCACCTTTTAAATGTGGCCCGTGTTATTCTTTTCCAAGCTCATTTACCAAAACGGTTTTGGGATTAAGCCATTTTAACGGCCAGTTATCTTATTAATCGAACACCAACCCAATTTTGAATGGCAAAACACCTTTTGAAAGGCTATTCTTAAAGGAACCCACACACGATCATCTCCGAGTCTTTGGTTGTCGATGTTTCATTTCCACACACCCTTCTAAGCCAAGAAAATTTGATCCCAGATCAATTAAGTGTATCTTTTTAAGTTATCCTCATGGTAAAAAGGGTTATAGAGTTTACGATTTAAAAGGCAAGAAAATCATTTTTTCTTGGAACGTTATCTTCTTTGAGTCTGACTTCCCTTATCAAAACAAATCTTCAAATATTCATGATTCTCCTCCAAAATCATATCCTAATTCTCTTTTTTTTTATTACGGGGAACCAGTGCGTGCCACTAATGCACGTGATTCACAATCTTGTGCGGCGTCCAATCCATCTCCTAAACCTACTAGGATTCTCTTAGAAAACCCTAATTACACATCACCCGTAATCACTGTCTCTCCTTCCGCTGAAAAGACAAACAAGACATCTTTGCCTATCATTATGAATTCTCTTCCAATTCTATCTACCTCTGTTGCTCACCAAACTGAACAATTCCATTCAACCTCAAATACACCTTCCCATCTTCCAACAATTTCCCCACTGAAAATCCTTCTTCCGTGCCTGATACTTCTGTCTCTCCAACTCAGCCTCCACAACGTCGTTCTACCAGACCTACACGAACATCAAGCCTATTGCAAGACTTTCACATCAAGATAGATCTTCCCTCACATATTGTTCCATCATCTTCACCGACCGAGGTCTCAGGTACGGCTCATTCTATATCAAATGTGTTGTCTTATGGCAGATTATCTTATACACATCGAGCTTTTATTATTGCACTAACCATACACCCGAACCTACATCTTTCTCACAGGCAGTTCTTGATCCTAAATGGCGCACATCCATGCAAGATAAAATCTGTGTCTTACAAATTAATCGTACTTGGAGCCTTGTGTCACAACCAGCAAATAAGTGTCTCATTGGCTGCAAATGGGTGTATAAAATCATTTACAATCCTGATGGTAGTGTGAAACGATATAAAGCTCGTCTTGTTGCTAAAGGCTACAATCAAGTTGAAGGAATTGACTATCGTAAAACATTTGCACTTGTTGCCAAGCTTACTACTGTGTTCGTTCTTCTCAGTTTATCATCTCTCCAAGGTTGGCATCTACACCAACTTGACATCAGCAATGCCTTCTTACATAGAGACCTATACGAGGATGTTTACATGTAGCTTCCTCCTTGTTTCGGAGGAAAGGGGGAGACACGAGTTTGCAAATTCCACAAGTCATTGTGTGGACTTCAACATACATCAAGGAAATGGTTCATCAAATTATCCAATGTTCTCAGGGGAGCTAGTTTTCAACAATCCTGGTCAGATTATTCTTTATTTATCAGAAATTATAAAGGTCAGTTTACAGCCTTGTTGGTGTACGTTGATGATATAATTCTAGCAGGAAGCCATCTTGATGACATATCAAGTATGAAGAAGTATTTATCTGACAGGTTCAAGCTGAGAGATATGGGAGTGTTGAAGTACTTTCTTGGCATAGAAGTTGCTCGTTCTAAACATGGCATTGTCTTGAGCCAACGAAAATATGTGTTGGAAATACTAGAAGATTCAGGTTTTTTTGGTGCAAAGCGTACTACATTTTCAGTCGAGTATAACAACACTTTAACACAAGGAGAAGGGAAGCTATTATATGATCCATCACAATACCGAAGATTGGTCGGAAGATTAATCTACCTCACTATCACAAGACCTGATATTGTGTATGGGGTCCATATTCTCAGACAATTCATGGACAAGCCAAGGGAACCACATCTAGAAGTTTCTTACAAAGTCCTTCGGTATCTGAAACAAACCACGAGACAAGGCTTATTCCTATCATCATCCGGTACTTTACTATTAAAGGCCTATTATGATGCAGATTGGGCAAGATGTAAAGACATCAGACGGTCAGTTACTGGCTATTGCATTTTCCTTGGTAATGCACCTATATCTTAGAAGACAAAGAGCAGAGTACGGTGTCTAGATCCAGTGCAGAAGCTAAATAAAGGTCAATGGCCTCTACTTGTTGTGAGATTACATGGTTGCAAAACATTCTGAAAGACCTGAACGTTAAAGGTACGCAAAAAGCCCTGTTATTCTATGATAATCAAGCTGCTCTCTATATAGCATCAAACCCCGTTTTTCATGAACGCATAAAACATATTGAGATAGATTGTCATGTTGTGCGTGAGAAGTTCCAAATAGGACTTGTTAAAGCTGCCCATATTTGAACAACAAAACAACCTACTGATATGTTCACAAAGCCACTGCATCTTAAACAATTCATAGAGTTCTTAAGCAAGTTAAGTGTAATTAACATACACTCTAAATTGAGGCAGAAAATTGAGACATTTACTGTGAATGACGAATGACCATACGAATGACCATGGCGAATGGTGTATGATCATAGCGAATGGTATGAGGATCTCGTAGAGCATAGTATCCGATTGTATATGAATATATCAATTAGCATTAGTTAGTCGATACTATCCTTAGAGATAAAATTCTAGTATAATTGCAGTTATCTAGTTACCTAATTTAGCTAGGATTAACAAATTCTCTTGTATATATATATAATATGTACATCGACTAAAAATTGAGAAAATGAATACAACTTCTACTCAATTTTAGTTTCTTCAAAATTATCGATCAATCTTTTGATTATTGAAAACTAAGTCAAATCCAACATAATTTGTTGAAAGTTTAATAATGTTTGACGTATATTAGACATGAATCTAGTTTCCACAACACACTCGATTGTGACCCTTATAACCAAAAAAACCTCCCACAGTAAACGAGACATGTCTTTTGTCTAGTGAAGGATGTGGGTATTGCATGCTTTGAAGGGAGATTGGTGCATCAACCATGCCTGTTATGGGGCTCGCTCATACCAACACGAAACAAAACTACAGTCCACTCTCTAATTCGTGTACAAATTACACAATAAAATCATTGAATACCCCAAAAGTTTCTGCAGGTTTTATAAACAAGGTTTTCATCCGTGCTAATTGAGTATTCGCGCTCTATCCTCTATATCTTTTATAAATCGACTGAAATAGGGAGACAACAAAGAGGATCCAAAGAGATTTTACCAACAGCTACAAGAAAAGAAGGAAATGCCTTCATAATTTATTGCTGAAGTTGGTTTAGGTAAGGTTAACACCAGACCGATTGTCTCATTTCCTCAGCTTCATATAATATGGGCTAAAGCTATATATTCTGGGATCTCTAACATAAAGACATTAAGTTGTGGGTGAATGATGGTTGGGTATGGGTTCCAAATGCACAAGATGCAGAGATGGCCTAAATGAGTAAGCCAAATATAAAATCATGTAGGAGAATCTGTGTCATGCATTGCCTAATGTTCTAATGCCTATGGTGATAGTTACTTTTCAAAAAAAGGCTGTCTATTTTGGGCTGGAACAAGATTCTTGGTGGCAATTTTAAGAGCCATTTATAATTTACAATTGCGGAATAGGGAAACATATTGGCCAAAGGAAAAACAGGAATATATGGGCACATATGTAGGTTTGTGTTGGTGTGTTTGATTTGTAGATTAGTTGCATATGATATTGGTAGATATAGTTAGATCTGTAAATGGTCTGGATCTTATCCAGACCCGCTTCGGATCCGTGGTTTTTAAACGGGTTTGGATCGAAAATTTGACCCGTTGATCCGTTAAGGACCCAGATCTGTTAACCCATTTACTAAACGGATCTGATCCGGATCTTGGTTGATCCGATCCGTTAAAGACCCGGATCAGTTTAAAAATAATTAAATAATATTTATATAAATATAATATTATTAATAAATATTAAATAATATGATAATTATCTAGATAATCTAAACATTCATTTCTAAATTGCTTCTAAAATATGATTTGATGAAGTTGAAGGTTGTTAATGCATATATATTTATGCTAAAAAACATTGGAGGTCAAATATTTTAATATTATTGTACCGTTAAGGAGTATTTTAGGCATGTAATTCAACTTTTGATGTAAACTTTATTTTCTTATAAAATTTCATCGATGTTTTATAATAAAACTATGAAATTATTATTAAAATTTGATATATTTATTATTATAAACGGATCGGATTAACGGGTCGGGTATCCGTTAATCCGCCGAATCCGGATTTAGATCGAGCTATTAAAGATCCGGCGGGTAACGGATTGGATCTGGATCTAAAGTTTCTATTACGGATCCGGATCTGAATCTAGGTGGATCCGATCCAGATCCGATCCATTTACAGGTCTAGATATAGTGTGTTTAGATATGATAAAAACCACATGCTCACACAAAACAAAACAAAAAATACAACTTCAAACAAAATTAAGGTAAAAATTTATATCAATTTAAACAGTCCCCTCGAGCCGGTATATATAAATTGGTTTGACGTAATACTGATCATGCATGTCATAGAATCTCCGTCTCCATGATTAATAAATTGAAGGATTAATAAACTGAAGGTATAAGGTTGTTGGCAATCCTTGTATGGAACAAAACACAACCTATGAAGCCTAAAGAAATCGAAAGATTGGTTTTTTCATAGTTGAAGAACATGTTGAAAAAATAGAAGAACTAACATGATCTCATGGTATTCAGGTAAAATCATGCATATGCATTTCATGGTTTTTCACTGAGGATAGCAGTATTGTCTGTCATCTTGAAATCTGGGTTTTTAGCTTTTCGATCTTTTGAATAGTTGTCTTAGGGTTATGGTTATTTACTCTGGCTGCATTGAGACTTGTGTCTGAGTGAAATTATTATCTGAATTTCAACTTGACAACTAGAATAGAGGTTCTTGCCTTGGTGCTCAAATTAGTAGTGTTGAGATCTTTTGTAATGTCAACCTATGACCTATGATTTAGAGCTTCATGGCTACAGTTGTGCTTGTGGTCATATATACAACAACTGTTTTGTTTGATATCAAAGAAAAGTGTTTTGCTTAACCATGTGGTCATATACTTTGTAAAAAGTTTGCAAATTCTTTTGTCTTTTGCTTTTAATCAAACATTATTTTGGATAGTCTTTGTTTGTCTTCTCATTGGCCTTGGACAGCTGCATATGTCCTCTTACTTTCAAAGCTTGGCCAAAGACAAAAGTCCAAAACTCCTCCCTTGGTTTGCACCCGTGCTTGCCCTCTTGTGGCATCTTTTTGGCTTGTGTCTCTCTCTTGTTAGAGTACTCATTTAGCCTATATATACACAACAAAGTTGTCTTAGTTTGGTGGTTGTCAAAATGTAGTTTCTACACTTGCTTTGTTGAATTTCTCCCTTTGTGGGGTTTTGGTTTTACTTTGCATTGTTCATTAGTCTCTAAGTCTTCCTCTTATGATTATAAACCTTAGAGCTGAACAAAAACATCTTTTTCATAAACTCATAGCATTTTGCATACCATGAGATCAGTTGGTAGTGCAGCAACCTAGGAAGTATTCAAAGAAGAACCAGCTAGGGTCCGAGAATAGCTGAGGTCAGATGTATCCCGCTGCGATAGCTAGGTTACGATAAATCAATTTAGGATCAAGGTAGTTGAGTTTCTTAAAGTGAAACTTATTATATTTCTAAGTTGTAGGCTTAGGGACAAGAGAGGGAATAGATCTAGACTAGTTTAGTACTAGGTATGATATAGTGGTTGTATCCCTAGAACTATTATTCTTGTATTAACCGTTGCACCATAGTGCAAATGTTTGTCCGTCAAAAGAAAGGGGCACGCAGCTTTTCTTTCTGAATTCAGGGTTTATGCGAGTAAAAAACATCATGGTGTTCATTGTTATTTTACTGCAACTTTTATTTACTATCATTATGTATATGTGATTCATGATAGCTGCAATCATTGTTGTTTCTGAGAACAAACATACGAAAAAAGTTGTTAAAGGTCTATCACCTCCTTCTATGACCTTCGTAAACAAGAGGGTAAAGACTAAAGAGGATGACTACAACTAAGAGAAACAACCAAATATTATAGAAGTAGAACAAGACACACAGGCCAAAGATAATAACATGATCGATCTTGAGCCATATAATTGAAAATAATGCAATACGTTGCGGGGAATCATGTAGGGAAAATTGTCAGGTTATGGAAACTTCATTTCAATCAACTCCACATTGATGAGTGTCCTGGACCTAGAGATCTTCAGAAAATTTCATCTCCAAAGTCGTATTCCAGACAAGCAATAGTAACCGTCCAGATGTATAAATACTTCATCAGTAAAAGTTAAACCCGCCAACACAAGCATACTCTTATTTACTAGAATATATAGTAGCTGCAATTCAATTACATATTCAGAACAGAAATAGACAGAAAGGTTTTCCTGATTGATTGATTGAAGTTAAACAAAGCATGCCAATTCAATAACATTGAAATAGTGCAAAGAATCTGTTGAAGTTTTGCTTCCAAAGGAATGCAAACAGTACGTGCTGTCAAAACTTTGCTTCTTTGGATAAAAAAATGGAAACAGTTTTTGTCACATATCGTGCAAGTATCTCATCATGTATGAAAAATGGGGAGGTCACAGTTACTCTGTCAATCTATTTGCTGAGCTTTAGAACTGGTTTGATAGCAGCCTCGGGAATTGTAGTCTTCCCAATTGAAATTTTGTACAAACAATTCTTCTTTAATTTTCTGTATTTCAAGCCCTCTGCTCTTGTTCTTATGCATAAAGACAATTCAAATCGCATGCTGCAGTTTTAAATCTTATATGCTGATTGTCTTCATCCAATATCAAATCGAACAAGAACAAGGGCAGGCTTAAGAGAGGAGACATGCATGGTTATGCTTGATGAAAGTAGTGGATTAAACTTCAAAGGTTCATAGAAATCATGAACTTGGTTTTGGTGTTCCCTGCAAAGTATTAGATGCCTCATATCTAATTGTATGATCACCAACTATAGTATGAGTTCGCTTATGAAATATGATGCACTCTAGTTGTACAAAGATGATTTTAAAGAAAAAACCTCATTCTACAACTGTATAACAAGCACCTCTTCTTCTCCATCTAGCTTAGCACGCCATTTCCACGGTTCTTATCTATACAAAAAAATCAACCAAGTCAAAATTCTTGATTACAAAATGAGCTACTTTTTCTACCTCTCAGAAGAAAATATAAGAATTTACTAATACATTTTCGTCGTCAAGTTCAAATGAATGGGTGAGGAGTTTGGGCTATGGAATAGAGGTCATGTTTGGCATCAAATCCAAAGTTACCATATGGCGCTTCGTATGTTCACCAAGGTCCCGTTAAAGTCACCCTCCATCGTCTTCAATCTCCAGCAATCTAACCTCCTCCAAGACTGCAATATCCAGCAATCAAACCTCCTCCATCAGACAGCAATCACCACGTTCCAGTCACCATTTGCCACAAACCCTGTCCGAGAATAGCAAGTGAAAACTACCACTCCTCACTTCAATGAGTTCAATCAAAGACAGACTGAGCCAAGCCAATTTTGACTGAGGATTTATTTTTGGATTCACAATGTCAATATAGGTAATGCACATTTTGGGTCATTTGCCTGGCTTCTTTAGGAAATTACTTGTGTGCGTCCATACTATCCCTTATTTACATAATTTAACCAATGTAAATCATAATGTTAACCGTTTAAAAGTTTAATTGACCAATCATAATCACATCCAAAAATCAATTTGAAAACAATATCATTCACTTAACCAAATAAATCAATCAAATGGACAGTTGTTCATGAGGTTGCTAACTTTCACTAGAATTGTCCATTTGATTGATGCATTCCGCTAAACAAACGATATTTTTTTACATTAATTTTTTACACATGCGATATTGATTGGTTAATTAAACTTTTAAACAGACTAAGATTATTAGAACAATATGTGAATAAGAGAAAGTATAGACACAGGCGTTAATACTAGTATAGTATTGATACAAGTATTTTCCGTTTCTTTATGTTAAATCTCATATTATCTTGGTTAAACTAAGATACTTAACAGCATTTGTATGTATATCAAAGTTTTACAGCATGACTTTAAGAAGATTGTTCTTGTTTTTCCTTGATCCTTGTTTAAAGAAAGAACCGCATAATTAAAGGTTACAAAAACAAAATCATAATTCAGTGCAAGTGTTGTAACATTCTACTAATCTGATAGACCAAAAACCCAACCCCAAATCCCTAGCATACCTAGTACACTAGAACGCACACTTCATTTAACAAGTCTGACAGAAAAACATACCTAGTACACTAGAACACACACTTCATTTAACAAGTCTGACAGAAAAACATAAGTGTGGTGGAAGAGCCTTAACATTCATTCGCTTCCACCAGCAGGGCCGACCAAGACACCTTGAGCAGTTCCTTCTTTACGAGCACCATCATCCTTCTCATCACTGTCGTTCTTTATCCGAATCTTGTACTTGGCCTCAAAGTCAGTAATTTCCTTTTTCTTCCTTTCCAAAGCCTCATTCAGTCGAGTAATAACCTCCTCAATCCCTTCTTTGTTACGCTGCACAGCAGGCAGGACCTCCTTGATGGTTCTCTCCACCAGCACACCTCCAATCATTCGAAAGCACCGCCTGGATGGGTCGAGTGGCTGGATGGCATTGATCACCAATGAGTGCTCACTCACGTCCATCTCTAGCTCAGTGATTTTTGAGTAAATTTGGTTGAGTTCGGACCTCATGGCAGCAAATTTATTTGCCACTGCTTGCTCATTTACAGGTTCTTCAGCCTTACTACTAGACATGGCTCTCTACAGAAGATATAGCAACAACATTCAGGAGCAGGAAACATCCACATAAACATAATTTCAGTTGTACAAATAGTATCAGATAGTCACAACAACAGCAACAAAACGTTGGTAGTGCGTTGCATTTGGTAGAAACAAAGAAACTATAGTCAACACTTATCAAATGTACATTATCTTCTCATGAAAATAACAAATTTTACAGCCCCATCTAACCTTAGTGATAATATATTGATAAATCTGCTCCTTGTGTATATTAAAGTAAACATAGTGGCTTGACTTTCCTATAAATAAAGTTCAACCTCAGGGATGTTGCAACTACAGCACCTCAAGAAAAAGTGTATACAATGAGCTTTATTAGCTTCTCAAAACAAATACAATCTTTCTTATGGCATGGCATCTACACACACCAGGGCAATTCAATTTGTTGACTCATCCATGTATAGCAACTCCATCACAATACCGTTTTCCCCCAATTGTTAATCAACACCATAAGACGAGAGAAAACTAAGAAACATAAACAGACATAACCGTAAATGCAGATGAGCACATCTGTACATGTACAATTTATATTAGCTACCTATCTTGAATTGAACCCAAAGTCTGTGTTTCAAGGGCTCGGATGACATTTTTATAAATTTGTTAACTTATGCCAAGGAACATTCTCTACATGATAAACCCACATAATAAGACCAAAATCTCAACATTCAGATTCTGATATACAAAGAAATTAGTATCATCTTCATTCAACTTAATCAGGAACCCAAATCCTGAATCAGAATTTTACTCTTAAACCTATTTCTGCAGATGCCGCATAACCCATAGCAAAATCGCAGGTGTAGGAAGAAATTCAAGTAACAAGCATTCGGTGGAAACTGGAACTTATATTTGGGAAGAATTAAAGCCGAATGTTCGATTCATGTTCATTGAAATAAGAAAGCATCCGATCATAGACTATAAGTTGGATACAGAAGATGAGAGAAAGCATCGAGGTAAGGGGGAATCATACCTGATTGCTGTTGCTGCGAGACGAGACAGGTGAGTCGATCGCCAACAAGACAACTTTCTATAAGGAATGTGCTATCAGGTAGGCCTGATCAAAGGGTCGAGCAAATAAAACTCAAACCTACTCTACCACCCTACCCTGAGTTTTTTATGACCGAATTCGGTCTGATCCTAAAAGTCTGTTCTTTAGGTCCTAATAATTTCATATCTTTTGTATTGTTTTAATATATTTCTTATTTTTAGATACAATACAACTAATCTTCTCTTTTGTAGTTGATTTGCTAACTTTGTTCCTTTGATTTTCTTTTGTTTTGCTGATTAACGATTATATTTTGATAATTTAGAGCATTAGTTCGTGAGATATATGAGTATAATCACTTAGTTTATAGATGTCTTAAATTAAGTATAATATGTATGCATGCATGTTAAATATAACCTAAAAAATAAGGTTCATTACATATAATTATAAAGCTAAATTGTGAGAAAAAAAATAACAGGCTCATCTCGACCTTGTTTAGCCCTATTTAAAGGGTCGGCCCTACCCTATTAGCTCTAAAGAAATAGGTCGTTAGGGCAAACTAGAGCTTACACATTCAAGCATCGGCCCTACCCTATCCAGCCCTAAATTTTGTTGACTTTGACCGAGCCCTACCCTACCCTAAACCCTAAAATTTAGGGTCGGACCGGCCCTAGCTCGGCCCATGATGAGGCCTACTCTCAACGATGTCCTTCACACTGCGCATTTTTCACTTTTTTATTTTTATTTTATTCACTTATATTTTATTCGTTTTATATCCCGTCTATCTATTATTTTAATAAAATTTAAACTCATAACTACAGTTAACTAACCTAACCGGGTGATCAAACTAAAGCTTTTTTAGCACGTTTCATGCATGGGTTAATAGTTATTGTGCCTTCATGAGTAGAAGACCTAAATTAACTTTTTCATTCTGCACTGAGAGCAGGTCCAACAAATTCTTTAAATCTCTTACTTTTCTCTATTTTAAGAAAAATTGACTCATTTTACACTAACAGTTTCTCTCATTCTCTAAAATAGGAAAATAGATGAGAGAGAATAAAACATTTCCTATATTTACAGATTCTCTAAAAAATTTAGAGAATGAGAGCATTAAATGTTTTACATTCTTCAATGCTTCATGTAGTGACCTCCATTTCCATATGATTTCTCCTTGAAGTATTTTCCGTATTATTAAAAGATTATGTGGAAAACTCTTGTTTGTATTTGTGAAGTTGAGTTTCGACATTTATTCCTTAAGAGTGTTACGATTTAATGGCCAAAAGTTGACTTTCTTTTTCGTATGGAATCTTCAAAAACTCCTTTCACGAAAGTTGTAGTGCACGCTTGAATCAGACTTCGTATGAAAGATTATAATTAATCAAAGTTGGGACCGATTTAAAAGAGAAAGAAGTATAAATAGGAAACAAAATTGGGGTTATTCAGAAAAACCCCAAATCTCACAAATCGGTTTCCCGACCCGCTCCACCGCTCCGAATCGCCTCGCCGAAGAACTCGATGTCCAGGCCATCATCAGAGTTGTTCTTGGTCTCGTTGGATTCATAAGAGTCTCCCCTCAATTTCTAGGGGACTTTTGCTCCCTATCTCTAGCTAGAGGAGGATTTATGGACGAAGGACAGAGGCGTGGGGAGACTCGTCGGAGTTCATGGTTCGAGGCGGAGTTTGAGCTTGAAGCGAGATGATTCGAGCTGGGTTCTACCCTCTCAAGGTGTAGGAGCACGCCAAGGAACGAGTGGTGACTCGAGGAAGAAGCTTTCGAGTTGGGGCTGAGTTGACTCGGTGTTCATATCGAGTTAGGGATTCTTGCTGGTAAGTGTTAGTTCCTTAGGTTGTTTTTAAGGTTTTTGTGTTGCCTTGGTTGTGATTCTCTCAATTCAGTTCAAATTGGTTTTGAAATTGTGGAACCTGAACTATTGCAGAATCGATGAGGAAGCAGTTGCCGGTTCTTGGTCGGAGTTGGTCGTTCTGAACTATTGTAGAGGGCGTCGTTACAAGTTCGTGGACATGTAACACGCTCAAATCGAAGTTTGTATGGGGAAGTTATAAACAAAAATGTAAAGTTACTGTGCGGTAAAATAGCTATATATAAGAGTTACCGGGGTGAAAAATCAAATTTTTCACCCGGCCTCTCTCTCCTCTCCCCCGACGGAAATCTTGCCGTATTTTGCGCGCGCCACAGCGCCACCGTCCGACCTCCACTCGCCGCCGCACCGGTCCCAAATGATCGGCCTCTGAGTCTACTTCATTCCTAGGTAAGTTTTCCGACCTAACTTGCCGTAAATCGGGAGAAATTTCGATTTGTTCATCACGTGTACAGTGATTGTTCTTGATCGAATTTCTCCCTCCCTAGATCACCATTTGTTGAGTTCTTTATATGGATAATATGGGTTTTAGAAGTACTATAATCTCCTAAAATTTGGTAGCTTGATTCGAAGTGTGTAGGGAGAATTAAAGGATTGAAGTTTCGAATTGAATTTTTTTCGGGTTCTTGGAAATTGTTGTCGATTGACCTAGTTAGAGGCCGAATTGGCCTTCGAGTTGAACTAGAAAATTGTTCCAAATGACGAGACGAAGCTACTGGTAAAATTTGGTGGCTATCAGAGGTCGCCGGAATTTCTCCCGGCGGCGGTGCCGCCACTTTTTGGACAGTTTTTCATGCTCATTAAATAGTATATATTGTGAGGAGTCTATGGTTTAAATTTGGTAATTTTTGGAGGAGTTTTGGTTAGGTTTTGGTATTATTGGCGGATAATTAAATATTATTCTGACCATCGATTATTGCAGGATAAGGTTTAAGAATTATTTTAAGAACTTCTAAGTTATTGGTGAAGGTCGGGGATTTTTTAGTTGACAATTTGAGAAATGTGGAGCTGATGAGCGAGCTGTGCGCTTTTAAATGTGTACGCATATGGTATTTAATTATTATTCTTACATCCAGAAAATTAATATTAATTATGAAACAGGACGCGAAGAGGCTCGTGTTGTGGAGACTTGGCTTGAGCGGAATTCGGGTTTTCGTCAGGCTAAGGCCTCAGTCTGTGAGTGGACTTTTATTTTAAATTTAATGCATACAATAGATTTTATTTAGTTTCTCCTTTATTTATGAATGTCCTCCATTTTATGTTTTATGGTGATTTTGGAAAAATGAGAATTTAATACTTTTTAAAGATAAGTGAGCTAGGGAAGAGGTTCCTACCTTTCCCGTGATTTTAGAGGATTTTTCCGGAATATGGTTTTTATTGTTATCACCATTTTGGGTTATGGAGGAGGATTATTTTAAAAAGGGGAAACTTGGCTCTTGGATTTAATGATTTTAAGTAAAGTCAGAGAACCGGTTTCGGGTTCTTGGAAATGTTTTAAATCCAATGTATTTTGGGTAAAGTCATGAGAATTTTGACTTGGTTTTTGATTTATTTTACAACGAGGTTTTTAAAGGATTTTCAAGGATATGGTTATATGTATTGCATGCTAGCATGGACCCTCTCCAAATGGAGATGGTACCCTCTCTGGATAGTAGCTTGTCTGACCCTCTTCGGTGGTAGCTGGTCAGTAGGACCCTCCCGGATAGAGCAGGTCAGGACTCTCTTCGGTGGTAGCTGGTCAGTAGGACCCTCCTGAGTAGAGCGGGTCATGGGACCCTCTCTGATCGAGCTGGTCAATAGACCCTCTCGTGGTAGAGCGGGTCGGTTGTTTTCTCGTGGTTAAGGTTAATACCCCACATCTTTAATTATGGATTTGAGCCAAGAGAATTATTTTATGATTTATTTATTCATTTCTTATTGGTTGCTTGCATGTGAAGTTTGGAAAATCAAAGGGAAATCATGAAAAGATTTTTACCTTTTCATATTTGATTTTCGTCCACTCACGCTAATATTATTTTTAAAATGTTTTCCCTTGGGCCCTTCGTTTTCAAATGCCCAGTGTTGCAGGGTTCCTGAGAGGAGGTCGCGCGTACCGAAGTCGAGGCATAGCTAATTAATCCGTTGTTGCTCACTTAGTGTTCTAGGTATAACTTTCTTGTAGACTGCTTTGATTACCCCAACCATGTTAATGGAATAGGATATTAAAACGTAGTTGTGACTTGGGGAGCAGGATAGCTCCAGGAGTTGGGGGTGTTTTAATTTATTCATGGAAGTGCTGAGTTGGTTTGTAGGAATGGTTGTTCATTTCAAGGGGGTTTCGGTAAGAAGTTCCTTTGAGATGATCCTCACAGGATTTACTTCGGGTTAAAGGTGTTTTAACCCGAGGTGGGTCATGACAATTTGTATCAGAGCATTAGGTTATCGCTTCCTATTACTACCTCATATACTTGATAGCACTTAGTGTCTATAGAGTTGTTGGACTTATTCTGACACTATAAGTGTTTGACATACTGCAAGAAATTTACCTTCTCTCAATTTCAACTCTTTTGAGGACTAGCTAAATTCTTTGTTTGAAAAAGAAATTATATACGGTTCTAATTGAGGATTGTTTGCTAGTGTGTTTGGAAAGTCTCAAGTAATATTATCTTCCCATCTGCACCAGCTCCAATTGTTTATGTTGTGGCTGTTGCTGGTGAGTCTTAATGTCTTATAATGGCAACAATTTTCGGTCTTCTTCCTCCCCTTTGTTGGAAAAAATATGAAAGTAATTATTTTATATAATCATTTTTAATTAGATTGTTATAGGGTGAATGAGAATAGTCACTCAAAGTTTAATGCATAAAACAACAACAGATTCAATGACATGATAATGGACTAATGAAAGGTTGTAACTTATGGATTGTTATTCATGACATTCAAGTGAAGATCATATTCCTCCTATAAATAGGTGACTCATTTCCTCATTCTAGACACACCAACTCAAATCATCTCTTTCTCTTTTGAGTTTTTTTCTCTCTCTAGTTTATAATTTTCTAGTGATAGATAGAAGTTACTATAAGTTCGTTGGGTGTTTTTGGTAGCAATGCAATTCCAATAGAACAAGTAGTCGTTGTATCCTAAGAGACAAGTGTCATAAAGCCTTTTGCAGCGGTAGAAGAGATATAATTTGTCTTGAAAATTATGTGAATCACACGACTTGACTTCAACATTATCCTAATATCTTTCATTCAAGTTTAGAGTCATAAAATGTTTTGGTGTTCTGTACACTAAGTGTTCCAAGACACGTGATTCGACTTCAACAAGTTCTATTTCTCTTTCAATTAAGTGCGGTAACCAAGTTGTTCAAAGTAATTATTTTGATGCTTATCATTCCATTTTTTCTAGTTGGTGTTTCATTAGAAATTAGATTTATGTATTATATATTTGTAATATCTAACCCCCTTATTGTTACACTCGTATGGTTCCTATCAAGTTATCAAGTGGTCGCTTCCTCAAAAAAAATTAGGTCAAACCTGATTTTAATAGTTTGTTAATGCTGGATTGGATGTTGCTACTGGCTTTATCATCCGAGATGCCTTAGGGAATCCGACGTTGCTGGTTCTCGGCTCTTGTCCTCCTCAAGTGTTTCGATTGCTGAATGCTTCCTCTCAAAAGTAATCTCTTCAACTTGCTAATTGAAAGGGATTCGACTTTAGTGGTTCAATGTGTTACTATGGCATATGTTGTCCTTTGGAGGCTCAAAACTTTAGTGTGGGAAATTGTGTTACTTTCTATTTTTGTTTAAGTTTCTTATATTTTTTTAATGAAGCTAATTTTGTTACCGACGTAATTGCTAATAATTCGTTTAACTCATACAAAAATTTGTTTTTTAGGCTTGTTTTTTTCGATTAAGAAAAATAAAAATAAAAGGCTCGGTTAAAAAGTGAAAATCTAGAGAAAGCTTCACCGCCTTTCTCCCCACTGTAATACATCCCATCATCATAGACATCTAGGGAAACTCAACAGCCTTCGAAATCCGTCTTCTTCTTCTTCTTCCTCTTGCTTTCTTTGTTCCCTGAACTAATCTTCAATCCCCAAACGAATTCCTCTCGTAAGGTATGTTTTACCCTATCAGTTTCTTCTTTGATTTTCCTTTTTGTTCATAGCTGATTAGGGTTTTCAATCCTTCATTGTGAGTTACATATGATCTTTTCTGGTTTCTTATCGAGAGTATGAGTAAAAGAAGACGCTATTTGATGTTTCGCAACCTCACTATCAGCTTGTTAAATTTACTGCAAGTTTCTTTTGAATTTACTGTTTATGGTAAATGCAGGGTTCCAGTTTCGTAGTTTCAAGTGTTCGGAATGGATGTGGAGAGGTATGAACAGCGTGAGGAGAGATATGATCCGGACGATTCTCCAGTGAGGGAGAAGCCGGATGATGGAAATTCTGATGATTTAGAAGAGAATGGGAACAGGCATAGGAGTAAGGGTAGGAAGAGGAGTAGCCGAGGGGAGGAGAAGGACCGGAGGAGGTCGAGGAGAAGCGGTGGTGATGTTGTTGCCAAGGAAAGAGAGAAAGAATCGAAAGATTCTAAGGAAAGAAGGAAGGATGATAGAGATGAGCGGTATAAGGATAGGAGTAGAGATAGTAAGGTGAGGGAGAGGGACTATGATCGAGAGAAAGACAGAAAGGATCGAGGGAAGGATAGACAAGTAGAGAAGGATGGTGATAAAGGACGAGATAAGGAGAGGGCAAAAGAGAAGACCAGAGATAGGGCGAAAGAAAAAGAAAGAGAAAAGGAGAGGGAAAAACATAAAGAGCGGGAGAAGGGGAGGGAAAGCTTGAAGGATGCAGATCAAGATAAGGAGAAATCAAGAGATAGACAGAGCAGGAGAAGCGTGGATGCTTATGAGTCTAACAAGATTGGGGAAAGGGATGAGACTGCTAAGCTTAATGATGAGGGTAACAGGGATAAGGACATTATCAAGCAAGGTGAGATCTCCCATGATGCTGCTTATGAACAGAATGCAGAGGGTTTGTCAGCATCTGAGCTTGAGGAACGCATCCTGAAGTAAGTACATTTTTGTTATCAAGTTCTATTATCGATCACCTTATATTCTTCTGTAAGACACTAAAGAAACATATATAATATGTTTTGGTTATGTTGATGTAAAATGTGTGATTTATTTAGATGAATAATATGCTTACATGATGTCGTTAATAGGTAAATTGTGAAAAACAAATGTGCTAGTTTTGTAACAATTTTCATGTAGATATCCATTGTTCTCCAGTTGATCATCTTTTTTAAAAGAATTACATATTCTGGATAGGTTAAGGTTTACGTTAGTTGAAGGGAGATAATTGCAGCATTTGAGTATTGTTCTACTGGGAAGCAACTGGCTTTGATTTTGTAAATCTACATGATGTCATCTTATGATTTTTGATCCAAAATATCAGTGTTATTCGAGTTGCAAATTTTGCCTGTGGTGGAAGCAAATTGTAATTATAGTTGTTCATTCTTCCAACGTCTGTCTGGATTAGTGTCTTTTATGTGAACTTTAACTGCGTACTTTATTTGTTGGGTCTGAACACTCAACAAATGCATGTTAAAGGTGGTTGTTATTACATAATGTCCTTGTGTATACAGCTGTATGGAACATTTCTTTTCAGGAGAATTGATGCATTACATGACTATTTCTTACGGTTTTGCATTTTGTTCAGAACAAAGGAAGAGAGATTAAAGAAGAAAACTGAAGACATTCCTGGGGTTTTAGCATGGGTTAATAGAAGTCGTAAGCTTGAGGAGAAAAGGATTGCTGAAAAAGAGAAAGCCTTGCAGCTTTCAAAGATCTTTGAGGAACAGGTTAGTTAGTTGGATACTGTTTACTTTACATTATCATGTTTCAACAGTTGTTGATTTCAAAGATTACCATTCATATTGTACATTTCTCAGGACAATGTTGGCGAAGAAGAAAGTGAAGATGAGAAGGCAGCTCAGGATACGACTCGTAAGTTTTGTTGTTATTTGAAAACTCTTTAAATTTTCTTAATAATAGCCAGTCGAGTGATGGCAGATTGGGCATTGAATTTTCAGTCTTTTAGTGTCTATTTAGGTTTGTGCATACAGGTAGGGCTATATTAAAGACATAATGAACATTCACATTGTAGTCTTATAGGTGTTGCTTTTTTATTTATAAATTACCAACTATATTGAAGTGCTTCATTATAAATACTTGTCCGAATGTCTAGCCATAATTTTAACTTATGGGACCCAATATTTGTGGTATTATATTGATGTACCAGAATGAACTTAAATAATTTAAATAATTAGGGGAAGATTTCAAGGCGCAGCAAGTTAAGGCAGAAGAGCAGAATTAATAAAGACTACAATAGGGGATTTACAAGAAAGATTTTTCATTCTTAACCAAGGCTGCCTCCTTTGAGGTACTCATGCATCGATGTTGAATAACTTCTATGGTCTTTGAGTTCAATTTGTTTTTTTTTTTATTTCTCAAGTTGCTCAATGTGTTTGCAGATATTCTAGCTGGGGTTAAAGTTATTCATGGCATTGACAAAGTGATCAAAGGTGGCTCAGTTGTTTTAACACTCAAGGATCAGAATATTCTTGCTGATGGTGACATTAATGAAGGTAACGGGATTACTTTGTCTTTTGTGGGTAGGGTCCCCCTTAAAAGCATCACATCCCCTTAAATGCATCACATGTTTTTATTTATTAGAGGCTTTTGTTTTTATTTAACAGATGTTGATATGCTTGAGAATGTGGAACTTGGCGAGCAGAAGCAGCGGGATGACGCCTACAAGGCAGCAAAGAAAAAAACAGGAATTTATGCTGATAAGTATGTTGGCCATAGCCTGCTATTCTTACATAGATATGCAGATATTAACTTATTTATTGTGTGACATTTGCTTTTGCTTAGTTAATCTATTACCACATAAATATTTTTTCACCATGCTGGGGATTATTAATTGCGGTATCTTTGTGTATCAGGTTTAATGATGATCCTACTGTAGAGAAGAAAATGCTTCCGCAATATGATGATCCTGCTGCAGATGAGGTGAGGATTTCTTGTTTGTTTCCCTCACTTTTAGTTTCTGCAGCCTAGCCCCCTTTTTTCACAGGCCACACCCTCTCCTAGAGTCTTTTGTTCTAAAAGGAAGGGGTGGGGGGTTAACCCCCTGATTGTACACTCGAGTCTCACTACTGATATTACCTTCTTTCTTTCAGAACCTCTCCTTGGGGGGAGGGGGGTTGCCACTTCTACTGCCCCTTATACACTGATGAAATGTTGGTTGTTGAGCACTACAATTGTCTTAATATGTAAATTTATGTTTCTTTTCAGGGGTTAACACTTGATGAAAGAGGACGCTTTTCTGGTGAAGCAGAGAAGAAACTTGAAGAGGTACTGACTGGTTACTTATGCTAATATGTGGTAATAAAATTTAGAGTATGATATGAGCACTTTGTTAAGTGATTTATATGGTATTTTCCCAAGTTTTATTCTCGTCATCTTTGGTTTCTTTGGTGCATGGATTTGTTTAATTTTATACTCCTATTAGCAGGAGATTATCATGTGATATTATAGCCAAAAGAATAATCATAATGTTATTTATTTTTGCTAGCTACGTAAGAGGCTACAGGGCGGTTCCACGAAAGTTCACTCCGAAGATCTCAATATGTCTGGGAAGATCATATCTGACTACTATACTAATGAAGAAATGCTGCAATTAAAGAAACCCAAGAAGAAGAAAACCTTCAGGAAGAAGGAGAAGCTAGATCTAGATGCCCTTGAAGCAGAAGCCATCTCTGCAGGGCTGGGTGCTGCGGACCTCGGTTCCAGGAAGGATGCAAATAGGCAGGGCGTTAGAGAGGAGCAAGAAAGGTTGGAAGCTGAGAAGAGAAATAGTGCATACCAGTTAGCTAAAGATAAAGCAAATGAGGCATCTAAAGCATTGCGACAGGACACTCTTTCTGTCAAGGCAGATGAAGATGAAACTCCTTACGTCGCTGATGATTATGATGAAATTGAGAAAGCCTTAGAGAGATCTAGGAAAATAGCTCTAAAAAAGAAACAGGAGACGATTTCCGGTCCAAATGCAATTGCTCGCCTTGCCACTGCAGCTGCAAGCAGCACAACTACAGATGATCAATTCTTGTCAGCTGGACAGTCACAGGAAAACAAAGTTGTGTTCACAGAGATGGAAGAATTTGTCTTGGGCCTACAGCTTGATGAAGGTATATTCTTTTGATGTTATTGTTTTGTTTCATGAGCTATCTTAGATTGATGTGAGTTTGTTACTTAATTGGCTGAGTGTGTGAATGCTCTCTAGGAATTTGGGCATGATGTGTCATTATCATCAGTATCTTATTGTCAGCTTGGGGCCGTTTCCCATTCCACTTGATTCAGTATTATACATCATGTTCCCTTGGAGTGCTGTCATGTTGCTTTTTCTGCTTTTCACATGACAACTTGAGATTTACTTTTGTGTACTTTTATCTTTCACGGTGTACCAACTTGAGCATGGATCTTCTGCAAGCTATAACTGTGGTCTTTAAAACCCCTGTAAATTCTACATATCTTGCTGCTAGATCACAATTGCGTGTATAGTTTGTTAAGGTTTGTCCAGGTCTTTGGTAGCATGCATAGTTTAAAAAATGATATGTTCTCTTTTATGTTCAGAATCCCACCAGCCTGAAAGTGAAGATGTGTTTATGCAAGAAGATGAAGAACCCAAACCTTCTGTTGACCTAGAAATGGCCGAGCCTAGTGGTTGGACTGAAGTTAATGAAATTGAAGAGAACAAAGTGCAATTGGCTACTGATGATAAGGAGGAGATAGTTCCAGATGAAACTATCCATGAAGTTGCAGTCGGGAAAGGCTTATCAGGTGCGCTAAAACTGCTTAAAGAGCGAGGTAATCTCAAAGAAGGTATAGAATGGGGTGGTAGGAACATGGATAAGAAGAAGAGCAAACTCTTAGGCATTGTAGATGACGACGACGAGCCAGAGACCCATACAATGCGTCGGAGAAAGGATGAACAAAGGGATACTCGCTCATCAGGCCATCAAAAGGAGATGCGTCCACCTAAAGTCTATCAGGAAAAAGATATTCACATTGAGAGAACTGACGAATTTGGGCGAACTGTAAGTACTCATGTCTGATTCCTTTTACAATACTGCTATTGCATCTAACATTGTTACACTGAAGTGCATGTGGTCATTAATTTACCCAGTGTCGTTTATGTTGGTCTAAATTTTGGCGGGAAATGTAGTTTCTTCAGAGCCTTGTAGGAATGTATCCCTGAAATTTTGAGTCAGGGTCTGCAAAGTGGGTTTGGAGTGTTTTTATTTATTTATTTATTTTTTTCTTTATCAGTGACCTATCCTTGGTCAATTAAATTTTCTTGTGCTATTCCGGAGTGAAACTTTAGGTTTGGCAGTGTAAGTCCTTTAACTGTGGGGCAGAAAATAGTAAACATGCTTTGTAGATGATGACGAGGGCTTTCTGTCATATGGTTTATGTACCGTTCTTGTATTATATCTGCTCCGCTGACTTGTTTGCTTCTTTTTCACCAGTTGACACCAAAGGAAGCCTTTCGGGTACTTTCTCATAGTTTCCATGGGAAAGGACCTGGAAAAACGAAGCAAGAAAAGCGCATGAGGCAATACTATGAAGAGCTCAAGTTGAAGCAGATGAAGAGCTCAGATACACCATCCCACTCTGTGGAGAGGATGAGGGAAACTCAAGCTCGGTTACAGACACCCTATCTTGTTCTCAGTGGCCATGTCAAACCAGGGTATGTATTAAGACAATTTATTTCCCTTAATTGTTCATTTTAAGTTTAGGTACTGTTGTAGACCTTTTTATGACGACTAAAGGTAATAAGGGGAGGGGTGCATAAATAGCCTGACAACATATGGAATCTGATATGTCTATATTTTTACTTTAGCAATAATTATTGTCAAGGGTTGCATTATTCCAAGTTAGGCTTTGACATGTAGTTATCTACATCATTGCTTAACTTGATTTGGATATTATTTGCAGGGTCACTGTTAGCAATGAAAATTGAATAATAATCAACATGCTACTTTTATAGAAATAAAAATTGATAGTACTGATAATAACATCGAATGTATTAAGACTTCCAAATGTGTTCATTTGAATTGGAATAAAGAAATATGAGGTGTGCTGTAGGCTTTCCTATCTAAACTTTTGTACAATTTATCTGACAGTCTCAACTTGTATATGGTTCCCTCACTTATTCTATTGTTGTCAGGCAAACTAGTGATCCCAGAAGTGGTTTTGCTACTGTGGAGAAGGATCTCCCAGGGGGCTTGACACCCATGCTTGGTGACAGAAAGGCAAGTTGATTGTCATAAAAATTTATTTGCCATAATTTCATGATTTGCATAGTTAACCCTTTCAACAGTGTTTGGGAATGAATATAGACACTTCACTTTCTGAGAGCTTGTAGTTAGTTCTATTGGATGCATTCTTTTCTCATCTTCTAATCATCCTGAAATGTTTTCACAGTTCATCAATTTTATATACAGCTATGTACTATGTTTTTCTCTCCTAGATATGTTTGCGGGATTTCGTACTTTCAATAAATAGAATTAACTTTCTGTCAATTTCGCAGGTCGAACATTTTCTGGGGATAAAGCGCAAAGATGACTGAAGGTTCCGGCACTCCTAAGAAGACAAAAACTTGAAGAGTTCATTGGCAACACCTGAAGTTTGTTGTGTTGGGAAATCTCTGCATCTAATCTTCTGGCTGTAAATAAGCTTCATTTTGGACAAAGTGCTATGGAGAAAAATCAAAGGTAGGTTTCAAGTGTTCGACAGTACAAGAAAAAATAAATGTTGGTTTCAGTTTCTGATACTCATAGTCCACAGAAAACTATGGCTTGAGCAGGATTATTCTATTCGCTGTCCAAGAATTTCATTTCATCTGTCATTCTTCTGAGTGGGCACTCAGCCCGAATATTGACGCCTGAAGTCTGTCTCTGGTTCAGGACTACACGTTGCGGGTGTGCGACTAGATTTAGCCATCAATGTACGTTTCTGATGGCATAATTTGTGTCTCACCTGTGATTTCTATGTAGTATTGGTATATTTTTATATATTGCTGGAGCTGAAGCTAAAAAAAATCTTGAATGATCATTATACACTGAACTTCAATTCTCTAGTTTAGTATCTTCCAATTATTTTGACTGCAAGTATAGCTCAATTTTGGAATATAGTCCTGGCTACGTTTCAACTTGTTATATGCATTTTCTGTAAGAGTAAAAGTAAAAAATTTGATCATGCTACACGCTTAAATGTGGTGCACTTCAGAATCTGAACGAAATTATTCTGCTCATACATAAAAATCAAAATGCTCATGGTGAGATCTCATGCAAATCTATTCACTTCATAATATTTATTCAGAAGAAAAGGAGAGAGCATGCTGGAAAGATTATGTCAGATTCACAATTCACATTACTAGACGAGCCTTGAAAACCAGTTACAAATCGGGGATCAAAGGAAATGTCTCCAGATTTAAACAAAAAAGCCAGACATTTAGGTCATTCTAGCACAGGGTCAATTTTTCACTGAAAGCAGTGCACGTGACCTGTCCTGCAAAAGTGGACCCTTTGGGCAAGTGGCGGAGGTGGCAGCGGTGGCATATGGAAGGGGCGGAGGTAGCAGCAGTGACGAGGACCATTTTACCGCGGTGAGGACCATTTTATAGCGGCGAGGACAAATTTACAGTGGTGCAACTCTCCCTTAAGCGGAGGTGCACACCGAATACTCTTCCATTTGTCACTTAATTTGTTGCTAGACCATAGGGCGCCTCAGGTCTCAAAAGTCATGTTTTCAGCTTCCTTTCTCACTGACAAACAGCACAGAGGAGAGGTATCTCTCCCCAAAGCTTGGGAAAACCACCTACAATGTATTTTGTAATACACACATTCGAACAAAAAATGGCATTGGTGAAAGTGTGCATTTGAGGAAGAAAAGAATGTGAGGATCATGCATATTTAGTCGCATCCCTTTCATCCGACAATTATCACTACGCTTATGACTATACAAAGGAGCGTGGCATTTGCTTGGGTCAAAGAAAACTACAACCTGCCCAATATTGCACTGCAGCTTGAAGAGAATGGACCATGACGACCATGATGAAATATGTTATACTTATTGATGAAAATGGAGGTGTTTAAGGGATTCAATTTGTAATAGAAACATTATGCCAATCTTATTTGAAAAAAAAATACTAGGATAAGGTCCATCCAACTTACAACAATGAGCTTTCCAGCGTTCTGTGGTCTCTTTGCAATCTTAATTGCAGCAGCGGCAGCAGCACCAGATGATATTCCCACCTAGGACACATAACCCCCAAGCTATAAGAGCATCATCAACAATGCTAGCCATTTTTATGTTAAATTTTCGTCAAATTAGGTAAAATGTTATTTTGGCTAGCTACTTTAGAAATATGTATGCATCAATGCTCTCTATTTTAGCTAGCATTGCATCAATATTATTCCTTAAATAAATATTAAATAATTTGAATGTATTTATATATCACCTAAAATATCTTAAAATTAATGTATTAAATTATAGCTAGCCTCTTCTGAGTCATCTTGCTAGCTAAATGCAGCTAGCGAGATAGCAAAAAGCTATAATAACTCGAGTTTGGCTAGTCTGCTGGAGCTCTAAAAATATCAAAATTAGTTAAACACATTGTCTAAAATAGCTAAAAGCTAAAATAGAGTGCTAAAGTTGCTCTAAATATGACAATGGTCTAAAAGGCATGGTTTTAGGTCAGGAACTTACAAGCAAACCTTCTTTTGTTGCAAGAAGCTTTGCAGTTTCAATTGCTTCATCACTTGATATCTGCAACACATGAAGGGTTTGGTAAATGAAAAACACTGAAGCAGTTCTGGTGTAAATAAAGAATAACTCCCCTGATCAACTTATTATATCATGTATATCGTCGTATTAACATTAAATTTCACAGTTGTGGAGTCAGAAAACGTATTGCAAATCTGGAGACAGAAAACGTATTTCAAATATGTACCACCAGTTTTTAAATTAAACATGTATTAACATCACAAGCTGTCTATTTTCCTCCCTTTTTCTTGAAGGAAGTAAAAGTTATTCTGAAGGAAAGATGTGGCAATATTTACCTCAGATCACACAAACTATTGGCTACCGGCACATTATTCTAGATTTTTTTTAATGATTAAAAAACAAAAATAAGAATGGAATGAGTCAAAGAGATATGACATGCACTTAAAAGCATGGAGCTATCAAAACCTTTGAGCCTTGCTTGAATGACCGTCAATGATATTTACTTCCAAGACACCTGGGATAAAACCAGCACCTATTCCTTGGATCTTGTGTGGACCTTTACATTAGGACAAGCATAATGATAAACATCAGCAGCATGTCAAATTACAAACTGCCGTCTAGTAGTTTAAGTAAAGCAACATATAAGTTTTCACATTAGACAAAACATAAACGTGCAAAACAAGAATCCAGATTCAATACTCAATATGATCAGACTCATTAAGAGTTATTCGACAAGCTATGTGAATGTATAAAACTATAAACACTTCTTGAAAATTGGTGAACTTGGTTTCCAGGCTTGAATCTAGGACTATTGGTTAGAAATAAATTCTACTACATAAATCACCCAGCCAGCTAACATCAAAAGGTTGAAGCCACGGTCTAAAGATTTACTGTATCAGCAAGGAAAACGAAGCAGAAGAATGTTTGATCAGAAGAGTAAATGCTCATCCCTTTGAATAACTCCTAGATATGATACAAGTCAGCTAAGATCCGTACTACAACTCTTCATGACAACCCTACCTCTATTATAAATTATAACTTACATCAAAAAGCTTATAGAAACTTCATTTCCATATCATTATGTTTATTCCTTGGTCTATTAATCGAATCTTATAACCAGAAAGAGCATTTCAATTTTCAAGCCATCCACAGCTAAAAGGATTCATTCAAAATGAATCTTGGTCAATGCCAAAGAAACATGTCACAAATCATTGGGAAGCATGGTATACAGAATCAAGGTTCTAGATTAAGCTAGGAACACAACATCAGAGAAGCAATGTGTATATAGCTCACCAGGCTTTCCTCCGGTTAGCACTGGACTCTCAACTGGTTCCACACCAAACAGCTAACATGTAAAGAAGAAAAAACCAATGAGCAAAAGAGCATCAACACGAAAGTTAGAAGCTCTTATTCCGGTTTTCTTCAAAAGAAGTTCATTAATAGAACTACTTGCAACTTTTCAACTAAGCTAACCTTTACACTAGGGTTCTCTCTTTAAGATATGTCCCTGCACCAGTTATAGTTCCACCTGTACCTATCCCAGAAACAAAAACATATACTTTTCCTCCTGTCCCTTCCCATATCCCAGGTCCAGTAGTTTCATAATGTACCTACAAGAACACAAATCACATGAATATTTCCAAGCACAGGATACTGGATACCTTTCTGTTTTGGAAGTTGTAATAGCTACATATGCCCTGGAATTGATTGAAGACATATCTTTGGGTTGGCAGGATTCTCAAATTGCTGAAGCATGTAAGCATTAGGTGTCTTGGCCAATATCTCCTCAGCCTTCTGAACAGCCCCTTCATGCCCTTTGCAGGGTCTGTGAGAACCAACTAAGCTCCGAAGGCTCGGAGGATGATTCTTCTTTCAAGACTCATTGAAGCAGGCATCGTTATGATAAGCCTGTACTGTTTAGCTGCCGCCATGAAAGCTAGCCCTATGCCAGTATTACCACTTGTTGGCTCAATTAGGACACTCTTGAGCATATCAACAACCACAAGCAAAAGCAATGAAGATTTGTCAGCTCGTAATCTCCATCAAGTATCAATCTATTACCACTTGTTGGCTCAATTAGGACACTCTTGAGCATATCAACAACCACAAGCAAAAGCAATGAAGATTTGTCAGCTCGTAATCTCCATCAAGTATCAATCTTAAATCATTCTTTAATCTTTATGCTCATAATGTTGGTGAAACTAACGCATCAAAACTTGCTCAATATTCATTAGTCTTTGCAATTTCCAACACTTGAACATGATTTTTTTTAAAAGACTAATACATCTCCCTCATTTTCAGCCGCAATATCACATGATATATGAACAGTTACATCTTCTACATCATCAGTAATTGATATAGAAGCATGAAAGGTAAGAGGTACGCAGAAAATACAGAGGAAGCAGTAGCCTCATTATTCCAAGAAAATAACACTACCATCCAACAAGTGTATTAAAACACTAACCTGCCCAGGTGTAATAAGCCCCTTTGCCTCAGCATCTGCAATCATACTATAACCAATTCTGCATTACACAATGACGGGGTAAGCAATAGTTAATCAAAGCACCATATTTTCAAGACACTGCATAGAAAAGAAAAAATGACCCATTAAAAAGACAAACAACAATATCAAAGCCTATGCCTGTCTTTCACACTAGAACAGGGCTCCATCATTTCCAATTTGGCAGCGATACGAGCAACACAACCATCCACAATATGGTTCAGATATACCAATGGGGTTTTCCCAATCAACTAAACACAATTACACAAAACTTATTAACATCATAACCAAACCACTCAACAAACATATAGAAGTAGAACAAAACCAGCGGAAACATACTTCAGTAACATCTTTAGCTATACCAGACTTCTCCACAGCCATTTTTCTCTTTCCAAATTACTGCAACCAAAAACACACTCATCAATTCTTAACCAATACTGCAAGAAACTTCATTTCTTCAATAAAAGATCTCATTCTTTAAACAAATGGGTTCAATATAAATCAATGCAGAAACCTAACAGATAGGGAAAAAACTAAATGGAATAAGAGAATTACGAATAACCCAGAAATAAATAAATCAATTTAAATTCTTTCAGTATATTCGTTATTTGATCTATAATCAGGATCAGCATATTCCATCCATGAAGAACCCAGAAATAAATAAACTTTGAACGAGATTACTGAAAGAATGAGAGCTCTACAGGTTTGATTAACAATCAAGGACTTAAGAACTAAGCAAAAAGTTTTATATCACCTTCACACTGACAGTGAATCTCTTTGTTAGAGCTGATAAAACCACGAACCCTGTTAAGATGATCAGCCAACAGAGCCACCAACCCAGCTATACATGGTACTGCTGAACCTGCCCTGTTTTGAGGTTCTGTTGCATTTGATCACAAAGTTCCAATCTTTTTTTTATGGGCACAAAGTTCCAATACCCATGTTGTAGTTTCCTTATTAATGCACAAAATAGTGTAATTTGTAAAAGAACCCTTTTTCTTTTAATTTCTAACAAAACCTTATCTTATCAGAACACCAAAAAAAGTTTTAATTTGTAAAAGAAACACTGGCACAACCACAAAAAGTTTCTCATTTCCAACCTCACAAAACCAATGGCAACCCTTCCCTTGACTCCATCTCCTTGTTTCACTCTCAACCCAAAACAGCCCCACCCGACCAAACTGCTCAGTCTCTGGCCAACAAGACACCGTACACGGCGGCAGACCAATGTGGTCCGATCGTACAAGGTTGTGGTGGAGCACGAGGGCAAGTCCACTGAACTTGAGGTAGAGGACAATGAGACCATACTAGACAAGGCATTGGAGTCTGGATTGTCTGTGCCGCACGACTGCAAGCTTGGGGTGTGCATGACTTGCCCGGCTAAGCTTATAGGCGGCGAGGTGGACCAGAGTGAAGGTATGCTGAGTGATGATGTGGTGGAAATGGGGTATACATTGCTCTGTGTTTCGTATCCTAAGTCGGATTGTCACATTAGGACCATACCGGAAGAGGAGCTGCTCTCACTGCAATTAGCAACAGCTAATGACTAGAAATTTTGGGTTTTGAGAAGTGAGGCATGTTTGTATTGATTTATGGATTGTTGAATATAACTTCTATGCGCTTTGCTTTATCACTTGTGAACTTTTTTCTGGTGCTGTTTGAATGCTATGATTCGTTAGGCTACCAAAGTAAACTGCTTTGCTTGAGATGGGATACAAAATCGCAGTTAGGGATCAAAAGATTATGCGAAACAGAGGATGAAAGCAATAATTTAGTAGAATGCATATAAGCATATACAGTGCAGAAACAAAAGCATTGGCGCATTATTCATAAACTACAAAGACAAAGCTTCAACATCCTGCAACTACCCACAAGAGGCCTGTAAGATGGTCTTAAAGTTGTTAAAGCTAGCAAACTCACATTGGCTGCGGACATGGAGACGAGCAGACAACCAGAGTACTCTACAGTATAAAGGGGGTTGCATCAAGTCTTCATATTTATCAAAGAAGGTGCATTTACCTCTCCTAGTACCATAGGAAGTAACTTCAAAGGACTTTTTGTGTTGTATAATTTGGCTGAGCCAGCTTTATACTTCTCAAAGTTAAATGAATCAACTTCACCACACTGATAGCTCAAAACATCCAGCAATGAACAAACAACATGGTCATTTCCAACGAAACCAATAATCGATGCGCTGATGACCTAGATAGACTTAACGACAATAGCGAGCAACCTGTATCTATGCTGCAGAAAAGGAAGTCAGTTTCTGCCGTGCTCTTTGTTTGATCTTCACCTTTACATTAACACCATTATCGATTAGAGACTGAACTACAGCTTGAAGCTTGCCCTCCAATTTCTCCCCTTTCCTTGGTGTATAAATCACATCATGGATGTCATCCCCCAATGCCCTCTGAGCCAGAACTTCCCCAACAGCAGCACAAGCAGCTGCATTCTTAGTTGAACCAAGGTCGAACTTCATGTCCTTCGATATGGAATGTGCCACGGCAACAACCTTACTGGTGAACCGGTGAACAATGCAGGCACGAACCGAAGCCTTTGATATGTACACGTCAAGACAAAATGGCTCATGAAAAGGACCAGTGAGCTGATTATAAGTCGGAGTTCTCAGCTTCTTCTTCTCAACATAGGCAGCATCCACTTCATCCACGACTCTACATTGCTTCTCACTTGTAGCGGAAAACTTCGAAATTGGGTTGTCTCTTTTGGCACCAACTTTCTGCTTACTCTCGTTTTGATCAACCTTCATCTTTTGACTCTCCCTTGGATCATCCTTCTTCTTGGAAGACTTGTTCCTACGATGGAAGTCGAAACTATACTCCTCATACTCTTTGGAATCACGGTCGATTTTATAAAACAGTCTGCCACGAACTCTCAAATCGTCAATGTCATCGAAATCCGGGTCACCCTCAGCAGGTAGAGAGCAACTATCAACCAATTCATCCAATGCAGCCCCCTTGTTTCCTTGTTCCGCCAACGCCAAACCTGACGAAACACGCCATGAATCATCGTCAACAAGCTCAATGTCATAACTATCCGACCGTGTGAAACTCGTGTAGTACGCAACTCGTGCCGTGTGAAAAGTAGGAGCCTTTGAAACGAAATGCGGAAATGCTGCTGAAGCCAATTTGGTTGCTTTGCGCAACATGTTGCGGCTGCCGCTACAAATGGCTTGTGACTGTTTGAGAGAAAGGGTTCAGTGGCGCATTTTATCGAACAGTTGGTGTGCATCCATTGAGAGGTTGCTTGTCATGGCAGTCTGGAACCTAGTAGCGGTATGATTCCACCAGTGTCAGACACTCAGACTGTCACTTACTCCTTAGCCCAAGTTTGAACAAACAGCCGAAGGTGCCTAAAAAACCGAGCGAAAATCATATAATGAAAAACTTGTCGGCTTGAGAATTAAAAACCAACAAGAGGGCTGCAGTGTATTTTTTTTATTCACAGAACCATACATTTGTTTGTTGATGATTTTTTTATTAATAGTTTATTATACTTATTTTTAATTATATTTTTTAATCTCAACAATTTTATTTATAAGTCTATATAAATAGATCATTTATATAAATTTTTAACTAAATTGGTAATCGTTAAGACATCGAAATAAATCAAATCAATGAACGATTTAAATATGTCAAACAGGAGCCGTTTAAGTTTATTATCAATGAATCAAATTTATGATTGTCTTAACGATTTACAAATTATCCTAAATATTAACAAAACACAAAAAACGTCATTTTCAAAAGATTTATACAAATTAGGATGCGAGTCCATGCTGAAGACCAATTAACTATATTTCACCTTGAAATGAATAAAATGTCATATTTTACAACGAACTTACAAATATTGTCACTAATTCCTCCTCCCGAATCTAATTCTCTCTATCTCCTACACAAACACAAGTTTGACTATAATGCCTATAAACGATGCTTGACTCACAACGCCAACGGCGACGCCCGATTATGACGACAACAACTACTTGATGACGCCAATGACAAGGATGTATATGTGATTTGATAATTTCCTTTCCTTCTGTTTACTAGCCTCGTGACTGTGTGTCAATTTGTTTTCTAAATAAAAAAATATTAGTTATTTTAAAATATAATAAACTAGGGACAATTTGGATATTTTAATATATTGGTGAAACATTTAATATTAAAACCATGTTTACATTATAAGAATTGAGATCGAGATTTACAAACCGCTTCGACATATACAATAATCATTAACTAGTAGAGGTGGCAAACAGGTTGGCCCAACTCGATTAGTTTAATCATATTTTGGGACATGTTTTGACCGGTTCATTTACTCAACCGTATGTCCCAGCCCAGTCTAAGGCCCAAGCCGATAACATGTCAGGTCGTGCTCAGGCATGACCTATTAGCGTGCTATGTCGGGCCTGTTTCTTGCCGAAAATTGAAATTAGTCGAGAATTGATATCATATTAGACCAAAACAATAACAAATGAAAATTTTATAGTTTTTTTGTTTATATGAGGGATGAGGGTTTACACCAACTTTTCCATTATATTTTCTCATCTCCATCGTTCACTTTATAGGTCTATATGAGTAGATCATATCTGGGAATTTTCATCCTAGTTGGACTACAATTTGCATGAACGGTTCAGGCTGATCCGTCTATTGATTTAAGCTAGTTCAAGACCCTAACGATCACCAATTTGAATAAAAATTTTCATAAGTGATCTACTCATTTAGCTATATGTGAACGGTGGAGAAAAAAAATGTGATCAAAAAGTGTATAAATCTCATCCCTCGTAAATATCCATAAATAAATCCCTCATTGGAAAGGGCTGTTTGTATACATGTGTGATCTTTGGATGGTCCATGATTCATCAATGATTACATCATGCTATCAACTTCTTATGAGGAAACGGTGTCGCCTATAGCAGAAAATATGCTGCCAAGATCATCGAGAATGATATGTTCAGAACTAGGCAGCAGAGGAAATGTTCTGGTTGTCCATGACTTGATACAATCAAACTTGAACAATCAGATGTGCAGCACCAATGGTATATGGTTTCCATGTGAACAAACAATTGGGAAAGAAACAGACAAAGCAAGCGAGAACCATATAGAATAGCAACAGCCTACTACAACTAAACTGAACAGCAGCGGTACCTTGATTCGATGTTTTCAAGTCATCCTACAACTTTTCACATTCATCTAGTACTAAGTTTGATCAACATTAGAAATACAAACTTCCACCGCGTGAAAAGCAAGCATGAGGAAATTTCATGATTAACACACAGACATCGCTACCATTAAACGGTTAGAGATTACAAACAAGCCATTATAAAAGTAGATAAGATTCAGGAGTCATCATCAGTGGTTACCATCTTCAAAGAGTTGTCATATCTATCTGTAGTACGCCTGCTGATAAGCTGGTGCCATGCCATAAGCACCGTATACAGGATAGTTCACAGGAGCTCCTGGGTAAGGTCCAGCAAGTTGGGGAGGGGCAGCTTCAGGTGAGTATGCATAAGGGCTGGCTGCTTCCGGTGAGTATGCATAAGGGTTGGCTGGTGGGCTTGCATACGGGTTGGTTTGTGGACTTCCATAAGGGTTGGTCTGAGGGCTTCCATACGTGTTGGTCTGTGGGCTTGCATACGGGTTGGTCTGTGGGCTTGCATACGGGTTGGTCTGTGGGCTACCATAAGAGTTGGTCTGTGGGCTTCTGCTGCCATACATTGTCGGTGGGGAATGGTATGGTGAGAACCCAGCCGGATACTGAGCATGGGATGGAGACCGGACAAATGTAGGAGAAGGGAAAGAAGAAACATATGCATTTGCCAAGCGCCCAGCCTTGGCTGGAGGCATGGGACCTCCATGGTTGGCTCGTGTACGTTTGTTGGCAGGGGCAGCAATGGGCTTTTTCTTCTCTGGTTTCACCTTTTGGTCTAGCTGTTCCAAGCGCTTCTTGAGGTTTTCTGGAGGAAACTCTGCTTCAAGGTTGTAATCCTCGATACACTTGATGACAGCTCGGAGCGCTGACTGCTCCTTGCGCCCAGCTAAGTTCTGCAAGACAATAACATAGGAGCCTGATCAATTATGGTAAATTTAGTTCTCCTATTTCGGCAAGAAAGTTAGATACTTAATGAACTTCATTGGCACATATATTTAAGAACCCAGACAAACCACAACAAAGAGCAACTCACCACAAACACATTTACTACAATATGCATTATCCCCTACTTAAACAACTTATGGCTGACTTGGACGGGAGAACATGAAAGAAACTACAAATAAATTTGGTTATATTGCTCTGAATTACCAAGTACTACTACTCCATCATGACCACATAACTGATGAACAAAGCAGACATCATCTTCGACAAAAGAGAAAGTTTATTCATCCCAGAAAATGTCAAATTATAAATGTACAGGGACAATAATATTATCAATTTTCAGGCTATCACAATTGTACATTTAAGCTGGACAGACTAAAGGCTATTCCTAAACTTGTTTTGGAGCAAAGTACAGAGGAAAAAATGAAAGGACTAAATATGGATGTTCACTTGAAGAACATGAATATAGACAGCTCAACCTTGCCCTTGGGAGTAATTAATAGACTCCTATATTTTGTTCACATGTATAAACTTAATGAAGGGCAAGTTCTTATAATGTATTTCTTGTGGATGCGCTGCATTCTCTCCATAAGCAGAAAGAACGCCTTCAGGAGATGGGAGGAATCACTTGGCTCCATTTTCTTATCCCTCATGCTCTAATAGTAAACAAATTCCTTTCAAGTCCCTATTCTTTCCTCTCCCTTCCCCTTCCTGCCTCGGCATTTGGGTGAGGGGAACAGGGAAAGACAACAGCATGTGTAATATTTGGCCATATAGCAAAAATGCACAAAATCATAGATGGCAAACAAAATACGATGCACTGATGCAATGATTGAAGCAATACCGCGGCTTTGCCAGGACTATTGGCATCTTCCAAAATAGAAGCCGCAGCCTTCCTCGCATCTCTCAGGAAAGCCTTCAGCAAAGGAACAGGAGGAAACTCACGGACAAGGCCAACTTCATAAACGAAATGCACTGCATCAAGCTGCTGTCCCCTGCTGATCAATTCTTCAATCATATCTGCCAACAACAGATTTCAAGCATTAACAACCGGAGGATGAATACAATCAAATTCTAAGCATTGGAAACCAAGCAATGTCTTCAAAAACAAATGGAAAGGGTCATACTCATGCAAGAACACATAGTAATATGAAAAGGAAACACACCAGGCATATTCTTGGTCAGGCCGAGTGACACAGCAAGCTTAGGCATCTGCTTGCGCCAGGCCGAAGTAACAACAAGCTTCCTATACAAATCCACATCCTCCTCCGTGACAATCCCAAAAGTCACCAAATGCTGCAGGAACGTATGAACATCAGGAGTCTTCACATTCTCAATCCCACCTCTCTCCTCCAAGCTATTCTTCCAAGTCTCCGCAATCTCCTTGGCGCGTCTCTTCACGCTCGGAGTGACCAGCAGCCTGGACTTGCCAATCTTGGGGTCAACCACCACCGGAATCAACGATTCCAGCACCAGAACACAAGCCCAGCCCAAATCATTCCCCCTATCACTCTTTTCCGGCCTCTTATCCACCGGAAACACCTCCGAGATAGCCTCCAGCACAAACCTCGCCGGATCCACGCACTCCGCTAAGGCCAAAGGCATCTGTGCCCGCAGAGACTCCAGCTCCTTCTTCCTCCCGGTCACAAACCTCCAGAACCTTCCCGAATCCATCTTCAAGCACAGCGACTTCATCTCCATCAGCAAACCCTCGCTGTTGTCCACCTCGCCGTACTCGTCGTCGGAGCGTGCTCGCTTCAGGACCTTGAGCGCGGCCTTCTTGGTCTCCTCGACCTTGACGAGCGCGATCTCGACGCTCTGGTTTATGGTGGTCTCTCTCTGCTCGAGCTCGTGGAGGCTCTCCTTGGTCTCGTGCTCTAAGGCCTGGATTTTGCGCTTAATCGCCTCAGATTTCTGGAGGAGGTTGTGTTCTAAAGACAGGAAATGATCGGAGAGCTCCTTCCAGAGAAGTGTACAGCTCGTCATCAGTGACGTCTGCCTCTGGAACTCGTCGAAGCTGGCCGGCGGCGGAGCGGTCAACTCGCCGGGATCGGGGATCGACCCCATCGTCTTCGCCGTCGGATAGGGTAAAAAAGAAACTAACAAACCCTAGAGTGAGGAAATGTGGTGAAGCTATCAAGCTGACCGTAGTTAGTGTAGGGGGACGGGTAGGAATGACGTAAGGAGGTAAGGGCGTGTTTGGTTGAGGGAGAGGGGAGGAAGCACTTTCACGGAAATCGAAGTTGGATCAGGAATAGCGGGTGGTGGGCTTAAAAGCTGGAAAGTTAGGTGGTGCCCGGGGGTGCAGGAGCTACCACATGGAGGCAGTCAGATAAAGTGAGGGGGCGTAGTTGGAATTCTGTAGAGGAGAGAGAAGAATGACAGTGCATGCGCGACCGTGTCCATCACTGTCCTCACTATCTACGGTCTGCCTTGTGTTCTGTACTGTTGAATTTCCCATTTTGCCACCAAAGTTTATAAGGATCTAAGGGTGGTTTGGAGAATCCGTTATTTCAGTCTCACTCTTCTTTATGGTGGCCGCTATTTGTGTTTGTATCAATGGGAGGGGTGTCCTTTTCTTCTCGTTTGATTCAACTGTAGCAGCTGAAATGCAACCAAATAAAATTTCAAAATTTTTAATAACTAACCTAAACAATAAAAATAATAATTATACTTTTAATGAATTAAATAAATTATAAATAATAAATAATAGATTTAACCGACCTAAACAATAAAAAAATAATTATATTTTTAATAAATTAAATAAACTACAAAAAAATAAATAATAAAAATCTATTTTGTAATAAAAAACAATGACTGTTGACTGGACTCCTATAATCATTGATCTGTCTTCTCTGACCGTTGATCAAACTTTGGCGACCACCAGACCTCCTACTGGGGGCAGTAGATCCTAGGTACTTATTACAGAGCATGTCGTACTAGGGGCAGTAAGACCTCGTACTAGGGGCAGTAAGATCTCGTACTAGAGCAGTATGTCTTCCTATTGGGGCAATAGTCCACCTCCCACTAGGGTCAGTAGGCCACCTATTTAGGGCAGTAGGACCTCCTCTAGAGTCAGTAGCACCTCATACTAGGGACAGTAGGTCCTAGATACTTCTTATAGAGAAAATCCTATTAGCAGTAAGACCTCATACTGAGGGCAGTAGGACCTTTTACTCGGGTCAGTAAGGCCTCCGACAAGGGTCAGTAGGTCACCTATTGGGGCAGCCCTCCTACTAGGGCAGTATGACCTCATATACTCTGGTCAGTAAACCACCTATTAGGGGCAGCATGACCTTGGTACTTGGTCACAAAACAAGGTATGGAATGGATATTCAGTAGTTTACTATTGTATGATGTCTATTACCCCTAATATGTAGTCTACTACCTCTGGTATATCGTCTATATATTACCTTCAGTATGTCGCCTACTACCCCCACTCTGGCCATAGGGGTTGGAGATTCTGCTCTATGCATACACACAAATCATGTTTTCCATAGAATCATCATAAACACATAATCTCAATCCTTTTATGTTCTCTCTAACAAATCAAACTAGTACCGAAATCAAAGGTAGCTAATGAATCACTCTCAATTTCAACAATTCAACACCAAAATTAAACGAACAAATGGACAGACCCGCACTACTACAAACTCAAAAACAATCGAACATTAATATTAAAAAATCTGCACTAATTCACAGTTACAATCCAACAATTTAATAGAGACTAATAACATCATAAATATTCTACAGAATATTACAAAAACTCCACCCAAAGTCCTTTGTTCACTAATCCAACACTCAAAAATGAAAATCTAACCCAGAAAATACTACTAAACCCTATGATTCAACAATTCCATCATATTTTCTCATGCATAGAATCAAAGTGGCACTGAAAACTAGTTCTCCTCTCTCTCTACACACCTAGGTAAGCGCGCTTTTCAATCAAAAGTCCATACTTGGAAGAATATGAGACTTACAACGAGACGCAGTGACGACGACGGAGGCGGATCAGAGCACGATCAAATCCCAACGCCTTAAATCTACTACCTTTGTTAGATTCATACCGGCATTCGAGGATTTTAAGGACGATCTCAATGCAGATCCGAGTGATGACGTCAATGTGTTTGACGGCGAGGTTGGGGAGTGGAGAGAGGAGCCGTTAAGAGATGGTGGTGGTGGAGGAGATGTGGATGGAGAGCCGATAAGGGAGGCGAGGTGGTGAATTCGCTCCGGGATGACGTCTCCGACGATGCACAAGCACGAGGAGAGAGAGAGATGAATGTGTAGCCAATATTATGGCTAATATGCCCACATCACCAAGCATAATTAACACATTCTTTATGGGCGCACGAGCCATGGTGAGTGTAGCGCTCCGGGAGGGGAAACTACATTGGTCATGAATTTAAGCCAATAAGAAGCCAACACATTCGAAGAACGTGCCAACAACTTATTAACCCAAAGTCGTAAGCTTTTTAGTAAGTAAAAATAAAATTAAACTTTAACTAGAGTGACACCAAATAGTTTCTTAAAACATTCATCAGAGTTTTTCCAATTTCACGGAAGGTGGTCAAATTAAAGGGTCAATTAAAAACTTTAGCAACAACAATGAAAATATAAAACAGGGTCAACAATTCAGGATGACACATTTACTGTTTATGTAAAAAGCTCTGGTAAACGATCCGAAGGATAATACAGTAAAGGTGAGTACAACTCGGACCAAAAATCAAGGAAGGAATGAAGCTCTACACGCACAGCTCTCTCTATTTATCCCGTCACAGAACACAGTACCTGCAAACAATCTGTTGTAAGGGTGAGTGTCGTCCTCGCGTGCTCACATATAAGCCCACCAATGATAGGTTTGAAAACCATAAAACCATATATATATATATACATATAGATTTGAGCTCTTGATAAAGTCATTTAGAAAATCATTGGCACACAAAATCATCATTTTATATATTTCTGGAAAACTGCGCAATATGCTATAACAGGGGCCAGAGCGCTCAATGAACAATATAGTCTGCAGGGCTTCACGAATCTCTGTGACCAAATTCCGGGTTTGTCTATACAGCAAACCGGGGCCAACTACCTATGCGTCTGAAGACGAATCGCAGTGAGAGTGTCCATTTACTGCTAATGTCCAACAAATCTCTCGTAACAGCACACCGCACTTACGTCTCGCTTAACTCTGTACGAGACGAGCGTAAGTGGAATAATTAAAATAAACAGGGCATCGCCCTCCGGAGGTTCACGGTCATCGACACCGTGGGAGTGCTATATACTAGGTCTCGTCACTCTCACGTCACGCACCGGAAATCAGAAGAACGGTGCTCAACATATCACATCATCATATAAAAATTATTTACGTCTAGTCTCGGGTTTTCTTGGCCCAATCATAAATCATTTATCACATATATAAAGAAAACTTCCCGAGGCATCGACCGTGAGCATACGAAATCATGCACTTTCATATATATACAAAACCACTAACAAAGGGGGTTTAGCTTCCCTACCTGGAATAGTCGTTTCTTACATAAGCTCCAAGCTTCCAGGAACTGCCTCGGTAATCCGAGGTCACCTCGTCCAAAGATTCACTGCATAATAGAGTAACTTAGCAACCAAAAAACAATAACAATCAACAGATCTTATCATTCCTAGTTTGACTAGAAATGACCACATTGACCAAGTTGACCAACCAATTTCCTTTTTAACTCCTTAACCTTTTCTTGCTTTTCAAGTTATCGACTCTTTACTTATTTACCGGAAGTCCGACTTAACTTTCGAACTTTCCTTAACCATTTTAATCTGACGTTAGGATGTCACATAATAATTCGTTAAATTACTATGGACACCCAACGTGACACATTAACCAATTTAGTTACCTTGACTTGATTTATCGATTTGTGTGAAACACCAATTTTTACTTAAAACTGTCAACCTGACATTTCTGAAATTTTCAGTTATCATTTCTGATAACAATTCAACACTTTACCAATTTTACCAAACTGTGTCAAACTTCGTTGAACTTCAATTCTGTACTAAACCGTTTTTCTGAAAATGGATCTTTTCCAAAATGGAAACTTTCTCTTAATAGAAACTTTCCCAAAATGGAAAGTTTCCCAAATTAGTAAGTTTCTAAAAATGGAAAGTTTCCTAAAATGGAAGGTTCCCAATTACGGTTAGTTTCTGGTTTTGTACGTTTCCTTATACGTAAATTCTGATTACAACCTTTAGCCCGACTAAACGGAAACTACACACTTTGAAAGGATTCGAAGACTACCTCCTCGGCATTTCTGCCAGTTTCACTGCATCGTCGGGACCGTCACCGGATTCCGACAACTTGCCAGATTCTCTTGTCGGATTCCGGTCAACTTGCCGGAATTTCGACAGAGTTTCCCTTGTTTCTTCGTCTCCAAGTTACGACAACATGTATAAAACATAACAATAACAATATCAAATTAGATCACCAACCACACAACAACACAGTAGCAAGAATTACACAGTTCAGAGGGAGAAGACCTACGCTCTGCCTCTGCCCCAAATCAAGATTCCAGCAGCTCCAAAACCACTGCTTCTAGCCTCACCATCGAGCTCCACCATGCTGCCCTGCCTCTTCGAAGAACACAGAAGTTTCACCTTCATCCCTCCCTCTGTCTCAATAAGGATCACCGTCCCTAGTCTCACCCTGCTGCTGCTCCAGCCATCTCCTCCTTGCCACGACGGCGCTGCGACCGGGAACTGAAGGAGGACTCGCTGACAACGCAGACGAATCCAGATACCTAGAGAAAGGAGAGGGAGTGAGAGTGGGTTCAAAACTCGGATTCAAAGTTAAGGGAAGACTAAAAATCGAAGGAAAGGAGGAGAAATTACCTTGGAGAAGTAAGAACCACGCTGTAGAAGGAAGAATCGGCCAAGATCCGATTTGAGGGCTAGGGATTTGGATTTTGATCTCCTAAATAAGTTGGTGTTTGACGCAAATGCTGGTAGGGATAGAGAGAGAAGAGTGAGGCGAGCCTGTTGGTGGCCTTGGATTGGCCAGCAACGGCTTGACGCGACGGCGACTTGGAGGCGGACGACGCACCTGTGACTCTCTCGAGCCGTTTATGTTTCTCTCGACAGAATGAGAGAAGAGGGAAGAGATTTGGGTTATATATACATGGATCCAATGGTCTAAAATGATAGATGAGATCAAGGGCCAAGATTAAAAGTTGGGTTTTAAAATCAGAAATAGTAATTTAGAAATTACCATGGACTTTGAAAATTCATAGAAAATAGACAGAAGTTCTGAAAAATATTTCAAAAATACCGGGAGACTCGTGTCGACACGTACTACAACATCGAGTCCTTAAGTGAGGGATTTAAAGAATTTTGAAAAACTCAAAAATGAACGTGGTCGTTCACTCGTGAAGTTACTAAATGCGATTTAAACCTCAGTAACTCGTCATTAACCACGGTAAGAACGTGCGGGGTCTCATAGTGAGACCCGACTATGACGTCATCATGAAGCCCGGCATACAAGCTACGCGTCAGTACCAAGAAGTCGCCAAGTGCTTATCGACAAGTTACTTTCTTGACCTCACAAACACGTGCTCATGCAACACTTAGAGACTAGAATATGACTCTTAGTCCCAAGAGCCTCATTCCTCTATAAAATAAAGACTCCACCCCACTCATTTAGACATCATAATAAGTAGACAATACTCCACTTGTAATACTTGTGAGGTCTCATTCAAGGCTCCCACCACCTAGTACATGTTAAAGCAGACGTAGCCTTGTTCACTGATGGCAACGTGAACCACTATAAACCTTGTATCTTACTACTAATCATCAACAACATCCCGTTAGTACATGAGATTATTCTAACGATAATCTTATGAGCAAACAAGAGAGAGAGAGAGGAGATACTGAAATAGAGATGATAGATTGAGAGGGGTAGTTTTGTAAAGAAAAATATAGAGAAAGGTATATATTTGGCTGATGGAAGAAAGTGTTACGGACTATTTGGGCTAGTGAAAATTTTGGATTCTTTTTTGTTTGTGGGAAAAAAAATTTCAAATATAAGGTCGGTGAGAATTTTCTATTGATGCAAAGAGGTTTTCATATTTTAATCATGAATGTGTATAAACATAAAGGGAACGAACTCTACCATTAGTTGATGATTTTTTGGTATATGCATGGTTTAAAAAATTCATTTTAATCATATTTTAGCATCTCGTTTGTATGATTTTTGTTCAGTTTTTACGTTTATATGAGCATATTACTTTTATAATTTTTCAACTAAATTAGTGATCATTAAGATAACAAAGTAGATCAAATTAATTAACGAACCAAATTCATGAACCATTCATGATCTTACTTAAATATAAGATTGGAAAGTGGTAAAACAAAGAAATCTTCAACTAATCCTCATCATAGATGTCCTCATTATGGACGCTTGATCTTTGTGTTATGTTACAAGGAACACGAGCAGAAAAATCATATTCTCCACGGTGCACCTTGGATCTACAATAACTCCACCCTACTTTTGGCTAACTACGATGACGTGGGTTTGGTGATCTTCCTTATTCACTACCGAAAAAAAGTAGTATAGCCGACGAAATAACCAAAAATCAGGACAAAGACTTTTTTTGTCGGTTATACTATACTTTAGCTAACGAGTCAATTTTTTTATTTTAGCCGACGAGATTTTAGACTTTAGCCGATGAGTTAAATTTTTGACTTTGTCCGACGAGATTTTTGACTTTAGCTGACAAGTCAAATTTTTGACTTTAGCTGACGAAAAGTCAAAAATTTTAAACTGATTTTTCCTGCTTTTTTTAGAAAATTTGAATGAAACCCTCTTCTTCACTCTCCCGACCCTCCTTCTTCACTCTCCCTCCTCTGCCTCTCCAAGTGTGTGATGGTTATGATGATGTGTGGTTGTGGTGGTGAATCAACCTGGCAAATGGACGGGTTAGGCGGTTAGCGGGCGGGCTTTAGCGGTTAGCGGGTTCAATCTGTTATAACCCGTTAAGCTAATGGGTTATAGCGGGTTGAACTCGTTAGGACCCGTTAAGAATTTTTTTCATTTTTTCTTATATATTTTTTTAATCAAATACCAAATAAATTCTTTTAGCGGTTGGAAGTTCCAACGATTTAGATGAAATAAAGTTAAAAAAGAAGAATATGGATTAGTAAGGTTTTCTCATTTTTATTTTTATTTTTTATTTCTTAGCGGGCCTTAACGGGTTAAATGGTTCTAACGGACAACCCATTTTTGTCCGCTAACTGGCGGGTTGACAACCCATTAACCCGTTATGTAATCAGACGGTTAGCAGGTAGTGGGTTGAATTGCCAGGTTGAGATGGTGGTGGTGTGTGGTGGTGATGGTGTGTGGTGGTAGTGATGGTGATGGTGTGTGTGGTGATGGTAGTGGTGTGTGGTGGTGATGGTGGTGTGTTGTGGTGTGTGGTGGTGGTGTGTGATGATGTGTGGTGGCGATGGTGAGTTCGGGTAAGGCAATGATGCCGAGATGATGGCCGATGATGGGAGTCGTGACGAGAGGATGGTCGGAGATCGATCAGTTTTTTTAACAGGAAAAAAAACACTAGCTTATACAAAGAATTTAGCTGACGACATACAAAGACTTTAGTCGTCAGCAAAAGTCAAAACTTTAAACCGAAGATAAGTTTGTCGTCGGCTAAAGTTTAGACTTTAGCCGACGACTGTTACTATTGTGGTTGGCTAAAGTATGGCTGACTAGTTTTAGCCGACGAAAATTCATTGACTATTACTTTAGCTGACGAAAAGGTCTAACAAACATACGTATTTTTTTCGTTGACTAAAATATTTTATTTGATAGAGAGCGGAGCTGTCACATGTATATCTTTTGGTGATTTTTACACATCCGTGATTGCTAACCACACACCCCATCATTTATTTAATAAATATTCTATCTCATTTCTTCTTACACTTCCTATAATACCCTTATTTCAATTTCTTTCGCTAATTTTTCTTCACATTCGTATTAAATGGAAACGACGTCGTCGTTGGCTTACCTTGTGTCAGCAAGCGACAACTGTAGAGGTAGACGTGCCTGACCGTCCATTTGAGGTTTCCTCAGCAGATATTACAGCTTGATGTCCACCAACAATTTCCTCATTAGTAAGCAGAGAATGGAGAACTTGTCGCTGCATCAGCAGATATCGTTTGAAGCTCACCATTTGGTAGGGGTCAGATGGCATCCCACCTCTGTACAACTGTTGGGAACTTCTGAATCTTCTCAACTAAACAAGTCAAGAAGTTAAAGTAAATTAATCTTCAGAACGACCAGAACAGAATGAGAGCTACAGGAATTATCAACACCGAGGACCTATACTACTTGGACCTAAATTTGGCAACTGCTTAGGTAGGCACAATTCAATATAGAAACAATGTCAATCCAGCTGACACAAATTATGAGATCACTGATGTCAAGTTAAACAGGGGAAGGTGCAGGTGGCCACTGCGGTGCGTTGTGTACTTGTGTGATTATAGTCTAGAATCTAGATGGACAAAACAGCACAGGAGGAGACTCAATAATTCATAGAGATCACTAGATGAGCAGTTTCTTTGTACATTTTCTCAGATGGAAAAATGTAAAACTCTAAATATATGCCACCACTCGATACCATACTTATATCATTAGACCAAATTCTCATATTATTAACCAAATAGTGTCATAATTGATACTTTGAGTATTTGTTGCATCCATATTTTGGACATCTGCTTAGTGAAACAATATACCATGTACTGCATAATCTTAGATGAAAACGGTAACGGTACTGCGTTCTGTACTGATGTAAAGTTCTTATTGCAAACCGTCGACTAATTCGTTGTTTCATAAGACTTGTGTTTCACCTTCCTCAACTCTTTACAAGCACGATCTAGACTAGTGAATGACCCGTCGGAATAAGCTGTTTCTGATTTTCCTAGGTACAGACCTCCAACCCTTTCAGTCTCAGACTTCAGGAGAAAGGGGGCAGCCCCAACTGGCCAGTTCACATGGCACAACTTAGAACTCATAACCTGTAGATATAATCAAACTATTCCAACCGGCACCTTCCATTCCATTGAAATGGAGGGAAGAAAATTTAACTACTGGCCCTGGTTAATTTAATTTCAAATAGTCTGAACATTGTACAAGCTCATCCACAGTTAATTCCAGCAATTATGCCACATTAATATTTGTTCTGACCATTGGATGACAAGTAGTTCAGAACCATACAAGTAGCAATCAATCTTTTTCATCATGTGAACTTGCTACTCTTATGTCTGAATCAATACCGCAAACTGGAACTGGCTGGAATTATCCTGTACCACCTAAGATCGGCCATTACATTTTCAACAAAAATAATTAGGCATTTAAATGAGGCTTCACACTTCCTGACACTAGGGAATGATGCCCCCATAAAAAGCTTTCATTACTTTCCACACCATGAAACCACTGGGAAAAGAAAAACAAGGCATCTTCAGTATCATATGGTTGGTGTTGAAAAATGACTAGTTAATAAAATAACTTGATAAACTACCTTGGATCTGAAAGGACTCTACTTAGCAGGTTTGAATTCTTTCCAGCTTTCAATCGCAGCCTTCTTTCTCGTGTCAAAATCAATTTTCTCGAGATCAGAAGCGGTTCCTATGTAACCATAAAAAACCCTCTTCTTTTCCCTAGTCTTTTCATCAAACTTCACAAGATAAGGATTGTTCTCATCATCCTTATCACCCATTGTGAAGGGTTGGACATGATACCAAGCCCTGCGTCCGTGATTGTCTTTCTCAAAGAACTCTGTCATTCGCAAGGCCTCCTTGAGGCCCGCTTCATCAGCTGAAAACTTGATTAAAGTTGTTCCCAAATGACCATCTCTACCGTACAGGGATTTCGACTTGCCGCTTCCAAACCCAAGATCTGTATGCCACGATAGTGAAAAACCATTAAGTTGTGAAGTGGAATTCCTTTATGATAAATGGAAAATAAAAGTTAAAAAAGACAAAAAATTAATAGTAGGAAATTACAAATTAAATAATAATAATAATAGATTAAAAAACTGTCTAATCGGACAAAAAGCAACGATAAAAATGATCAATAAAATCCTAAAGAGTAACTATAAGTAACCATGTCGTTGATGGTTCCAAAGTGATGGCTCCTAGCAAAAATAAAAATGCAAATGCAGAGTCGGACTCTAATGAAATCCCTAATACAGACACCTCTACCATTAGGAAACATAGACCATGGTTCTGCTGATGGCTCCAGGTCAATGCGGAAATGAACCCGCATGTGTAAGGAAATATGCACCTAACTAATGATAGATTCATTTAATGGGAAAAGCCAGTTAAATGACAAGATGAACACTACTCATTTCTTTCTCAATCTGCGTGGAAATAGAAATAACACAAGTCAAAAGTTTAAGAGAATCAACAACCAGTAACAAACCTATTAGACACAAGCGCAATAAGAGCATCAAGTAGTTAACAGACAAAGAACAGCAACACTTTTCAGTTTATTCAGATATTAAGGTATTGGGACCAAGTTATTATGCCAGACAATGCCCCTTTCTAACTCCAATTTGGATATTAGGCTTCGTCATCCAATTTTACAACTTTCTCAGCATGCAGCCTAGTTGACTTGTAGTTGCTTTCCATTAGGTCCGCAGGTTGTACCATCAATATATTTTATAGATCAGGCAGAGCAGAAAAATGCATATGTTCCAACAATAAAACATTGACAGACACATGCTACGCATGCAAGTATAGATAGACCAGTTAAAGTTGTGACCATAGAAAGGCAATCTCGCCCATCAACATCAACCTGTTCCAACAGAGAATCAACATATGCTTCGACTCATGACTAACCAAAATTCTGTACGACCAGTACAAAAATAAGACTGATTGAAGGATGTGTTGCAATTTAGCTGCCAACAAAGACAGATAAAACTCTAACCAGCAACCTTGGCCGTGTGATTTGCTACTAAGATGCAGGAGCCAGATCGCCATATTCTTAACTAAAGAGCAAGAGTAGGTACAGTTTTGAGGAAAGTTATTCCTATGTGCATGGATGTCATTTTTCATTGCTAAAAAGCATGCAGCTAACCTATGCAGTGTTTAATTCAACTGCTGGACACACACATACACACCCCTCCCCCAAAAAACAAAAACAAATAAAGGTGGGGCATCAAGTTTCCTCAGCATTGGCCAAGACAAAAGGATCAAAATTCACAGTGATTATTATTTACTCTAAAGAAGAGGACAAACGGGTTCAGTCATACTGGGTGGGTCGGGAGATGGTGTGTGTGAGGGGGCTTGGAACTACCACCAGCTTGGCATATGCCCGTCTTACCTGTACTTCAATTCCAGAGCGCAAAGGGAGGGACAAGCGTCGTAAGTAAAAAGATTACTACTCTCAACAGGGACCCCTGCACATCAAGTCAGAAATGCATGCTATTTTGGCATTCAGCTATTACCCCTAGTTCTGGAAATGATACAAATGAAGGAATTGAGCATTTAATATGATAAGGAAGGAGTAAAAGAATATCATACAGTACGATGAGAAAGGCCCTAATACTATATTATAGGTATTGGCAAAACCCCTTCACTATCCGCACAAATCAGAACAATAAACCTGTAAAGGGTGACTGCAGCCAGGTAGTAAGATACCAGCATGCATGCTATTACTTGTTTACCACACCCTTCAATTATCCATTTTGGAACACAGCTAAAATAACTTGTCAGCCTTGGTGACTTCATCAGTGTTAAGAATGGCAAAAGCTTAAATGGGCTATATGCATCTACAAGCTTACCTCTCCAGGAATCAGACCTAGTAGATATATTTTATTGAAAGAATAGGCAGTTTAGTGCACCTAAGTAAGGGTTGGCTTTATCTAGTACAAGATATTTATATATTAAAAAAGAAGAAGGTTTTGTGTATTTTAGCGGCTAAAATAGGATGCACGCAGAGCATTTACTTCAGCTAAGCCCAACTTTCCCACAGAACATTCTGATAGAAACTGCATAAGAAAATGGCACAATATGGAGGAGATTATACCTCTTATAATACTATCCATTGCTTTATTGCCCAAACCCTCCATGCGCCCATCTTTACTCTTTCCTGTAAGCGTATTATGAATTATCACCATGGGAGGCCACATTATCAGGTCATCTTGATTTGCTGCTGCTTCATCAGCGGAAAGAAATTGATATGCCTTTGAGTTATCGGGAGGCTTCGAGTAGTTCCACCCCATTAAAACACACAAAGCCTTGTGTAAGCCCAAGTGATCCACTCGAATGTCCGCATTGTCTGTGTTGTAACTGTGCATAATGAGACTATGCATATCTGGAAAATCTTTTGCAGACCTGAAAGTATGCATATCAAGGGAATTGAACCACGTTTTCAGGTTTACCTCTCAGATAGCAATATGACCTCTAAGTTTGAACTCTATCCAACGGTAGCTAAAATTCCACAATTGACGCAGAATATGTTGAAAAAAAAAACAATGAAGGAGTAGCAGCAACCACTAACTAAGGAATGAAGTTTCAAACCCCTCCTCGTCAAACAGCAAAAAAATCCACAAATTATTACATATTTTCCTTGGTTAAGCCAAGCTGTCCTTTGAACTTTTCCAGCTACAGTTCTAGGGGTTACCTCTATAGTTTTTTTATCAGAAAACCTATTTTAGCTCAACACATAGCTGCAAAGGTTACTGGACTCAGAGGAAGAAATGCATACAATTTACTTTACACACCACTCAGAAATTGGTACAGTGAAATTCCAAGTCTTTCCAGTAAATCCTGTTCCCACATAATAATTGTCTCTTTTAACTCCTCCCAGTAAAAAATTCTGCAGTTCTATTAAATGAATCAAATGGAAAGATTCATGCAATTTGTTGGCAGGTGGTCTAGGATTTAAATAGTACAAAAGGTATGAAGAAGGCATGAGTAGACCATCCGCCAACATATTGTTCATACAAGAGATGACAAAGGCATACATGTGAAACCATAAGAATGCAAACTTAAATAATAGAGGTCACCACCCTTGAATGTCCTTAACAAGGATAAACATTGTATAAAGAAACAAAGAAGGCACGGGTAGTACCTTAATTGGCAAAGGCGAGGGCTCTTAGTAAGTTCATACCAGAAATGGCAACAGCATGTAAATGAAAACATACGAATGCAAACCAAGGGAAAAAAAGTCATCACCCTGATACTCCTTAACGAGGGTCTGTCATATGTGTATATACTTAAGCTACAAATCAAAATACAGTAAGAAAAGCAAATTAGTATAAATATCCTATAAAGAAGATCTAATAAATTAGCACTACTAGTCAACGCCATATGTTTCTACTAGAAAAGTGAGTGCCCCAATAGCCAGTTCTTATGGGTGAGAGCTCACAAACTAAAGGCTGATTACTAGAGATGGAAGGGATCACAACTCACAATTATGAAATCACACAGATGTCAACAACAGCATCAAGTCATCAACCAATCAGAAACAGATTAACCAGAAGCATTTTGTCAATGTGAATCAAAGGCACAAAAAATTTACATAATTTTCTCCATCTCTGGCAATAACAGAATTTACTTTGACATGAGTTACTACATAAAATTGTAAAAGTAGACTTATAGTATATACAATGGGAAACCAATGCCCCCCAAATTAAACAACCTCTGGGGCCTTGAGGCGTTGACTACAACACTCATAATTAGTCATTAAACAACCTCTGGTACACACTCATGTTCAGCAGTAAAAATAAGGCCTTATAATAGCCTTATAACAGAGACAGTCTATTTGGAAGTCTGAGAGGTTCAAAGAACCTACAAATAAAGATTCCAAATAGATTCATCAAACACTTGATGAACAATGAATACGATTCAAAATGTGTGCTTACCTGAATCAACAAAATCCTACCAAATACCAAGCACAGCTGCATGAGCATCTCTTGATCATATTCTCAGACAAAACAATCGATGTGCAATGATTCCAAACTATAAATAGATTTGACCACGTACTGTAGACTACACTTTTAAGATTCATAACCAAAGAGCCAATTGCCTTGTTTTCAACGAGTTAGATAATAGATGGGACTTGGTTTTGAAAATAAAACTGAAACATGTCCTTTTCAACACTCACTTTGGACTTCAGAGACCTAACCTATAGTCTTACGGAAACAAAGCATAAATCTGACACAAACCCCACTGCCCACAAAATTAATTTGCGGGATAGTCAGCAGCATATGTGTTTTGATGACCTGAGGTTTGCCCAAGTCAAACGCAATTCAAGTACCAACACGAAAAGCCAACAGATCAAGTTTTGTAGTTTAGGTATAGCAGTAAAGTCTAAGGTGTTCTCCACATAATGTAAATAAACTACTACTGTCCTTGACTCCTTACACAGAAGTGAAGGACCGATGACACTCCAACTACTGTGGAGTGTAGAACTGAACTCTACAAATAGCCAAGTTCATAATATAGATTAAGACAATTGTCAACTCAGAAAGTGATGATTATGCATTTCAAGAATGTAGTTATATTTCAAGAATCTAAGAATTAATATTGTGATAAAATTCCACATTTTACAGATATTTCTCTCTTATATACCTACCTGTCATCTTCTGCAGTAGATCCCATCAATTATTTCCAGCATAATTGAACACAAATAGTTAAGAACACAAATAATTAAATAATTAAAGACTGTTCTTTAGTGTAATAGTTAAGACTGTTCTTTGTAAAATAATTGAACACAAATAGTTAAGAACACATATAATTAATGACTGTTCTTTGTCATCTTGACTCTAATTGTAATAGTTAAGAACACAAATAATTAAAGACTGTTCTTTAGTGTAAACAGAAAATAAATCAGTTCCTCTAGACCAATAAGTAAAAGAATCGATGATACACCCTCCTTGGAATCTAGATAAGAAGATCTGGGAAAAGTCTGATACACTAAGACCAGTCCTCCAAAACATACATTTACAATTCCCACATAACAGCATTGACAGTAATGTCGTGTTACCTACCATATATAAATACTATTATTTTCATAATTCTAAGTAATCTCTTAGTCCCTACACCTAAACTATTTCCTACTAAAATTTGAAGACTTTGAGTTTGCATCAAGCGTAACATAGATTCAGCAGCAGGGCCTGACAACATCACCAATACACCAATCAGAAAAGAAGCTTAGGTGAAAAGGATGGCATCATTATGCGTATTCAGATGAGTAAACTTTCATTACATACACTTGATACATAATATAACACGCATGTCCTCAGTTAATCGACCAAACTAAGATCATCAGACAACTAATCGATCAAACACGCATAACATGCATAACACGCATATGCACTTTCATTATATACACTTGATACATAACATGCATGTCCTCAATCAACGACTAATCGATCAAACAACTAAGATCATCAGACTCAACGTAAATCAGGTAGGTAATGGTTTAAAATAGATGATATAAAAGACTACAACTGACATACAGTTGCACATGTAAACCAAGACTATAACTTTGAGGCTTTGAGCCATGACATCATGAGATAAAGACCAAAAATATAGATAATCAAAGCACATGTTCTTGCACACACATCCACCAATAGCACATAGCAAAAAACCCCATATGCAAGCACAATGAATGGAGTGCACTATATACTAGAAGATTGCACATAAATTAAGTATCAACCAGAGCAACTTCACATTTTCAAGGTCTATCTGAACTGACCAACATAGTTATCATGAAATTCTAATGGCTAATACAAACAAAGTAATGTCAATAACAACCACAGCTAGTAGTTCTAATAATACTACAACTAAGGCAGATACTCTTGTATCTCTGAAGCAATGCACCCTATACTTCACTATTTAAAATCTATTTGACTTCCCCTGGGTTATACAATATCTTAAAACTCATAGCTATTACTACAACTATCGCAAATACTATATATCTGAAGCAAAGGATATTGTTGGCATCGAAAATAAACATAAAGAGAGTGAAAAGGTCAGTATCAGACCTGCCGGTGGTGCCACAAGCAAGACAATTAAGCCTTCCCTGCTTCCCATCCTCAATGTAAATCTTCTTCTGCGCTCCATTCTCATTGATCACCTTCGCAAAATACAGAAACGCCTTCTTCAACTTAGCCTGGTCAACCAGACTATCACCCCCGCCAGCCCTAGGATCATCGCCACTGCTGGACTGGGCCCCCGTCGTACCCGCCGGAAACCCATTCGGGTTCCCCAATTGCACCAACTGCCGCCGCCGCTTGGCCAACTCTTCTCCCTTCTCCTCGTCCAACGCGACCTTCCTCTTCATCGACGAGCCTTCCAGGGGCCCACTCCCAAGCGAGTTCCAGTGCGGCGGAGGGAAGTCCTGGTAATCTGGCGGGAGAGCCAAGTAGGAGCGGACGGTGCCGTCGGAGAGGACGATGGTGCGGCGCTCCAGGTTGTGGAAGCTGTAGACGGGAGAGGGGATCGGAGGGTGTTTTGGATTGGCGCTTTTGCCGGGTTTCGGGTCGGGTGGGTTTTTGCTGCGGTGGTTTTGGTTGGCGGAGGATTCCCAGCGGGATTTGTGGTTGGAGGCAGCGGAGGAGGGTTTGTGGGGTGGGCCCTTGAGGTGGTTACCTCCGGCCATGTTTGTGAATTTGTGATGGAGGTTAAGTACAGAAATCTTGTTATTCCGATTCGTGCTCAACTCTTGTTAATTTTCAATCGGAAAAAATGATCAAAATACTGTTTCACCTTATCAAACCGTTGTTATATCACGTTTCAAAAATTTCCAAACCGTATCCTAAAATCTCTATAAAGTATCCCACATTTCAAAGCCTGTATAATTTTTTTAATATATCAGAAATCATAAAATCGCTATAAAGAAAATCTTAAAACTCTAACAATTTTTCTATTCTACTCAACAATATTTTTAAAATCCAAACAAATATAAAGTATCCCACATCTCTTTAAATCCGTATGGAATTAAAACAATATATGGAGTCAGTAGAATCTATGAGAATCAATGAATAAAAAAATCAATCAAAATCAATTAAAATCTAGATTGAATACACCTTCCTTAATGAGTATATGTATTTATTCAAATTAAAATATCACATGTCACATGCTTCAATTTCTCAATCTACCACTAAAGAGATATAAATGATATTTTCTTTTTTTAAGCATAGAGAGCGAAGTATAAAAGTAAAACAATAAATTTTAAAGAATTCTTCATGAAATATACAACTTTTGAGAATTTTACAAATATAGAGAAAATGTTTCTCTCTTCTCACTTATTCTATTATAGAGAATGGTTTACATAAGTTGTTTGAGCCAAAAATCATGTTTTTCCTCTAAAATATATGTAATTCTAGTTTTACATCAACTGCTGGAGATTCTTTTAGTTCTGACATTTTTGAAATGAAAAGACTAATTTACCCTTTCTTAATAGTGTGACCTTTTAAATAAGCAAAACTTTGGTGTCTCACGTTTCAAAAACTTCAAAACAGTATCCTATGTTTTTATCCTAACTAAAGAAAAGTATCTGAAACCATTAGTTCTGTTAAAAAAATATGTTCATTTTTCTTCTTTAAAATTCTATGTATTTAAAATTAAGAACAATAATTAATTAAATTTTTATGAAAGAGTGAATATAACTTAATAAATAGAAAATAAAAGAAAAAAGATTATCATCTTCGTCTCCATCGAAGAACAAGAGAAGAGAGAAGCGTCGTCGCCAGAGAAAGAGAGAAGAGAGATGCGCCGCTGGAGGATAAAAGAGCAGCGTCGCCATTGAAAACAATCTTGTCGTAGCAGTCATCGTCATTGTTGAATAAACTTTGCCAAACGGGTAAACCCTTCTTAAACACAAATGTTTGTAGTCGGCACTCAAAGAAGTTCTCCACAGTCAAAGCCAACACATAACTTAGCTTGCTCTAATCCTCTTCAAAAAATTCATAACGATCAAGTGAACCATGACTTCTCCACTCCGTCACAACGATCTCTCTCTCAGAGAATAATACAGTTTTCGATACTAATACAGTAATACTTGACTTTATGCCCTTGATAGTCAGCATTAGCCAACCATAGTCACATAAACTATTTTGTATCAGTCATATTTTTCAAATCTTTATGGTTCATGCTAAAATTGAAGAACGTCTATGATCAATTGGTGGTTATCAAAAACAAAAGTAACCAAATGTGGTCAATTTGAGATTCAGATGTTACACCAGATCCTACAATAGCAATCTATACCATACGATATCGACGAAGAAGACAAAGTCGAGACCGAGAGTGGATTGGAGAAAGACGAAGAGTTCAGATGAAAGTGATTTGAAACGTGAGACACCAAAGTTTTATTTCTCTACAAAGGTCAGCCACGGTTTGAATTATTTTTCCTTTTCAATCGGTTGAAATTTTAGTAGGGTTTATCCAATATTGGATGTTTATGTTTTCTTGACAGTTTCCTATTGAGCACCCATACAGGCAAACATTACAGGTAAGTATGGTTCAAATGCACTTTTCCAAACTTCACATGGAAATTGCTTCGAACATTATGGACTGGCCGGATATTACTCAAAACATGCAATCATCTTTCAAATCAAATCCCTGCTGCATTAGTCTACCGAAAATGCATGTAGCTTCTAATCAGTAAATCCATTTTTGGTTTCCAAAAACCAACACAATATCTCAAACTCAATGCCAAAAGCATCAGATCGAATGACTGATTGATTAACCAACAAGAGGGAAATAGCCATAAAATAATAATTATCCACTTCCATTGCATACCACTATCCTCAAACACAAAGTATCAAACAGTCAAATGGAATGGATAGACGATAACTAGATATTCCGCATTAATTCGCCAAAACTTAAGCTGACTGAAGATAACTATCCTCAAACACAAAGTATCAAACAGTCGAATGGAATGGATCGACGATAACTAGATATTCCGCATTAATTCGCCAAAACTTAAGCTGACTGAAGATGCTAAACTAGAAGGAATTTTAAATAACAGAAAGAGAGCAACATGACATCCTCCCAGACAGCCTGAACACATGTTCTTCAACGCTTCTTGGATACACCGACAGTCTTACCCCTGCGACCAGTGGTCTTGGTGTGCTGTCCACGGACACGAAGACCCCAGTAGTGACGCAGACCACGGTGATTCCTGCACAAAGAGAAAGTAGCATATGAGTCATGATATTCATATACACTCAACCTTCACGACAATAGTTCACTCACACATGCATAGTAAGCCCAGAAGATCGGAACCATCAAAACTTGACTTAAATGTTCAAAATTCATAGCGTGTATTAGTAGATTCTGCATTATTGGTGGCATTTAGAAACATCAAGTCAGAGTACTACATAAACAACCGACCATTGTTAACAATGAGACGTACACCATCAGCTTACTATAATCAGGTCAAATACAACTATCTAAGGAACAAACTAATATGGATAAATTTTGCAAGTGATAAGCTGTTTGACACTTGCACAAAAGCCGAAAATGTACATTTGGAGCGTGACCCCGTGAAACCCTCACACATCATTTTTCTTGAAATTTTAACACAGGTTAAAATAGAAAGAAAAGGACACTATATGGTTACTTCGCAAATGCTAACCAGCAGATAATAGACTAAACAGTTTGTGTTTATATGAAATATAAGGAAGTCTTCTAAAGATCTTGTTTCACATCTTACATTATTATAAACCTATAACAGAATGCAAAAACTTATAACTCTATTTCACATCGTACATTACTAATAACCCTTGATTAACATATTAGAAAATTGTAAACATATAACAGAATCCATAAACTATAAACTCCGAGAACACTAACTTTCAGAAAACAGATAAACAACAGGAATATCAAAGAAAACAAAAGGCCAATTGCTAGAAAAATACTCAAATACCAGAAACTTGTCACAATCATTCAGCAAAACAATTAACAATACACAACAAAATCAAACTCGAAGAAACAAGTGAAAACTCAAAGATATACGAGTAGAGATTCATACCTGATCTTCTTAAGCCTCTCGAGATCATCCCTGAGCTTCATGTCCAAGGCATTGGCAACAACCTGGGAATATTTACCATCCTTATAATCCTTCTTTCTGTTGAGAAACCAGTCGGGAATCTTGAACTGGCGGGGATTTCCCACAATGTGCATCAGGTTCTCAATCTCCTGAGCAGACAGCTCTCCAGCCCTACAAGTAACCACAAATTACAACCCAATTCCAACACTAACAACAAAGAATCGTAATACAAACTTTAATTTTTAGTCGATATTATCTAATAAAAGAATCAAGCTACAGACATAAATCAAATCCAACTAAACGAGGATATTAAAAATCAAATTCAAATGAGAAGGTAGTGAAGGACGAACCTCTTGTTCATATCGACGTCAGCCTTCTTGCAGACGATGTTGGCGAGACGGCGACCGATACCCTTGATGGAGGTGAGAGCGAACATGATCTTCTGCTTCCCATCGACGTTGGTGTTCATCACACGCAGAATATGCTGGAACTCCTCATTCGCTACGAGAGACTGCACAAAACAACAAAGATCAAAAATGAGATTTCAAAGAGATGAGCTTCGAAGAGAGAAGCAGATGACATCTGAGGCTGACCATGGTTACAGCGGCGGCGGCGGCCTTAGGGTTTGGCTTCTGCGCTCTGGGAGTCTCAGCGTGTGGGTGAGTGCGCCGTTTGGTGAGAGAGGGGCGAGAGTACAAGACGATGGCTTTTAAAAGGACTCGAGATGATAAAAGCCCAAAACCCTAGATAGCTCTTATACGCTGCGGCACCACCTTACGTGTATTTGTTTCGATGAATTGGAGCCATCCGATCTACTGAACTTGTGTTTTTGACCTTTCAACCTCATAAATTCTTTTGTTTCGCGGTAAATGGGATACCAACTTTGTTTTACTTATAATTAAGGTGTTTGAACTTTATTAAATAACACATTAGTATATGAACTAACAGGTTAAGCATAATTTTCGTACATGACGTTATAACACTGTTAAAAAAATATTAACTTTTACCGGTGTTATAACGACATGTATAAAAATTAGATTTACTTGTTAGTTCATGTACTAATGTGTTATTTAATAAAGTTCAGACACCTTAATTATGAGTGGAGCAAAGTTTGTGTACTATTTGTATAATTTTCCCTATATATTATTTTTATCGATATATTTGACTTGTTGAATCTTACAAATTATATCGTGTTCATTGTTATTGACATCAAATCAATTTTAACATTACCAATGTAAATATCTTTAAAAATGAGACTCATGCATATGCCCTCTAAAAAGATTAAATGAATGATTAGGTAAACAAAAGTGTACAAAAATATATATTAAATAAATAATACATTTTTTTATCAAAAAAAATATGTATGAGTATATTTGAATCTCCCTTTTGAATATTTTTTATTATTATTAAAAATATATATAATTTCATAGTTATACCCCTCACGTGCATAGCATATGATTGAAAATTGGATGGAAACCGTTAGATTTAACGGAGAGGGTGCAAATCCGCAACTTTTACCAAATTGAGGAGGTAAATTGACACAAATGCAAGTTAATGGTGCAAATTGACAATTAGAGCCAAATTCAAGGAGTATATTGGTTATTTTGCCTTAAAATTAAGAAGAAGAAAAAATCTTAGAAAAAAGAGATCTCAGAAAAAAAAACAGTAACTTTTAACGGTGTTATAGCGACATGTACGAAAATTAGGCCTAGCTTGTTAGTTTATGTACTAATGTGTTATTTAACAAAGTTCAAACACCTTAATTATCAGTTTAGCAAAGTTGATGTACTGTTACTTTTATTTTCCCTTATTAGTTAAACATCTTAATCAACCAAGTCACGACTCACCGACACAGTTTAGAATAAAAAGAAATTACAACGAAGAGTCTCTAGGCTACTAAATACAAGAAGAATCCATTAGAAGAGTCATATGAGCTTGGGTATGGATCCAATCAAACAACACATCGATGAGGAAAGAGAATGACCAACCGAAGCAATAGCATCCGCAAGAAAATTTTTCTCTATGTACATATGGGAGAAAGTGATGCTGACAAAAGAATCAACAAGAGCTAAGACATCTCGGATCAGTGACTTTAGTTTTCAAGGAGTAGCACAAGACCCTTTGACATAGTTGATGATAAGGAAAGAATCTCCTTCAACTTCGATTTGAATACAGTTGTCTCTTTTAGCAGTAATGAGATCTTCTTTTAAAGCCACGCATTCAGCCAGCGAAATAGAAGAGTTATGAAGCCTCCACGCACCAGACATAGGAGAGCCAGTAGAATCTCTGATAACGAACCCAACGGTAGATGAAGTAGGGGTTACTAAGCCGTCAAAGTTTAGCTTGAACCAATTATGAGTAGGGGGAATCCATCTAATGGTCTCCAGGTTCCTAAGAGAGCTAGAGAAGACCATTTTGTGAAGAGACGGTAGGGAGAGCATGTACTAGTTGTAGCATACACAATAGCAGGAAGAGTGACTTAAGCAGACCGAAATATGACATTGTTTCTTGTCTTATAGTTCTGCCAGCACACCAGGAAGCTATCTTTAATGGTGAGAGGATGACCATTATGAAAAGTAGAGACTATCCATTCCTCAAAATTGGAGGAAGAGTTAAGAAAGTGATTAACAATATCCCACACAACTGAGGCCATCATGCAAGAAGAGAACAAATGATTAAGATCTTCAACTCGTGAATCACAAAGAGCACAAGTGCTATCAATTGAATTCATAAAATGAGCTTAAAACACTTGTTTTAATCTGGCCCTAACAAGCAACCAAGAAAAAAATATTACCTTTAGGGAGAATATTCAACTTCTAGATATTTTTCAACAAATTAGCCTTAGGAGTTATATTGCATATCAATAGTATACTTAGAAAATGTACACTTTGCATCTAGCATGTTACACATTCTTCTATGATCACATTAAAGAAATGTTTAAACATTAGCATCTAAGTTGGTGGAACTAAGAGCATCTCCCGTAGTGAACTTAATAAATTGTTATATTTAGCAAGAATTTTAAAATTATGGTATGAATTTAACAATAACGCTCCAACAATAGTTGCTATTTATTTGTTTTAACAAATACTATAGTGACACATGAACAAGAGAGGAGATAGAAGATTTAGCAATTCTTTTAGTTATGCATCAAAGATTGATAAATTTATCAAATTTATTTAGCAATTATCCAGTTTAGCAATATTTTATGTATTCTGTTGGAGCATCAATTAACCAAAAAAATTGATAGATTTTATTTTTATCAATACTGTTGAAGATATCCTAATCGATCACAAAACACATTACCCATAATTAATTGAGCGTAAAATGCTTACGACAATTATCTTTGTGATAAGAAAAAATGAAGTCATAACTACACCAAAATTTAAAGGAAATTTTTGGATACAAGTAGGACCATGTGGTGCTACGTGCCAATAGAAAGCTTATATTTATGGCACATATCAAAGAATGTGCAACATACCTTGAACTTAATTAAAGAGAGACTCAGATTTTAGTAAGCTTCTCAACAAGTGGTTTTTCAAACATGTGACTGAAGATGAATTCGAGTCTACTTGGATTGAAATAATAGAGAACTTTAAACTTACAAAGAAGGAGATCACATGGCTTAACACACTTTATGATATTCGGGAAAAATGGTGTGCACTATTTAGCAAGGATACATTTTCTACTGGTATACTATCTACACAGAGAAGTGAGAGCACAAACAATGTGTTTACCAACATGTCTAAAAAGACGATGAGTCTTACTAAATTTGTGGATCAGTATGATAAACAGGCAGAACAAATGCGTTTGAGTGAGTTGGAAGAGACTTTTCGATGCAATAATGGAATACATCCAAGAGCTGCAGTAAAAGAATGATCGATTAGGGTATCTCCAGCAGCATTGATAATCATACACAAACAGACCGACACAATTCTCAATTTTTGTTGCTTGAATATCAAATCTATTCACTTCAAATCTTTATCAAAATTTGAATAAATTATAAGCCAAAACCAGGCCATAAACATATACGCCTACACCATTAAGCTCGGACAAATGCCAGTCTTCTTCCATCTACCCCAAAACCATGCTTTTGTTGTTTCTCCTTTTGAAAGGAGCCTGTAATGAAGCCTCATCCTGCATAAGTATTGGATCCTTATGAGCTAGTCCAGTGGGCTGGTGGGTGTCGAAAAATTTCTCCTTTAGGGGTCAAAATCCCTTTAAATGACGTTTATATCCTTTGTAATTTTCGGATTTTCCTTTAGGATAAAATCCTCGGGGCCTCGGCTCCAAGTTGATAGAAGACACAATTGGGATTATAGGAGAAGCACTTCTCATCAAGCGACCAACAAGTTATCGGATTCTGGGTTCAAATAACAAGTTTGTTTCTTAATTCTCAATCTCTTATATGCTTCTACGGCTCTCCGGTTCTCAATAGCAACCGCATATAATCGACACTAAATAGTCGAAATATGCCACTAGTGCTTGTTCGATTGTTTGAATTTCGGTGGTTATGTTTTGTATCAGATTCTGAACTTATCAATATGCTTGTGTTTGTGCGGTGAAGGTGAAATCTAGTGCAAAAATGGGTGAGAAGCTACTCAAGTGGTTTTAGATTAGTTGTACAAGAATGGCTGTGTCTGTTCATCTTGCACCGAAGCTCTTCCCTCTTGTCAATTCAAGGACAGGGAAGAGCGGATTGAGACACTGTAAAGAGTGTAAGTACCAGAGTCCTAATGGCTATAGATTTTCATTTCTGGAATGATGTAGAAATATTATTTATCCTGGATCAGATTGGAAAAATTGTAACTTGATGTGCTTTTCTGTGACAGATAAAATGCCCTCCAGGTGTGCTCTACCTTCTGAAGGAGCTTCATCAATCCGCCGACTTGTAGTATATGCCGGTGCTTCTATGCTTGCGGTTCTAGTCACTAACTATGGGCTGGCGACATCGCCTGTTTTGGCAGATGACAAGTCGAATGGTGAAGAGGAGGATGGAGTGTTTGGTGCTATCCAGTCGCTGTTTGAATCCAATACGAAAACAAAGTCTGGAAGAGTGTTGCCAAAGGCATATCTGAAGTCTGCAAAAGAAGTTGTGAAGACGCTGAGGGAATCACTGCAGGAGGATCCCAAGGATAATGCCAAGTTTAGGCGTACTGCAGATGCCGCAAAGGAATCAATTCGAGAGTATTTGAGCAACTGGAGGGGACAGCCAATGGTGTCTCAAGAGGTGTGTAGCAATATCTCTGTGAATTCAAGGGGATGGAGTTGTTGAATAAGCTTACTGATTACTAACAGATCTCATCTCCTGTGTTCACTTACAGGAATCTTATGTCGAGTTAGAGAAAGCAATAAGATCATTGGCGGGCTTTTACTCAAAGGCAGGACCATCTGCCCCATTACCTGCAGAGGTCAAGTCTGATATATTGAATGATTTGGATATGGCTGAAGAGTTTTTGTGAGACATTACTCGAAATGAGAAACAAGTGTGAGAGCAGACGGGCTGCAATGATTTGGATATGGCTGAAGAGTTTTTGTGAGACATCACTCGAAACAAGTTTATGATGCCTGCACTCTTCTGCTCTGAACTCATTATCAGAGAACTCATTTTTATTCAGTCGCATGTACCAGAATCATTCAGAGATAGCTGAATGAAACTTTTCAGTGTAAAATAAAAACCATTTGCCACATCAAACCACGAATAACTTATTGCTGACTTCAATGTACCATATGCAATACAACTGTATTAGTTTTTAGCCCTCTTAGCCATGTAAGCCATGCTAGCAATTCTCACATCTATGTTTTCAGCTTCACATCTCTGGAATCACTACAAGGCCAGAGTATCTGTTCCACACTTGTGTTGTCCTAACATGGCAGAGCTTGACCAAAGATCATTTAGAAACTTACCATAAATAATCCATCTGAATCTCCTTATCATGTGCCTCAAAAAATGAGGGAATAAGAACGTGACAGGACACCTTTCGAGCTGCACAATATAAGCTCCACAAAGTTTAGATTGGAGTTCCAAATGTCAGAGTAAATAATAGGGTCATAGACACCAAAAGAGAACAAAAATAATTCATGGAGAAATTTATCCATTCAAATCCTACTCATTTCCAATCAAATAGGTTCTTATCAAACCTTGGAATGCCCCCAAGACGACGTGGGTCGTATTCTAGTGCCTGTCGAAGAGCCCTTGCAAATTCTTTGAAGGTTGCTTCAATAATATGGTGAGAATTCCTTCCAGAAAGTCGAGGCCAACAAAAATTTACAAAGATTCTGTTAAAAACTCAAAAATGGAGAGATTCAAAGCCTGCTAGTTGATGAGTTTAAGGACAGAAAGTACTAGAAGGTTGATAACATGTCCATTTTATTGCCGAAAAAGAATGTTTGAAGTTGACATAATTGATCCATGTAATCATCAAATTAACTTTTATTCCTTGACCATTCTTATTTCTGAATGCTTTACAATTTCAGAAGCTCTATAAAGTACCTGCTGGATGTGAAGTGTCATACCAGAAGTATTCACCAGAGATTGGAAAAAATGTTCCACCAACTACAAAAGGATAGTTGAAACAATTGATTAGTACATCGAAATCAACAAAAATCAAGAAAAACAGATAGAAAAATATAGACATATGTAAACGATTGTTCAGAATATACACGCCTGGTCAGTTTTAAGCAGCTGCAACAATATCTCCTGTAAAGTTGTTTTGTCTTTTACAAAGAGCATGGAAATATAGAGTAAGAAACTATAGATAGACACCATATGATATGAGGCAGGAATTTTAAATCAAGGTTTACAGTATAGTACCTGAGTGTCATAGGTACCAACTCTCTGGGTGGGTATCTGTAGATCATATCCCAAATGTGGTCGGCCAGATAAATCCTGAAAAGGAAAAATGATAAATTATAAAAATAGAAAAACCTCTTGTTAGATTAATAAATAAGAAATCCAATCAATAAAGGATAAAACAACTGAGGTCACAACCACTGATTAAGTTCAGCAATAAAGTGATAAAGCTGGGCACTCAAGCCTAGAGGTTTCTGATGCACGGCAAAAACTGAGTTTATGTAGGAGTCTTTTGGATGCTCCAGCATCAGTTTCCCTTGTTATTGTCAGAACTAAACAAGAAATACATGAAACATTGTTTTTAACTGTTTCAGGACCTCAGATGATTTCTGATGATCTACCAATGTCTCCTCAGTTTCACTTATCAATAGCGTTTATAATTTGTCATGAAGTGTTGACCAAAATTTCAAAACCATAATGGCTTATGAAACTATGAGAATTAGCAACAAATGGATTACTTAAAGAGAACCTTTTCAGCTTAATTGTTCTGACATGTAAAATACATGTCACCTAGTTCTTCTTGTTCAACTAACCGTCACGCAGTCATACATGCAACTATATAATCAGACAATAGAACATACCAGTGAGACATGAATCCAGGCTTCATCAAGAGGAGCAGAGAAGTCACCAAACCTGTTGATTCCTTTTCTATCACCAAGCGCTTGAAGCAAAGCCTGAAAGCCAAGGCAAGATCTTATATAGCTGCACACTCAAAAACACAAAAGCCGAATCAAAAACAACAAAGCTGCTATCCACAGTACCGTTCCACTAGCAAGAGCGACATCTTCATTCGTGTGATGGTCACCAATAAACAAACACAAAAAACAGCTAAGATTGATCCTTCAATGACACATCTCATCATACCTAGCGCTAAGTGCTTCTCTAAGCCAAATTCATAAGACATTTTTACCTACATTCAATTCTCAGCCCAATACTTCATATCAAAAGCATAATAACATCAATATCAAACTGTACAAAAAATTAACAAAGCTAGGAAAAGTTACTACTCACATCCAACAAATGATCAAGGAAGGGAATCCCAGTATTGGAATCAGCAATCCAGGTGCCGTCAAGGTTTAGTTTGACCGAGACATTGGTCTCCATGGTCTCCCTCTTCACCTCCCCAATTCTGGCCCCTAAGATTCATAAAGACTCCAAATTTGAAACCCAGGTCAAGAAAGGAGATTAGGGTTAGGGCTTTGCTTTACCAGAGCCAGTTGGGGAATCGGTGAGAGTGGAGCCATTGTGAGCGGCACAGGGAGTGATGATTATGTGAGAGTGAGAGGAGTCCATGTAACTGAGACTCAAGTGGTGCTGTTGCTTGCTTGGGAGATGTGCCCACCGGCGGAGATGAGAATGAGGATGGTGAGCTTAGAACACCGGGTTCTGCTGATACCTCCATTTTTGTTTCGAACGCCCCTGCTTATATATTTTTTCTTCAGTAAAACGCAGCAGGGCACCTGGATTTTTGGTGGCAGGTTTAAGGTGGTATCTAAACTTTAAAAATAATTAATATGATACATGAATTTTATTTTCACAAACAATGAACGGTTTGAGACCAAATTCTATCACGACGTCGTCTATTTGCTGACGTGACCATGGTAAGACCCAACTAAAAAAGTCAAAATGACAAAAATAATCTTAGCCTATATCTCTCTTTCTCGATCTCCATCTCTCTCTTCTCTTTCATATGCGCTTTTTCTCTGGATACCAATCTGGTAATGAGCTTATCTACATCATAGGTATTCACGTTCATATTTTCATTGAGCCTGATAGTTGCAGTAACAGAAGCCGCCACCCCACCTGGACGTAACACCATGTCCGGGTTGTTCCTCATCTCGGCACCCACCACTTAAGCATCCTGACTAGTTGTTGCCTTGTCCGTCAGTAACTTGGCAGTGGCACCTGTCAGCACATCAGAAACCTTAATCTTGTCTTCCTCCCTGTCAGTCACAGCATTGTGAGCTGCACCAGATTGAGCAGTGACAGCCTGGCCTCCTGGAACTATGACAGTGTTGTTTGTTGCTCTTATCTCTGCAGCCTGAATTGCAGCAGCATCACTCTGATCCACCGGCTTATCCCCAGATGTTTGGGTCGAGGCCTCTTGTGCCTCCCCTATACTTATAACATTCTGCTGCATGTAGTCTCATGCAGCTGCTTGTGGAACCAATACTGGCTGCACATACTGGCCAATAACCTAACCACAACGAGTCTGCCCCAACACCATGCTTTCAACAGTCTGCATCATCGTAGAATCTAGTGGCGCCACCGACCAAGACCCTAATGCGACCCGACCCACGTACATCTCTAACCTTCCATTTGGGTCAATCCCAGATTCTTCCGATTCCGAAGCAATGTCAGTCTACGACACGACGTTCGTGAACTCCGAGCTCTTGAAACCCACTTCAATCTTCGGCCTCCATCTCTAGGCCGTCATCGGAATCCTCGTCGGCTCCATCATAGTCATCACTCTCTTCCTCCTCTCCCTCTGCCTCACCTCCCGCCACCGCCACAAGACCAAGCTCGTCACCAAAGACAAACCCAGCCCACCAGCAATCTCCAGAGAAATCCAAGAAATAATCCACCACCATCCCAATCTGGAGGTCCACGTCGAGATCGGGAAGCCCGACCACCGCGTGGTGGTGTTTTCCGACCAGATGGCGTCCAGTGGCGAGAGCCGGGGGACATTGAATAGTGAAACAACGTCGTTTGCGAGCGAGTGTGGTGGGGCCGATGGTGTCGCATCTGGGGTGGGGGAGGTGGTATAGTTTGAGAGAGTTTGAGGCTGCGACGAATAGGTTGTGTGAGGAGAATGTGATTGGGGAAGGGGGTTGCGGTGGCAGAGATTGATAGTTCTCAAATGGTCACACTCGTTCGGATTCGAGCGGAGCTCCACTTCGGAGCGGAGAATGGCGTTGGGAGATTGGATCACCTGCCAGCGTCAAATGTCGCGATCGAGTCGATGTTGGTGATCAGGATCGAGGACCACGTCATGATGGTCTGGTTTAGCTTGTTGAAGAAGAAGAAGAAGAAGAAGAAGCAAAAGAAGAAGAAAGAATAGGTGAGAGAGTTTCGACAAAAAAAGTGAAAGAGAAAAAGACATTTTTACCCTTTATTTGTCAGTAAATAGACGACGTTATGATGAAATTAGAGTTCAGGTACCACATTGATAGTTTTTAAAGTATGAGTATCACTATAACCGCGACATATAAGTTCGGATACCGGTGCTGATAAAAATTCTTTTTTCTATTTCCTACTCTTTAAGGGTGAAAGTAAGAAATAAAAATAACCATCCCACTGTAATGCTACTAAAAGGCGCAATTGTCATGAAATTTTTTGGAAAGCCAAGTCTCTAACCAACATGGTAAGGCTCTAGCTGATTATTAGTCAACTCTTGACAAAACATCCCATTCAGAACAAATGTACTGATACTCTGTCTCTGCATTCGCAGAAATTTACTACCCTTATTACAAGGAGTCTAGAAAACGATATAGATCATCGAGGACATTACACATTATCCCAAGACTCTTGACGCCCCGGACACACTACTTCCACATCCTGGAGATCATGAATGCAATACCCAACTCCCTGAACCTCCGATTAACAAAACCATGGGATTCTTCCATCTCAACTCTCTGAAATCCCTGCCGACGCTTCAGTCAGAGAAGCTCGCCGTAGAGATAAGGCATTATGCCAGTGTAAGTATCCATGCCCTCTTCATTTCCATGATCGATCGAAATGCAAAACCAGAATAAGCTTTCTATATGACAGAATCCCATAGGGACCCTTGTGTTTGATGCAAACACGTCTAGCGGAAGTGGATGCCATGACTAAGAAATAAAAGACAACAAAATGCTTGCTGAATAAAATTAGGAAGGCATCACCGTTATGGCGGGGGATTCATTTAATACACAACACTGCCTTAAACAGGGCATTAGTGTGAGACATATGGGTGACTAGTTCATCTATAAAAAATAATGTGGCTGATTAATACAAGCAAAGCTAGATCAACAAAACTTAATGAGATGGAAAGTAATAAGAAACAGTCATATACACAGAAATGCTCCACCAATCTTATACGTGATCTGATTCTTAGTCCAATAAATCTACAAACCTAACGAGTGCTTTGGAAATCTTATGAGAAACTCACACAAATTTATGGAAGAACTATTTTCAAGTGGCAGAACACTCTTCCAGTTGCCGATCCAGATCGACTTATCATATACATACCATTAACACCGATGATCAAGCTCCATACTGACCTGAGCTGCAGAACCAGACTAGAGAATTTGCTGCTTCCAAACCAGTCAAACAATCAATATTGTGGCCGAGATGCATCTTTAAAGCTGCCCAGACAGTCGATGGAAAGGTTCTAATAACCCAAAACCCACCAAATTATGAGCTAACAATGGCGATATTCCAAGCGGCACCTTAAGCTCTCTATACACAACAGAATGAGGCAGCATCAGTGTAGTTATGACATTCAAGGTGGCATTTCACAGAAGCAACTTCACTTAATTGTACAGGACAATACCTAGATGCAACAAAGGCACAGCTTGCAGCTTCCAGGATAAAAATAAATCTCAAGGTCCAGTTAAGTCGGATATAGAACCTTAAAATCATACTGAGAATAGGTGAAAGGCTAGGGTTTCTGTAGTTGTAACACCACTTATTCACGCAATCCGAATCAGAGCATACACCATTTGCTCCAGGCCTCCAGTGGCCTACAAAATTGTGAACAATGAGGCGTCCCCACATTGGAGGAGAACATTTGTGGACTGGCATAAAAATATAAGCAGCAATATCAAACAGAACCGGATTCATCCCTCCCAGAATCAGTAATGGAGCCATCACTAGATGCTTTAGGGATGCTCTTTTCACAATGCATTGTATCAGAAGCAATTTCTGGAGCAATGTATGATTGTTTATCAGTCTTGCAGAAACTGGAATTTGGATTTTCATTTAGTTCCTCACTGTTCCCCACAATCGTTTCTCCTGAATCAGGAATGGGCTCAAGAGAGGCCCTATCAACATTCTCTTCATGGGAATTATCTGAAGCACTATCTTTCAAGAACTTGGAAGAATTATCCATAAATGTTTTTATTCCCACCATTTTATCATCGCTAGCATCCGGGGAAGCCTGACATTTCCCAACCAAAGTGTACTCAACTAACATGGAACCTTGATCAGAGTCAGATGGAGTCACCTCGGTTGAAGGCTGAATGTTGAATTCATTAAAAGCTTTCAGTGAACCACTACTCAACATGGAAATATCCTTTGGCAAAGCATCGGGACTCTCAGATGTAGACTGGATATTATCTACAATGGGAGAATCTGCCACTTGTTGATTTTCTGTCTCAAGAGCTTCATGTCTTGTATCAGGGGAAGAATCGTGTTTCACTTCAGAAGAGTGTTCAGTTGACTCTGAAATCTTAAGTTCAAGAAAGGCAGCATCTGATGAGCTACTAGTCAACATGGAAGTATTATTTAATGAAACACCAGGACACTGAGAGGTGGACTGTATAATATCTTCAACAGGAGTGTCTAATATTGCTTCATTTCCAATCTCTAGAGCTTCATCGAATGTTTTAGAGGGCAGATAGCATTTTGCTTCAGCATCTAACTTGGCAACTAAATTGGAGTCAGAAGATGGAGTCCCCTTGGCTGGAACCTGAGAAGCTTCCAGTAGATTATTCTTTATCATGGAAGTATTATTAAATGAGACGTCAGGACACTGCAAGGTAGACAAGACATTATCTTCCACTGGTGCCGTCTCTTCAGCTTCAGAGCTTCTGTCAGGGGCTTCACAACCATATTGAGCTAACTTATCACCTGAATCAGAGTCAGCAGACCGAGTCCCCTTGATCGAAATCTGATTGTTATCTTCATGAGAAGCATCTAACGAACCACCATTCAACACAGAAGTATCATTTGAAGAAACAGGACACTTGGAATTAGACTGCATATTATCTTCAACAGGAGACTCCAGCAGTGGTTTAGTTCCTATCTCGAGAACTTCATTGCTTGTATCAGGAGCACATTTCCCGTCAGAAGTAGATCCAGCTAATTGGTCTCGGGTAGGAGACTCGGAAGACATACTCCTTCCAGTTGAATCTAAATATTTGAGTTCATCAGAAGCATCTAAAGAACCACTCATCACAGGAGTATCATTTAAGGAGACACCTAGACACTGAGAACCAGAATCCACATCAGCAGCTTCATCGACAGTTTCACGGATATGAAGCAAACCAGCTCCATCACTCCTGTGAGGATCGAGGCTAGCTGGAGAACCAATATCACATTTGACACCACCTCCAGGCTTTATACAGTCCTTGCCTATGCCTTCCATTTTTTTAAAACCTATTGCAAGATGAAAATTGAACATGCAAAAAGTAAAGTCAGACAGGCAATTTTTCATGACTAATTCAAGCAATTTTTCATGACTAAGAAAAGAACCCGAACTACCTGTCATGCTCGTCTCATTTTCTTTATCCACCAGCAGCTTCTGTAGCATGTCTATACCAGGGAAGACTAACATATTGATTGACCGCACTTCTTGCTTGAATGATTCCTCAAGAGGGACAAAGCCAAAAACACCCGTCCATGTATGCAAGAGTTCCGCAATTGCAGGGATAACCAACTTCTCAACCTTCAGGGAGCAGAGAGCCTTCAAAATAGAAAGGAGAACAATCATTGGCATACATATAGCAAAAGCCTACTCAAGGGAAAACAAAATATCATTTAAACATCTTTCTCATGCATATAAAATAATCAGCAATGGAAAATTCTCATAGCTTTACCGATTCAATGGCGTAGAAAAGCCTCCGACACATCCCTTGTCGCCTGTATATGTGGCGAGTTCCGATGAATGGCATCTCCGCTAACTTTGTACCATGAAACCTAACCAGAAAGTAGAATACATAATTGTGAGAATTTGTTTGGTGATCTTGAGACAATTCAGAAGGAACAATTGCCTCCTGCAAAACCATAATTTGTTAAATAATGTAAGTCTCACTTATTGTTAGTTTAACATGCGAGCTCATATACATCCACAGCAGTTTTAGGGCAATAATCAACAACAAACTTATCATACAACATTTTACCAGAGTATAAACAAAATATAATTTAACTTAGATTATATTTTTTATTACACAAAAATTTAATGCCATGTCATTAAAAACAATTAACCATAACCATTGAATGCTTTTAAATCTAACAGTTCTAAAAGACAGAAAAATTTTGTCAAAAAAGTGTCCCTTGATCCGGACCCTAAAAAAATATATGCTGCTTCAAGAGGGACATGAAGTTGTGGAAAATTTTGTTCTAATGGAGCTTCAACAACAACTAATGAAATGATACCCACCAAATATGTCTCACTCCAAACATTGCAACATGAAAGCATAGCCATCTGAATGACCATATATACCTGAGAGAAGCTGCAGAAACTATTTCATCACCTTTCTCCAAAATTGCAGCGTAGAAGCCACTGTAGTTCAGCCGATTGAAGTTTGATCTAAGAAAAAGGAAAATGGAATAACTCATTAGTTAAAACACCATAGCATAATAGCGCACCTTAAAAAAACAGTCAAAAGAAAATAAAAAAATCATGTGATATCATACTTCTAGGAAAGCCAGCTGATTAGTATAGCAAACATAACATGCCAAATGCATACACAGATCTTGTCTTTCATAGCCAAAAGAACCAGAAAGATACTTATCTAGAATTATAGCAATACTTTAGCCTCTTAAGGTGGCGTACCAAAGTGCAGATAATAAGGTCATATCAATACTATTAAGAACCGCAGAGGCACACTTTCTAAGTCGTCAACAAAATCAACAACGATACTGGAGATCAGCGCTTACCCACAATTATACAGAACATTATGAATTAAATTGATCCCACTCCTTCTGTCAACAATAGGCAAAAAGCATTCATCCATGACAGTCAACGCAACTGCAAGCTTAGAATTGCATTCAACCCTCAAAGGAAATCCTCTATCTACATCTGTTCTCTTAACAAGTGACCATGTATATCCTGCTTCTAGTTCATGTTTGACCCCAAGACATCTCTGCAAATTCTCAAAGAGCTATCCAAGGAGAAAAATAAATTTAATTCAGTACTCTGAAGAGCTGATGTTACAAATTAAAGAAAGTCACATGGGAAGAGAATTACAGCTATAAAAGAACATGAGATCTTCCATACCAGAAAAATATATATAACTAACTTATCAATTTACATTATGCGAAGATGCAGTCATAGGAACATGACATGGCAAAGTTGCATAAACTTTGTAATCTAATTTTCTATATTTCCCTCCTTGGATCACTGGATGAATCTAATTTTCTATATTGCCATCCTTGGATCACTGGATGTGGCAACTGTCACCATATTTCAACTCTCCCACACCCAAAAAAAACCAGGGGAAGGATTACTGGTGAAAATTATTACTAAATCTAAAAACTAAATGAAAACATTTACTTTTGTCTAAATTACTCAGCATAAATACGGTAGTTCAGAATCTTGAGATTTTTAGTTAAGCACCAATCTGAGCTTTTTTAAAGGAACAGGTGAAGACGCGGATATGTTTTTGTCTTACAATCATAGCCAATGAAGAATGAAAGACTAAGTATAATAGATAATAATATCAAATCCAACAAAAACTTGTTATTTACGGTTAAACCCTAACACACACCCAAATCAAGGTAACAAAATGCCGGAAACTTAAAAGTAAGTGATACCTCTCTACACTTCTGCCCACAAAAGGAAGAGCCTGAACTATTGGAATCAGCAGGACCAGCATCCATCTCCTGACTGCATGACATGTGACCTAGAAAAGAAGAAAATTATTTTTCAAGCTGTGCATTTGAGTTGAAATGGTAAGAAAGCATATATGCAGGTTCCAAAAACTTCTAAAGCACGGAAGCAGATGAGTACATTTCTTTCCACAGAGACTACAAGACAGTAGTGCAGAAACAGTTGTCTCATCCTCTTCAGCAACATTCTCACTAGCTATTCCACAAACTTTGCAAACACAATTTGGGCAGTGCCAATCACCTGGAGGAAGCATCTGCAATAACAAAGATATATAAGCACCTAACCAACTGAGTTAAAATCATAACTCAGCTATAGATAGCGCCAGAATGTAAGCAAGATAACTCAACACAATAATACTTGATATGTACCAACGTTTTAAAGTCCAAATATGTGCGTGGACTGAATGTTTAGCAAGAATTCTTTCCAAAATGTATATAAACTATAAAGTAATGAATTAAAAAATATATATATATATCAGATGGCGCCAGAAAATAAGATAACTCAGCAAACAATAACACTTGATATGTGCCAACTCTTTTAAGTCCACCTATGTGTGTGAACTGAATGTTTAGGAAGAATTCTTTCAAAAATATATATAAACTATAAAGGTAATGAATGTAAAAGATTCTATACAGCACATTAGATCTGTAAAGTAATCTAAGCATAGCTGCATATCTCACTCAAAGTATTTCAGGTTTAAAGTTCTTCATAAAACAAACCATTAGGAGCTATCATTCAACGTCTCTCTCCCATCACCCTCTTGCCTATGATGGAACAAACTTAGAAAGACATGATTGGTTTGCATGATAAACCACAGTCACCAACTCACTATTGAGACTCACAATTAATACATCAAATCCATAGCAAGTTCCCCGAAGTAGCCAAGACTTGCAAACACTCAACATTCAACAGGATTTCCCATACCCAAAGACAAACCAGATTCCAGAATCAAATTTATCACTATTGCATCTCTGGACTTAATAATAACCTAGGTGGAGGAAAAACTACAAAAAATTCGCCGAAGAGGAACAAATGACAAACCATTCACAGAACTATATGATGTCCCATGAGAATATAAAAGTAACACATACCTGTATGTTCAAGCAGTTCTGATGAAATGTTGAAGGACAGCCATCACAACAGATCAAATCCCCACCATCTCCACAGAGACCACAAGTATCATCATCAGGATCATCACCGTCTACTTGTACAGAGTGGAAACCAATGCGGTCAATATCCTCTTGTCTATTCCATGCATCTATCTGACACTGCAGAAGGGAAACCCCAGAGTCCAAGCATATATTTTGAAATGGCTGGCGCAATTTGCTCCCTGCATGAATCTCAAATTTCAAGACCGTGAGGATCTTACTACAGCAACCACAGTGAATGCCATCTCTTGTAATCCAGCCCTCCAGCATTACTTTGGTTCTTCTCCGATTCATATACTGCACCTTTTGGCTCAATTGCACAGTCCCTGTATCAATCAGCCAGGAAAGCAATGTTCGCTTTCCAGTATATGGAACAAATCCATCATTCTCAGAGTTAAGCGCCTTGTTAGAACCACGAACCAACAAAATGCATCTACCAAGCTTTTTGCTTTTCCTTCCATGTGGCATATGAGAACTAGATCCATAAGATGATTTTTCAACAGTGCCAGGTAAATGCTGAGAGGAACTCTGACCATTTGAATCCAAACCATTTTCATACATTCTACCCTTGAATGACTTACCACCTTGCTTCACGTAGGAGCTTAGTTTCTCCTCATAACTAACACTGCCCATGCTCTCTGGATCATGCTTCGCAGTTCTAGATTTTTTCATACGGACTCCTTTTGCATTGTCACTGTCACTGTCAGCTCTTTGCTGCTGCTTCCTTTTCATCTCTTTCTCCATCTTCTTTCGAGTTTTCCTGGTTAGCTGACTGAGTACGTCATCTGTGATAGGTGAAAGTGAAGAACCATCCCCAATATGTCTAGCCTCATTTTCTTCATTTGTTTGCTTTTGAAGAGCTTCATAAGCCTTAACGATGGACCAGTAAGCTGTACCCGATGGGTTAATGTACACAGCATCCAGGTAGTCTCTGTTCCTCCTAGGCCTATAATCAATGGTCCAGCCTGCATTCAGAAGCAACTCCCTTATACGTTCACGCAGTTTCTGCTTCTCTGTGCCATTACCACGTTTAAGTTTGACTTCTTTATTTTTAGCTGGAGGGCTCTTTTCAGATGAAGGACCACCTTCAACTTTGAAACCTGCCCTCTTCGTAGGTTTAGAGGCTTCTGCACTCTTTGCTCCTAGCTTCAAAGAGGTATCACTGTCTTCCGAATCCCAGTCAGAGCTCTTGCTGGTCTTCATGGGCAATGATTTTCGCAAATTCATATGGTTTTTCTCTGTCCTAGCAGCCAAAACTGGTTTCTCAAGAGGCTTTGGTTCAGCGAAAAATGGAGGGATGATTGCATTCTTCTTGGGAATATCTTCACTTCTTGGAGCTTTTCTATGCTCTTCAGCTTTTGGAAAAATATAGGTCCCTAGTGGTCCAGGTACATTGTTCTTTTTCTTCTTCACCATCACCTTCAAAACACCATTCTTACCCTGAACCCTAATAGGTTCATCCGAAACACCCCCAAACTTATCTCTCACCAGCTGACCCCTACCACCTGTCCGGTCATGATACAAGCTCCTCTTGTCAACAAAATGCCTACTCAAACCAGTCTCAAACTCCCTATTAATCCCACTCCGTGGCACCGGCATGGCAGATCCCCCATATCTCCTCTCCCCAAACTCAACTCCAATAACCCCATCACTGAACCGGCTCCTCCTCACTGTCTGCCCCTCGCCCCCATCATACTCATTAAACTCAAACACCTCCAAATTAGTCCTCCCACCCATCAAACCCTCCTCATTACTCCGCGGCACACTCTCCGCCCTTTCCCTCTTCCCACTCCCTTCCCCAATGCCCTTCTCCAATCCATTGCAAACCCGAGCCGTCCCCGGCCCCACCTTCCTCCTCGGAGCCATCAACAGCTCATCACTCGACCCCGAATCACTCATCACCAGCCTCGACCTCTTCTTCTCCTTCTTCGATTGGAAAACCTTCCTCGAACTCGAACCACCTCCACCACCACCACCACCGCCGCCGATCGCATCCGGCTTCTTCCTCACAATCAAACACCCCGAGGAATTCCGATTCTTCACCAACACCCCAGAAGGACCTACAGATCTCACTCCTTCGTCCATCTAACCCGTTCAATTCATCCCCAAATTCACCAATTAAACGCCGTATAAACCCTAACCCTCCCGAAACCTACCAGATCTGATCCTAAATGCTCGTATATCAAAACGACGCCGTACGGCAAAAGGGCTTCGCGAAAATCTTACCTCGCCGGAAACAGCCTCCACGGTTCCGATCGCCGCCGACGCAATTCTCCGAATCGCCGAGAGAGAGATGGTTTAGGTCTGGATTTGTGTGTATCGGTATTTTATGAAATTGGGCACTTTGTAAATACCAGAAACAGAGAACCCATTCCCAGGCTCTCTCTCTTCTCTCTCTTTCTGTATTTATTTATATATATATATATATATATATATTTTTTTTTTTCTTTTCTGGGTTTTTCGTTTTAGCAATGTATTTTATTTTCCAGAATTTTCCCTCCAAATCTGATTGCGCGAGGGGTGCTTTGACGGCAGTGATGGATGACACGTTGGGTGGAAGCGGGTCCTTGTGGTGACGTGGCGGAATCAGGGACGAGGTTGGAAGGCTTTGGATGTTTTTTACGGAGTGGTACCAGTGTCAGATTGATGTGTGTACTTGGCTTTGGTTGTTTCGGATTCTCCAGTGTGTTAAGGATTAACATTTTGGTCTGACCAATGATGTAATCGCCACGCGCGAGTGGCCAAAGGAGCGTGGGGTTCCGGTGCTGCTACCTGGGTATTGCTACGATGATGATGAGATACCTAAGAGTTGTTTTTGGCAATTTCTTATAGAAATTTAAATTCTATATCAAATTATATAAATAAAATTGTAAATTAATGTACAATTATAATATGCATAACCAGGATAGGATAGTTGTTTTTTACTAAGTGGTTATAGCATAGTGATAAATGTATTCATTATGTATTAACGAAGTTATGAGTTCGAGTCATCATGTGAGTAAGAGTAAAATCTTTTGATCATCTTTAAAAAAAACTAGGATAGGAAACCGTAATAAAAAAATGAGAAAATTGCACAAACAGTACACCAACTTTGTTTCACTCATAATTTAGATGTCTGAACATTGTTAAATAACACATTAGTACATAATCTAACAAGTTAGACCTAATTTTCGTATATGTAGTTATAACACCGTTAAAAGTTAATGTTTATTTTCCTGAGATCTTTTTTTCTAAGATCTTTTTTTTTCTTTTAAAGATGATATTTTTTCTTCTAAGTGTCAAATGGTTGTCAAATCTACACATTTATTTTCTTTCTTTTAAAAATGATTTTTTTTCTAATTAAGGTTTTAAGGATCAAATAGGTTAACCGATTTGGCACCTTGAAGAAAAATTATTTTGGTTACAATTTAACCTCCGTTTTGTGGATTGCTACTTGCAGGTATATAAGGGAGAATGAATTCTATATAGTTACTTGCTGGTAAGAGAGCAAGAGAGGTTAATTAGAGAATTGGTAAGAGAGAGAGAGATCTGAAGCGCATCCACTACCTAGTTACGAAGTCATGGGTTCGAGTCACCATGGAGGTATAAGTGAAATCATTTGATGCTCCTTAAAAGAAAGAAAGAAAATATCTCAAAAAATAAAATAAAAGAGATCTCAGAAAAAAAAAGTTTCTTTTAACGGCATGTATGAAAATTAGGCTTAACTTGTTAGCAGTGGTGTAACCAGACATCTCACTTAGAAGAGTCAAATTTGATTAACGAAAAACTTAAATGATCGTCGGTTACTCTTTAGCCACAACACGATTTTGCTTAAAAAAGTGACACAAACTTAATTTCAACAATGTTCTTTATACCAATTCAATATGAAAACGCGCTCTCGAACAAACCATTAATTCATCTCTAATAAACTTCAGATTTTCAGAATTTCAATATGTTATTTTTGAGACATAATATACGTCAATGTATGGTAAACATCAATGTGTTGTTTCCATTTAGTTTATTTATAAAAAAAATCATAAATGGAATTTAAAGCATTAAATTACATATTAGTATGAATCAATAAGGTAAGAAACCCTTGACACGGTTTGTATTAATTAGATTAAGTATTTAAAATAGTATAAATTTTTATTTCATTTCATTATTTTTGAAGAATATTAAAGACTGATAAAAGATTTCTTAAAGGAAAATGGTCAATTTATGTTTTATTTCCTTTAATATCCGATTAAAATTAAGGGTAATTACTTTTTCTTAAAATTGAGAAGGAACAATTGACCCCCTTGCCCCCTCCCTAGCTACGCCCTTGCTTGTTAGTTCATGTACTAATGTGTTATTTAACAAAATTCAGACACCTTAAATATGAGTGGAGCAAAATTTGTGTACTATTTGTATAATTTTTCCTAAAAATTGATGGTGTAGAGAAAGGAGAAATATTCGACAAAGGATGACCTTCTTGATTTATTGGAGTAACATCTACCGACCACAAACTGGTAATAGAATCACATGCTTCTGGCCCACTCCATGGCTGATATTCAGCTCTTGGCCCTATGTGCATTTCTTCCAGCCTGACACGTGGCATACCTCCATTCCCTAAATCTGATTCTGCACGTGATCCCAATTGACGCGGCTCGCCTTAAGATCGTGGCTCGTCAGTGTGACTCGATACGCTAAGGTCTGCATTAATGCTCTGACGTGTGTTAGAGACCAATTCAATAACACAATAGTTTGGTGACTCCATGGCTTGGCTTCGAGGCTCAACATCTCTGTCAGCGACAAAAGAGGACGAGCGATCACTAGAGTTTTGATGACACGCCCCTTGACCCGCGTTGCTTTGTTCCGCGTTTTAAGATGACGTGCTCTCACTCACGATACTTATAACATTCTCCTGAGGCAACATGTTGTATATCTCTATTGTGTAAGTCTGACTTTAATTATGAGTTCCAACTCCAAATCTTGATTCTAAGTCTTCTAATTCTTCGAAATCATCGAATCTAAATAAATTTTGGGAATTCCCTTCAAATTCTCTCTCCATATTAAAGGGAAGACTCTGATACTCCTCCTAAGTAGTATGGCTAGCGCTCAGATTCAAGAAAAGAAATATAAGTGATACATAGACGGTGTCATTAAAAGGATCATAACATCTGTATCCCTTTTGAAAATCAGTATACCCAATAAAGATACACCATCTTGAACGAGGATCAAGTTTACTTCGTTGAGGCTTGTGAATGTGAACATACACGACACATCCAAATACACAAGTCTCCAAGTTAGGCAATGATGAAACTGAAAGTAGATTATGAAGCTATTGTATAGGGTTTAGAAATTCAATTACCCAAGAAAGAGTACGATTAATGAGATAGGCAGTAGATTTTACAACTTATCCTCAATATTCACGAGGTACATTCATGCCAAATAAGGAGGTACATACAACTTCAAGCAATTGTTGATTTTTCCGTTCTGCCAATCCATTTTGCTGAGGAGTATAAACATTTGAAGTCTGATGTCGAATTCTATAAAACTGCATAAACTTCTGCATAAGGCCATTAACATACTCTCCACCATTGTCAGACTGGAAAACTCGAATAACCTGTTGATATTGTGTGGACACCATCTTGTGAAATTCTTTGAACTGAGAATAGACATCGCTCTTGTTCATCAGTAGAGACACCCGAGTCATACGAGTACAATCATCAATAAACGTTACAAAATATTAATTGCCACCATGAGTAGGAATTATTACAAGCCCCCAAATATCAGAATGAATCTTCATAAATGGAACAAGGCTTCGATTCAGGCTTGGTGAATATGAAATACAGTGGCTCTTAGTCAGTTCACATATGTCGCAACGAAAATCTAAATAGTTGACACCTGGAAATAATTACGGTTTAAGTTTTTTTAGATAATTGAAGTTTAGATGTCTCAATTTGTAATTAATGCCAAGGCCTCATATCTTTCTTGGCACTCTCAGCTCCATTGACTTAATTAGCTTGACTCAAATAATGCTTATGTTTTTATCCAGCATCTGTCAAATCCAGGTAGTACAATTTTCTCTTTCTTACACCATATCCTATAATCCACCGAGTTAGAATATCCTGAAACACGCAAAAGGACAGATAGAAAATGATACTACAAGATAATGCTTGAATAATTTGGCTAACAGAGAGAATATTGTATGACAATGAAGGGACAATTAATATAAAATCAAGGGTTAATGTGTTTGATATTACATCATAGCCTTCTTTAGTAACAAGAGTTGGACTACCATCAGTAGTCCGTTGTCAATGATCAATTGAGAGGAGGGTTTAAATTTTGCAAGAGCCTAGGATCATTAGTCATATGATCAGTTGTTCCGCTGCCAATAATTCAGGAACTATTCATAGATAGCTTACCATTCATACTTGACTGCGCGACATTGGAGGTATCACTACCGGAACAACTACTTTAGCCGACGAAAAAATTTCGTCGGCTAAGTAAAAAATTTCGTTTGCTAAAGTCTTAGTCGACGAAACGTCGTCGGCCAAGACTTTAGCCGACGAAAATACTGTTCATCGTCGGATAAAGTCATTTATTTAGCTGACGAAAAAATTTTTCGTCGCTTAAAAATCTGGACTTTAGCCGACGAAATTTTATTAAAATTCGTCGGCTATAGATACTATTTTTATTTTTTTATTTATATATTTAACTTTAGCTGACAAATTTTAATAAAATTCGTCAGCTATAATTATTTATTTATTGGCTGATCAAATTGTCTATATTTATTAAAATTCATTGGCTCGATCCATTCCGGTCATATCTTATTTCATGAATTTATTTAACTATAGCCAATGAATTTTAATAAATATCGTCGGTTATAGTTAGTTATTTTATTTTTATTTATTTTCTTTTTTATTACTTGTATTTTTGATTAATTTTTTTTCTTTTTCATTTTTACACCGGTGGTGGAGGAGGAGGAGAAAAATGAAAGATATAGAAAAAATTCAAAATTTTCGGTGGGGATTTTGAAAATTTTGAACTTTAGCCACGAAATACCCTAATTTCGTCGGCTAAATTTCAAAATTTTATTCAGAAAATTTTCAAAATTCTCGCCAAAAATTTTGAATTTTGAATTAACTTTAGCCGATAAATTTTAATAAATTTTGTCGGCTATAGTTATTTATTTATTTATTTAACTTTACCCGACGAATTACCCTAATTTCATCGGCTGTAGTTGGTTATTTATTTATTTACCTTTAGCCGACGAATTACCCTAATTTCGTCGGCTATAGTTATTTATTTTATTTATTTAACTTTAGCTGATGAATTACCCTAATTTCGTCGGCTAAAACCCTAAACTCTCAACACAATTTTCCATTCTTTCTCTCTAGAGGTAGCCCTATCTCCGGTGATTATTTTTCATAAAATTTTTATACCATTGGTTGCATCTCATCGATTTGAAACTATTTTTAGTTGAAGGTCCGAGCAAAATATGTAATTTAGACGGTCAAATGATCGTTTCCGTGCGTTAAGGGGTTTGACTTACGGGATTGACCTTAAGGATCGAGCCCTTAACGTTGTCTGATCAAATTGAATTTTTTCCTATAGACATATTTCGACATAATGATCATATCAAATGGTCAGATTTTTGTTTCTCAACTTTGATCATCGAAATCACAACATGTCTACTAATATTGTATAACTTGTTTACTAAGCTTTAAGTAAATGTTCCATTTCAAAAACAAACTCTAAGTAGAAACTTCAGACGCAAAAAAGTCATGAAATAAGATATGACCGGAATGGTGAAATACGTCTACGGTTGAAAAATCACGTAATTCTGGTAAAGTCTCGGTGCTGATAGTTGCGATCAATACAATTTAGGGGTTTGACTTACGGGATTGACCATCCGGATGAAGCCCTTAAATTTATCGGATCAAGTTGAATTTTTTACCATAGACATATTTAAACATATTGATGATATCTGATGGTCATAATTTTGTTTGTGAATTTTGATGACCGGAATCACATCATGCCTACTATTTACCATTATTTATCCATATGGGGAGCCCTATCATCGAGGGATAAATGTCACAAAATTTTTAGATGGGCAGTTGCGTCTCATTATGGTGAGAGTTTGTTGTGTTGAAGGTTCCACAAAAATTTCTTATATAGATGCAGATATAGACGTTTTTGTGTGTTAAGTGTTTAGAAAAACTGCATTTTGAAGCCTTAAACGAACTCGAATGGCCAAAAAACTCATATATTATAGCATTAGCAATGAGTTTTACTCGTACATCCGTTCCGCTTCCAGATTGGTATCACAATAGTCAATCGGACACCGAAATATCAGTAGTGCAATTTTGTAACTAAAAGATACTTTAGCCGACGAAATACCCTAATTTCGTCAGCTAAAGTTCACAGACTATATCCGACGAAAAAATTAGTTTAGCCGACGAAATTTTTTTTAGTCAGCTAAAATTCCATTTTAGCCGACGAAAATTTAACTTAGTCGACGAAAAAAAATTTTGTCGGCTAAAGTCTTTTTTTGTGGTAGTGTATTTGACAGTTGTTCTTTCTCTGTAGTGGCTATGACAACTTTTACTTGATTCTTTCAGGGTCTCTTGGTGAAATCCCACCAATCCAGGTACCTAATTGTTTCATAGTATCGTTGCTTATTATGACCTAAATATCCACAGAGATGGCATTTTGAGTTCGCATATGAATTTGGTTTGTGGTATGGTGGGATGATTGTGTTGTAATTGATTTGATATGTCATCTGAAAAAATAAATTAATTTGCAGAGATTTGAGATTTGGGATTTTTGTGGTGTTTTGTGGTTTTGAGATTCAAAGTTTTGGTATGGTATTTGATCCAGTAATAGTACAGCGGGTTTGTGGTTTTCAGATGTAAGATTGAACATGCTCTCATACTAAGTTGAAAAGAATGATTTGATATGAGTTTAATATGTTTCAATGTATTATTCTTCTCTAAATATGAGGGTTTATATAGAGTTAAGAATGAATATGGTAATTGCTTAGCAGCTTTTGTCACACCCCGAATCCTAGAATTATTTTACGGTTGGTTACTTTGGTCTTTTACCATTTAAAGTGACCGTTTAACCGTACAATGATCGTAAAGTTGACTTTTTGTTAAGTCAAGAATTTGGGAAAACTTCATTCTTGAAAGTTGTAGAGGGCGTCGTTACGAGTTCATGGACACGTAGCACGCTCAAATCGGAGTTCGTATGAGAAAGTTATGAACAAAAGTATAAAGTTACTATGCGGTAAAATGGCTATATATAGGAGTTACCGGGGTGAAAAATCAGATTTTCACCCAGCCCTTTTCTCTCTCCCCGACCGAAAAACCTGTCGGAAGTTCCAGCCACCACCGCGCCGCCGTCCGGCCACCCCAGGCCTCCACACCGGTCCCAAAAGTTCGGCCTCCGAGTCTACTTCATGTCTAGGTAAGCTTTCCGACCTAACTCGCCGTAAATCGGGAGAAATTCCGACTTGTTCTTCATGTGTACAGTAGAATTTCGGGATCGAATTTCTCCCTCCCTAGATCACCATTTGATGAGTTCTTTAAATATTTGGTAATTTTTGGAGGAGTTTTGGTTAGGTTTTGGAATTGTTCTAGTTTAGTATTATTGGCGGATAATTAAATATTATTCCGACCATCGATTATTGCCGGTTAAGGTTTAAGGATTTATTTTAAGGACTCCTAAGGTATTGGTGAAGTGGTTGAACGGGTGTCCATAGTAATTCAACGAATTAATACGTGACACCCTAACGTCAAGTTAAAGTAATAAAGGAAAGTTCGGAAGCTGAGTCGGACTTCCAGTAATTTGAGTTAAGAGTCGATAACCGGGGAAAGAAAGTCATAAAGGTTAAAGGGCTATAAGAAAGGAACTTGGTCAACATGTGGTCAAATAGGATTTCCTGGTCAAACTAGGAAAAGACCAAGTCAACTATAGAAAGACTAATTGATTGGTTTGTTTGTACAGTCTCTGATTGAACGTGAGACGGGCTCGACTACGCGGGTAGTTCGAGAGTTTCGCTCGAGGAGCTTTCCGAGCGGGAAGGTCGCAATAGTACTGTGAGTGGACATATTATTTTTAAATGAATGCATGCCTTAATTATTGATTTTATTGCAGGGTTTTTATGATGGTTTCGAGAATTATATTTTCCTCGGGTTCATGAATGTTTTATGTGGATTTATGCATATAAGACGAGGAATGGTTTTACTTATTGTTTTGGGAAGAGTAATTGAGTAAAGTATTGTTATGAATTTTTGTTATAAGGGTTGTCAATGAATATGCTAGCTAGAGTAGCGTGAGGGCGCTACTAGAGCTCTTAGCTCCGACCCTAGCCTGAGAGGTCAGGCAAACTACGTAGTGCACTATGAGGGTTGTCCACTATCATTTTACCTAGAGCTCTTAGCTCCGACCCTGGTCTGAGAGGACAGACACGCCTGAGAGGTCAGGTGGATATTATAAGGGTTGTCCATTACCATTTTACCTAGAGCTCTTAGCTCCGACCCTGGTCTGAGAGGACAGACACGCCTGAGAGGTCAGGTGGATACTATGAGGGTTGTCCACTATCATTTTACCTAGAGCTCTTAGCTCCGACCCTGGTCTGAGAGGACAGATACGCCTGAGAGGTCAGGTGGATATTATAAGGGTTGTCCATTACCATTTTACCTAGAGCTCTTAGCTCCGACCCTGGTCTGAGAGGACAGACACGCCTGAGAGGTCAGGTGGATATTATAAGGGTTGTCCATTACCATTTTATATAGCTAGCATAGCGTGAGGGCGCAACTAGAGCTCTTAGCTCCGACCCTAGTCTGAGAGGTCAGACTTATTATGTTTGTGAACATTTCTCTTCCCATATTCCTTACTTGTTTGTCTTATCATGCATTTGTGGAAATTTAGTAATTGTGGGCATGCATAAATGTTATTTAAATCATTAAATTTTTGGGAGAGCATTAAAGGAAATAGAGTTTTTATATTTGATTTTCGTCCACTCACTCTAACAGTTTTTCAATGTTTCTCCCCTGGGCCTTTCGTTTTTAAATGCCCAGTGATGCAGGGTTTTTGAGAGGAGGTCGAGCGCGTACGAGAGTCGAGGCATAGTTGATCATTCCGTTGCTGCTTGAAATTCTTTAGGGTATCATCTTTGTAGACTGCTCTGACGAACCCGGTTTAGTTAGTTTTGTAGGAAGGGTTGGCCATTTCAAGGGGGTTTCGGTAAGAAGTTCCCTTGAGGTGGTCCCCGCAGGATTTACTTCGGGTTAAAGGGGTTTAACTCGGGGTGGGTCCTGACATTGGTATCAGAGCATTAGGTATCGTTTCCTGTTACTACCTCATGTACTTGGTAGCACTTAGCGTCTATAGAGTGATGGTCCGACCGCGGCGGATCTATCGGCATTTTATGCTTCAGACGCTTAGTGTTTATTAAGGGTATGAGTTAGTACTTTCTGGTTAGTTTGTGGACCGAGTGGTCCTATAAACATTGGAATCTTCAAGACTATGTCTCAGTACGTGCGACCTCATAGAGAGTTCTTGTAAGGAACAAGGTAAGCTCGTTATGTATTTATTTTTATGAGTTCCCCAAGGATTAATTGAGATTTGAGTTGGGAATCGAGCTGGAAACTCACGTTTTGTAACGTGCATGGTTGAGCATTTTGTTTGAGTACTCGGTGGTGAAACAGTGAATTCACACCTGGAAGGCTGTCATGGTTGTTGACAGGGATGTTGTAGAAACCAGAGGCGGGGCCTTAATGTTCGGGTTATGAGACTCTGAGTAGTGAAGAGTCGTAAGAGTTATTGAAAGAGGTTGCATCCTGTATTGGAAAAAGAGCTGAAGTCGCCTAACGTGATTATTCAGAGAGGATGGATATTGAGATTTGAAAATTGCCAAGATATTGTTGATGTTCGTCATTAGTGTGGTTTCAGAGGAACCAACGGACGTATGAAAGTAGAATGACTCAAGGATTTAAGTGTAGTCATTTTGGGATCAATGGACCTGCTTTTGGTGTCGAGTCCATGATGTGACACTACTGGAGAAGGTTAAGGAAGTAAAGGCTGATTGGTCCCTTGATGCTTTATGGGACAGCCACTGGAACTAATGGCTTGGGTCACCTTGGTGCTGACATTGTTGTCGTCAGCTACGACCAGATTCTCTTCGCTCCAGCCACCCATGATTGGGGTACTAGAAGGTTTGATTTGTTGGTGAGTCCAAGCGTGATTTGGATTGTTGGTGACAATGGTCTTTGGGCCATTTATCATGGAGGCAGAAATTGAATCGTGTCACCAGATCTTGGGACCCATGTCAACCTTAAGGTGAGCTATCCACCTGTGGTCAAAGTATTTTATTAGTACACCTGTGGAGGGGTCTCCAGGTTGGCTGTGTTAGAGATCGATTTTTAGATCGAGAAAGCGTTACTAGTGGTAATTAAAGGTAAGTGGTTTCGAAATTTTAAGGAACATGTTGGAAGTGGCAACAAGCCACCGGGTCTCGGACCAAGGGTGCTTGGGGTACCGGAGATAGTGATACGAGCCTTGATGGACTTGGTATTATTGTGGTGTAGGAACCAGTAGTTGTGCAAACGGCACTGTTTGACGGCTGAAGATGTACATGTGTATACCCCACATGGGCACGTGTACCCACCTTTGTAGGGAAGAGGTAAATTGAAATCTGGATAGCACACGCTGGTAAGGCGTAATATTTTGTACAGCTGTGTGGACAAAATGACACCAGGTAAGTGACTAAGGCTGGTGATGACATCATCTTAAGAATGTGTCATGAGAGTTCCATTTATTGAGAACGGAGATTAAGGATGTTTGGTTAGAAGTTTCTGTGCAAAACGTCGATTAAATGGCCTAACTATTTAAGAACGGGTCGGAAGTGAGTTACTTGTAGTCGCTTCGACTTTCGAGATGGTTAGTTAAATTGTTAAATGTTTTTAGTAGGTGGTTGATTGCATGCGGAGTAAATGCACGGAAGTGGTGATAGGACAACAGTGGGGCAAGGTTTACTGAATCGTTGAATAGGAGTGAGAATGTTTGTAGAAGGTCAAGCTTCAACCTGCAACCAAAGTCGTCTGTTATGACACTTGGTTTCCTCGAGGACGATTAACTGAGCTTGATGGCATGGGAATTTGTGAACTCACTCGTTGTGGGTTAATCAAGTATTGTAAATGAAGGTGTACTTAGCCGTGTTTGGGGTTCATAAGTTACACCCACTGCAGTGATATGAAATATTCTCAATTTGATTTGTGGAATGAGGATTTGATCTGGGAAATTGAATTTTGGTGTAATTTAATGAAATCCTGAGAGGATTAAAGTATAGTTGGCATTGCTATGGTCATTGGTCATTGGAGTAGTGACCCTATTTGTTAGGAATTATTGACCTAGCGGCAGTTCTTGGCGCCACGAGTGTAGAGTAGTAGCAAGAAAGATCATTGGAGGTGACTCTCGAAATTGTCAACATTTCGGTAAGTATGAAGTGCGGTGGAACTAGGTAAGGGTTTCTTCGATGACTCAAAGGTATTACGAGTCAAGGTTTTGGAAACCAATTTATTACAAGAGTAGTAAAGTATGTTGCTAAGTTGAGCAACACTCCATTGGAAATCGGGGAGTGAATGAGTCACGTTCAGATTAAGTTAGATCTGAGGGGATGTTAACGTGTGACAGTGGATCTTATAATCTAGGATCTGAAGTGGTAGTTTGAGTCCTTGTGCATGTAAGTAGTCGTTCATTTTGAATCTTACCGAATAAATGATGCGATGGATGCTTAACTTGCAGAGCAAGGGGGATAGTTTTGTTAGGAACTATCTAGTTGTGCGAGTTGACCTTGTGATGTTCACGCGCCCAGTGCGGTGATGACATTTGTTAATTTGCGCCTTGATAACTGGAGGCTCGGTGATCAACATGGTTGAGTCTGGTGAAATTAATTCCCGATGCTTTGATCAGATGTTCCTTTGGGTGTGCACCAGTGGCACCAAAGGTTATGTAGATGTCCGATATGGTTAAATGTCCAAAGTTGTTAGTTATTACCGGACGATGTGGTAATGGAGGCATCTGGGAATGGAATATCCTGGTTGAGCGGGTAAGGCTCTGGGATTCTTTTAATGGTAAGTCTATCCCTGATTGCGATACGGATAATGTTTGATAGACGCACAGTTATGGTTGAAGTGCAAGTTCTGCACTATGCGTCATTCCAGGCTAAGGTAAGAGATAGGGAGGTCAGTGGCACCTCACCTATGAGTAGTACGGAGATGTGTTACCAGTGGTAAAGTACGCTGTAACCCCACAAGTGATATTGAGATGGCGATTCTAATGATCGGTTTGTTGGTAAAGTCCAGATTTATCCGGTCGGAATAGCTTGTAGTAGGGTGAAGCCTGGCAATTTGTCTTCATGCGAGGAGTAAATATTGTTGGATCTCGATGCCAGGAGCTTTTGTATCTCCTTGATTAAAAGGCTATGATTTTGGATTTACGCTAAAAAATTCATGGCAGTTCATGTCCTGTGTGTGCAAGTGGTTTGAGTAAGGATAGATCAAGGGAAGACAATTACTCTACAACAGGACAACTCGACAGGATAATTTATAGGAAGCGTAACCAGATCAGGGAGTCTGATTCAATGAGGTGATGGTTTGTGTAACACAAGTCGTCATGGTTTTCTCATGGGCTTGTTGTCATGGGTTTTGACCCCACGTTGTATTGTGTTACCAAAGGATTTAAACCCATTAGTGACACTGGACCCTACTTCTCAGGCATGGTAATCATTTCCTGCATAGGGAATGTGTGAGCTAATATCTAAGTTCGACGAAAGAATACAAGTATTCTTGAAGAAATTTCACTCGCGACAAGCGAGGGGTTGTTGCATCAGTTTGATTATTAGCGGTATTGTGACGACGTCACATGCGGTTGGTAAGGACACTGTTGGTGTTTGTTTGACTAAACGAGAAGGGATAGGAGGTTGGTTACTGGTCGAAGTTGTTGTGTCGTGCAGTAGGAATTTCGAGGATTACAGATGATGGATCAGTATAGGCAGTGTCGTATTCCACCTCATAAATGAGATGGAGTACAGTAAGAATTCGGTGATTCAGTTGATCAAAGATTCAAGAGAAAATCATTGTGATCCACGGTAAGACTTCAGACGGTTTAGTTTTGACCCGAGAAGAGTGGTCGGGTGTCAGAAAAAGGGAAAGTATTGGAGGTTATCATCCACGTAGGAAGGAGTGCTACGTTGGTTAAATGTGACATGTGACAAGGTTACATGAGTTTGAGGAATTGTTGGATATCCTTGGAGTTAATGGATGCCTAGTGTCACGTATGTCCTTGTTACGGGAGTAAGTTTATTTCCTTACACCCTATATGAATAGCCTTCTGGCTAGTACTGAAAATTGGCTTATAAGGAGGATCAGTAAGAATGTTGACCGTAAAGGGCAAGTGTTTAGGGTTTTGACAATGCTATTCGTGAGGTGTTTCAGAAGAGTTCTCAGGAAGGAGTTGATATTGGATGACAATGTTATTATTTTAAGTGGTACTATCCCCCACTGTGTTGGACTTTGAGTATAGAAATTTCGAGGACGAAATTTTTATAAGGTGGGGAGAATTGTCACACCCCGATCCTAGAATTATTTTACGGTTGGTTACTTTGGTCTTTTACCATTTAAAGTGACCGTTTAACCGTACAATGATCGTAAAGTTGACTTTTTGTTAAGTCAAGAATTTGGGAAAACTTCCTTCTTGAAAGTTGTAGAGGGCGTCGTTACGAGTTCATGGACATGTAGCACGCTCAAATCGGAGTTCGTATGAGAAAGTTATGAACAAAAGTATAAAGTTACTATGCGGTAAAATGGCTATATATAGGAGTTACCGGGGTGAAAAATCAGATTTTCACCCAGCCCTTTTCTCTCTCCCCGACCGAAAAACCTGTCGGAAGTTCCAGCCACCACCGCGCCGCCGTCCGGCCACCCCAGGCCTCCACACCGGTCCCAAAAGTTCGGCCTCCGAGTCTACTTCATGTCTAGGTAAGCTTTCCGACCTAACTCGCCGTAAATCGGGAGAAATTCCGACTTGTTCTTCATGTGTACAGTAGAATTTCGGGATCGAATTTCTCCCTCCCTAGATCACCATTTGATGAGTTCTTTATATGTTTAGGATGGGTTTTAGGTGTACTACAATCCCCTAGAATTTGGTAGCTTGATTCGAAGTGTGTAGGAAGAATTGAGGATTTGAAGTTTTGAAGTGTAAATTTTCGGGGTCTACTGTTCATCGAGTTTTTGACCTAGTTAGAGGCCGAATTGGCCTTCGAGTTGAACTAGAAAGTTGTCCCAAATGATGAGACGAAGCTACTGGTAAAATTTGGTGGCGATCCGAGGTCGCCGGAATTTCTGCCGGCGGCCGCCGTCGGCGGCGGAGCTGGCGGCGGTGCCACCACTTTCTGGGCAGTTTTTCATGCCCATTAATTATTACATATTGTGAGGAGTCTATGGTTAAAATTTGGTAATTTTTGGAGGAGTTTTGGTTAGGTTTTGGAATTGTTCTAGTTTAGTATTATTGGCGGATAATTAAATATTATTCCGACCATCGATTATTGCCGGTTAAGGTTTAAGGATTTATTTTAAGGACTCCTAAGGTATTGGTGAAGTGGTTGAACGGGTGTCCATAGTAATTCAACGAATTAATACGTGACACCCTAACGTCAAGTTAAAGTAATAAAGGAAAGTTCGGAAGCTGAGTCGGACTTCCAGTAATTTGAGTTAAGAGTCGATAACCGGGGAAAGAAAGTCATAAAGGTTAAAGGGCTATAAGAAAGGAACTTGGTCAACATGTGGTCAAATAGGATTTCCTGGTCAAACTAGGAAAAGACCAAGTCAACTATAGAAAGACTAATTGATTGGTTTGTTTGTACAGTCTCTGATTGAACGTGAGACGGGCTTGACTATGCGGGTAGTTCGAGAGTTTCGCTCGAGGAGCTTTCCGAGCGGGAAGGTCGCAATAGTACTGTGAGTGGACATATTATTTTTAAATGAATGCATGCCTTAATTATTGATTTTATTGCAGGGTTTTTATGATGGTTTCGAGAATTATATTTTCCTCGGGTTCATGAATGTTTTATGTGGATTTATGCATATAAGACGAGGAATGGTTTTACTTATTGTTTTGGGAAGAGTAATTGAGTAAAGTATTGTTATGAATTTTTGTTATAAGGGTTGTCAATGAATATGCTAGCTAGAGTAGCGTGAGGGCGCTACTAGAGCTCTTAGCTCCGACCCTAGCCTGAGAGGTCAGGCAAACTACGTAGTGCACTATGAGGGTTGTCCACTATCATTTACCTAGAGCTCTTAGCTCCGACCCTGGTCTGAGAGGACAGACACGCCTGAGAGGTCAGGTGGATATTATAAGGGTTGTCCATTACCATTTTACCTAGAGCTCTTAGCTCCGACCCTGATCTGAGAGGACAGACACGCCTGAGAGGTCAGGTGGATACTATGAGGGTTGTCCACTATCATTTTACCTAGAGCTCTTAGCTCCGACCCTGGTCTGAGAGGACAGACACGCCTGAGAGGTCAGGTGGATATTATAAGGGTTGTCCATCCATTTTACCTAGAGCTCTTAGCTCCGACCCTGGTCTGAGAGGACAGACACGCCTGAGAGGTCAGGTGGATATTATAAGGGTTGTCCATTACCATTTTACCTAGAGCTCTTAGCTCCGACCCTGGTCTGAGAGGACAGACACGCCTGAGAGGTCAGGTGGATATTATAAGGGTTGTCCATTACCATTTTATATAGCTAGTATAGCGTGAGGGCGCAACTAGAGCTCTTAGCTCCGACCCTAGTCTGAGAGGTCAGACTTATTATGTTTGTGAACATTTCTCTTCCCATATTCCTTACTTGTTTGTCTTATCATGCATTTGTGGAAATTTAGTAATTGTGGGCATGCATAAATGTTATTTAAATCATTAAATTTTTGGGAGAGCATTAAAGAAAATAGAGTTTTTATATTTGATTTTCGTCCACTCACTCTAACAGTTTTTCAATGTTTCTCCCCTGGGCCTTTCGTTTTTAAATGCCCAGTGATGCAGGGTTTTTGAGAGGAGGTCGAGCGCGTACGAGAGTCGAGGCATAGTCGATCATTCCGTTGCTGCTTGAAATTCTTTAGGGTATCATCTTTGTAGACTGCTCTGACGAACCCGGTTTAGTTAGTTTTGTAGGAAGGGTTGGCCATTTCAAGGGGGTTTCGGTAAGAAGTTCCCTTGAGGTGGTCCCCGCAGGATTTACTTCGGGTTAAAGGGGTTTAACTCGGGGTGGGTCCTGACATTGGTATCAGAGCATTAGGTATCGTTTCCTGTTACTACCTCATGTACTTGGTAGCACTTAGCGTCTATAGAGTGATGGTCCGACCGCGGCGGATCTATCGACATTTTATGCTTCGGACGCTTAGTGTTTATTAAGGGTATGAGTTAGTACTTTCTGGTTAGTTTGTGGACCGAGTGGTCCTATAAACATTGGAATCTTCAAGACTATGTCTCAGTACGTGCGACCTCATAGAGAGTTCTTGTAAGGAACAAGGTAAGCTCGTTATGTATTTATTTTTATGAGTTCCCCAAGGATTAATTGAGATTTGAGTTGGGAATCGAGCTGGAAACTCACGTTTTGTAACGTGCATGGTTGAGCATTTTGTTTGAGTACTCGGTGGTGAAACAGTGAATTCACACCTGGAAGGCTGTCATGGTTGTTGACAGGGATGTTGTAGAAACCAGAGGCGGGGCCTTAATGTTCGGGTTATGAGACTCTGAGTAGTGAAGAGTCGTAAGAGTTATTGAAAGAGGTTGCATCCTGTATTGGAAAAAGAGCTGAAGTCGCCTAACGTGATTATTCAGAGAGGATGGATATTGAGATTTGAAAATTGCCAAGATATTGTTGATGTTCGTCATTAGTGTGGTTTCAGAGGAACCAACGGACGTATGAAAGTAGAATGACTCAAGGATTTAAGTGTAGTCATTTTGGGATCAATGGACCTGCTTTTGGTGTCGAGTCCATGATGTGACACTACTGGAGAAGGTTAAGGAAGTAAAGGCTGATTGGTCCCTTGATGCTTTATGGGACAGCCACTGGAACTAATGGCTTGGGTCACCTTGGTGCTGACATTGTTGTCGTCAGCTACGACCAGATTCTCTTCGCTCCAGCCACCCATGATTGGGGTACTAGAAGGTTTGATTTGTTGGTGAGTCCAAGCGTGATTTGGATTGTTGGTGACAATGGTCTTTGGGCCATTTATCATGGAGGCAGAAATTGAATCGTGTCACCAGATCTTGGGACCCATGTCAACCTTAAGGTGAGCTATCCACCTGTGGTCAAAGTATTTTATTAGTACACCTGTGGAGGGGTCTCCAGGTTGGCTGTGTTAGAGATCGATTTTTAGATCGAGAAAGCGTTACTAGTGGTAATTAAAGGTAAGTGGTTTCGGAATTTTAAGGAACATGTTGGAAGTGGCAACAAGCCACCGGGTCTCGGACCAAGGGTGCTTGGGGTACCGGAGATAGTGATACGAGCCTTGATGGACTTGGTATTATTGTGGTGTAGGAACCGGTAGTTGTGCAAACGGCACTGTTTGACGGCTGAAGATGTACATGGAACCACTATAATGAGTTTCATTATCAAAATAGGGATGACCTTTACATTGAGTTTACCACTGAGCCATTGGTGCATCCGACCAATATGTAGTCCACATATAGGAAAAACAGTTAGCTAACCAAAACGAACAAAGAACTATTATTATTCCTCATATCAAGGGCCCCTAAAAACAAAAATTCCTCAAATGTGGAAAGATTTAACGGTCCAAAATTTGAACTAACTACAACTCATGATTTTGCAATGAATAATGGGTATACAATGTGGTTTTTTATTCTGGGTATCACAAAATTGCACATTTCTCAGACTCCAAAAGAAACTAGCATACATCTAATACAAACATTTCGTAGCCAGACATCTTGGCTTGAGAATCAATTCTACCAAGCTAAATGGTGGTCCAAGATTGGCACCAGACTGTTTTTCATTAGATGAAAACATATTGTATATGTTGAGATACAATCACTGTTACATTGGAACTCAATAAATAAAATGAGATCAGAATTAACCCATTTGTAATTCCATAACACGTGGCAAGAGAAACATGGGATATATCTGGTAATCAGACTGAATAATGATAGGAAAGGAAAGGAGAATTTACGAGAACTATATTCACTTGAACTTCATGTTAGACACCTTTAAGTTATTAAATTCTATAACATATGACAATGAGGGAAAGAGACTCAAAGAGTAATATACTTACCTCAGAACCCTAGAAAGAAAGCATACTGCCTTGTCAAATTATCCACATTTCCACTTATTTGTAACAAAACTAGTTGTGGGGTAATCACAACTGTGTCCAATTATATTGAAAATGCCCAGAAGACCTGAAAATAGTTTTACTTCAGCATTAAAAAAACACCAAGTAGCAGGAATGCAGGTGACCATTATGGCTTAGAAGTTGAGGCGAGGACATATGCCAGCGAAACAAAAATCTTATGAAAATTATAAGAGGATTTAAAACCGAGAACGAATGGATTGCAATCACAAATACCTATTGTAATGTAATGCTACTCTAAGAACGATATGAGCATCAAACACAAACACCTCAAATTAATCTACTCTACCTGTGAATGCATTTCGTTTGAATGCAACAAAATACATCAACAGAGGCCTTCCAGAGAGATTCTACTAAATGACAAGTCATCAAAATTGTCCCTCAATGGACAACAGGTAAGAAACTGCAAACAAATTAGAAAGGGTAATATTATTTACAACTTGTTGTATTTGATATATGCATATATCATATCACTTCCTATTAATGTTTATCATATCATTTCCTATTGTTGTTTATATCATATATGCAGACACGTTAGCTATACTAACTCAAGGTAGATGGCACACACAGTACTTTTCATACACTTTTAATAGTAAAATTACACCTGATCTCATCTCTCTTTACAACCCCTATAAGGATCACACTCACCGAGTAGGGGCTATATACTAACACAGATAAGGCACGCTACGAGCAAACCTGGACCTGAGATTTTCAGACATGAGTGAAACTTTTAAAAATTGGCCCTTAAACTATAGTATTCATCCAAATTTATTTTCTCTTTTCAAAATATTCATGAACTAAAGCTATAAACTCAAAATCTAACACCATAAAACATTAGAAATCTTTTTTATACTTACTTACACTACTCATTTTTTTAAAATAGTAACTAATGATTGTAACATAATACTTGTTTTTTACTAAACTAATGTGATCACACAATGAGAAAAGGAAATTTTAGGCCCTTAAAGGTTCGGGGCCCTGAGTCCATTGACTCTTGAAACTCTATTCAGGTACCGGTCTGGCTACGAGGTAGTCAAGTTATTGTGAACATGTCTGTCATTGCAAGAATATGTTTGATATCGACTTGTTATGCAAGAAGATATAACCAAATTAAGGTTCTCACATGCACCCTGTTCTTGCCTTTATGACGTCTGACATGGACTTGTTTCAGACAAAGGGTAATCAGTACAGTATACATATCAACGGTCTTCAAATTCGAAACTTGAGATAGTAATATTTAGAAAGAGAAGGAACCTGAAGCAAACTGTGTTGGGTTTCGGGCGATGACTAGCGTCTATGGGTTTCCGATTCCAGATCCGGATTGTATTTTCGATTCCTTTCGAAATCTCTCTGCATTAAGCTGGAGTTTAGATACAGAGAGTGATTCGATCTTTGACGAATTCTCTATTCCATCCCTTAGTACAACAGTGAATTAATGCAGTTACCGTATTGAAAAATCCTTTCACTATCTTTCTCTCTTCTCTCTTCTGTATTTATTGATTGACGTTGTCAGTAAACCTTTTGAATACAGATCGTCGAGTCGCCGACAACTCCCACGGTTCACCAGGATCGCATCGTCAAAGACTTTAGGATTGAAGGAGTAGATGCAAAGGCAATCACATTGCCTAGTGACTCGCTGGATCTACTTGACTCACCCAGAGAGAGGATCAAAGTCCTAGATCTGAAGGGTCAGCTTGATTTACTGAGAGATGGGTTTTGACAATGAGTCAAAAAGGAGTTGGGGTGTCTTTGGTATAATTTGGTGAGCACTACAATTGCGTCAGTGATGAGAGGTCAGTGGGTTTCTGGTCTTTCTTGTTGCTAGAGAGAGAGGTTGGTTAGAAAAAGGTTCGGTCTTTGGGGATTTATATACGTCAGAGACTTTGCACATATCAGAGAATTGCGATCAATGAAGTGGATGAGAAGACATATCGGTCGGCTCATCGACTCGCCGTAGAGGAATGACGTAACAAGCATTGATTGGGGTTGAAACATATTTATCTGAGAAGGATGGGTAACTTTTATTATTGGATTGTAGATATAATTACTGGGAGTAGCAGCAGTTTTATCTCATGGTGATTGTCTATAATGAATTATATGATCTACTATGTTCTTCATGACTTGTAGTTGTCTATGCAAATCAAAATTCTTGAATTTGGGGTTTTCATATTGTGGTGTAATTGTTGCTATAATTTAACATTTTGATTATATAGTACTAATTATAGAGATTGATAGCTCATTCAAATGAAAACAGATCTGACCTGTCTATTTCAATTAATCTTAATAAAAAGACATTTTTGATCCTAACTTAAATTTCTATCACTCATCTCTCTCTTCCCCATTCTCTCCCTCTCTCGATCTGCTCTCACCTCTCTCGATCTTCTCTCACCTCTCTCTCTCGATCTATTCTCTCTCCTTGACGACGCACAGACGCACAGACCTAGACTCTCATCCCACCATCGCCTCATCGAAGCCTGCCACCACCTCGAGGACGCCGATGAACAGAGATTCGGTCTGCGAGCTTCGATCTCGACACTGGTAAGCCGAGATTTTGATCTGCGTGTTTTGATCTCGATACCGGTGAGCCGAGATTCGATCTGCATGTTTTGATCTCGATGTTGGTGAGCTGAGATTCGATCTGTGAGCTTCTATCTCCAAGCAACTTCGACTACGTCGATGGATTTGATCTGCAAGCTCCGATATACTGAGTTAGTAGACTTGATTTTAGAGTATACTGGGGTTAGTAGACTTTTTTTTGGAGTATAATAGGGTTAGTAAACTTTGTTTTGGAATATACTAGGTTAGTAGAATTGGTTTTAGACTATACTAGGTTATTAAACTTGATTTTGGAGTATACTGGGGTTAGTATACTTGGTTTTGAAGTATACTGGGGTCAGCAGACTTGGTTTTGGAGTATACTGGGTTAGTACACTTGGTTTTAAAGTATAATGGGGTTAGTAGACTTGGTTTTGAAGTATACTAGGGTTAGTAAATTTTGTTTTGGAATATACAGGGTTAGTAGACTCGGTTTTAGACTATACTGGAGTTATTAGACTTGGTTTTAGAGTATACTGAGGTTAGTATACTTGGTTTTGGGGTATACTAGGGTCAACAGAAGCGTCGCCACCTCGCCGACGAGCTTATTAACGATTATAACAACTCCATATCTGATTCGAGCTCGATGACTACGACGTTCTCAACGACTGTAGCAAGGCTCCCTCAAATACCAGTACACTTGCTAGTTTGCTTTCGTATAAGAGAGGTCAGATCTAGTTAAAAATGAATCCAAGGTTTGTGAAGAACACTCTGGTTCAATGTCTTCTTCTTCTTCTTCTTCTTCTTCTTCTTTTTTTTCTTCTATTTGCTCCAATTCATCGAGTTTGTTCATCTCATCGAGTTTACTATCCCAGTAAAAGTTTACTAAGGGTAGTAAACTTTATTTAATCCCATCTAAGTTGACTTTTAACTCTTTTTAATGTGTATAATGAGTCTTGGAGATAATGTTTTGCAAGTTTACTACCTATGATAAAGTTTACGATCTCTGATACAAGTTTATTAGGGGTAGTAAACTTATGATTTATTACCAATGCCTTGAGTTTGTTCATATGCTCGAGTTTACTACCCCAGTAAAAGTTTACTAAGGGTAGTAGACTTGGTTTTGAAGTATACTGGGGTTAGTAAACTTGGTTTTGATTTATACAGTGGGTTATTAGACTTGGTTTGGAGTATACTGGGGTTAGTAGATTTGGTTTTGTAGTATACTAAGGTTATTAGACTTAAATTTGGAGTATACTGGGGTTAGTAGATTTGGATTTGATGTAGATGTAGCCCAGTAAACTTTTTGTAAAAGTTTATTGCCCATAATAGAAAAAAATCCGACGAAATTCCGGCTACCAGTAATTTTTCGGTGTCCGGTGCCGGATTCCGGTGGTTGGTGACCGGAGACCAGAGTTCGGCGACTGAAGATGCTCCGTTAAAATATTCTCTCTCTTTTTTTTCGCCAAGTGTTTATAAGGAATAATGGTATAATTGTCTTAAAAAAATTATTTTATTATGAATTTAATAAAAATTTGTGTATTTGAGCATTAGTAAGTACACCTTATATTGGAATGAGCATTTGACTTTTTAATTCATTGGTTTAGGGTTTGACTTTTTATATTTTGTGCAAATGATCATTCTCCCGAGAGACCTTTTTGATAGGGTAGCTTATTACCTAGATACCGCACAAAATATATTACCTTAATAAAGATTTGTGTATTTAAGCATTAGTAAGTACACCTTGTATTGGAATGGACATTTGACTTTTTAATTCATTGGTTTGAGATTTGACTTTTTATATTTTGTGCAAATGATCATTCTCCCGAGAGACCTCTTTGATAAGGTAGCTTATTACCTTGATACCATATAGTGTTGCAGCAACAATTGTTTTCAATAGGATAGCTTGTTACCTTGATAGCATATAGTTTTCGATAGGGTAGTTTGAGCTTGTTCTGATTAGCAATGTGGCAGGAGTAGGATCTCTCGGTTGATCGACCTCCTGAGAGACCTCTTACTGCCCCCATTACGACCAATAAGATGTCATACTACCCCCATGTCACACCCCAATATTTTTGGAAAATATAATTTTTTTAGGTGACTCATATTTCAATTATTAAATAGAATTTTCATAATCAGAATATGATAGAAATTGAAAAAGAACAACTAAACACGCAAACTGAAATTTCTATTTTTATTTCATAAGATCCTCAAATTCAAACTTACATAAGGAGACTTCCTAAATAATGATTACACATTTAAAACACTAACTCTAGTTGCTTCCACTTGCTAATCCTCATTCCTGCATGATTAACTGTAAAGGGGTGAGCTCAACCTGACGGCTCAGTAGAGAGCGAATCCTTTTAAACAAAAGATAACCAAACAATTATCAAATGATATGCATGAATGTACATTCTACTCCACGTGATCCATATAGAAGAATAAACTGTGCCTATATGTCTCATACCATGTATTTTACCAAAAAGGTGACTCAACGTACTCGACCCATAACCCTCTTTTGCTAGTCATCTTGTTCATTCCCCTTTCTCCAACCCTGAATTACTCTTATCATTCATATACTTAATTGTGAAATAACCACGAGCATACATGGATACATGGTTCCTGTTGAGGTAATGGACTCAACTACGCAAGAGATAAACTCATATTTCATTCGCCAACCTTACCCTCCAATATTCATCAATGAATGACATATTCATCAAATTATAACATATACTTCACACATGTAATTTTCATCCAACTCAATCATCTCAAACAAATATATCAATCAACATATATACATACAACATTGTGCAGAGGTTCCCCATATCCCCCCACCTTGATTTAAGCAATTGTAAATGTCCCTGTATGAAATAAACATCCAAGTACAATTCACTTTTCCAATCCATAAGCACAAAATAAATTTTAAACACAAAGTCACCACTTTTGCATAAGAACATGAGTCAGATTAAAGCTTATGTATGAAGAACATAGCACCTAAAACCTCAGGTCATCTAGATCACATTTTCAGTACTATTAGTTAACCAAAATAGTATGCAGTTTTGCAAAGGAAAACCGATATGCATAGTTGATTCAAAATGACACAAGTATCTCAAATAAGGTGTGAAAATAGTGTTGTAATCTTTGTTGGAAAGTCATGAATGTTTTTCTTCAGTTTCTTATTAACTTAACAAGTTTTTGAAAGAACACTTACTGTTGAAATCAAGAGAACAAACAGTGACATAGTAACAAAAATGTAGCATTTGATGATGTAGACCTCAACTTCAAAAATACATATCTTAATCTAGCAAAATCCTTTTCAAGAGATTCAAACTCCTAAATGAAGATTAACGTGTGAATTATAACTTTCATTAAGACACTAACTTTCATATTTAAGATGTCAACTACAACTTTTATGAAGAAACCTACTTCAAATAACCAACCTATATGTACAGATTCTAGCAACAAAATGACTAACTCCAAAACAAAACAAAACAAAACTGATTTACAAAATGCACAGGTATATTTTCAACTTCAAACTTGACCAATAAATTATATATGAAAGTGCATGAAACAACAAAGATATAAAGCTTATATCATAAGCCTTCACTACATACAATTAAATCCTGAAAAGAATGTCTAAACAGAAAGATATAGCTTCTCAAAGTTTAACTAAATGATCATGTCATAGAACATCACTTTATTACAGCAACATATACCAAAGTTCCTAATCCATTTATACATACATGTTTAAATGATGCACACAGACTCCCTGCTCACTCTATGATCCTGCTGTGCAAGACAGAAGAAGAATCCTAATTCAAACAGCATCCTACAAACTACTCAGGACACCCAGAATTACAGAACTAAAGTTCTAATTATCTAGATCAGTTTCTATGCTTTAATCCTTACTGAAAACCATTTTGGTTACTAACTGGAGCTAAGAATAAAAAAAAAGTTTTAAAAAGAAGAAAATATACAAGATTTACAATTTAAACGTAAAGACAACAACAGCTGTATTAGATCACTACAAGATAAGCAAATGTAAAGTACCAAATTCTAATCTTTCAACTAACTTTAAGCAACTCAAATCTAATTTTAATTTAAGAAACAAATAACATATATAAGTACCTTATAATCTAATCTCTATATCTGTATAATATCATACCAAATCGAACAAGAATCATTAGCAAACATTAAGACTAAAAGCAAAGGAACAAAATCAGAAAAAGGACCTTACTAAGTTTCTGACCAGCAGTCCTTTTGGCTAAAAACAGTATAGCTCGACTAAGAATTTAAAGTTGATGACTTCATAACATTAGTAAAAGACATCCTAAAGATCAAGTTGGAACTGGAATCATACAAAAAAGATTTTTCTACAATTACCTATGATTTTTCGAAGTCACTGATAAGCATCAGGAAAATAACAGTTTTGGCTTAACTCTTCGTCTACTCCTAAAACACTGGTTCTCTCTTTTCTCTCTATCTGACAATTCAAGAAAACCTTATGGAAAACCCAGAATACTTAGTCTATTTATAGTGTCTGGAGAAAAACATAGGACTTGGCGTCCAAGATAAGACTGATGGAAGCAAAATTGAATACTACAATCGAAATCTTACCCGGTAAGGGTACTAGACCCGCCGCCTCTAGGCCCCTAAGGTTCTAGCTCTTATGCATAGCTTCAAGGAGTCATCAATAAATCTTTAGGAATTTGATATCTCCTGCTTCTCCAAGTCGGTTTGTATTCTTTAAAATTTTCATGGGACAGTTTCTGGGTTTCAAGGCGACAAGGTTTCATAATAGGAGACAGCTGGTCGGGAGGAGGAAGAATAAGAAGGCGGTGGAGAGAGGACGACGACTGTTTGTGCGTTGTTCTGCTACTTTCAACGACAGCTTTTTCCTAAAACTCATTCTAAAGGGGCTTGGGTTTGGGACTGGGTTTACTGGTGTTGGGTCGAGGCTTTTTGTTATGGGCTACAAACTCCCTGCTTAAACCAAAATAACAATAATAAAAAAAACTAAATAACTATACAATACAAACACACCCCTTAAATGCTCAAATACATATATATATATATAGATATATATTTAATATAGAAATAAATTTGTAAATAGTTTTATAAATATTTAAATTTCGGGTTCTCACACCCCAGTAAGAGGTGAAACTGCCTCTACTGCCCTCAGTAGAAAGTTATACTACCCTTAGTAGGAGGTCATACTGCCCCAGTAGAAGATCATACTGTCCCCAGCAATGGTCTAAAAGGCGCTAGGCGGGCGGCGACCCATAACCTAGCGCCTTGACAGCCTATGCGAGGACTAGGTGGCGCCTAGACGATTTACTTTTATACATTTAATTACTTAAATAATATATATAATGTAATATATTATTTGAAAATAATCAAATAAAACAAAGTTTAACATAAGATTACTAGCCCAAAACAAAAAAAAACCCTTAGCCTATTAATCACTAGCCTTAAACTCAATAATCAAATAAAATAATGTTTAATTTTTTTTTTTCAGGATCACCTAGGCACTGCCTAGGCGGCCCTCAGACGATGTTTCGCCTAAGAGAAACGCCTTTAAAAAATTAGGGTGGCCGAGCTCCCTCTATAGCCTAGGCGGCGCCTTTTAGAACATTGGCCCACAGTAGGAGGTCCTACATCCTACTGCCCAAAACCACACCAACATTAAATAACATCTACTACCCCTAGTAAGAGGTCATACTACCCCAGTAGGAGGTCCTACATCATACTGTCCAAAACAACACCAACATTAAATAGCCTCTACTGCCCCCAGTAGACCCTCCTACTACCCCTAGTAGACATACTATCGCCAGAATTCGATCAACATGTTGTACTGTGCTTTGTTATTGGAAAAGAATTATTGTATGTTGTTGTTGTGCATTCTTTAGTATAGGTTGAGCACATTGAATCATATATTTATGATATCTATTTTGAATTTTTGATATCTATTTTGGAAAATATATTGTTCATGCTGTTGCTATTTGAAGTGCCTTAATCATGCAAAACATTATTGCCCTCTTATTAGGGGCAATATGACCTCCTACTGAGGGCAGTATATCCCCATACTACCCTAGTAGACACTCTTACTGCCCCAATATGTACCCTCCTACGGACCCTTAGTTATCTTCCGGTTGACCACCCGAGAGAGCTCTTACTGGGAGCAGTATGACCCCTACTACCCTCAATATATATCTTCCTACAGACCCCTAATTGTTCCCTGGTTGACCTTTCGAGAGACCTCCTACTGCCCTCAGTATGACCTCCTATTGGGGGCAGTATGAGTTCCAACTACCCACAGTAGACGCCCCTACTACCCTAATATATACCATCCTGCGACCTCATACTGGGGCAGTATGACTTTCTATTGCCCCCAGTATAACCCCTTACCAGTATGACCTCTTATCTGGGGCAGTATGACCCCTACTACTACCTTAGTAGACGGTCAACGGTCGTTGGAATCTGGTCAACGTTCGCTGGAGACCGGTCAACGGTCGTCGGAGTTCGGTCAACGATCACTATATACTGGTCAACAATCATTAACTTTTTATTGCATACACCTTTTTATTATTCTTATAATGATCTATTATAATTTATTTAATTCATTAAGGGTACTATTGACTTTTTTTGTTTAAGTTGATTGAAATCTTACTTTGTTTGTGTGAATAAAATTCTTCAAATTAAGACAAATGAAAATTACCTTAAGTAAATATTTACATAATATTCTACGAATAATACAAAAATCAAACTTAGTTATTAATTTTGTGTGTGTTTATATTATTTAAATTAGCTAGATTATGAGGAAAGGGACGTGTTGCTACTCCCTTGTATATGTGGCCTGCACTTTGCCTCTTCAATATACAGAAGACTGCCATTTTACTTTAGTGACATCTGATCACATTCTGAAATACATTTCTGCAGCACAAATTGACAACTGGTTTGATGCTAAGAATCACATGGCGCCGCAGCTTGTTAAGGTCTCCATGATATTTAAGCTAGTGGAGCTACCCAGACTAACAAGCTGGACCCTTCTACTTTTGTTCTTTAAGGACCGCCCAACAGTTGTCTTCAAGTAAAGCAAGTGTAGGGCGGATCTGTGGGAAAAGTAACCAGATCATAAAGGTTCTCTATTGCACTACAGACTAGGTTATTGGAATGGAAGGCTTGAAAAGGATATGCAACTGACTGGCATTTGCTGAGGTAGTCTAGAAAGAGAGTAGGAAGGTCTCAGAGTTTGGCACAGAATGAATGGAGGATTACTTATCTGGTTGTTGGGTTTCTGAGTAGGGTTTTGGCTATCAGAATGTCTACAAAAGGCCAGAATATATCGGTTGTCGGCAGAAGTTGCCAGAATCATTTGGTCAGCCAGGCATATATCTGCAATGACCATATATAAAACACATTAACTCTTTTCTCCGAGGGTAAACGAAAGTCTTCGACATTTTTTTTTCTGAGAGAAAAGTCTTCTGAGACATGAGAACAGAATTCAGGCAACCTGTAGAATTACTTTCATGTTAATGGTGTTAGGGAAATCTTTCTGACGTACATTGCTTCAATTTTCACCAGCAATTGTTTTCAACTGTGAATTACAGAGCCTACAGCCTTTATATTACATATCTTCTTGTACAAGTAATATCCATCATACTGTTTATATTGTGCAAAGAACATGGCTGTTGGTATATTTTGAGAAACTGGCAGGCATCAAACATCTATAGCATCCACTGGTAGAGAGATTGCCCTATGAAGGGACTGAGGAAGCACTGCTCCTATGTAGAAACTCTTTGCAGTGATGAATTGTTCTGGACTGTAAGCCTCGTTGATTGCCTCACTATTCCGGACACATGAATTTTCTAAATGTTTCTTTTCTGCATCTACTGGAAAATATGAATTGAAAGGCTTCCTAGAAGGTAAGGATATTAGGGAAGGATTTTTCTTTTCTTTCATCTGCTTGGGTGAGAGGAAAGACATTAAGGATCCGCTAGGTTCCCTATGCTCCGAGTGATCAGAAACCGGACTTAAGCTTGAAGCTACTCCTAGCTGTTGATCCCTTAGCCCCCTCAACTGCAATTGATATGTTGCCTTAAGCCATCGCAGTTCTTGACGAAGCTCGTTCTCATAATCATCTAATGCATCAGAGGTGGATGAATGTTGTTCTGAAAGAGGAGAGTTTCGTACTTTGGAGTTGCTCTCATTGTCCATAGTTATAATCTTCTCTTCCCTTCCAAAGTTCATCACATCCAGTGTCTCATGGTTTTCATCGCAAGGAATCTCTCTTGAACCTTGTAAACTTAACTCTGGTCCATCTCGCTGAGCCCAGATATCAGCGTACTGCAAACTATCAGAATGGCTTGTTGTTCTTGGTGGACCTGCTTCTGTAGGACACTGCTCTGATCCTTCAACTTGATATGTTATCTCTTCAAACCGGCCATGGACAGCAGCAGATCCATGCTTAGAACACTGAAGAACTTGAAGGTGCTTAACACCTGGACTGTTTGGTGATGCATAATCCAAAATGGAACCATACGAAGCACAATTTTGACAGATACTTGCATTAGTACAATGAAGACTTTCTTCTATACCAGGTCCTATCTTCCAGTCTGGTACTAAAGTAGCAATTTCACCATCAATCATCTCTGCAATTTTTATCACATCTTGGTCTGTGATATCAAGCTCAGCAACCATTTCAGTAGCAACACTCAATGCCGTGTCATTTTCAATATCAAATGGGAAGTATATGTTTCGAATGCGACCTGTGTAGAGAAACTGACTTTTAGTTTATTTATACAAGTAACACAAAGGAGGTAGTTAGAATACTTTGAGGAATTAGATCAAAACTTTCACCTTCTTTATCGGCAATTCTGAGCCTTAAAAAGATGCCATCGTCTTCTCTCCGTCTCCCCTTGATTGTGAGGTCAATATCTCCTGAGTGCTCATCCTCTTGAGTGAAGAGATCAATTTCACTCATTCTGTAATCATCTGGGTGGTAATCCATATCATTTTCAAGTTCATAACCAAGACAATTGGCATAGCCATTGCTCAAAGAGCTATTACTGTGATCTACTTCCGAGTAAGGTTGTCTTATCAATGGCCCTACTTCATACAGATCCATGTGATAATCTATTGGCATCAAATCATAGCCATAATCATCAATCTTAAAAAAAGGGTCTCTCAAAAGCTCCTTAGCTGATAGCCTATGAGATGCAGACGCCAAGCATTTATCAACAAATCTGCGCACCTCAGGATCTTTTACTTTGTATAGAGCTTCTGGTTTTTTCCCCTGAGATAAAAAGGTGAATAGATTAAATCATTTAGTGCAACGCAAACTGAAAAACATCTGGAAAAGTAAATGAATAGATTTAAGTTCCTACATTAATAACTTTCTTGTAGATTTGAGCAGGATGACTGCATTCACTATATGGATATTCAAAGGTAACCATCTCTAAGATGCACATCCCAAAAGAATAAATATCAACCAACTCATTGTATTCCTCTTCATAAACCTCAGGAGCCATGAATTCAGGTGTTCCTGATGAAGCAATAATTCCAAAGAGGAGTTATTATCTCAAAGTGAAAAAAACTCAATTACAGTTCCTTGATGACAAATATACAGTAGTTCTTATAAGTTTTGACATGTTGAAAGCTTGAAAACTTACCAACACAGCGATCTGCGTGGGATTTCCGGAGAACAGCAGCAAGGCCGAGATCACCAATCTTAACTTCACCTTGGTTCCCATTAATAAAAATGTTGTCACACTTAAGATCCCTGTGAATCACAGGAGGGTCATGGCTGTGAAGATAGTTAAGCCCTTCCAAAATTTGCCTACACCAATGCTTTACTGCTCTGATATTAACCCCCTTGTGCTTTAGCCTATATCTATAATTCCATCAAAACCAAATCAAAACACACCCACATTAACCAACAAGTTTTACAGGCTCAAAATGGGAAACATGGCAGAAAAATTGAAACTTAGTCAACTTACTGTCTGAGAGTACCAGAAGTAAACATCTCTGTGACAAAATTGATGTTTCTGTTTGCAGTATCAACCCAAGAAGTGCAGAACTTCATGATATGCTTATGGTTTAAGGTCTTGAGGAGATGAATTTCACGGTAGAGCCTCTCAAGGTCTTCAGAGTTCCTCAAAAACTCATAAAGCTTCACTTGGTTCCATGCTACTTCAATCCCTTCATACTCATCAAAGGCTCTATATCTGAAACAACCAAAACCCACAACAATGAATACAAAATTTATACTTTTACATCAAAAAGTTTCAAACTTGGGCATAAACTTGAAAAGGGTATTGAAACCATACACTGTCTTCGAAGCTCCTCTGCCCAGAATTTCATTATACTGCAAAAAGCATTAAACGTGATCAAATACCACGAATTCAATATGAAAATAGAACACCAAAAGGCAATGAAAATATAAGAAACAGGTGCTTACCCTTCCATATCTTCCAGTAGGATCAACCTCAACGAACTCTGGGTAATCCTCATCAGAAGCAAATACACCATTCATTCCTTATTTCTATCTGTAGCTAATCTCAAATTTCTATTTTTCCTCACAATACTATGTTTCCTGCTTTGCTGCTATTATCTCATAGACAGTCAGAGAGAGGGAGGGAGATGGAAAGAGGGGATGAGTCATTTTCCTATGTTATATAATGAAAATTAAAATGGTGGAAGGAAATTGAATTAATTGTTTATTGTGGAGGGGGAAGAAGAGGAAAAGAGAGCCTTGGAGAGACCATCAACAAGGCAAACAAAGATTTAACTGTTCAACCCCAAGTCTTCTAAAACCCAACACCAAAATTGACAATTGACCAAAACAAATACCAAAATTGACAATTGACCAAAACAATCTCTACTTCCACACCTTCTTGTCCTTTTATCTCATCATCAGGAACGGCAGAGAAAGATCAATCCCTTTCTCTCAGAGCATCTGCACTGGTGCCTGGAATAATACGGACAAAGAGGTGCGGAGGCGGATTTGGCTGAAAAATAACACGAGTAGCTTGAATCAGGAGATGCAGCGGTGAACTCCTTCATCAGCTACCACTGGTTGACTAGGATGGCGAGTAGCTGCTTGAGCAGTCTCTGCTCGACATTGAGCACGAGCCTTCGTGGTGGACCCCACACACGTGTGTGACACCAGGTGCGCCTATATTTTTTATTTTCAGTATTACACATGCCAGTAAAAGATTAAAAAAATAACAGACCAATTGGAGCGCGCCACCTGTACTTACCGTTTGCAGATTTAGACCCAACGACCAAGTTGATCTGGACCGTCCATTTTGAATAGAAAATTCGATCCAACGACCCAGATTTGAAGAAAACGGGTACTTTTAAAAAAACGGGCCGATTCCATTTTTGGGAAAATATCCCCAAAAAATTTCTAATTATATACTTTACATTTTCAAGTAATAAAAACACACATTATTTATTCCGTCAAAGCTCACGCACATTACAATAAAACATAGTTAATTAAAATCAAACAAGATAAAATGCAAACACACAACATTCAAACACAAAAAAGCAAATAAATATACCAACATATTTAGAGTTATTCATTAAATATTGGTTGAAAATATGGTTCAGTTATTTAGACAATAATGACACGTGTCGTCTAAATATTGGTTGAAAATCAATCAAAGAAATAATTATAAAAATAATTAATTAATGAACAGTAATAGGAGGTGCAATTTTTTGCACCGCTGCACGAAAAACATGAACGACACCTCCTATTCCTCAAATAGTGTCTGCACCTCCTCAAATAAGAGGAACAAACCTCATACACCAGTGTGGAAGCTCTCAGTTGACTTCACTAACAGCTTGCAAGGACAATAAAATATGACTCAAACATATGTTTATATTTGACTCATTTGAGTCATACTTTATTGTCCCTGCAAGCTGTTAGTGAAGTCAACTGAGAGCATCCACACCGGTGTAGGAGGCTTGCTCCTCTTATTTGAGGAGGTGCAGACACTATTTGAGGAATAAGAGGCGTCGTTCGTGTATATATATATATATATACACACACACACACACACATACTGTCTTCAATCAGAATGGAGCTTCACTTTGAAATTAAAGTGTGAGGTTCCTTATTTAACTTATTTTCAGGTCAGATTTCCACATCTCTATCGTACAGTGTCTAGTTTATAGTGTGTATAACATGTTTGCAAAATTTCATATAATTTGGAGATCATTTGAGTACCGAATTAGATGAAATAAGTCAATAGAACAAAATATGTTTAAGCAAACCCGTTCATGTAAGTCACGATTACAGAAACTCAAATAATATTCAAATTAGATAAAACTTGACAGAAATGATCTATACATTATTCTCTCGACATTGAAATGCGGAGTTGTGAAAATCTGACTCCAAAAGTGAGCCAAATAAGGAGTCTCACACTTTATTTTCAGAGCGGAAACATAGCAATCTGGTCAATGGAGCTGAGAAAAACACAAGCATTATTTGGGTCAAGCTAATCAAACAGAGGGAGACAAACACAAGCATTGGGTCAAGCTAATCAGGTCAATGGTGCTGAGAGTGTCGAGAAAAACACAAGCATTATTTGGATCAAGCACTACCAGAATAAGCACTTTAGCCGACGAAATTTTTTCGTCGGCCTGTTCACAATTTTCGTCGGCTATAACCTTAGCCGACGACACGTCATCGGCTAAGAAGTCGTCGGCTATAATTCGTCGGCTATGCTTATAGCCGACGAAATAAAGTCCGTCGTTGGCTATACTCCAAACCTTAGCCGATGAAATAATATAAAAAATTCGTCGGCTATAATTCAACACTTAGTCGACGAAATAATATAAAAAATTCGTCGGCTATAATTCAACCCTAAACCCTAAACCCTAAACGAGTTCCACCACTGAATCAAGAACACCATAATAATCAACTACATTCCGGCCACCATGCGCCATAACCCCAGAATTCTGTGTTCTTCGTCTGTTGTCTCTCATTTCACATATAAATTGCACGCCATTGACCTTGCACATCGGGTAAACTCTTGACATTATCGGCTTCATAGCTAGAAGTCTTAGTTCGTGAGACCAATTTGGGTGACCATCAAATTGAATATGGTTCATCTGCAACCAAAGATTCAATGTATTATAAATATGAATAATTATGCAATCAAGGAGACTTGCAACATACAAAATTAAAGAATTACATACCCAATCGCCAAAATAGTTCGCGAACTCCTTGTTGTGGTAGTCGAGATCACCTTGAATGTCTGGACAGTGTAGATGGATGTCTTTCCAGTATTCAACTTCTTGACAGTTAATCAATACCCACCAATGGGCTATGACGAGCTCATGGGGTTGCAACCTGTAGGACTCTGGTAAAATTCCATAAACTTCAACATCATTTGAGACTATGGAAAGGTTAAACTTCGGTTCATCAACCGGTATGGTTTGTGGAGTTTCCTTCAATGCTCCTAGATACAACTTCATGTAGGTGACGCACTCGTGCGCAATATATGCTTCTGCTATACATCCTTCAGGCGCGGATTTGTTAGCCACATAAGCTTTGTAGTCTCCAAGTTGTCTGTAAATAAATAAATTTGTTGTCATATGTTACGATTATACAATGAACATGTACAATAAAAACATTAGGTGTAAAAAACATACCTTTCCATAGGATACATCCAAGTATAGTGTACTGAACCGGTAAGCAACAATTGCTCGGGAAGATGGATCATCAGGTGCGGCATGATGTCAAAAAAATTTGGAGGAAATATTCTCTCAAATTTACACATGATATAAATAATGTCCTGTTGCATTTCCCGGAGATCAGATTTTGTCACTTCCCTTGTGCATAACTTCTGGAAGAATCTTGACAACGCTACTAACGGCTCCACCACCTGACGGGGAAGGAAGGGTCGAATGAAAATAGGGAAGAGACGTTGTAGCAGAATATGATAGTCATGACTCTTTAACCCGTACATTTTATTGTCCCGAATGTTTACACACCGGGCTATATTTTCTGCGTAGCCTGAAGGATACTTCACAGAACTCAACCACCTGAAAATTACGTTCTTCTGTTCAGGCTTCACGGTGTACGGAGCTTAAGGCATTTTTTTCTTCCCTTCTTTCAACCACAAATGTCTTCGTATCTCCATTTATTTGATCAATGCGTGCCTTCGGACCGTCTTTCGTCTTTCCCTCCAAGTTCAGCACGGTTCCCACCACACTGTCACACACATTCTTTTCTATGTGCATCACATCTAGGTAGTGCCTGATCAACAACTTACTCCAGTATGGGAGTTCCCAGAATATGCTCTTATGTGTCCAAAATTTATACCTGTCGGGTCTGTCAGGTATTGCCGCCACTATATTGGGATGATTGCTGAGCTGCCCAAAATCATACTCATTAAGCACTGCTAAAAGTTCTTCCCCTGTCCATCTTCTAGGAGGCACACCAAGTTCTACAGTCCCATCAAATGCCTTGTCATCGAACCGCCATTCGTGATCATACGGAAAGAGAGTACGGTGACCCAATCTACATATCTTGTTGCAATGACTAATGCTCCCCTCATCGCTTAGGCACTCTGGACAAGCCTTGTATACCCTAACAACGTTGCCCGACAACATCCCACGAGTAGGAAAATCACTAATGGTACCAACAACCATAGCATGCATCTGGAACATCTCGTGCATGAACTTATCATAAGTGGGATGACCAACATCCCAAAAAAACTTAAGCTCTTCAATCAAGGGTCTCAAATACACATCGAGACACTTCCCTGGATAACCGGGTCCCGGAATCAACAAACTCAATATATTGTATTCCTTCTTCATGCACATCCATGGAGGAAGATTGTATGGTACCAAAATCAACGGCCATACACTGTATTGAAGACTCATGTTGCCAAAAGGATTGAACCCGTCGGATGAGAGCCCGAGCCTCACATTTCGGACCTCAGACGCAAAATGAGGAAACTCCCTGTCTATATGCTTCCAGGCCTCCCCGTCAGCAGGGTGTATAAGGGTATCTTCGCCTTGCAATTCCCTATCAGCGTGCCATCTCATAGATTTGGCCGTGTGTGATGACATGTACAACCGTTCCAGCCTATCCCTCAACGGGAAATACCGAAGTACCTTCATAGGTTTCCTATTGCCTGCAGGAGTCAACTTATACCTGTCACTCTGACATACTGGACATGTGTCAAGGTCACCAAGGTCATTCCCTTCTGGATCTTTACCCCAGAAGAGAACACAATCATATCTGCATGCATGGATCTTGATGTAGGAAAGCCCAAGATCTTTCAGTATACATCGGACCTTATGATGAGTGGTAGGAAGACGATGACCGTGGGGCAGCATCGAAGCAGTGTACTGTAGATACTCATCAACAGCCTTCACAGTCGATTTTGTCTCAACTTTAATCTTCATAACGTCCATCACACTTTCAAGAACCGTTTTCTGACAACCGGGGTACACAGGGGTCTGTTGGAAAGCAAGTAGTTTGTTGTACCTGTCAATACCAGCAGTGTTGACAACTCTAGGGAAGGGCTGCACCGGGTCAGACATATACGGTCCTTCAGAGCATACACCCCTCTCATAAGGAAACATATCGTTGATGAAGGCCGTTGTTGGATCGTTGGATGTACTGCCCGTCTCAGAAAATTGCCCATGATCATGCGGACCCCTTGATGATGTTTCACCGTGATATATCCAACATGTGTACTTCTCCCAAAACCCATTACTTTGAAGGTGCTGCCAAACCTTGTCAATTGGAAATTGATACATATCGCTGCGACACTGACATTTAGTGCACGGACAATAGAAAATTGTATTCCCTTTAGCATTATTGATCACATATTCAATAAAACTAACAACTCCTTTAGCATATCTTTTGTCCCATTTTGGAAGCGAAATCCAACTCTTATCGATATCTTGAGAAAATAACATAATATATATGTATAAACGCTAATTAATTAAATTTACGAATCATTCAATTTATATTATATCTGCAGTTAACGTACAATTAATATATATATATATACATGCATATATATAATAATTACTAATTAATATAATCAAATTAATATATATATATATATAACAACAACTTCATATATATTATCAAACCCAAATCGATCAACTCAATCACACTCAAAACACAATATAATCAACTCTAATTAAAACTCAAAATCAATGTGCATAACGAAAATAAAACTCTTAAATCAACTCAAAAACAAGATATATACATATACGTACCTATATATAGCGCCACAAACTAATTTCGGACAGATTTCGACAACACCCAACAATTTCGCCAACCCCAAAACTTTTTCTCCCGTTTTTTCTTTCAAATCAGCTACTGTCTAGATCTGGAAATATAAAGCATTTTAGCCGACAAAATTATATATATTGTCGGCCAAAGTTTTAAAATTTCGTCGGCTATAGTTCACAGACTATAGCAGACGAAAAAAACTATTTTAGCCGATGACACAACATTTCGTCGGCTAAAAGTCTACTTTAGCCGACGAAAATTTCACTTAGGCGACGAAAATATTTTCGTCGGCTAGAAGTCCACTTTAGCCGACGAAAATTTCACTTAGGCGATGAAAGTTTTTTTCGTCGGCTAAAATAGACTTTAGCCGACGAAAAAAAATTTCGTCGGCCTGTTAATTTTTTTTTCGTCGGTTATGATACTTATTCTGGTAGTGAAGCTATAATCTAGACATGTTATACACACGGACAGAGGGATAAAAACATGAGGGTCAATGGGCCCTCTGATTTTGCTGAGGAGAAAAACATGAAATTTCACTGTAATTTCAAACAGAGAGAGAAAAACAGAAGCATTATTTAGGTCAAGCTAGTCAGGTCAATGGAGCTAACAGTGTCAAGAAAGATGTGTTGTTTTGGCACTACAAGTTGGAACATCCAAACTTCAATTATTTAAAGAAACTGCAACCACAATTATTTTCAGGTGTCGACCATTCAGATTTTGATTGTGACATATGTTAATTGGTCAAGAGTCACCATATTTCATATTCACCAAGCCTGAATCGAAACCCTGTTCCATTTATGAAGATTTCTTCCAATGTTTGGAGACCTGCAAAAATTCTTACTCACTGTGGCAATCGATATTTTGTAACGTCTATTGATGATTGTACTCTTATGACTTGAGTGTCTCTACTGATGAACAAGAGTGATGTCTATTCTCGGTTCAAAGAATTTCACAAGATGGTGTCTACACAATATCAACAGGTTATTCGAGTTTTCCAGTCTAACAATGGTTGAGAGTACGTTAATGGCCCTATGCAGGAGTTTATGCAGTTCCATGGAATTCGATATCAGAATTCAAATGTCCTCAACAAAATAGATTGGCAGAACAGAAAAAATCAACAATTGCTTGAAGTTGTATGTGCCTCTTTATGGCATGAATGTATCTCTTGAATATTGGGGAGAAGTTGTTAAGTCTGTTGTCTATCTTATTAATCGTACTCCTTCTAGGGTAATTGAATTTCAAAACCATATACAGCAGCTTCATAATCTACTGTTAGTTTTCGTCGTTGCTTGATTTGGAACCTCGTGTATTTGGATGTGTCGTGTATGTTCACATTCACAAGTTTCAACGAAGTAAACTTAATCCTCGTGCAAGACGATGTATCTTTATTGGGTATGCTGATTTTCAAAAGATTTACAGATACTATGATCCTCTTAATGACATCGTTCATGTATCGCTTGATTTCTTTTTATGAATCTAAGCCTTACTATTCATGGAGAGTATTGGAGTCTTCCCTTTAAAGGAGAGAGTATTTGAAGAGAATCCTCGAAATTTATTTGAATTTGAAGAATTAGAAGCTTTAGAATCAAGATTTGGAGTTGGAGAACCTACAAATAAAACAATCAAGAAAAACACAAGGAGATAGAAGAAACAGAAGCTCTTCTCCCTTTTAGCACTGACATAGCCCCACTTAGAGCCCAGCCAAGCCGTGATGAAGCCGAGTCAAGTTGCGTCCCTTTCACTGACACAACCTCTGATAAAGCAGCTGAGCAAAGAAGCCCAGCCTAACCAAGCTGCACATGAAGAGGACCACACTGCGCCACGTGTCACGTAGAGTGTGACTGACATGGCTACTGACACAAACTTTGTTGGTGAGGACCAGACAACAACTTCACACCAGGACCCGTTTCAAAAAATCCACTGATTCAACTGGGCATTCTGATATTGCCTCTGCAAATCCAGATATTTTCCCTTTATCTGCACCATTAACTAAAGAATCCGTTGAGAATGCTCCTCCTCAGGTACCTATAATTTCAAACATTTTTTTGGGTAGACAATATTGAATTTAGAAAATCACAAAGGGTTATGAAGGGTATTCTAAAGAAACAATACGAACCAGACAACAAAGTCAAAACCAAATATCCTATAGAAAATTACATGTATAACCATAAGTTGGTTGGGTCACATGCTCTTGCTATTAATCAATTATCCAGTGTTTCTATTTTTAGTACTTTACATGATGCAATGACGGATCCAAAGTGAACCTAAGCAATTAATGAAGAATTAGAGGCCTTGCAAAAAAAAACTCGACCTGAGATGTTGTTTATAAACCTGTTGGAAAGAAGACTGTTAGATGTGTTGGGTATTTATGGTAAAACTCAAAGTCGATAGGAGTATTGATAGATATAAAGCCAGATTAGTTACCAAATGGTACACCCAACACTACGGGACTGATTATGAAGAGACATTTGCACCTATAGCAAAGATCAACACTGTTCGAATCTTGATATCACTTGCAGCAAATAAAGATTGGTATCTACGATAGTTTGATGTGAAGAATGTTTTCCTCAATAGAAACTTGGAAGAAGAGGTGTCTATGGACATGCGGCCTAGAGTCAAATATAAACCTTGTGATGCCGACAAAATTTGTAAGTTGAAGAAGTCCTTGTACGGACCAAAACAATCTCCCAAAGCTTGGTTTGGAGATTTTTCAAATCAATGAAGATGTTTGGTTACAGACAAAGCAACTCATATCACACATTGTTCATCAAGCGTAGTCAGGGTAAGATCACCGCTCTGATTGTGTATGTTGATGATATGATTGTCACAGGAGATGACCCAAAGGAGATAGAGGCTCTGCAAAAGTATATTTCAAAGGAGTTTGAGATGAAGGATCTTGGACAATTGAAGTATTTTCTCGGTATTGAAGTTGCAAGGTCTAAGAACGAGATTTGTTTATCTCAGCGAAAGTATGTACTTGACTTGTTAGCTGAGACCTGACTGCTTGACTGCAAGCCTACGGAGACACCAATTGAGATGAACCACAACCTCATCATTTATCTAAATCAAGTTCCAATAGATAAAATGAAGTATCAATGTCTAGTAGGGAGACTTATTTATTTTTCTCATACTAAACCTTATATTGCTTATGCTGTGAGTGTGGTTGGTCAATTTATGCATTGTCCTAGTGAAGAGCATATGGATGATCATGATCGGACTAAGCATGTGGAAGTAGATCGATATTTCATTAAGGAAAACTTGGACATGAAGATCATTCGTTTCCCTTTAGTGTATACGGAAGACCCATTAGTAGATGTTCTTACAAAATGAGTGTCAAAGAAAATGTTTGACATCTCAGTTGACAAATTGTATATGATAGATATCTATGCACCAACTTGAGGGAGGTGTAGAATATTATGTAAGTATTTTACTTTCCTTATACGTGTAGGATATATTTTTTTATTAGCATTATGATTGTATCTCTATATAAACCCTTCTATTTAAAGAAGAATAATATATTGAAGCATACACAACCATATTAAATCATTTTTTTACTTTATATTCTTAATTTATACGTATCCACTTTGTATAAATATCTTAATTTTATTTATAATGTTACAACCTCACTGAATCTTCTGAAATGGATATAATTCTATGATATGTTAAAACCTGACCATGCACAACTTTGGTGCAGAATGATTAAATGATAGGATCTATTTCCATTTGATCTTCGAGTTGGCTCTGCAACTATTTCAACTTAGATATACAACAATGAACCATTGCTTGATTCTTTTACATCTTTGGTCAATCCTTGAATTCCAACTATAGTAGAGTATATTGTCATGCAAGATGACTGTTTAAACAGTGCCCCCTCAAACTGATTGAAATCTAACATCATAATCTTGAGACAAAGATCTCATGAGAATGATTTACATATGTCGTATTAGGATGTAGTACAACTGAGTATCGACGGCAACCTACATATGATTGCATTCATGAACAGGCTGCTTCTGCAGGCAAACGCAAAGGCAAAATTATGGGCATCCATTAATTATACGATGATCTACTGGTATTTAGACTTGTTTAATTGGCATGATTAGGATTTAGGAATAACAAATCAACACAGCCACAAATTTGTAGCTTATGCTGTAATGAGGACGTGATTACGAAAGAGCAGCCGATCAACGGTTGTTTTTCATATTTTTGAAATGCAATCGCTGGTCTAAATAGAACAATTCTGTTGAATAATTACTTGCAAGTTTGACCATTTTGTTTTAAAATATTCTCTTATTTGTGTTCAGCCTCAGGATTAAGATTTTAAAAAACGTTAGGTGCTACCATGACGGACTAAATATTATTATTTATTTAATAAATATAATTATATAAATAAAATTTATAAAAAACACTTTTATGTTCCAAAATAGCAAAAATACTTCAAAAATATACATAATAAAATAACAATGTTTTTAGAAATAATAAAAATATAATAGTGTATTATTTGTTTAGACTTTAGAGTATAATATTGTGTTTTTATGTTTGATTTTACTCATTTTAGATAGATTTTTATGTATTTAATAATTAAAAAAACTAATCGGGCTGCCTAGACACCGCCCAGCCCGCCTAGGCTGTCGATTTTAGTGTCAGCGCCCAGCTTGACAAATTCGAGAAAAATCTGAATGATGACATGCCGCCCAACACCTAGACAACACTAGACGTCTTTTTTTAGAACACTTGGTTATAATATGTACATAAAATATAATTATATATTCATTCATATTACCATATTAATACTTTGTAATATTTTATATAAAATATCTTATACTATAATTTTTCTTCCCATCTTCTCACACCTAAAAGAACCTAGTTTCAAAAAAACCCTTTCGATATTGATCAGGGCACCCAGAAGATTTCTCTGGGCACCGTATCTCATCTACAACGTTGTCCTGGACCCATAACACGCAGGCAGCTCCGGCCTGCCTCACCGGCGTTGTCCGTCCACACCCAGCTCGTCGCCGTACGCCAAACCCGACAAAACTAACATCTCGGCTGCAAATCAAGCCTTGCGACGCTGCCAAATCGAGCCTCACCGGGCAAGCCGTCGTCGTCCGATCCGGTAGCAACTCGACGTGCCCAAACCTGAAACCAGGCACGCTACCCAGCCTAGATCGAATGAGCATCGCCTGCTCACGCTTCACCCAACCATTACTAGATTCCGGCGTCGTCGTTGATCACTGTAGCAGCCAAGCTCTGATCGGATCCGCTCGACCCGGATTCAAGATCCGACGAGCTGATTCCGGATCCAAAACGTACATAATATACGACGGGTAAATTGGTAATTTTCTCCTCACGGCAAAACAGGTTCTTTACCATAGTAATTTCTTTAATTGATTTTACTATTTTCATATTTTTATAGTGAATATAACTAACCATGTTTTATTTTTCATGTCATTACCGAGCGACAAATGGAAATATGCGAGTAACTCTGCTGCACGTATGTGGAATTAATTAAACATAGAATTTGCAATAGTAACTAATTATATTAAATACAGTCTATTTAGCATACTTTCAACTAAGCTTTACATTATAATTCCGTAATTTCAAAGTTCAAATAACTCGGAAGGATAAAATATCTTCCTTCTTCTTGTACCTTGTTCTATATTTAGATCGGTGTTATTTGTAGGTTTATACAAATTTCCCGAATTACGAATTCGCAGGGTAGCTCCGTCCCTTTAATTTTGGTCATTGAGAAACATCATAAATTCCCTATACATGGTAGCTTAGACCTCTTAATTTTGGTCCTTGAGAAATTGAAAAACTAAACCATAAAGTATCGTTAATACCTTCAAGGTCTCGATCTTTAACGTTTGGTATATTGTGGCTCAGATCTCTTGATTTAGATTCTCGAGAACAAACTGTTAAAGAAAAAGCAGTGTTCGTGATCCCTATCTCGAGTCTCATAACAGCTTGGTTTTGTATGCAAGATCAACATATTCTGCTCATATGAGTTTTGACATACTCAATGCCCACAATCATAGATGTCAAGATTATACATCTCTCATAATTTGAAGAAAAAAGGCACTACATCGACCTGTGAAAACAAAATTACTAGTGACGTGGACTGATTACAACTTGTTGACTACATATTGTCGATGATACCTTGTGGCATCTTGATCCATAATCTTTAGCGGATTTGAATTATACGACCGTTAGATATCATCATCTTATGGCATCTTGATTCACAAACAAAAATACGACCGTCAGATATCATCATTATGTTGAAATATATCTCTGGTAAAAAATTTAACTTTATCCGATAAATTTAAGGACTTCATCTAGACGGTCAATCTCGTAAGTTAAACCCCTAAATTGTATTGACTGCAACTATCGGCACCGAGACTTTACCGGAATTACGTGATTTTTCAACCATGGACGTATTTCACCATTCCGGTCATATCTTGTTTCACGACTTTTTTGCGTTTGAAGTTTTTACGTAGATTTTGTTTTAGAAACGAAACATTTACTTAAAGTTTAATAAGTTATACAACATTAGTACGCATGTTGTGATTCGGATGATAAAAGTTAAGAAACAAAATTTCGACCGTCTGATATGATCATTATGTTGAAATATGTCTATAGGAAAAAATTCAACTTAATCTGACAACGTTAAGGGCTCGATCCTTACGGTCAATCCCGTAAGTCATACCCCTTAACGCACGGAAACGGTCATTTGACCATCTAAATTAGGTATTTTGCCCGGACCTTCAACTGAAAATAGTTTCAAATCGATGAGACGCGACCAGTTGTATAAAAAATTTATGAAAAATAACTACCAGAGATAGAGCTAGGGAGAAAGAATGGAAATTTGAGTTAACCGCAATTATCGGTACTGAGACTTTACCGGAATTACGTGATTTTTCAACCATAGACGTATTTCACCATTCCGGTCATATCTTATTTCACGACTTTTTTTTGTTTGAAGCTTCTACGTATAGGGTTTAGGGTTTTAGCCGACGAAATTAGGGTAATTCGTCGGCTAAAGTTAAATAAATAAATAAAATAAATAACTATAGCTGACGAAATTAAGGTAATTCGTCGGCTAAGGTTAAATAAATTAAAATAATAAATAACTATAGCCGACGAAATTTGTCGGCTAAAGTTAATTAAAAATTCAAATTTTTTAGCGGGGATTTTTTAAATTTTGAAATTTTTCGACTAAAATTTTGAACTTTAGTCGACGAAATTTCGTTAACTAAAGTTCAAAATTTTCTATATCTTTCATTTTTATCCTCCTCTTACTCCGACAGCAACAACGCACTCCTCATCCTACCTCCTCTCCTCCTCCTCTCCTAACCTTCTTCTCCTCCTAGCCTTGCCCCTATCCTCTTCTCCTCCTCTTGTCCTTCTCCACCACCGGTGCAAAAACGAAAAAGAAGTAAAAAATTTTAATAAAAAATACAAGAAATTAAAAAAGAAAAAAAATATGAAAAAAATAACTATAGCCGATTAATTTTAATAAAATTCGTCGGCTAAAGTTAAAAAAAAGAAAAAAAATAATAACTATATATAGCCGACGAATTACCCTAAAATTCATCTGCTAAAGTTTAAAAAAGAAAAACAATTTAAAAATAAATAATTAAAAATAATAACTATAGACGACGAAATTTTATTAAATTTCGTTGGCTAAAGTCCAAAAATTAAGCTATAAAAAATTTCTTCGTCGGCTAAATAACTGGCTTTAGCCGACGATGAACAGTAATTTCGTCGGCTAAAGTCTTGGCCGACGACTTTTTCCCGACGACTTCTTAGCCGACGACGTTTCGTCGGCTCAGATTTTAGCCGACGAAATTTAGAGTTTAGCCGACGAAAAAATTTCGTCAGCTAAAGTGGTTGTTCTGGTAGTGTAAGTCTTTTTTCAGTAGTGAGTGACCAAAGGAGAGGCTGAAATGCCTTGTTGGTTGATCGGACTCCCACTGGATTAGTCTTCATAGGATTAGGAATCTTTTGGAACACCGTAAACTTGCTGAGAAAAGAAAATGAAAATAAACACAATTGTTTTTCTATCATACTACCGTCTTTGAGATACCGCCAACGTATTCGAGAGAAAAGAAAAAATCGTACTACCCAACCTGGCTTCATGGAAGCGTCGACCGTATACATATAAACCGAGCAAGTCCATGTCCCGTAGGCCTTAGAGCAACAGAAGTTCAGCTGACAGCTGCCCATCCTTTCAATGTGATTTGTAATTTTGTACTATACGTAATTTTTAACTTGTATGTTGAATTGTTCACCGTATACACAGTGGCGGATCCAGGATGTGATTCACCTGAGCTAAATTTTAATTAAAAATGTTTCTTAAAAATTAAACTAGCGAGTTTTAATGAAGAGGAAAAAACGATAATTAGCTTTTGAGATATATGAATGAAGCCATACATAAAAGAAAAAAGTGTGTAAGTAGAAGAAAAAATGAGTGCAGAAAAAAATTCAAAAATATGGAGAAGGAATTGAATTGTTCACCGTATACATCATTTCATTTTAATTTTATTTTTGTTGCAGGATAAGCCTAATTTCTGTACGCTTGCTCAACATATACTAATATGTAATCTAGTTGGATAAGGAAGGATATTCAGTACGTAGATTACCTAGTTAGATAAGGAAAGAGAGGAGAATAATTAGTAATTAGATTATGAATAGGATTAGGATACCTAATCCACATTACATTGTACTGTTACTACTGTAAGTATTCATCTTTATAAATACTCATTTTGTTTATATTTTGTTGTACTCTCTCAACGGCGCGCTACCATTTCCATTGAACTATACGCTAGCTTAACCCTCTGCAACACTTCGAAGATGCCTCCTCTTTCAAAAAGAAGAGCGACAAGGCTTCCATGGGAAGTCCTTGACCTTGTTTCTAACCATCTCGACCCAAAAACCCTAGCCACGGCCTGTTGCGTTTCCAAGACATGGTTCACCTGCATTTCCTCCGACCACATGTGGCTGCCCATTTGCACCACCCATTTCCCTTCTCTCTCTTATAACCTCAAGCTCAACAACCCCTCCCTTCCCTACTACCGGCTCTACGGTATGGCCTCCGCCGCCGCCAAACACCGCTCCCGGAACCCCTCCAAACCCTCCCTCGCCCTCCAGGACCTCCTCTTCACCGTCAACGTCTTCAGCCACAACAAAGTTCTGTTCAGTCTTGAAAAACCCGGGGACGAGCTAGTCATGGATAATGGTGTTTTCAAGTTCGACATTGATGTCGATAACGAAGCTGAGGCATCGGATTCGGTGAGAGTTACGTGGAATGTAGTGTTGAAAGGGTGGAGAGGGGTATTTAGTATGATGGAATCTTGCCAAGGGAAGAGAGGGGTCGACGACTGGTGGTTCTCGGAGGAGCTGCCCTTGCCGGGGTGTTGCTCGAGCCTCGTCGATAGTGGTGTGGTGGCGGAGTTGAGGTTGGTGTTTACTGATGAATCTAAAATGGATGGAAACAATAATGTTGATCATGTTGGGCGGATTAACAAAGTCAGCATGGGGATGTTCAGTACAACAAAGTTGAGATATGTTGGTGTGGATGATGGTTTCAGATACTTGCAACACTTTCTTTGTAATTGGGACAACACATGTGTAGGCTAGGTTTTAATTTTTACTTGTGTATATACGGAGAACTATGCATTTGCTACTGTTTTCGTTTTGTGGAAATTTAATTAATTGATGTTCAAAAGAAATTTATATAATGAACTCTCAGCAATCACAGATCGATGGTTGACAATTTACACAAAAATGAACATTCCTATAATCCTATTCGAAGCAATATCAATATACCTCCATCCAGTAATCAAAACAATTATTGACAGCAAGAATTCGATATCGATTAGACTACAAAATTGCCGGACACATTCAAAACCATGCAATTAAGGATGGCTTGACAAAACTATATATGCAGCTTATAGGAACTTGTTTTATATATACTGGCCGAAAAGAATAACAACACATGAAACAAGGAATCACACTGCAGGATATAGATATCGATCCCTGCCTAGCTATTTTGAATTTTTTATATTCTAAATGCATGCATGATTCACTCAGAATCTAAAAACTAAACAAATTATGCATAGTTTTATAAGAATCATGCCCGTCGATCTGCTAGAGCAAAACAAATTAGTCACGGACCACTGCCTTTTAAGTTTGCTCTGAGATTCATGAACTTGTCTGCTCTCACTCTCTGTTAACGTAATAAGATATAAGAAGTGTCTACTCTCACTCTCTGTTACCTATTTATTTCTGTGTAAAGTGTCAATGTTCTATCGAGCCATTTTTGTGGATTTAACGTACTTCTTATTTGGGTCATTAATGGACAGAAATAAATAAATAAATATATATATATATATACCCCTTTTAATAAAGGATCCCTTGTTTTGACATATATGAGGAATCCATTTTCAATCTGGTCCTCATATATGGCAAAAAATGGATTCCTCATTGGAACAATCATATATATATATATATATATATATAATTGAAGATTACACCAACTTTTAGATCACATATCAATATCTTCACCGTTCAATATTTAGATGCATATATGTAGATCATCTCTGCAAAATTTCTTCTAATTTGGTGATCGTTAAAGCATCGAACTAACTAAAATCAATTAACGGATCAAATTTGCCAAACCTGAACCGTTCATGGCAATCTGACATGGTCCTCCCTTGCCAAGTAAATTTTGACATGTGGATTTGTTACTATTAAATTGTAAACTAAATTTTATTATATTTTTTGAAATGATTATCATGGGTCTTTTGTGAGTTTGGACTACAGAGTTTAGCGGATAGGGTATAGGGTATAAGTTTAGGGTTTAAGATTTTATAAATCAACAAAAAATCTTATATGGTCTTTGACAAAATAACTAAATATTTGTCATTAAAATCCATATGTCATCCATTGAAAGAAATGGAGGACCACGTCAGACTGCAATGAGGACCTTCGGAAGGACTGAAAATATATATATATATATATATATATATATATATATATATATATATATATATACAGTCCGGATCAGGAGCGGAGGTCCGTTCCTAAGCTTAGGAACGGAGTGTAGATCATCTCTACAAAATTTCAGCCAATTTGGTGATCATAAAGGCCTTCAAACTTGCGTTACAAAACTGACGGACAGAATTCTGTCCAGTTTGTCCATCTTTTTTGTAACATAAGTTTGAAGGTCTTCCTGATCACCAAATTAGCTGAAATTTTGCAGAGATGATCTACACAAGTTGATATAGATATGTCTAGAAGGAAGTTTGAGGAAATTCGATCGGAAAGTGGGTCAAAATGATGAAATCCATTCCTAAGCTTAGGAACGGACCTCCGCTCCTGATCCACACTATATATATAAATATATATTTATATATATATATATATATATAGAATAAGCCCAAATACATTAAATATTGAAAATATATCTTTAAACCATTCCATTGGTGTTTCATGGGAGTAGAGCTACATTTAGATTTATAATGAATGAGATTTCAAGTCTTTCGTATTGTGTGAAGTACATGATGCGTCTTGTTGTACTTAGATTAGAATTCCATCTCTTAACGGGTCTCTCTCGTCCAAAGATAAGATTTTGACTAATCATGTGAGCATATGCAGACATCATTCTTAGAGCGCCTCGGTCGATTAATTAAAAACATCATTAACACACAATCATCGACTTCCATTACGAGACCAATTGCTGGATAATCAATATTAATACAATCGTCGAGTTTCATAACGATATTGTGTCTTTCCAAAAATCTTTGTCATTCTAACTTCGAATGCTCTATACATATTGGCACGTCTTGTGTTTCAAGAGGCCATGTATATATGGAATGAACATGCAAGGGCATTATTCACCATATCCCTTCGGAATCAAGAAGTTACTTAGTGTGTGTTTTTACCTCTCTTGGAAACCACAGGCTCCTGTGGTCTGGAGCCACTTGATTTTGATAATTGAAATCTCTTCAAGACCTTCATGCATATCTCTGATCTCATAGAGATGCGATTATGATCACATTCATAGGCTCCATGTTCAGTTATTCAGATACTACCAAACTGACAAAGTAGTGGGGTTCAACAACATCTATTACGATATATATATATATATATATATATATATATATATATATATATATATATATATATCATCGTAGTCGATCTTAGTGTGTGTTAGTGAGAAACTTTGTGGCATAAGGTGATTCTAAGCTCTTGTTCTCACTACGTTATCTAACAAAAACATATTAGATAAGGTTTACACATGTGGTGTCGGCATCACCTGCCTAAGGGCCTATCTCTTTGTTATGTTGGATCACATCTTTCCATTAGGCTAATCTATTGCATCGATTTAACAATAAAGTGTAGTTTGATAGTAAACTTATCATTCCACGTCCTCATGTACACTAGTGTAAATACTTATAGAGATCTTTATATACGTGTCTTTGGATTTGACATTGAGGCGTCCCCCAATGATAATCACAATTCAAACTTCATGAAACAAATTTGAGTATCACTGATCAATAGATCAGGTCATGCCAAAGCTCGTTTTCAATATAGTGTGACTAATTATCAAACTTAAGGGCATCCCTCTATTTTAGGGATCCACACAGCCTGTGACACCATGTTGTCACATTATACATTATAAAATCACCATATCACCATCAATAGTGATAACGTCAAGACCACATGCCTTGGGTTGGTCGCGCCATGTCCTCTTGTTAGGACATTAATTCTAGCAAATATATTTGCACCATGTGATCTTGTCACTTTAAGCAATTTGTGATCAATATGAGGCTTAATGGTGACAAACCACGATATTCACATTGTTCCACTTGAACATTTGTGTTCGTATCTCCATCTAACAACGAGAATACAATCTCAAAGTAATAATTCACAATATAACGATTAAAGAGTTCGTATGACAAGGTTTGTACATAAGCGGATTGTAGGTGTAGGTCATCAAATTGACTCAAATCCAACCTAAATCTTATTCATCACACACGACTCATCATTTGGCATTGTGGTAGTGCAATTTGGCATATTTCCGAGCTCAAGGTTGGTGATCCATTTCAATCCCGTCGAGCTTAAGGATTGAAATTCTGTGTCAATTCTCGCACATAGTCACGAGCTGTCATGCAATATATTCAATGATGATGGGTCGAAGACGAATAGTAAGATGCATGCAAAAAATGCAGTCTCATGATGCAATAGTAAAATTGGTATGCATCACTAATGTTTCAGCGACAAGCTAAAGTTGCTTAATCGTAGGCTCATTGAGAACGTATTGCGTATGGACATGAGGTAGGAAATACATAAATCCTATCTCGATAAAACTTCTATAACCAATAGTAGTGAGCCCGTAGAAGTATACGCAACATAAGTAGACGATGGTGTAACACGTGACTAATGTGTTGACACATGAACCAATCACCATAAAGCATAAAAGGTGTTCACAAATTGGTTGTATTGATCTACATAATCCAATTTGAATTTTTCGTAAGAATGAAATGTTTTTTTTTATGTCATAGCGTAGGAGGGTCTCACTCCTCATTAGCTAAAAAATAGGCTTTCAAAACGAGCAATGATCATTACAGGGGGTAATGAAGTGAGTGTGTGACGCCTATTTTTAGAACAGTTGGCCGTTTGTTCATATCTATTTTAACGAAGAAGTAATGGCTGTATTACTACACAAAGGTCATTCTACATGGAAGTTTTTATGCACTCTCGGGATTGTTGCCTTTTGTAGCACATTTTTAATCCCTCTAAATGGTTCAAAATCAAACTATTTACTCATATATCTACATCTTGTTTATAAATAAGTCTTATGGAGACATTGAGTGCCATGTGGATAGTGGAATTATCCACAATAGTCTAAGGAACCGACAACTATCTTTGGATTTTGTGCTATGTAAATCATTTGTGACCATGATACACGTCACATATACGCTCTAATTAAGAAGCAACCGAACTATGTTGAGTTTCAAGAACAGTTGCGCTATTGATTAAAAATGACCAAGAGTTTTTTGTGTATAACTTCTCATGAATACAGACTGAAGTGCATCTTGGAGAAGTTCATGAGTCAGTCTAGTGTATTGTATGTCACTGCGATTCATATATCGAATCATATGTTGTCACAATTATACTTGATTTTAGGACACTGGCTCATATAAGGCTTTGGTTTGACCGATTCGGACACCATGAAAAAGATATGTTGATCCAAATTTTGAGAAATTCTCATGGACATCACTTCAAACGAATAAGGTGCGTTAAACATTCCCTTGATGTTTCATTGTCCCCTTGCAATGCTTATCACTCGTTTTGATAGCCTATTCTTTTGCTAAAAAGGAGCGAGACCCTCCGACGCTAAATGACACAAAAAAAATACTTCATTTGTACATCAAATCATGTAGATTGATATAACCAACTTGTGGACACCTTTTATACTTTAGGGTAATTGGTTGAAGGGTAAACACACCAGTCATTTGTTACACCATTATCTACTATATGCTGCTTATACTTTTATGGGCTCACTACCCATTTTTTAAAGAAGTTTTATCGGGAGAAGTTAAAGTGTTCCGTATCCTATGTTCATAATCAATATGGTCTCGCCGAGCCTACAACTTTAGCTTGTTACTCGAAGTTTTATGATACGTACTAATCTTTGAACATGAGGTTATGCAATTTTGCATGCAGCTTTACTATTCGTCTATGACCCACCATCATTGAATACTTTTTCACTATAGCTCGTGACTATATGCGAGGATTGAAATAGAATTGTAATCCTTGAGTTCGGCCTGATTGAAATGGATCTCCAATCCTGAGCTTGGCTAAATATTGTATCTAGATGCCAAATCGCACTGCCACTGCGCTCAATGATGGGTCTTTTTAGATGAATAAGTATTTTGGCTGGATATAAACATCAACTTACAATCCGCTTATGTAGAAGCCTTTACAGATGATCTCTTTAACCGCTAAATTACGGAGTGTTACTTTGGAAAGACAATATTCTCGTCGTTAATGGGAGATAAGAACACAAGTGTTTAAGTGGAATGACGTGAATGTCGTGGTTTGTCCCCACTAGGTCTCATCTTGATCCCCAAATATCTAAGATCACATGCTGCAAATATGTCTGCAAGAATTGATATCCTATCAAGAAGACATAGCGTGACCAAAAGAAGTTGGTCTTGGTGTCATCACCATGAGTGGTGATATGGTGAGGCCATGTAGTGACAAAATTGGTGTCACAAGGCTATGTGGCTCCTTAAAGGATAGAAAGACCCTTATGTTCGATATGTACTCGTACTAGGAAAAAGCGAGCTTTGACACAACCTGATCCATTGATCAGTGATACTCAAATTCGTCTCATGAAATCTGAATTGTGATTATCATTGGAGAACACCTCAATGTCAAATCCAAGGATATGAATAGAGATCTCTACAAATACACTAGTGTACATGAGGACATTGAATAATGAGTTTACTATCGAACCACACTTTGTGATAAATCGACATAGTAGATTGGCATATGGAAAGATACAATCCATTATTAACAAAGAGATAAGTCCTTAGACATGTGATGCTGAAACCGCAATCTAAACCCTATCAACTATGTCTTTGTTAGATATTGTAGTGAAACAAAGAGTTTAGACTCATCTTATGGTGAAAGGTTTCTCACTAACACGCATTGGAATTGACTATAATTAGATATGCTCTCGTAATGGATGTCATTGAACTCCACTACTTTTTTAGTTTGGTAGTTTCCGAATAACTGAACATGCATCTTATGAACATGGTTGAGTTAAATTTCTATGGGATCAGAGATATACATGAATATTCTAGACGGACTTCATTCACCCAAATCAAGTTGATCTAGACTACAAGAGCGTGTGTGTACAAGCATTATCGGAAACGCACACTAAGTAACTACTTGATTGGAATGGATTGATGAATTGTGTCCTTACGTGTTTATTCCGTATTTACATGGATTCTTGATAGACCAAGAGATGCCAAATCAAACATCTGAAGTTAGAATAAAAAAGATCCTGGGAAAGACACGGTCTCGTAATGAAATCGATGATTGTGTTGATGGTGATAATCTCATCTATCGACTTAGGCACTCTAAATGTGAGGCCTACATATGCTCACATGATTAGTCAGTCTAAATAGAGATCCATTATTCTGTCTAAAGAATGATTGAGATGTGTTTAAAGATAAAACTCTCATCCAAGTACGCTAAGACGCATCAATGTACTTAATATGATACGAAAGACTTAACCTCTCATTCGCTATGAAAAGTTATAAAGCTAATTGTAGCTCTACGCTAATGCAACGCCATTGAAATGTCATATGGACATCCTTTTGGTATAAAGTATTCAGGCAATTTCATCCCCACATAAGAAAGACACATCAAAAGCGAAATCATAATCTCCCAAGCTTCGTATGTCAACTTCCACGATACTTACAGGAATGTTTGCTCATCCAAAAAGTATGAAATTAGTACCATTAGAAAGGTCTATGTGTGTACTTTTCAGGGACACCAATCATTTCATCACAGCTATCATATTGAGTGAGTTATGACTATTCTCATAAAGTAGGATGGATTTGTCTGTGAGTCTAATTTTGTAAATAACAACTGACTTCAGCAGAGCTTTGTGAATATCTCTGAATGAACCAAATGTGTATAATATACGGTTACAAAGCTACATGAATCTAATTTCTAAAACCGTTTACGGTTCATTCATATGTATTTTCTAGAGACAGTTACGGTTGTTCTAATACCCATAGGTTGTGTTGCGCAAGAATCTGATTTTTAGCGCTAACTTATAATTTGAGTTCCTAAGCAGCCTTCTCCTTAAGATCTAAGTGTAAGAGATCATCTGTGAGGATAATCCGGTATGATCTAGTTAATCATTGACCGATGCCACATTTGAAGACATGTTAAAATGCATTGATATTCTGAATAATTCGAACTCCTATGAATGATCTAAGAATCAGGGGGAGATGCAGACTTCAGAGAGAGTCTACCACATACATATCGCTATCAAATGTGAAGGGTGCAGTTGTGCTCCTTTTCTCTTAGACCAAAACTTTTTTCCCACCGGGTTTTTGTTTGGCAAGGTTTTTAACTAGACAACATCGTGCACCGCTTGTCTTATGTAGATATTATTGATTAACATGAAGTTGTTCATGAATGATCGTATTCTGAATGAATTAGTTGATGCATTGTACTCTTTTTCCCTAGGATTAAGGTTCAGTTTTTTCACAGGGTTTTTTTACTTGACGATGTTTTTAACGAGGCAACATTTGAAGCGTCATCAGCGTAACAACGCCCGACACAAGGGGGAATGTTTTAGAATATTCTGTTATGTGTGTCTTAGCCTTATGCAATAAGGATAAGGAATCCATATTTCGTATAGAGATATGTTTACTAGTTATTTAAGGATATGTCTTATGTAGTCATCTATAAATAGAGACACATATCTATGAATAAAGTATATCTTTTTCACGTTTCTCTATTAGCATTATTCACATAATTCATCACTTTTAATTTTTATGATAAATTTTCACGTTTTTTTAATATAAAATTAGCTAAAATTCTATAATATCATTAATTTATTCTTTAGGAATAAAATACTAATCGCTTCAATTTAGCAAATAATTAATAACTGATTGATTACTCAGATTAATTAACATATATATAATTAATGATGAAATTTCATTAATGACTGAACGAAATAGAAGGTCTAACTTATGGTTAGAAAGGTATGAATGTCTACTTTTCAGAACCATTTACAGATCATCAATATCAATGTCATACAGAAAGTTACAACTATTTCAGTCCCTGAAGGTCATGTTACGTGAGAATCAGAATTTCTGCGTGAACTTATACTTTGAACTTATCTTCTCCTCCAGGTCCAAGTAAAAGATCACATTTAGGAAAATATGATATGATATAAATAGTCATTTTCCAATTTGAAGACATATTTAAAAGATATTGATATACTAAATTATCCGAACTCTTATAAATGGTTTAAAGATCAGGGGAGATGCAGACTTCAGGGGAAGTCTAGCACATACATGTCATTATCAAATGTGAAGGGTGCAGTTGTGCTCTTTTTCATTTACACCAAGACTTTTGTCCCACAGGATTTTCTCTTAAGAAGGGTTTTAAAGAGGCAGCATCGCATGCACCGCTTGTCACTTGTAGTCCATTAATCAACATGAAGTTGTTGTAGAAGGATTGAATTCTCAATGAAGCAGTTGGTGTGTTGTTTTCTTCTCCTACGATCAAGATTTAGTTTCTTCCACTGGATTTTTGTTACTTGACCCGGTTTTGACGACAAAACATCTGAAGCACCATCGTCATAGAGGCATGCGACACAAGGGGGAGTGTTCTATAATATTTTACCATGTGTGTTTTGGCCAAATACCGTTAGGATATGTATTTAGAATAAGACTATGTATTCATTCTTATTACCATATTGGTACTTTGTAATACCATATATAAAGGGTCTCCATGTGATAATGATTCTTCTTCCTATCTTTTCGCACTTGTTTTCCTTGATCACATTTAAATATGAATATATATATATATATATATATATATATTAGTGGGAAAAAAATCTACAGATTTATGGCTAGTGAGAATTTTCCTTATATATATATATGTGTGTGTGTGAGAGAGGAAATTTTCAGTCCTTCCGGAGGTCCTCATTGCAGTCTGACGTGGTCCTCCATTTCTTTCAATGGATGACATATGGATTTTAATGACAAATATTTAGTTATTTTGTCAAAGACCATATAAGGTTTTTTGTTGATTTATAAAATCTTAAACCCTAAACTTATACCCTAAACCCTATCCTCTAAACTCTGTAGTCCAAACTCAAAAAAGACCCATGATAATCATTTCACAAAATATAATAAAATTTAGTTTACAATTTAATAGTAACAAATCCACATGTCAAAATTTACTTGGCAAGGGAGGACCATGTCAGATTTCTATGAACGGTTCAGGTTTGGCAAATTTGATCTGTCAATTGATTTTAGTTAGTTCGAAGCTTTAATGATCACCAAATTAGAAGAAATTTTGCAGAGATGATCTACATATATGCATCTAAATATTGAACGGTGGAGATATTGATATGTGATCTAAAAGTTGGTGTAATCTTCAATCATATATATATATATATGATTGTTCCAATGAGGAATCCATTTTTTGCCATATATGAGGACCAGATTGAAAATGGATCCCTCATATATGTCAAAACAAAGGATCCTTTATTGAAAGGGGTATATATATATATATATATATTTATTTATTTATTTCTGTCCATTAATGACCCAAATAAGAAGTACGTTAAATCCACAAAAATGGCTCGATAGAACATTGACACTTTACACAGAAATAAATAGGTAACAGAGAGTGAGAGTAGACACTTCTTGTATCTTATTACGTTAACTGAGAGTGAGAGCAGACAAGTTCTTGAATCTCAGAGCAAACTTAAAAGGCAGTGGTCCGTGACTAATTTTTTTGCTCTAGCAGATCGACGGGCATGATTCTTATAAAACTATGCATAATGTGTTTAGTTTTTAGATTCTGAGTGAATCATGCATGCATTTAGAATATAAAAAATTCAAAATAGCTAGGCAGGGATCGATATCTATATCCTGCAGTGTGATTCCTTGTTTCATGTGTTGTTATTCTTTTCGGCCAGTATATATAAAACAAGTTCCTATAAGCTGCATATATAGTTTTGTCAAGCCATCCTTAATTGCATGGTTTTGAATGTGTCCGGCAATTTTGTAGTCTAATCGATATCGAATTCTTGCTGTCAATAATTGTTTTGATTACTGGATGGAGGTATATTGATATTGCTTCGAATAGGATTATAGGAATGTTCATTTTTGTGTAAATTGTCAACCATCGATCTGTGATTGCTGAGAGTTCATTATATAAATTTCTTTTGAACATCAATTAATTAAATTTCCACAAAACGAAAACAGTAGCAAATGCATAGTTCTCCGTATATACACAAGTAAAAATTAAAACCTAGCCTACACATGTGTTGTCCCAATTACAAAGAAAGTGTTGCAAGTATCTGAAACCATCATCCACACCAACATATCTCAACTTTGTTGTACTGAACATCCCCATGCTGACTTTGTTAATCCGCCCAACATGATCAACATTATTGTTTCCATCCATTTTAGATTCATCAGTAAACACCAACCTCAACTCCGCCACCACACCACTATCGACGAGGCTCGAGCAACACCCCGGCAAGGGCAGCTCCTCCGAGAACCACCAGTCGTCGACCCCTCTCTTCCCTTGGCAAGATTCCATCATACTAAATACCCCTCTCCACCCTTTCAACACTACATTCCACGTAACTCTCACCGAATCCGATGCCACAGCTTCGTTATCGACATCAATGCCGAACTTGAAAACACCATTACCCATGACTAGCTCGTCCCCGGGTTTTTCAAGACTGAACAGAACTTTGTTGTGGCTGAAGACGTTGACGGTGAAGAGGAGGTCCTGGAGGGCGAGGGAGGGTTTGGAGGGGTTCCGGGAGCGGTGTTTGGCGGCGGCGGAGGCCATACCGTAGAGCCGGTAGTAGGGAAGGGAGGGGTTGTTGAGCTTGAGGTTATAAGAGAGAGAAGGGAAATGGGTGGTGCAAATGGGCAGCCACATGTGGTCGGAGGAAATGCAGGTGAACCATGTCTTGGAAACGCAACAGGCCGTGGCTAGGGTTTTTGGGTCGAGATGGTTAGAAACAAGGTCAAGGACTTCCCATGGAAGCCTTGTCGCTCTTCTTTTTGAAAGAGGAGGCATCTTCGAAGTGTTGCAGAGGGTTAAGCTAGCGTATAGTTCAATGGAAATGGTAGCGCGCCGTTGAGAGAGTACAACAAAATATAAACAAAATGAGTATTTATAAAGATGAATCCTTACAGTAGTAACAGTACAATGCATTGTGGATTAGGTATCCTAATCCTATTCATAATCTAATTACTAATTATTCTCCTCTCTTTCCTTATCTAACTAGGTAATCTACGTACTGAATATCCTTCCTTATCCAACTAGATTACATATTAGTATATGTTGAGCAAGCGTACAGAAATTGGGCTTATCCTGCAACAAAAATAAAATTAAAATGAAATGATGTATACGGTGAACAATTCAATTCCTTCTCCATATTTTTGAATTTTTTTCTGCACTCATTTTTTCTTCTACTTACACACTTTTTTCTTTTATGTATGGCTTCATTCATATATCTCAAAAGCTAATTATCGTTTTTTCCTCTTCATTAAAACTCGCTAGTTTAATTTTTAAGAAACATTTTTAATTAAAATTTAGCTCAGGTGAATCACATCCTGGATCCGCCACTGTGTATACGGTGAACAATTCAACATACAAGTTAAAAATTACGTATAGTACAAAATTACAAATCACATTGAAAGGATGGGCAGCTGTCAGCTGAACTTCTGTTGCTCTAAGGCCTACGGGACATGGACTTGCTCGGTTTATATGTATACGGTCGACGCTTCCATGAAGCCAGGTCGGGTAGTACGATTTTTTCTTTTCTCTCGAATACGTTGGCGGTATCTCAAAGACGGTAGTATGATAGAAAAACAATTGTGTTTATTTTCATTTTCTTTTCTCAGCAAGTTTACGGTGTTCCAAAAGATTCCTAATCCTATGAAGACTAATCCAGTGGGAGTCCGATCAACCAACAAGACATTTCAGCCTCTCCTCTGGTCACTCACTACTGAAAAAAGACTTAGGAGACGGAATTAAAACAATTTCATAGCCTAAGATACACGTAGACTACAAAAAACAATTTCGTAGCTTAAGTGACACGTTAGATGACAGAACAGAGACGAACCTAGAGTCTGAAAGTTAGGTGAGGGAAAAGTTGGATTATGTATTAACTATTAAGGTTGAGTTTGAGTTTTCACAGATAATGTGCGGCGGAAAACATCTCATCGGAAAAAATAAAGCTACCCCTTTTTTGCCCAGCAAAAGATGGGTTTGCGTCCAGCTAGGTCCGCCACTACGATAGAATAGTATTCCATCTCTTAAGTAACGCTTAGGCACAAATATTTACTTATTAGGAGACAAAATTATTTTTTCAATATTAAATCATAAAATATTATTCACTTAGGCGGACAAAATACTATTATGTTGCAAAAGCGATCCACTTAGGCGACAAAAATATTTACTTAGGAGAAAAAATTATATTTTTAAAAATAATATAATAATAATCACTTAGGCAACGAACTTAAAATGGTATCATCGCCTAAGTATAATTTTAACCATATTTTTAATTTTTAAAGGACCCATGCATATATTTTTTTTCAAACAGCATGAGTATGTAAAATACGATATTTTTCAATTTTTTTCGTTTAGCCAATAGAGTATTCAATTTTGGAAGGTTCGAAAAACGTAATCGATTCTTATTGTTTTCGTTTTGTATAAAATTGATTTTATTATTGACTCGCATGCTCGTTTTTCCAGAATTGAACTTCTGGACAATTAATCAATACCCACCAGTGGACGATGGCCATCTCGTGTGGTCGCATGTTGTATTCGCTTGACAATATTGCTCCACCAACTTCAACATCACTGGAGAGTTTGGAAAGATTGAACTGCGGTGCACCTTCCTCCATGGTTTACGGAGTCTCCTTCAACGCTCATAAATACAACTTCATGTAGGTGACACATTCGTGCACAATATAGGCTTCAGCTATACATCCTTCAGGTGCGGATTTATTAGCCACATAATCTTTGTAGTCTCCAAGTTTCCTATACATATAAGAATGCAAAGTGTTATGATTATTGAACATGTATATATTGAGGAATTTAGGTGATTAAAACGTACCTTTCCATGGGATACATCCAAGTGAAGTGTACTGAACCGGTAAGCAACAGTTGCTCAGGAAGATGGATCATCAGGTGAGGCATGATATCAAAAACATTTAGAGGAAATATCCTCTCAAATTTACACATGATATAAATGATGTCCTCTTTCATTTTCCGGAGGTCGGATTTTTTCACTTCCCGTGTGCATAAATTCTATAGGAATCTTGCCAACGCTACTAACGGCTCCACCACCTGACGAGAGCCACAAACCATAAATTACCATCAAATCCAACACAAATTTTTTAACTAACCAATTGACCGTTAAATTTTAACAAATTTATCTTTAAAAATTAAAAAATTACCTGACTGTTGAAGAACGGTCGAATGAAAACAGAGAGGAGACGTTGTAGCAGGATATGACAGTCATGACTCTTCAAGCCGTACATCTTATTGTCCCTGAATTTCACACAGTTAGCTATATTTCCTGCATAGCCTGAAGGATACCTCACACAAGTCAACCACCTGAAGATTTGGTTATCTGATCAGGCTTCACGGTGTAAGGAGCCTGAGGCATCTTTTTCTGCCCCTGTTTCAACCACAGATGTTTTCTTATCTTCATATTCTCAAGATCAATGCGTGTCTTAGGACCGTCTTTCGTCTTCCCCTCCAAGTTGAGCACTGTACCCACCACATTGTCGCAGACATTCTTCTCTATGTGCATCACATCTAGGTAGTGGCTGATCAATAACTTACTCCAATACGGGAGTTCTCAAAATATGCTCTTATGTGTCCAGAATTTGTACCTGTCAGGTCTTTCAGGTATTGAGGCCACAATGTCGGGATGATTGCTGAGCCGCTCAAAATCATACTCAATAAGCACTGCTAAAATCTCTTCCCCCGTCCATCTATGCGGCTCTACACCCATTTCTACGGTCCCATCAAATGCCCCAGTATCTTCTCGCCATGGGTGATTATGTGGAAGGCGAGTACGGTGACCCATCCGGACTATCTTATTGCAATGACTGCTACTCCCCTCCTCATTCAAGCACTCTAGACAAGCCTTGTATCCTTTAACAACGCTGCCCGACAAAATCCACGTGCAGGAAAATCACTGATGGAACAACCATGACATGCATCTGGAACATCTCATGCTTGTAGGAGTCATAAGTGGGATGACCAACCTTCCAAAGAAACTTACACTATTCAATCACCGGTCTCATATACACATCGAGACACTTCCCTGGATAACCGGGCTCAGGAATCAACAAGGTCAACATGTTGTATTCCTTCTTCATGCACATCCATGGAGGAAGGTTGTAAGGTACCAAAATCACCGACCATATACTGTATTGAAGACTCATGTTGCTAAAAGGGTTGAACCCGTGGATGACAGCCCGAGCCTCATATTTCGGACATCTGACGCAAAATGAGGAAATTCCCTGTCTATATACTTCCAAGCCTCCCCGTCAGCAGGGTGTACCATGGTGTCTTCGTCATGCAACTCCCTCTCAGCGTGCCATCTCATAACTTTGGCTGTGTGTGAAGACATGTACAACCGTTCCAGTCTATCCCTCAACGAAAAATACCGAAGTACCTTCACAGGTTTCCTGTTGCCTGCAGGAGTCCGCTTATACCTGTCGGTCCCACATACCGGACAACGATGAAGGCCTTCAAGGTCATTCCCGTCTGCATCTTTACCCCATAACAGAATGCAGTCATATCTGCATGCATGGATCTTGATGTAAGAAAGCCCGAGATCTTTCACGATACGACGGACTTTATGATGAGTGGTGGGATGACGATGACTGTCGGGCAACAACGAAGCAGCGTATTGTAGATATCTATCAACAACCTTCACGATCGATTTTTCCTCAACTTTGATCTGCATCACCTCCATCACACACTCAAGAACAGTCTTCTTAGAACCGGGGTACAGAGGGATCTGTTGGAAAGCAAGCAGTTTGTTGTACTTGTCAATACCAGCAGTGTTGACAGCTCTAGGAACGGCCAGCACCGACGCCTCAGGAATATACTGCCCTTGAGCGCATACACAGCTCTCATGAGGAAACATGTCGTTGATGAAGGCCGTTGTTGGATCGTTTGATGAACCGCCCCTCTTATAAAACTGTCCATAATCATGCAGACCCCCTGATGATGTTTCACCGTGATATATCCAACATGTGTAACTGTCCCAGAATCCGTGATTCTGCAGGTGCTCTCATACTGTCTCCATCGGAAATCGATGCATCTCGCTGCGACACTGACATCTCTTGCACGGACAATAAAAAAGTGTACTCTCGCCAGCATTGTCCAACGCATATTGCACAAAACTTAAAACTCCTTTAGTATATATTCTGTCTCATCTTGGAAGCGAAATCCAACTCTTATCCATATCCTGAAAATACCACAAAATATAAATATCTATATATATAACAATTAATTAATTAAATTTCATATATACATAAAATCTCAATCAAATTCATTTATATATATAATAATATACTACATGCAACAAATTATTAGTAACAAATTAATTAATTAACACATGTATATATATACTTAATTATTAATTAATTACATAACAATATTCTTACATATATAAACTAATTACTTAACATATATATACATACTAAATAATTACATAATAACAATATTATAATTACTAAATAATAACGTTTTTTAATTTAAAATTAGCTAAATTTCTATAATATCATTAATTTCTTCTTTAGGAATAAAATACTAATCCCTTCAATTTTGCATATAATTAATGACTAATTGATTACTCAGATTAATTAACATATATATATAATTAATGATGAAATTTCATTAATGACTGATTAATTGTCAAGACACACTCCGGATTAATGTCTTTAACCGAAGTAAATCATGCGGGGTCCACCTCAGTAGAAAATTTTACCAAAACCTTCTGAAATGGACAACCCTTCATGTAAACCAACTAAACACTTCCACAAATAATATAATTCAACTAAACTATACTGGGTAATCAGAGTAATGTAAACATATAAATACATAAACAAAACTAGCGTCAGCAGATTTAATTGACTATGACTCGTCTCCTGTACGCACAACCTCTCCAGTGATATCTTGCAAATCTGGGCATAGACCCAGAGAAAAGCATTTAAAAACGTATGCTAGAGTAAGTGGACAAAATAACTGATTTACTTATACGAAAACCTCAAATTCATGCATCGTAGCAATTTATGAAAAAAAATCATTTAGGAAACAAAATATATTTTGCCAATCTCATTGGCTTAAAAATCCATATTAAAAATATAGGAAAAGGTTTCACCATGACAGAGAGCCTCCCAGACTAGAGTCGGAACCTTTAAGACTACTACATGATATGACAACCCTTCATGGTGAAAAGATTCTACCATGACAATGAGCCTCTCAAGCTAGAGTCGGAACCTTTAAGACTAGTTCTACCCTTCCACTTCCTTAAGTGGAGAGGGGCGTATGGATAGCTGACATTTATAATATATATTTAACAACCATTCATGGTGAAGAAAACAAAAAAATTGAAAAGTTATAAAAGATACCCAATAAAATATGCATCTCATGCATAAGGTACAGTTCCCCAACTGTCCTCAAAACAATGATCATAAACAAATCATTTCTAAATATGATCAACATGACACAAATATCAACCAAGCTTACGGGATGGGAGCAACCCACCTTTTCAGACCCACCAACTCAATAAATGAATAAAATTATGTAGCTTATAAATTTTTATAAATATTAGAGTATGCATGGCTTAAAAATCAAAAGTCTACTCACAACTTTGGTCTAAGCCTGACGAAACGCTAATTCTGTTCAAATGAGGTCTCCACAACATGAGCCTCTTCGCTTCATGTTCCACAATTAATATTAATTTTTCAGATGCTAGAGTAATAATTATATAACATAGGTGTAAACATTTATGAGTGTACAACTCGCTCATCCTCTCCACACTTCTCAAATTGTGAACCTTAATCTTGTCATTTCCTCTATAGATTAGGAGTCCATACAAACCTCCATTAACACTTAATCGACAAATATTTGACAACCAATAATTAATTTCATCTCCACTTAAATCCTTATCTTGAGAAAATCCAAAACCTAACCAAAAATTACCAAGTTCCTACAATTGGACTCCTTTCATTTTATAGGATTTAATTACTTAAAAATCTATGTAAAAGTGACAGCGCCGTCGCCAGCTCTGGCCGGTGAGCAGAGCTTTCAGCCACCTCTAATCGCCACCAAACTTTAACAGTAACTTCGTCTCATCATTTTAAACAATTTTCTAGTTCAGCTAGATGGACAATTTCTAGTCTAACTAGGTCAATCAAAACAAAATACAAAAATCCTCAATTTTAAACCCTAAAAACTTCAAATATTTGATTCTCCCTCCACACTCCAAATCGATCTACCAAATTCTAGGGATGAGCAGTACTCTTCAAACCCATCTTAGCTATATATAGAACTCACCGTATGGTGGACTGAGGAGAGATGAATCTAATCAAAACTCCTTTTTATACACTCGGTATTCAAACAAAAAATTTGGTCAGAAAACTTATATAGGAATGATGTATTGATGAAGGCGCTTCTTTTGGGAGCGGTGTGGCGGTCTGACAAGACCTGACAATGGCGCACGGCGGCGAAGAAGGTCCGACAACGATCCGGGTCGAGAAAGAGGAGAGAGACAAATCCAGGTCAAAATATGATTTCTACTTTCTACTTTCAGTAAGTTTCCCTTTTTATAGACTTTCCTGAAACTGTAACTTCCTGTTTTTAGATCATAACTTCTTTATACGAACTCTGATTTGAGCGTGCTAAGTGTCCATGAACTCGTCTCGACGTCCTCTACGACTTTCATACATCGTTTTTTTTCTCAAATTTTAATTCTAGAAAAAGTCAACTCTACGGTCCTTATACGTGAAACAGTTACTTAAAATTGTAAAAGACAAAAGTAATCAACCATAAAATAATTTTAGGATCGGGATGTGACTTTAACTGCCTAAATAAATTGTCCAACTTTCAGATCATATTTTCTCATCTTAACTATTCATTTTCTAGATATATATGAGTAGATTATCTTTGTAAAATTTCAGCTAATTTGGTTATTGTTAAGGCTTTCAAAACTATGATTTACAGAAAAGAACACAAACCTTTAAGGTTGAACAAATTCAGTTTGTTCATTGTATTTATACGTTCTCAAGATCTTAATGATTACCAAATCGCTGAAATTCTATAGATATGGTATATACATATATCAAGATTTTGAATGGTTAATATGAAAAAATTTGATCAAAAAATGAGTCAAATTAAAAAAATCGACACCAAACTTCTACTAAAGACATCTTTATATATATATATATATATGCATGTGTTGAAAACTGAGCCCTAATAGAAAAATAATATCACCGGCAGCCCTTTTTACAGTGACTGTGAAGTCAACTGGATGGAAGATTTAGCAAGAGCAATCTTTGTTGAAGAGGAATTAAGCCATCTCTTTGTGCAACTATTATATAATTGAGTTCAGAGACTATGATTTCACTGGGTAAGGACAACATTTTATTATTTTGTTACTATAATCTCAAATTTTGAATATGAAATTGACAGAAGTTGCAAATGCAACCGGGCTAAAGTGAGATTCCATTATTGATTCGATACCCAAATGAAATCAACACGCACTCTCGTCGGTTCTCTGAGCTCAAGCATTTTGGCCATCAAAATAGAGGAATATTTACATTGCAGAGTAAGAAGAGACAACTCATGGGAAGTAGCCGGATCCATCTGAAATGATATAGGCGTCAGTCTATCGTAAAAGAAGTATTTTTGTATCTGTAATATGAAAAAGAAGTATATGTTTTAGGATATTTGATATGTATGTGTATCTTGGTACATGTTTTGTAAACGAGTTTTATGTAGTAATTCATATTATAGTATGGTTTTACACATATTCATAAAATAACCCAAAAAGTTCATGTATTCCCATATATAAAGGACTTCATTCTATCAATAAGATGAGTATAATTCATTCTCTTACAACATATTATCAGCACGAAGCTCTAACCCTAGAGAGTAAGTAGATCGCCACCCAAAACAGGAAAAAATGAAAGAAAAAAAATTCTTACACTGAAACTCCAAACAATAAAGCGAGATTACAACTCTTAAGTCTCAACAACTTGGTTTTGTATGCATGAGCAAGGCCATTTGCCGCTCACTTGTGTTTTGACTTATGAATGCCACTCTAAGTTTCTCCAATGCAGATTAGAAGCTGAGCAACACTATTTTTATGACTAAGGCAAGCAGCTACTTAGTGCTGCCTATTAGCTACCGAGCGCTACCAAACAGTTGTCATACACTGTCTGCCAAGCTATCAAGCGTTGTCTGTCAGCTACCAGACGCTGACTGCCAGCTGCCGACAGCTATGTACTAGTTGCCGACAGTTATGTGCTAGCTGTCAACTCTATGTGCCAGCTGCTGACTGCTGCGTGCTAGCTGTCGACCGATGCGTGACAGATGCTGACCTTTGTGTGCCATTGTTGACTGTTGTATGCTAGCTGTCGACTGCTACATGCCAGATGCCAATTGTTGTGTGTCAGCTGCCGACCGTCGCCTAACATCTGCCGATGACGGAACACCAATTGTCAAGCACTGAGCATCAGCTGCCAGGTAGTAAGAACCAGCCGCCTAGCACTGAACACTAGTGAACCGTGCACTGAATACCAACTGTTAAGCACTGTACATCAGCTGCCTGGCACTAAGAACCAGCCGCCTAGCACTGAACACTAGTGAACAATGCACTAAACACCAACTGTCAAGCATTGTGCATTAGCTGCCAAGCTCTAAGCACCATCTGCGTAGCACTAAACACTAGTGGTCGTGCACTTGACACCAGCTGCCAAGCACTGAGCACCAGCTATCAAGCACTGAGCACTAGTTGCCAAGCTCTGAGCAACAACTATTGAAGCACTAAGCAACAACTACCAAAGCAGTGAGCATCAGCTTCCGAGCACTAGACACAAGCTGCTGAGCTTAGCTGCCCACTGTCATGCCCTATGTGCGCTGGCAGATGTGTAGCTACCGAATGTTGCCGAGTGCTTAGTGCACCAGCATACAAGTTGCTCCAAACGCACTACCGAATGTTGTTAAGTGCTTAGTGCACTGACATATGTGTAGCTGCAATGCGCTGCCAAATGTTGTAGAGTGTTTAGTACATTGGCATACGTGCAAGCTGCAAATAAGGGCCATAAAAAATACAGTAAATTTACCACTTTTTGTACAATAACTTCCTTCGAGCTTTGTGATCAGCTTCGGATAAACTAGAATACAAACCTTATATCATTAGACAGCTACATGAGTCTAGTTTTTAACAGTTTTCGCGGTTAGTTCATATCCATCATAATAAAGGAGTTATGACTGTTTGAGTGAACAAAGGTCATGGTACCAGGAAATCTGTTTTGCACACGAGTTTGCATTTGTGCACCCTTCCATGTGCCTATTTCCTCACTATATCTTAAGACATCTCGGTTGTAGATCCTTAGATCACCAGTTCATAATTGTCGAGCTCATCAAATGCATACCACAAACGTACAGAGAGTGTAAGGAAAATCAAAATTGATGCCTCTGACATTTGACGTCATGAAGGACTCTTTGATTTTCTCCAAGCTATATGAGACCTCGATGAAATTGTTGGTTCAATAAGTGTATTCAAACTATGACATGATTATGCACAGCCTCATAAAGGTGTGCCAATGTTCATGGTTTAGTTTTCACCTAACAGTAGATAATCTATCATCAGAAGGCATGGTTAACCTCGGCAAAGGTTACTCACTCTATTGATTTTGGATCTCCCCTATGATGCTGATGTCGTCCTTCATGGACGTTGAAGACTTGTAATGCCACATAAACGCTTTAATTTTGTCCGAGGATTAATCCCATGATCCCACTTTAAAGTTAAAAGCTTCATCATGTCAAAATCTACAAACACAGTAAATTAAACCTATTGTATCATAACTTCGTCAAAGTTTTCTGATCGGTTCCAAATTAAACAGAACCCTTTTTGTATATCACTGGAAAGCTAGATGATCCTAGTTTCCAGTGGTTTAAGTAGTTTGTTTGTATTTGTCTCGACGAAAGAGTTATGGCAGTTTAAGTGCGTACATGTCATAATACTAGACAATGACAGCGACTTAGGAACCTATTGTCCCCTAACTTCGTCAGAGCCCCAAATCAACTCCGGAAGAACCAGAACGTCAACTTTATATCATTGGAAAGCTATGTGAATCTAGCTTCCAGCGGTTCAAGCGATTTGTTTATATCCATTCAGACAAGAGAGTTATTATAGTTTTAGTGCATATAGTTCATACTGCACGGAAACTGCATACTCTTCATAGATTGTATTTTTTGTGACTAAGTTGATCGAATCTTGACTGTTATTTATGACATGGCTGAATTGATCCTTGATGCCTTTGGCTCTATGATCCAAGTCACAAATGCCCTTCTTATATTGAAAGACAATCGAGCATTGAAGTGTGTTATGAACATACACACCAACGATTACCATGATGAGAATGGTAGAGACTTTTATGTATACTTTTCATGAGTGTCGATGAAAGCATCATGGAGAAGAGCATGAGTCCTAAGTTGTCACCAATAAGTAGATTTGAGACAATTGACTCAGACAAGCTATGACATTTTGGTCATACCGGAAGGGATATGTTAGCTAGAATTGTTTGATATTTTTGGGCATCAATTCTTCCAATCAAAACGAAACTACGCCATGATTGTACGCTGTGCTTGTGCGTCGATATGATGTTCTCGGTAGCCGCACGTTGTACTCAGCCACTGCATGAATGCTACTTGGAAGCTGCACGAACACCGCTCGGTAGCAGCACCCACTGTGCACACAGCTGAGTGTGCTCTATTCAGTCTTTGACATTGTCCGACACTCATAGTTTTGTTTTGTAAGACTTGTTCTTTAGCTAAGTAAGGTGAAAAATCCTCTTATGCTATGCCACAAAAGATATCATCCCATTCTTATTGCAAATCCAAATAAGGATTATGTAGACAGATGCAACCAACGTATAGACATCGTATACGCTTTTATGGTGTTGGTTGAAGGGCTAACACACTGTTCATGTGTTGTATCATCATCTACCATATTTTGGTTATTTCTCTATGAGCTCACTACCCATCCCTAAAAGAAGGTTGGGGACATGCATCCATGTATTAATTCGTCCACGACTTACCATCATTGCATTAATGCATGACAACTTGTAACTGTGTGCTATGATTGACACGAAGTTGTAATCCTTGAACTCGATAAGATAGTAACGGGTCTCCAAGCCTTGAGTTCTACAATGTGTCAAATTGCACTGCTACAATGCCTAATGATAATGTGTGGCGTGAGATGAACAATTATAATTGCATGACTTAGCCATTTTACCTCCCCAACTTAGTAAAAACTGCTCACAATTGAAAGTTAAAGATGTATATTGATAACTAAAGTCAAATTCAAAAGGTGTTAACTATTTTGTCTTATCTTATTATTAAATCGGTCTTGTTAATGTTAGACCTGTAAATGGACCAGATCTTATCCAGACCCGCTCCGGATCCGTGGTTTTTAAACGAGTTTGGATCGAAAATTTGACCCGTTAATCCGTTAAGGACCTAGATCCGTTAACCCGTTTACTAAACGGATCGGATCCGTTTAAAAATTATTAAATAATATGATAATAATCTAGATAATCTAAACATTCATATCTAAATTGTCTCTAAAGTATGATTTGATGAAGTTGAAGGTTGTTAATGCCTATGTATCTATGCTAAAAAACATTGGAGTCAAGTATTTTAATTATATTAGAGTACCATTAAAGAGTTTTTTAGGCATGTATTTCAACTTTTGATGTAAATTTTTTTTCTTATAAAATTTCATCAATGTTTTATAATAAAACTATGAAATTATTATTAAATTTAAAATATTTATTATAAACGAATCAGATTAACAAGTCGGGTATCCTTTAACCCGTCCGATTCGAATTTGAATTGAGCTATGATAGATCTGTCAGGTAACAGGTCGGATCCGGATCTAAAATTTATATTATGGATTTAAATCCGAATCTAGATATATCCGGTTCAGAACTGATTCATTTAGAGATATAATCAATTAATGAGTACCTTAATATACCGCGAAGCAAACAATCCCAGCGGCGGGCATGTGTGGGCCTGGTGTTTCTCGCCCACATTATATAACCCTGTATCTCTTTCCCACTAGTCATTCGTTGATTCACGATCACCAAGAGAATAATGGCAAACAACAACACCAACTCCGAAAAGCCCACCGTGATGGTCACCAACGACGACGGAATCGAAGGCCCTGGACTCCTCTCCCTCGTCCACGTCCTCGTCTCCACCAATCTCTACAATGTCCTCGTCTGCGCTCCCGACTCGTACGTCACCACTAATCACTCCCTCTCTAAACTCAAACTCCATTTCTTCCATTTTCTCATTAACACTCAAAACTTGGGTTTATTCGCAGGGAAAACTCTGCTGTCAGTCACTGCATCACATGGCGCCGTCCGATTGCTGCCAAGCAAGTCGACATCGCCGGAGCCACGGCGTTTGCAGTTTCCGGTACAAAAAAATCATATTGCTGAATTTTCTCTTCTTGGTTTTCTTTTTCTTTAACTAAGTAACGGCAGTATCGATTTCCAGGGACTCCTGCTGATTCTGCTTCTTTGGGTGTTTCCAAAGCACTTTTCCCTTCAGTTCCCGACCTGGTAATCTCTTGGTTCATCTCCATTATTTTATAGTCTGTGTTTGTTTTGTTTTTGCTATTATAACTTTTTGCTATCTGGCTAGCTATATTTAGCTAGCGAGATGACTCAGAAGAGGCTAGCTATAAGTTAATACATTCATTTTAAGATATTATAGATGATATATCAATACATTCAAACTATTTAATATCTATTTAAGGAATGTTATTGATGCAATGCTAGCTAAAATAGAGAGCATTGATGCATACACAATTCTAAAGTGGCTAGCCAATATAACATTTTAGCTAATTTGATGAAAATTTAACTTAAAAATAGCTAGCATTGTTGATGATGCACTGACAAGGAATTAATTGTTTTTTATATATGTTTTAGCTCTAGTGCTTTTGTTTAGTTTTATGTTTATGTTCGATTTTTTTTTACTTTTCTGATGGTAAATTAGGTGATCAGCGGCATAAACAGGGGCAGCAACTGTGGTTATCACATGTATGTCATTCTTTTCCTGTTTGTTTAACCTGAATATTGTAAATTACGCCAGTTTTTTAGTATTCCTGCCTGTTTTGTCAGTGGGAAGCAATGAGTCATATAGGCACACAGTTTAAATTTGGGTCAGTGAAACTAAAGTAGTTTTCTTTTATTTCTTGAATGGTTGAACCCCAATAAAGTAACGGCCTCTTGTCACAAGGATGCAATGTTAACCCAAAGGGCAGAGGCTTTTTACTTTTTTTAGTGTATTATATGTTTATAACGTCTCAAGAACACACAATGTGGTTGCTCCTCGCAATTGAACTGCTCTGTGTCTGATTGTTTAACATTATTGACAGGGAATGTTTTTGTTTTGTTTCGAAAATGTAGTACTTACTCTGGTACCGTGGCTGGTGCTCGGGAAGCTTTCTTTAATGGTGTACCTGCTGTATCTGTATCTTATGATTGGTACGTATATGCCTGTTTGTTCGTTAAGTTTGGTTTTTCTGAATGTCAAATACTTTCTTATATGTAAATGGATGCTGAATCCTTTGAACTTTACAAACTGTTGGGCAGGTGTTTAGCTTTTGGAAACGTTGTTATATTTTGCTTCTTTGATCTTCTATTGCACTATCCTGAGCATTGGCCTTTCAGGGTTGAAGGCAAGAGTCGTATTAATGACTTCACACTTGCTGCCGAAGCTTGCTTACCTGTCATAAATGCAATACTCGTGGAAATAAAAAATCAAACCTTTCCTCAAGGATGTTTTCTGAATGTAGATTTGCCAATGAACGTCGCTACTCATAAGGTAAATTCCAGGATACATGCTGTCTTTGGTAATTACCTGTCCAATATTCGTGTATTTGTGGGCTAAAGTAAATTTATGGATGCTTTAAGTAAAATACTTGATAGGACAAAGATCAGTAACAGTGAATCATGGTTCAGGCAAGTAGCTTTTGAAGTTTTTTTTTTCTGAAAGGAGTGGCTTTTGAAGTTTATACATGTCAAACCCTGATTTTTTTTGGATAAATAAAAATCCAAAACTCGAGGCATGATAACCTCACCAGCAAACCAATTTTTAGTAACCATCTACACTGTCAATCAAGACTCAAACCTTTGAGTCACATTTACAATCCAAAGAATTACATTAACATGATAACCAAATAAGGTTATGCTCCAAGAGCTTACTACAGAACAAAAAATCCATTAGAAACAAATTCCACCCCCAGCAAGTAAGCTCCTAAAGCTTCTACACCTCAAACTTGGAAAATCCCTACCTGCAAGGTCAAACCCTACACCATGGATTGGTGCACCGGGTTGTAAAAAAAACGAACCAAAATCACATAAGATAAATTCGGTAATTTCTTGCATTGAAAATTTAGTTCAAGAAATCACCTAAAAGCAAGAATGTTTCAAAAGAAAAATAGGTAAGGAATACGACAAGTCAAATCAAATCACAATCATACAAATAATATTAAAGTATCTCCTGCGGGAAAACATAGTTCAAAAGATACGTAAAACAATAAATTTAAATAACAATACGAAGCACATCACACAACCCTCATTTCCACACTTGCTTACTCTCAGTTCGGCAACACTTAGTTATCCCCCATAAGTAACTCAACAAATGCGTTCTCATGGGTTCGCCAACACTTAGTCATCCCCCATAAAATACCACAACAAACTCATGAGTTCGCCAATACTTAGTCATCTCCCATGAAGTACCACAATAAACACACACTCATGTGTTCGTCAACATTTTGTCATCTCCCATGAATTACCGACAGACAGACTAGAGTTCTAAACTAACCGTAACCAGTCACCCGACAAAGGCTTGGTTCCCGGTTGCCTGTCACCATCACTAAGGCACACGTTCGCACACAATCGTCACTAAGACACCACACTTTCTCGTCCACGTAAGTGCAAGACCCCCCTCCACATGCCAATTACACAATCCAAGAAGTGTAACCCCTAGCTACCTCCCGCCAACATACTCAAAGAATCCATATCACAACAACAAGGATCATCACATATCTCTCATGAAGTATAAATCAACAACATCAAATAAAACAACACAATTAACAACTCATTCACAACATTGCATCACAATGCATATATTTCAACACATTCACCACCAATACCATTCATAGTTCATAGTCTTAAACTTCTTAAAAAACATTTTTATTTGAAAACTCATTTCACTTACCCATGGACTGTAGTCGATCAAGCCCGTATGTTTAAACCTGAAACTCATTTTCCAGAAAACGTTTTCACAATTTTAGGACCATGAACTATAAACTAATCACACAAGAACAACGTGAGATTTACTCACCTTATTTCCCGCTGCATCTTCACACATGAGCACCGAGCTCACAACCAACTCCACGAGTCATCTAAATTACACAATCATTTTCCTGAGTGCAATTCGAACAAAAGGATAGTACACCCTTAAGTAACTCTGAAATCGAAGGTTGCCCAAAGAGGATAATCCTTCCTTCGAGACCTCCTTAGGACGTTGGACACTTAACAGCTCAACAACACTGCCCTTATGTTCTGAATTCCCAAAACAAAAGTAAACATAAATCGAACTAAACACTAACATGCTCAAACGATAACTAAAATCGGGAAATTATATATATCAAAGCACTCGTATTGACGAGTATGTGATGCCAGGACAACCCATTGCCCCAAAAGAGGTCAAACGCGCCGCCACACGCTGTCTCAAGCGGCTGCGCGTGGGCCCCACGCGTCGCCCCCTAAAACCTGCAATTTTTCACCACCAAGTACTCGCATTAACCACAACTAGCCTACAGAAGCAACCAAACCTACCCAAAACTCCAGACGCTCTGCCACTCACCATCACAGTTGACGACGCGTAGGCCTCACGCACCTCCAAAATTCTGAATTTGAACTAGATCCCAACATCAAATTGGAGATCAAAGCAAGACGAACAACTTTATACCTTAGTTTAAGTTCAATTCGGTCAGGAACCGCCGCAAACACCATTGCCAAAGGAGAGAACGAACTTAGTCACTCCTCATCGTGAATCAAGCTTCAAAGTCACCAAGGATCGAACGAGAACACCAAGACCTTTCTTTCTGGACTGGTTTCAGATCTCGTCGCTGCCGCATGCCGGAGAACGAGTCGGGTCGGGATCCGGATTGTAGCCCCTCATTTTTAGCCTCTATTCCGGAGCACCACCAGAACTGGTGCAATCCACCACCACAGAGACGATCGCGCCGCCGAGACGAAGCGAACTATCCCGGCCTCGCCGCCTAAGTCAGTTGGAAAGTCCGGGTCGGGTTGCCGGGTTCGGGTCGGGTTAGTCAAGAATTTTTGAATCTGAAGAGAACGCGAGAAGAGAGAAAAAAGGAAAGAAATAAAAAGGGAAACCGGGGTTTCTAAAAATAGAAACCCTAACCCCATTTTTTTTTTCTATTTATACTTAAACCCCCAAACTTCCGTTGACCATAACTTCTTCACACGACATCCGATTTACACATACCGCATGTCCACGGACTCGTATCGTCGAGTACTACAACTTTCATGAAGGAAGTTTTTTGAGAAACTCAATGTAGTAAAAAGTCGACTCTTGTTCCTCTGATTAAATCATTTTTGAGCCAAAATCCATCAGAACACTTCTAAAATTCTTTCAAGTCAAAAGTCTCGCTAACTTCTAACATCAAAATCTCCAACATACTATTACAAAATAGTAATAATATTCCGGGGTACTACAAAACATTTGTGGTTGGTAATGGGGTATGTTCTTGTACATTATGGCAGCATCTTTTTTCTGTGCTCTCTTTTATAATCTAATTCAGTCCAAGATTTGGAGTTGGCTGGTTGTTTGTTTTAGTTTTATCTATTCTAGTGAAGTTGATAAGGTCTGTCATATTTTTTTTACTATATGAATTAAGTTAATAGCATAACTGAGGATGCTGCTGCATTCTTTATGCACATTTACGTATCTGGACTTTTATAAAGCAATTAGTACCTCTGGCCTAGTCTTTTTAAAATACTTAAAAGCTATTTACGTTATTGATGTATTATTTATTCTCTCAACATACTTGTGATTTTTGAACTCTTAAATTTTTGGTAGTTCTGTTGACCTATTCAACCTAATGTGAATTATTTGGGTAACTGGTTTCCGTTCTTTTTCAAGCAGAATGCAGAATTATCAATCCTTTTTTGATTCATTGATTTCAACTGTGATTTTAATATGGTTTTATTTTTCTTTTGTTGAGCTTAAATAGGGGTATAAGCTGACTAAGCAGGGTAGCAGTATAATCAAAATGAAGTGGAAACAAGTTACTTCAAAGATGCCAAAAATGTTGTCATCAATGGAAATGGAAAACGATTCAGCAGCATCTACTGATATTAATACATTAACTACGCCAAAAGAAGATCGTTTATTCGCAAGAGAGGTGGGTCACTCTGCCTATCTTTTTGCTTTGTCTTTGATTATTTTTCCTGCCTTTATTCTGTGTTCTGTTGAATAAAACTATTCTTTGTTTCTTGCCCCTATGACTAGGACATTGCATTTCTGCTGACATAGATTGTTCTGGTTGAGGGGGATAGATGGAGTTCCCATTTTTATGCTTGTCCTGTTATATCTCTTGTCTGCCTCTTTATCATTGATTCTAACACCATGTATTCCATTGCAACTTGTCATTGGGCTGTCGACTAGTTATGTAGGACAAATAATGAACAAAATGAATTAGAGAATGTGAAGTCTCTACTGTTTTGTGCTGCTGTTGAGGCTTAGGCTGTGTTCTTTGGTTCCAACTAATCTGAAACAACAAACCAAAAAAACTTTAGAACTTATCCTAAACCTGTCTTTCCAGTGTCTCATAGGTTTATAAAAGATGTTTGTGAGAGGTGCTATAACTCTGTTCTGGATACCACAAGTTTCAATTAATTTTGTATGGAGTATAATCTATTGTGTTTGGCCGCAGACACATGTGATGCTTCTTTGCTATCCCCGCTAAAAAAGAACTAAAGAAATGAAATTTAGCTTTCTTTGAATGTCTAGGGTAGCAACCTTCATTCCCCAAGTAAAAGGCTGGGTTTTTTCAGGGTGGCCAAGGGCATTATGATACAACTCAAATTTGAGCTCTGATGTTAACATCATAAATGCTAAAGTTTTAACCATTGAAATTGTGTTGCACTGAGACTTAAATGCCGGATAATTAATTCTGGAAAATTTAGAACTGAATTAAGTCCTCTTTTTGGTTAGTACTTTAAAAGTAATTCTAGTAAGATATGTTGATGGAAAGTTGGTTTTTGTTATGATCAACCGTCTATTGAGCAATTGAATGAGTAAATGGGTCTTGTTTGTATTGGTTTTTGTGGAGATGTTCTTTAATGATTGATACTTTTGAATGGTTAAAATGGCCAATTGTGTGCAAATAAAGGAGAACTTGGACACACGTCCAAATTGGTTTCGACGCAAGTATTTTCCATCGTATAATAACATGCTTTTGTTTGACCAGCATCTGGTAAATTTAATCAGGTTTCTTCTCAATATGTGAATTACTGTGTTCATTTTCAACAATGGGTTATCAGGCACTCCCCAAGTATTCTCTAATTGATTGTTGGGGTGCGCTTCTCTGGTTCCTTGTCTATGACGAAACCAATGATCGTAGTTGACTTCATATGCATGACTTAATTGTAAACCCATGTTCATGATGATTCTCTTCTCAATTTTGTAGGTAATTGGTTTCCAACATGATAATGATGATGATACCGACCACAAATGTGTTAAAGAAGGATATGTATGCATCTCCCCGATTTATGTACAAGTATTTCTAAATCGCTTCTTATACTAATTTTGGTATACATTATTCTGATGCAGATTACGGTCACTCCTCTAGGTGCGTTCACTAATGCCGAGATAGATTGCAGCACCTACTTAAAAGAGTGGCTTCCAAATGTAGCTGACCTCACCTCTTCATCTGCCCTATAAAGCTATTCGTATTGTTACTACATCATTGAAGTGTCTTACTAGTTTAACTTTTGGCAAGATTATGCTACACCTGCATTACCTTGTTCCTTTGGTGCGCTCAATACATCAGTTTCATATTTTTCTTCACATGGTTATAATTGATGAACGATGACTTAATATTCAATATACAATTTGCAGAAAAAGCATCTTTAATTGTTTGTGATTTAATACCTTTCAAAGTACCAAGTTTGGGGATAGTCTGTACTGGTTTCAGTATTGACTGACTCAGAATTCTCTACGTTTTAGGGAGAATATTGAAGTTTATGTACTAAGTTGTGGTAATAGAGGCTGCACTGGTTACAGTTCTTTAATATATGTATTTTCTATTAACAGCATTCTTCTACAGATTAGTTGTATGAACCTGTTATCTGCACCCTTGTTACGAAAGTTGAGAAAATTCTATTTATTCTAAGTGTCACTGTATTTCCCAGTACTGCTTGCATAGCTCACATGTATAGTGTTAGCAATTGCAAGTGCCGTTATGACTTGGTATTTTAGCGGTCATTTACAAACATAAATCCTCATTTGTGCAGGATTTATAAACGGATATTTCAAATCAGGTGCGGCTACTCTAATTTTCTGGAATATATTCATTCAGACTGACAGGTTTCGATTGTAGAATATATTCAACATGTCATCAAATGGCTTTGTGTACCTCTTATTATAGAGATACACAAGAACCCCCGTTCTGTATTTAGTGGTATTGTTAATCTTCAAACGATTCTGGTAGCAGTTCATGTCATTCATGTTTTAAATGACTACAGCTGAAATACTGTAATCTCATTCAAATTCCTAAGAAAAAAAAATCAGCAACCTGAATATTTTGGGTTGGTGGTGAAAGCTTGGAACTCATAGTTTTGCCATTTATTTCTCATTGGAATTGCTCTGTCGGTTATCATTATTAACTTTCAAAGGCCTCATACGTTATATAAAAGTACAAACGTGTTCCCTTTACATTAGCCCCTTGTTTTAAAAGATCTGATAAAATTTAGTAATTATTCTACTGAATATTTAATCCCTAGTTTAACCAAGTATCCTATGCTTTCAACGCACACTAAAAAACAGCAAAAAATACTAACATATTTATCCAAGTATTGTCATCATGACTCGAATCATACATAAAACAATGAACCATGACACTTTCAATTCAATTTGTAATGAACCATTTGTTGGTTTGTCAATATAGTAGAGGATGAAAAATGAAAGATTCGTATTCAAATATACTTCCTCAACGAAATGGTAGATTATGTCGGTTTAGTCTCATGTTATGTTATTGCATTGTAAGCTTGACTCATTCGCCTCAGAAATCTCATTACTTCTATAATTCAACCAAAAATATCTTTACCAATATTGATATTTTGCTGATATATAGTACCTCTGGTTTGATCAAAATAATTTCTTTTTGATGAAACTCTTGTCATTTCTTACAAAGAGTTAGTTATACGTATTTGTCTATTCGTTGATTGTTTTCTAAGGCATGCCACGATATCCCAATTTCAAATTTAAAACAATTTTTTAGAACCAATTCGAGAAGTCACATTATTAAAGATTGGGATGATAAACTATTTGGTGATCTTTCTTTTACAAAAACAAAGTTGTTTAAGCCATGGAAATCATGTGGTTGTCCAATCCCTTCTTCCATGGACAAACTATAGAGACAAAACTTTGCCCACCTCAACAGCTGAAATAGACAAAACTTTGCCCACCATACATCAAAGAAATTGAAAACAACTACCTTTGGTTTTGCCAAGTCTTTGCAACTCTTTTTTTGAAGCATATGCCATGCTTTCTCTTCCAAGATTAAATCTCAGATGAGAAAAGTATAGTTCACTGCAATGGCCTGCCGTTTATGCACAAGACTTAGATTTTCAAGTCTCATTTTCAGGGTTTTGCATACCAAAAATCGATCGGCTTAAAAGTTGTCTTAGTCGTATTATAATTTCTCACCTTAATGTGTTCTTGTGAAAAGATCAAGCCCTTAAGATGGACCTAAAGCATAATTCGGATCATTGGAAGGTACTTTTCTACCAGGAAGAGAATGAATGAACAAAAAGATTGGGAAGTACTATATCAGATTGGGAACCACACGAAAACTCCTATATATATGAAAGCCATGCTTTAGTACATTACATTTACAGGTAAATTAAGAACCAAAAAAGTAGGTAAACACCTTTTTACATTCAACAGAGAGTATAAAATACGTATATAAATACTGTATGTACGTGGAAGCTGGGAATCTGACATATACAACCTTCAAGCTTTAGGTGCTGGCAAAGCAGGCAGTGTATGTGTATGTGACTCCACTAGTATCGACCACAAAACATGCACATCCTCGTAGGGGCATGACTTTACATCCTCGTACAGAATGTATATCCCTCTTCCTGAAAAATTTAACAAACACAGCAAATGATGAGTAGATATAAACAAATTATGCAGATGCTGCAGCAACATATGTTGATGCATAGAATAGTTCTTCCTAGCATTCGAATATTGAAATTTAAGCGGTTCACCTCTTCTTCTCCGACTTGGGGAGTTTACTGATGAGAAAGATTATACGACTCAATGTTGTAAGCTGGCTTTAGCTCTGATTAGGAAGATGAACGGTGCCTTTCTAAAGTTGAAGAGCGATATTTGTATAGGGAGCAGAGAGTGGGGGATTTTACAACTCTTCGTCCTTCTTTGAACTGATTTTGGGCATCAACAGATTAAAATGTATATGTGGGACATGAAGAATCCTTGCAAGGATAGACTAATATGGGAGATGAAGACTCGCCAAGTTGGGAAAAGATATTAGTGTTGTGTGTGGCTCTTTGGGAATGTTTGAAGCAGTTAAAGAGCTTGGTACAGACCAAAAGGTAGAGAGGAAAACAGAGTTGTCCTGAATGTGCAAATTCAACAGAGAAAATAATGTAGGTTTTGGAGAAATTCGATGAGTATGATAAGGAGTACTTACTTTTCTTTTGAGCAGAATGGAGGCGAACCCAGAGCTTCTTCAAGGGAGAGAAGAGGGAGTGAAGCCACCCACCCATTTGAAGAAGTGGGTGTGGCTCATGAAACAATTGAGAACTGAGATATTAATAATGAGAGACAGTACTGGTAGCAAAAAGAGAAGAACAAGAGGTATAAAATGAAGGATAAACTGTAGGTATTGCTTAGACAAGGGTTAAGTTTTTTAAAGTCATCACTGTTTGATTGCCAAGACTACAAAATTTTACACACTCTAGCTCCCTCATGCCTTAACATTTTGCTCTTGGTGCCATGTCCTTGTCAAACCCCCTCTCTCCCTAGCCCCATGCCCCTTTTATCTTATAACACAAGGAGTCACCCACCAATCACCAGTGCCTTTCACACTTCAACAAAACTAAAATTAAGCTTATAAGCTCTCCCTCTATCATGCTAGGATCTGACTTTTGTGGGTTTTCCTGTGTCCGTTTCTGTCCCATTGTCTTTTATCTTGATCCTTCTTATAATCCGAGTTTTGACAAGCAAGGAATCTATTTTGCGCTCGATTTTGTGGTGTATTGATATTTTCGTACTATGCAATTTTGGATTCAAACAGGCAAAAACGAGACAAATGCATAATCCTTGATCCTTTTGAAGTGGGGAGACGTGTCCCTCATGTTCCTTGTGTCTAAAGCCACAGTTGTGTCTTTCTACAAGTTTTTTTCATGTATGTTTTTGGAGTAGTCATGGGCTCATGTCACACTCACTCGGTGGTGTTGCACACTCACTTCTCTCCCCTACCTCCGCCTGTCCCATACTCCAATTTGGTTGCCTTAGAAGTGTCTCTCTGATTCAAATCGACTCATTTGGGACTCATCAAATCTCTGCTTTCATGTCATTCCTAACTTTTTGTTTTCCATTAGTTCCACTTTTCTGTAATGAAAGAAGTAATTGGATCACTCATGAGCATTCCCCCCCCCCAATTCTAGAATATGCAAAAGAAAACAGGTCGTCCTCCATTGAGGTCCTACAAATCTTGGACTAAATAATTGAAGCAATATATAACTTAGTGATGATGTTTACAAGAGGAGGCCTTTCAGACTTTCAAGCAATATATAACATCAAAATCGCATATAAGATTATCAGATGGTCTGTCCCGATCTCATAATGACAGCACCACCACAATGAGCTGACCAGTCCCCTACTCTTTCCGACTACTCCCTACCCTTCCTCTTCCCTTTAGTTTTTGGGGGTTTTCACAGTAAGGCTTAGCAATTAGCATGCATTTTCAAAGCTGGCCCATGGTTGAGCACCTAAACAAAGCCCAAGACTAAGTGAAGTTCAGCCACTCTCTTTTTGCTGTACAAACTGCTAACTGCAGGGATATCCCATTGGCAATTTCCCAAGGTAAATTTAGTTCCATGCAACTTCAAAGTTTCTTATCTACCAAAAGGAGAGCCTTAATTTGCCTGCAGATCATCTAAGTAGAATTTACCGATCCCTCTCTGCGTCCACTACATGCATTAAGAAGTTAGGGTTTATAGTCAGCAAGACAGCAAAGGGACCCTTTTCTAACCTTGGTCTGTGGAAACGTAAATGTAACAAGGATCAATGAATGTAACTAGCGCTACCATTTGGTTTGGTAATTACCAAAACTACCGTAAATCGACTGTTATTTTATATTTGTTAAGCCGATCGATAGGTTACTGAGACCAATAAAATTGAAATAAAACATTACTAAATAAGTTAGTTTAGTTTTGGTAAATACCAAATGTACCGACTATCTATATATTAGTTTTATATACATTTAAGAATATAACATAAGAGTTTTCATATACTATATTTTACAACTTTTAAGGGACACCTTATTTTACACAACTTTTTAGTCATTATATTTAAGTGCTTTCAATGGTCATGATTAATTTAATTTATGATGTGGCAAATGACATCGAAACAATTGTATATGTATTTTCACCAAAAATAATAGATAAAGTTAATAAATAAAAAACAAAGAAGAAGTTGATGATGATGAACGAATGTCTTCATCTTGTGATATGGATGCCGTCTTCTTCTGGAAATATTCATGAGAGGTTTTGCTCTCGATCTCCTTTTATTATCAATTCTCATTTTTTCTTGAGTTGAACCATTAAATCTGTCATCCCCAGTCCCATTTCGTTTCATCAGTTCAATATTAGTAATTGCATTTTTTATATCTCTATGTTCTTCTTGAATCTTCAGTGGCTTTCATATGCCCACTTCTTTCTAGCTTCATATTTCATTCCATCTAGGTTTAGGGTAATACATTGATAGTGTTTGGGCCAAAATAATATTTCTTGGTCAATGCTGACTCCTCGAGTCCATTGGACCGATTATTGCAGTCTAAGTAATTGTAAATAATTTCTTTCCATTTGAGATCATGCGTGACGAGATTTTGCAGTTGCTTAAGGATCTAATCTTTAAGAGATTTGATTTGTCTGGGCCAGCAAGTAAGAACAAGCTCTAGTGTTCACTATATAAAGAGGTCATGGCGAATGAAGCGAAGATCTCGAATCAGTCAACAAACAACTTTTGCACACTGTAAAACAAGCCTCTATCGGAACACCTCTTTCAAAAAGATTCCTTGGTTCTCTTTGCTCACCAAAGCCCTATCTGTAGGCATCCTCCGCTGCTACTCACCAAAGCCCTATCCGTAGGCATCCACCACTGCTACTCACCAAAGCCCGATCCGTCGGCAGTTCCGGCTTCTACCTCATCCTTGAGCGAACAGTCCGCCACCGCTTCATAAAGCCCTATCAGTAGGCGAATACCCGCAAAACCATTGTTAGGGTGAATAACGTTAGCAAATATCCCCAGTTTGTCAATGAACTCTTTGGCGAACGCCCTGCAATCTTGATTTATAGTTCTGCTCAACCACTCTGATCTGAGTAAGAAACGTCCGCTTCGTGAGAAGATGAGGAAAATCCTAGTTAGCCCTCAGCTAGATCTCTGAAGAACCTAAGTGTCGGCCTGACCAGCGCATGTACGACAGTTGTTTGAGAAGAAGTCAGAAGGACAACAAGCATCAAGATCAAGGTTGTACCTGACCCATAGGTACTGCCACGCCTCAAGCCTGGTTGTTCGAGAAAAGTCATTTTCACACCGAACATTTGGCACGCCCAGTGGCACCAGTGGGACATAACATGTCAGGATTGTAGAAGAAATTATTTCACGTTTCTGATGATTACCAGAAGAATTAATATAGTCAACTGGCTATAGTGAGGTAATCATGGACGATGAGACAAAATAGATATTGAAAGATCTCGCTGATCAAATTAGAAAGTTGACTCAAAGAGTTGAGAAGTGGGATGAAATCTTGACACGGTTACACGCTACCATGTCGTAGTTTGGGCAGACTCATGGACAACATAGTGAGGAAATTCAGGAAGCCAATGAGAAGACCACAAAGCTGCAAAATGAAGCAAATCATGATGTTTGCAAGAATAACCAAGAGGTTTTACAATCCCAAGAAGTAAAAGTTGAAGCTGACAGTCTCGCTAAAGAGGTTGAATTACTCTCTGATCAATCTAATGGCGAATACCTCTCTTTGGATGAATCTGCATCAACAGAGGGAAATTACCTTGAGTCTTTCAATTTTGAGAATATGAACCAGCAAGTGGTTCTTTCGGAAGACCAATATGTGATTACATCTACATACGTATGCACTACGACATGGTAGTCGGCGATAAGGCGGATTTCCACACTGAGCCATCCGTGAAGGCGCAATTGATGATCATGCTATGTCAAGCTACAACAAAGATGCATGGGGGCTTTACGACATGCCCTACAAGCTGTTTTTCTAAATTTTCAAGTCATTGACACTAAGCACATGTGCTCAATTCTTGAAAGTGCTCACCAAAGAGAACACTGTGCCGCCAATATCAAGATGTCAAGGCTTGTAGTGAAGCATTGGTGGTCTCCCCCATGGACTTTTGAAGGGTAATTAATCATGTTGAGTTTCCTTCTCATTTTATTTCTTTGTCTACTAGTTTCATTTCAATTTTTTGCATTGAAAAATACAAAAAGAGATTCTGTGTTTTGTTGAAATGCAAGACAATGTTCTTTCCTGACAGAGGTTTGAATTCTATACTATATTATTAGAGACCTATTTATGAGGTTTTAGATGCAAGAAACAATATATGTGTTTCATAGTTACAAACATTCTGCCAGCAGAGTACAAAAGATTTGAAACAGTTTACAGTTCAACAAATTTGCAGGAGCAGCTTTTGTGTTGCAACTTCATGGAATAAAATGGGAAGATCCAGGAAGAGTTAGAAGGAAAACTTCATATGCACGAAAAACCTTGGATGTCTACTTTCAAACGCAATTTACGGCTTGCAATTTCAACGGTCCAAGGAGTTATGCCTTAGTAGGTCAGGAGGCATAAAACTCTGCATCATGCATTGGTGACTGCATGAATGGATGTTACGAGCCTCTTTAATCTGGCGAATGCATATATGTGTGGTGTATACATGTCCTTATATGCTTGGATGGCTTGGCTTTAATCTGGCGAATGCATATATGTGTAGTGTATACATGTCCTTATATGCTTGGAGGGCTTGGCTTGAAGTTTTTGTACCCTTAATTCGCATAATTCGGACACCAAATTGAAGGAACATATGGCCAGAACCAAGTATTTCAAATTGTTGAAGAATTTTTCTAAGCTTGGTGATTCTCCCAAATTTCCTCGTGGTGGTGTCATAATACTCATAAACCTATATATCAGGCCTTAAATTCAAAAGACAATTCATGTGTCTTAGATTTCCTGCCATTGAGCGGATGAAGTTGAATTACAGATGAAAAGAAGGCTGGTGTGCAAATCTGCAAATTACAGAAGCCTACACTAATGTACAGAAACTTCACAGAATCACTAGTGATTATCTACGAAGAACTCGTCCTCAAGCTGCATATTGCTGGAAAGATCTGGATGTCTAGTTTCTAACTCGATTTACGGTCCATGATTTGGACATTACAGTAAAAAATTATTACAGTATGAAGACAGAAAGGTCAGGATGAACGAAAATTGGCAGCATGCTTATATGCGTGCGTGAATGGGCATTGAAGGTCTCGTTTGGCTGGCAAATGTATACTTATGCCTTTTATACACGTTCCTATATACTTAGGTAACTTGACATTCAATATTAGTTATCCTCATTCGCCTAACTATGAACATCAAAACTAAAGAGTTGTAGTTCAGCCAATTTCAGTAGCAGCTTTTGTGCAGTAACTTTGTAGATATACCTAGAAAGATCCAAAGTGAATCAGTATGCAAGCTACATATTTGTGAAAATATCTAGGTGTCTAGTTTCTAACGCAATTTACGGTTCATGATTTCGACACTCCAAGAGGGAGTTATGGCAGTTTGAAGATAGGAATGTCAGAATGCTCGAGAATCTGCATCGTGTGTTTGTGACTATGACGAACGGACTTACATGCCCTTATGGCTTCGCGAATGCACACTAACATGTTCTCTATTCATTCTTGTTTAAGTGGGGGGCTTGCTTCAAGTTTTTTCTCTCCTCAATTCATATGCTTTGAGTGGTGTTCACGTATTAAATACAAGGAAGAAAGTTTGCAGTTTTCTTAAAGGTTCTTGTTTGGAGTGAAAATCAAGTTGTGACAAGTACATAACATTCGTTGCTACATCACAGATGAAAATAAACTACTTGAGGTTTATTGGCTTCTCAAATTTCATAGTTATTAAAACACAAATATCTGTGGTGTTGAAGAGATAATACGTTGGAATGGAGACAGAGTTGACAACAATATAAGAAAACTACGTTCTTGGTGGAACGTTCAAAGCAACAACACAAGTTTTATTGTGTCTGATCACTACAGAGAGACTTGTATTTCTCATTCATGGATCCAAATTAATGCAAGCATGCAAGGAAATAAGTCTCAACTCTACATATACAGCTCAATTATGTCAGATACTACGTACAAAGAAAGCATATGCTTGAGGCTTGCAAGATCAGCTTAACCGGCTTACTCTCACTACATTATTTCACCCACCCAATTAAAGTGGGGGTTACACTATATATATTCTGCCAACTCATGGGGCAAATTTTTGAAATTTTTAAAACTTGTTGAGTTTCAGTATTCATTTTATTATTGAACCAACCCTATGGTTTATCTAAACCAATTTGTGGTTTTGTATTTCATTTTGTCAATCTATTCTTGAGGTTGATCATTATAATTCACTACTAGAAAAAAAAAAAAAAAGACTTTAGCCGACGAAATGACAAAAAGCAGCCCGAAATTTTTTTTTCGCTTCGGCTAAGTTATATTTTCGTCGGCTAAAGTCAACTTTAACACACACAAAAAATTTTGTCGGATAAACTAATTTTTTTGTCGGCTATAATATGTGAACTTTTGCCGACGAAATTAGGGTATTTCGTCGGCTAATGTACTTTTTACTTATAAAATTGTACTTCGGATATTTCGGTGTCCGATTGACTATTGTGATACCAATCTAGAAACAGAACAGCCCTACGAGCCAAACTCATATCTAATGTCATGACATATGGGCTTTTTTGGCAATCCGAGTTCGTTTAAGGCTTCAAAATACAGTTTTTATAACCACTTAACACATGAAAATGCCTATATATGCATCTATATGAGGTATTTTGGTTGAACCTTCAACACAACAAACTCTCACCATGATGAGACGCAACTGCCCATCTAAAAATTTTGAGATATTAACCCCTCATGATAGGGCTCCCCATAGGGATAAATAATGGTAAATAGTAGGCATGTTGTGATTTCGATCATCAAAATTCACAAATAAAATACGACCATCAGATATCATCAATATGTTGAAATATGTCTATGGTAAAAAATTCAACTTGATCCGATAAATTTAAGGGCTTCATCCGGACGGTCAATCCCATAAGTCAAACCCCTAAATTGTATTGACCCTAACTATCGGCACCGAGAATTTACCTAAATTACGTGATTTTTCAACCATGAGCGTATTTCACCATTCCGGTAATATCTTATTTCACTAATTTTTTGCGTTTGAAGTTTCTAAGTAGTTTTTTTTAAATAGAACATTTACTTAAAACTTAGTAAACAAGTTATACAACATTAGTAGGCATGTTGTGATTTCAATGATTAAAGTTGAAAAAACAAAAATATGATTGTCTGATATGATAATTATGTCCAAATATGTCTATAGAAAAAAAATTCAACTTGATCCGACAAAGTTAAGGGCTCGATCCTTACGGTCAATCCTGTAAGTCAAACCCCTTAACGCACGAAAACGGTTATTTGACCATCTAAATTACGTATTTTGCCTGGACCTTCAACTGAAAATAGTTTCAAATCGGTGAAACGCAACCAGTGGTATAAAAATTTTATAACAAACAACCACCGGAGATAGGGCTACCTCTAGGGAGAAAAAATAGAAAATTGCATTGACCGCAACTATCGACACTGAGACTTTACAGAAATTACGTGATTTTCAACCGTAGACGTATTTCACCATTCCGGTCATATCTTATTTCACGACTTTTTTTCTTTTGAAGCTTTCTACATATAGGGTTTAGGGTTTTAGCCGACTAAATTAGGGTAATTCCTCGGCTAAAGATCTAAAAAAATAAAATAAATACCTATAGTCGACGAAATTAGGGTAATTCATCGTCTAAAGTTAAATAAATAACTATAGTCGATGAAATTTATTAAAATTTATCGGCTAAAGTTAATTCAAAATTCAAAATTTTCGGCGATGATTTTGAAAATTTTGAACTTTAGCCGTCGTCATACCCTAATTTTGTCGGCTAAAGTACCCTCAAATTTTCAAAATCTCCGTCGATAATTTTAAATTTTTTCTATATCTTTCATTCTTCTCCTCCTCTTCTTTATCTCTCTTACTCGTCCTCCTCTTCCCCCTCCGGCGGCAAATCTTCATCCTCTTCTCCTCCTCTTTCTCCTCTTCTTCTCATTCTCCTCCTCCTCTCCTTCTCCTCCTCCTCCTTCCCTTCTTCTCCTCTTCCACCACCGGCGAAGAAATGAAAAAGAAGAAAAAAGTTAATCAAAAATACAAGAAATAAAATAAATAACTATAGCCGACGAAATTTATTAAAATTCGTCAGTTAAAGTTAAATAAAAAAAGAAATAAAGAAATAAAATAACTAACTATAGCCGACGAAATTTATTAAAATTTATCGGCTAAAGTTAAATAAATAAATAAATAATAAAATAAAATAAATAACTATAACCGACGAATTTTAATAAATTTCGTCGGCTAAAGTTAAATATATAAATAAAAAATAAAATAAATAACTACAGCCGACGAATTTTATTAAAATTTGTTAGCTAAATTTAAATAAATAAATAAAAATATATTAAATAAATAACTATAACCAACGAAATTTAATAATATTTTGCCGGTAAAAGTATATAAACTCGTCGGTTAAAGTCCAAACTTTAAGTCGACAACGAGTCTGTCGTCGGCTAAAGTTTGGACGACGACCTTCTCCCGACGACATTTTAGCAGACGAAACCTCGTTGGATATTACTTTAGCTGACAAAAATGTCTAACAGACCGACCAATTTTTTTCGTCGGCTAAAGTAAGGCCGACGACCTTCTCCCGACGACACTTAGGTGACGAAATCTCGTTGGGTATTACTTTAGCCGACAAAAATGTCTAATAGGCCGAAAAAAATTTTTCGTCGGTTAAAGTATTTTCTATGGTAGTGATTCAAGAACAACACTTGTGACCTATTATTTTGAAAATATTAACAACACCAAAAAGTTGTCAAGGCTCAAGAAACTTTAGTATGTTTTACAAGTGAAGTTCCAAGCTTTTGAGAGATTCATATCAATCATCCAAGACTTCACACATGTACTATTGATGCTAAGGAACATGTTTGGCTGCTCGATTATCCAGAAGTTACAAGAGAAGCTTATGGAAATCACCAACAAAATCAGCCCCTGCATAGAAGAAAATCTGGAAATTTAAGATTTGGCTTATTTTTGGCCATTTTCATTGCTCATTCGCGCATCCTTGCAAGGGTTGAAGCCTTATTCGCCATACACCACCTTAAAGCCAGTATATTGGAATACAGGTAGGAAAAGAATCATGTCATTCGCTGCTTTGAGGAGTGAGTTACGAGGTCTATAAGTTGGCATCTTGAAGCAACATTTTTCCAGAAACAGCACTACAATGAGTTTTGGTGGCATTGTTTCTTGATCTTAACTTGGACCTATCACTGGGGTTTTGTTTATACATCAAGTTGGGATGTTGTAAAGCGTTTTAGAATCAAGAATCATCCAAAAAGACCACGGGAAGACAAATTTACAAGCTCTTCAAGTCGACCAAATAATAAGGAAAAACTGGAATTTCCAGAAAATGTGTTTCGTAGGGCTATTTTGGGAGACCATTTGTGTCATATTAATGGGTTTCTTTGGTCGTTCACTTTATCAATCCTTCAAGTACATATATTGTACTACATTCTCAAGCCAAGAACCAATCAGAATCATCATCCGAGGATGGTGTAAATAGTGCCTAAAGTTGGCCTCTTGGACAGCAAAATGTCATCAGTTTTTTGATAAAGTTTATTTTAAGGCTGGTTTCTTAGTCTTCTTAGAATTTCTTTTTAAGGGAGTTGGTTCATATTGAAGGCTATGATATTGAATAACAGTGTCCATTTCATTAAAATAACCAGTATGTGGTTGATTCAAGCCCTTCTTATTCATCTAAGGTTGGCTTCATGAAGTGCAATTGTGCCTACCTTGAAGCTAAGTTTTCTTGGTTCATTGCTATCAATTATCATCAAGACCAATGCTTGAGGTCTTACTACCATATTTAATTAAGCATGGAGGGCATCTTTACGTCGAAGTGTTCAGTTGGAGTTTAAGGTCATCAAAGTTAGCCTCATGATTTTCAAAGTCCAAGAAATCAAATTCATTACATGATTATCATGTTAGAGATTAATTGTGCTGCTATATGGGCAACCTAGCTACTGTTCATTATTGTTGTAGCTACAAGAGTCAAGACTTACATTTGAGTTTGGTATTTGCTAGTTAAGCCAGTAAGTGGTTTTTTATGACGTAAACGATGCATGAGGACTATAGGTCTTTTCAGTCAAGACGAATGTCTTCTCCTTCAAGACCTGGGGGGCTATGTTTGGGTCAAAATAATATTTCATGGTGAATACTGACTCCTCGAGCCCATTAGACTGATTCTTACAGTCTAAGTAATTGTAAATATTTTCTTTTCATTTGAGGTCATGCTTAGCGAGATTTTGTAGTTACTTACAGATCTAATCTTCAAGAGATTTGATTTTCCTTGGCCCGCAAGTAAGAATAAACCATGGTGTTCACTATATAAAGGGGTCATGGCAAATGAAGAGAACATCTTAAATCAATCAACAAACAACTTTTATACACAACAAAACAAGCCTCTCTCGGAGCACCTCTATAAAAAAGATTCCTTGGGTCTTTTTGTTCACCAAACCCCTATCCGTAGGCATCCTCCGCTGCTACTTACCAAAGCCTATCCATAGGCATCCTACACTACTACTCACCAAAGCCCAATTTGTCGGCAGTTCCCGCTTCTACCTCACCAAACCTCATCAGTGAGCGAACAGTCCATCACTTCATAAAGCCCTATCTGTAGGCGACTACCCATAAAACCATTGTTAGGATGAATAACCTTAGCAAATATCTCCGGTTTGTCAAGGAACTCTTTGGCAAACGCCCCGCAATCTTGATTTATAGCTCTGCTCAACCACTCTGATCTGAGTAAGAAACGTCTGCTTCGTGAGAAGAGGAGGAAAATCCTTGTTGCTCCTCAGTTAGGTCTGTGAAGAACCTAAGTGTCGGCCTGACCAGCGCCTGTACGACAGTTGTTTGAGAAGAAGTCAGAAGACGAACAAGCATCAAGATCAAGGTTGTACCTGACCCATAGGTACTTGCACACCTCAAACCTGGTTGTTCGAGAAAAGTCATTTTCACACCGAATGAATAGATGAAGAAGATTGGTTTTGTGGTTTTTTATCTCCATCTGAAGTTTTGTGTTCAGTGCGAAAATTACTTTTCTCGAACAACCAGTCTTGGAGTGTGCCAGTACCTATGGGCCAAGTACAACCTCGTTCTTGATGCTTGTTTGTCTTCTGAATTCTCCTTAAACGACTGACTTACGGGAGCTAATCAGGCCGACACTCAGGTTCTTCATAGACCTAGCTGAGGAGCAACTAGGATTTTACTCATTTTCTCACAAAACGAATATTTCTTACTCAGACCGGTGTGGTTGAGCAGAGCTATAAATCAAGATTGTAATGCGTTCGCCAAATGGTTCTCCGGCAAACTGGGGATATTTGCTAGAGTTATTCACTCCAACAATGGGTTTACGAGTATTCGCCTACAGATAGGTCTTTGTGAAGAGGGGTGGGTTGTTCGCTCACGGATAAGACTTGGTGAGGTAGAAGTGGAAGCTGCCAAAGGATCATGTCACACCCTAATTTTAGAGATTTTTTTGAGGTGCAACTCATATTTCAAATATGAAATAGAATTTCCATATTCAGAATATGAAAGAAATTGGAAAAGGAACAACTAAATAGTAAACTAGAATTTTATTCTTTACTACACAAGAATCTCAAATCAAAATTTACATAAGAGAACCTCTCTTTAAAGATACTCTTACACATAGAGAATTTCAACTAACTCTAATGACTTCAATCACTAACTCTTTTGCTTCTCTCGTTTCATAACCTACAAGATTGTAAAGGGGTGAGCTCAACTTGCGGCTCAGTAGGGAGCTAATCCTCTCAAAAACAAAAGACAATCAATAAATGATATGCATATGAAAGCACATTCTACTCCAGATTCACATAGAAGAACAAACTGAACCTACATGTCAGTCCTATACCATGTATTTTATCAAAAAGGTGACTCAGCGTACTTAACTATGTGATTCATCCCTAACCCTCCTTTGCTAGTCATCTTGTCCATTCCCCTTTCTTCATCCCCGAATTACCCTTATCATTCATATATTTAATTGTGCAATAACCAAGGGCATACATGAGTACATGGTTCCTATTGAGGTAATAGACTCAACTACACAAAAGATTAAATCATATTTCATTCGCCACCCTTATCCTCCAATTGTCACTAATGAATGACATATGTATCAAATTAATACATATACTTCAAACATGTAATGTCATTCAATACTCAATCATCCCAAACAAACATATCAATCAAACACACAACCACGCAATACCTTCCATAACAGGGCTGAGAAGCCTTCATCTACTATCAAGAACCAATAAGGGGATATGGGTTCTCCTTGGCGAAGGCCTCTAGTGGAAACAATCCTACCAAATGGTCTTCCCTGAATGAGAACTCAATACGATACTGCGTGAAGATAAGCCATAATTAACTCAATAAACCTTAAAGGAAAACCCATTGCACTCATCATACCTTTCAAAATTCTCACTCAACCTTGTCATATGCTTTTGCCATATAAAGCTTCACAGCCACTTTCAGACGACTTTTCTTTCCCCTTCTCTTCAAGTTGTGCTTCGTCTCAAATGTCGCAATCACATTATCATGTATCAGGCATCCTGGAACAAAAACGTCGTGGACATCTGTAATTTCTGATGGCAACACACCCTTAAACCGGTTAGCTAATGTTGGTGTGAGTCATACTTTCCTTTTGTATATGTTCTGTAATATTTTGTAATTACTATTATTATTAGGATTACTATTATTATTAGGATTATCACTTACCTTAGGAAGATATACTTGCCTACTTTGGCTCGGTTGTAATTTGTATATAATTCCTCCTTTGTGAGGTGAATTAACATCAATCTATATTCAGCCACAATTGTCTCTTGTGTTCATTATATCTGACTTGGTATCAGAGCCAGGTCCATTCGGGACTCGGTTGTTTGTTTTCCGCTGCAAAAATTTGTTTGTTTGATTGGTTCTTTGGTAGTTGGGATTTGTTTGATCCGTTGAAGTTCTTGTTGTTGTTTGGGGTTTGCTATATTCTTTGGTGTTTTGTAGTGTACGTGAAGGAGCCTTGATCTTAATTATATTGATCAAGGTTCTGTGGAGCCGTGTATTGCCTCAAGAAGGTTGCTGCTTGTTTTTTGAAGTTTGAATATTTGAAGGAAGAAAAAAATGGGGAGAATTGGTATTGCTTTACATGTTTCTGACTTTATGGGTAGTGATACATGGATAATTGATTCTGGAGCATCTGACCATATGACCTATAATCGTAGTTACTTCCTTTTTCTTAACCCACCTACTATTTCCTCTGTTGTTAATGCTAATGGTGATTCTTTTCCAGTTTTAGGCATAGGGTCTGTTCGTCTCACCCCTTCTCTAACACTACATGATGTTCTTTATGTCCCTGACTTGTCTCATCATCTCATATCTGTGCCTCAGCTCAATACTCAATCTCGATGTTCTGTAACCTTTTTTCCTTTGTATGTGATTTTTCAGGACCTCCTCACCAGGGAAATAATCGGCAGGGGTTATCTAAGGGGTCGTCTGTTTCATCTGGATTGCATGTTCGCCGGAATGAAGCCGGAGAAGGCAGTCCAAGCAGCTTTGATTTCGACTGGGGTTACTAATCAAATTGAAGAATTGTGGTTATGGCATCGTAGATTGGGACATCCTTCCTTTGGCGTCATGAAGAAATTGATGCCCTCCTTGTTTTTGGGCGTTGATGCGTCTAAGTTGCATTGTGAGTCTTGTGTCTTAGCTAAAAGTCATCGTGCTAGTTATCCTTTGAGTACTACTAGGAGTTCTGTTCCTTTCGAGCTTATTCATTCTGATGTCTGGGGACCTTCCCGCGAGTCAACTCTTTCTGGCAAACATTGGTTCGTTTTGTTTATTGATGATTATACCCGTCTTACTTGGGTATCTTTGTTAAAACATAAACATGAAGTCTTCTCGGCTTTTCAACAATTTGTTGCTCTTGTTCAAACTCAATTTGGAGCCAATATTAAAGTCTTTCGTTCGGATAATGGGGGGGAGTTCATTAATTCTCAGTTTACTCAATTCTTCCAAACTTGTGGTATTGTTCATCAAACTACTTGCCCTCAAACCCCTGAACAAAATGGAGTGTCAGAAAGAAAGAATCATCATGTTCTTGATATTGCTCGTTCTCTTTTGTTTAGTGCTCACATGCCCAGGTATCTTTGGGGAGATGCAGTTCTTACTGCCTGTCATCTCATCAACAGACTTCCTTCCTCCGTTCTCAATAATCAAACTCCTTATGATGTCCTTTCCAATCATGTGTCAGTTCCTTCGTTTTCTAATCTTCCTGCTCGTGTCTTTGGGTGTGTGGTATTTGTTCATGTTCCTAAGAATCAACGTTCCAAACTTGATGCAAGGGCGCTCAAATGTGTTTTTGTGGGCTATGGTGTCAATCAGAAGGGCTACAAGTGCTTTCATCCCCCTACACAGAAAGTTTATGTTACCATGGATGTCACCTTCTATGAAGATGCTTGTTATTTTTCTCCTCCCAATCCTTCTATTCAGGGGGAGAAACATACTTTTTTGGAAGAAAAGTCTTGTGTGATTCAGCCACTTGGGGATGAAAATGTTGTTCGTGTAATCTCTGATCCCACGATCGATCGTCAGGACAACGACGATCGATCGCCCGACGAGGCAGAGGCTTCCAGCAGTGCACCAACGATCGATCGCATTGGTCCTAGCGATCGATCGCCCGAAGAGACAGAAGCTCCCAGTAGCTTACCATCCAGCAGCGCACCAACGAGCGATCGATCTCACGACAAAGCAGAACATGCAATCGATCAAGGCCCTTCACCCCTCTCAAATATAGATAACTCTTGCCAGACAATCCCGGAGGAGAGTCTTAATCTTGAGGTTAGTAATGTTTCTTCTAGTTTTGGTAATGGTGATAGTATATGTGTCTTGCCTCCTAGGTCCACTCGTGGTAAACCACCTCGCCAATATGAACCAAGTTTAAATGTCAAGTCCAAATATGCTATAGCTAACTTTGTGTCCACCCATCGGTTGTCTAAATCCCATGCTTCTTTTGTGAATCAAATATCCTCTGTATGTGTTCCCAGTAAAGTGCAGGATGCTCTCAAGGATCCCAAATGGACTCAAGCAATGAATGAAGAGATGGAAGCTTTGGAGAAGAATAATACTTGGGAGTTGGTGCCACCCCCACAGGGAAAGAGAGCTGTTGGGTGTAGATGGGTGTTCACTGTCAAACACAATGCAGATGGTTCGGTGAACAGGTATAAAGCGAGACTTGTTGCAAAAGGATTTACTCAAACTTATGGCGTGGATTATGAGGAAACCTTTGCTCCAGTGGCCAAGATTAATACAGTTCGAGTATTGATGTCTCTAGCAACCAATTTAGATTGGCCTTTGCAACAGTTTGATGTGAAGAATGCCTTTTTACATGGAGAGTTATCTGAAGAAGTTTATATGGATCTACCGCCAGGATATGAAGCAAACGCAGAAGGAAGATTTGTATGTAAGTTGAACAAGTCCTTGTATGGACTTAAGCAATCACCACGAGCTTGGTTTGGAAGGTTCTCTCAAGCTATGCGTCGTTTTGGGTACAAACAAAGCAACTCTGATCATACGTTGTTTCTGAAACGTCGGTCAGGTAAGGTGACTGCCTTGATTATTTATGTTGATGATATGATAATTACTGGTGATGATTCAGAGGAGATTGAAAAACTAAAGGGTCTACTTGCATCCGAATTTGAGATGAAAGACCTTGGTTCACTTAAATATTTTTTAGGAATTGAGGTTGCAAGGGGAAGTTCAGGAATTTTCTTGTGCCAGAGAAAATATGTGCTTGATTTGTTGACAGAAACAGAGATGCTAGATTGTAAACCTGCTGATACTCCTATTGAGCAAAATCACAAGTTAGCGGAGTACCCTGACCAAATTCCTACAGAGAGGGCTCGTTATCAGAGGTTAGTTGGCAGGTTAATCTATCTCTCACATACTCGGCCAGATATTGCATATGCAGTGAGTGTTGTGAGTCAATTTATGCATAATCCCAGTGAAACCCATATGGAAGCTGTAATTCGCATTCTGAGGTATTTGAAGTCTGCACCCGGTAAAGGCTTAATGTTTTCAAAGAATAAACATCTGGATATTAGTGGTTATACAGATGCAGATTGGGCAGGTTGCATTACAGATAGAAAGTCTACTTCTGGTTATTTCACTTTTGTGGGCGGTAATCTTGTTACTTGGAGGAGTAAGAAGCAAAAAGTTGTGGCTCGATCGAGTGCTGAAGCAGAGTATAGAGGTATGGCCCATGGAGTTTGTGAATTACTTTGGTTGAGAAATGTACTAAGTGATTTGGGATTTAAACCAAAGAAATCCATGGATTTATATTGTGATAATAAGGCAGCTGTTGATATTGCTCATAATCCAGTACAACATGATAGAACCAAGCATGTTGAGGTTGATAGACATTTCATCAAGGAGAAGCTTGATTCTAAGCTTATTTCCTTTCCTTTTGTTCGCTCTGAAGAACAGTTAGCTGATGTTTTGACTAAAGCAGTTTCGAGTAAGGCTTTTTATGACTCACTTGATAAGTTGGGCATTCGTGATTTGTATGCGCCAACTTAAGGGGGAGTGTTGGTGTGAGTCATACTTTCCTTTTGTATATGTTCTGTAATATTTTGTAATTACTATTATTATTAGGATTACTATTATTATTAGGATTATCACTTACCTTAGGAAGATATACTTGCCTACTTTAGCTCGGTTGTAATTTGTATATAATTCCTCCTTTGTGAGGTGAATTAACATCAATCTATATTCAGCCACAATTGTCTCTTGTGTTCATTATATCTGACTGCTAACACCTTAGACATTAATTTAAATAGCACATACACAAACTAATTGGTCGATACTCCATCACCGTCTTAGGGTCAGACACCTTTGGAATAATAGCAATTAGTGTATGGTTTACATCTTGCATCGTGCCTTGACCATTTAAAAACTCAAGACAACAAATTACCACTGCATCACCTTCCACTGGCCAATACCTCTAATAGAAAATCAGAGGCATACCATATGGACCTAGGGCCTTAGTCGGTCTCATTTCTTTCAAAGCAACCTTTTATCAGAGACATACCTGCTCCTCTGAAATTCCGCCCCTAACCTTAGAAAAAATATCCCTATTTATCTCTGAACCATCTGAGGAAAAAAAAGACTACGAAAATAATCCACAAAAACACTACCGATATTAATACTCCCAGTTCTCCACAGATTATCTTCCTCAAGTATGCCAAAGATCCTGTTGAAGCTACCTTGTTGCCTTGCAAAATTGTGAAAGAATTTTGTGTTACGGTCCTCATATTGAAACCAATTAACCCGGGAGCGCTGGCACCGCATAATTTCCTCACTTTCCAGCAAAGCGCTGACACCACATAATTTCCTCACTTTCCAGCAACTTATCCAACTCAGATTCTACCTCTCTTCTATGATTCAGCACATCAGCCAAAGGGTACTGCCATTGTAGCTCTCCAATTTACTCTCTAAGTTCCCTGACCTTCCTTTTAACACTATCAAATTTTTCACGTTTCCAAGTTTTTGTAAAGTTGGTAATACTGAAAATGGAAAAACATAACTTGGTAAATAAAATTAGAAACCCTAAAGTATGGTTTGTAATTGGTAGCTCAAAATCTTAAACTGAAAGCTTTGGTTTTAAAGTTTGTAATACCTATAACAGATTCGAACCCACTAAGTGACAACCCTAAATGTAACAATTGTGAATATATATCAAGGATTAGCTTTGTAGAAGAATGAAAAGTAATGTAACAATCTACTATATATGCTTGTTCGAAGTTTCAAACTGTTGTAGTCTTCTTCATCCCTTGAAATTCAGTCGAACTCTTTGGACCTATGCGGTTTGCTTGTTTTATTCACATCGACTCCTAATTAATTATTTCCTTCACTCTACGTGTTTTTGTAATGAATCCCTCTGTGAATCCTAGATCTACCACGGCCAGTTAGCTCGCACTCTTGGTTGCCGAATTGCATGGATAAGTAATATCGGTACATAGCAGACCACGTTTCTCAAATGTCTAACAAGATTAACGTTTCTTGATCTGCCATTTACATGTATTTGTAATACAACCATTTCTTAAGTTTAGATTATTCGATTAGTGTAGTTAATGTATGACTTGTATCTCCTAGCTAGTGTAAGGAGTGGCGGAACTTGAATGTTGTCTTTACAGGGTTAAAAATAAAATAGTTTTTTTACAATAAACATAAACTACAACAATTGAATTTGTTTTACAAAATAAAACTTGTATTGTTTTCTTCATTTTTAAAACCATTAAATTATTCTTTAAATGTTTCATCAATATTTTATAGTATGTTATAAGATATTAAGACACTAGACCAATATACTTATTAAAATCTTCAATTCTCATTAAATAATTAATATAAAAATTTAAAAAGGCCATAATCCCCGATAAAAAAAGAGCCATTATCATAACTTTTAGTCTGAAATAACTAATTACCATTATTTTCTAAAATTTGTGAGGGCCACAGTCCCTTCCGGCCCTCAAAGAACTCCGCCATTGGGTAAGATCCTTTTTGAAATCTGTGGCAAGTTATATATATTTTGGCTTTGTATTGATGATCGATCATGCATGTACAGTTCTCTACCAGTTGCTGTCGTCGAGCTTCTCTGCACACGGAAACAGGAAGAGAATATAATTCTCCAAAGTAAAAAAACAAGGACCAGTAATAAGCACAAACGAATAAGGAGACTGCTAGGAATGCTAGCCTTACATTCATATATGTATATGAGACACACTTATATATATAGGAGACACACATATATATAGGAGACATACTACTCGGATGTGTGTCAGTTTTTTATTTGCTAACATTATTAACTTAAATAATAACAACAAAAACTAATTCAAATTTGTTTTTTTATAGAGAGTTTATTCTCCTTCTACTCTGTTCCCGCCACAAACCCATTAATACGTTAAAATTTTCCGCGTTTGGAATCTAATAAGGAGGCAAGAACAGATTAAAATGAAAACGGAAACCAATTACAAGAAAAAAAACCCCAACTTACATCTCAACCCTTGAAGAAGAGCAAAAGAGGAAGTCAATAGAGTAGAAACACCAGTATTAGAGAGCTTGGGAGGCCGTCAATTCTAAACACGAAGGATAAGAATGGTGGTGGTAGGGGATGCAAAGGTAAGGTTCTTATACAATTTATGTGATTCAGAGGTAAGGTTTGTATTGAGGGGGTGTATAAATATATACTCATGAATTATTTAGATTGTAATTCATGCGATTTTAATGCAATATATACATGATTTTCTTCTTCCCTTTTCTATTTGATGGCTAAGACTCAGAAGCTCGATTGTAGGAATCCTTTATATATATATATATATATAGCTTGATTGATACAGTGGATTTCTTTGTAGACATGCTCTTGTTGTGTTCCATTCTTTGGGAATTTTGGCATTCCATCTCATTACATATTAGAGCGATGGACAAAGAATGTGAAGACCATGTATAACAGTACCATAAAGCAATCTCGAAAAGAAATTAAATACAGAAAGCACCGTTTTGACGAATTGTTTCAAGAAGCTACAAAATTGAGTAAGGATCAATGTCTGATGAGAGTTTTGATATTGCATATGTTAGACTGAAAGAAACCTTGAAAAGTGTGTAGTGGTCAACAAATCTCTCAAAACCTTAGAACCTCAGTGTGGATGTGATGGTGATAAAAACGTTTATTGTAACACGCAACAAACGACATTGCTTGATCCACAAGTGTCGAAGACAAAGGGAGCTCTAAAGAGAAATATAAAGCCGAGAGCTAACCAGTCTACTAAAAGACATTGCAACAAGTCAAGGGAGGTAATACACAAGTATTTTGTTTCTTCTCTGGCTCTTTATTTATAGGTCCCTTTTTGTGCATATAAGTTCTTCTGCAATTATATAGCTTACAAATGGTATACTTGAAATTGTAGGTTCATATGAATGATGAATTGGAAGCTGCTGATCAAATAGAAAACTCATCACAAAGACAGGTCGATATGTTCTAAATTACAACCCGAGAAGCTTATTACAAGTTACCTTTTCTTAGTATACATGTTAACTACTTCAAAATAACTAAACTACTTTTTTTCCTTAGGGGCAAGCAAAATCATCAACCAAAGCACCTCTATTTGATACGGAGACTTATCCAGCTTCATCAATTGTTGGTCTTCAAGGACCAACAACAAATGGTAACTCATTAATATCTCATATAAATTCAAGTCTGTAGACCAAAGAATAATTAAGTTTATGAATTTTGTTCTTGATTTTAGGTACAGGGGATATCAACATGGTGACTCACAAATCTGGTTATAACACCTTGTTACTTGGTTCTGATTTGAGTGTGTCTCTAAGCTATAACATGAAAAATGTTGAAACTCAAAATAACTCATGGTACAATGGTAGCATGTACTTGGATCCGACTTTGGATACTAATCAAGCCTACAGTCTTATGAACATGGAAAGTAGTATGAATGAGATTAATCATATGAATTCCATGTTTTAGAATCCCTTTTAAGGTGTGCAAGTAATGTGTTTTGGATTCTATCTTAGTTTGCAAAACGTTTATGGAATTAAGGATCTTACTTTGTTAATGTTATTTTTTGGCTGTATTGTTTCATTTTTGTTCATTTACTGATTATTTTGCAATATGTTAGATGTTATCTTTAGAGAGTGATTAGCTGCTAATGTTAAAGGTTCATGTTTTCATTTCGATCTGCTCTTGCCTCTTCATTAAAGTCCAAGCGTGAGAAATTTTGAGGTATTAATAGGTTTGTGGCAGGAACGGGGCAGAAGGAGAATAGACTTTCTCTTATCCTTTGATCAAAGAAAATAAAAAGAGAAAAAAGAAAACATTTTCTTTTCTAGCTAAAAAGTGATGGAAAAAAAACAAATTTGAATTAGTTTTAGTTGTTATTATTTAAGTTAAAAATGCAGGTAAATAAAAGAATGATACATGTATGTGTTTCATACATAAATGAGTGTGAGACTAGCACTCACCAATAAATAATGCGGAAAATGACCCCATATATCACAATTTCCTAGGGCAATCCCACATATGGGGCGAGCAAAACATCACATGATGAGTCTGCGTATCCGTATTCACGAAACTGGACCATCGAAGTAGAATTATGTAAGAATCAGTCCAAAGAATCCAGAAATAATCCTCTGTCCCTAAAGCTGAAGCTAATCTGGATCTTCCTAAATGTACAAAGAATATACATTATATCAATCTCACACAGAGTCGAAATAAGATACTCAGTCCAATCTCCCAATATTGACCATTTTCCATTAGCCTTTTTGCCTATTATTCATCATGTGAGATGATGATGTGAAATTCATTTACCATATATCTACTGATACTGGTGCATGCATGTCTCAAGAACATAGCTGCTAGTTCGCAAGTAGTAATGATCATAGTATTGATATCCAGGATCTTCTATTCTGAATGAAAATTGAAAGACCACTGTTTCGCATAACTGGTGCCAGTAGACGGTAGCTAGTTAACAATTTAAACTCTGTGCATGCCAGCAAGGATGAAAGCACACGTACATATCAATCAAAGAAACAAAGTTGGACTCTTACACCTAATTTTCTTCATGCATGCATGCATGGATTCTTTGTTCATTCGTCAACTAAACAGTACTGATTTCAAGTCATTATATACAAATTTACACAGAAAAAAAAAAGTTTGATTTCAAAAAAGGTTCTGATCCAGTTCTCACTTCTTAGATCGATCTCCTTTTTATTTATTTTTTATTTTTTGGGTATGCTAGTTCCTAGAGGCATTGTAGAACAAAAGTGTGACGACAAAATGAGTTTGCGTTGTCAATGGTAGTAGGGTACAAAATGATCAAGTCACATATTGATACATAGGGGTCCAACCACCATGTTAGCTCTCTCTCTCTCTACTTGATCTTATTTTGCAGAAACTCCATCGTCATATTATTCATATCATCAGCTCGATTCTGGTGGTCAATTAAACAATTACTAAATTGACATGTACCCGTAAATTGGCTAGTGCCTGCAGAATCATGATAGCCAGAAAAGCGATAATGGATTCTTTTGCAACGGTTCCTTTCAAGAATTTGAGATACAAAAGTGGGTTCGGTTGTTATGCTTGTGCCACTAAAGTCTAATCTAAATTTTATATCACGTTGGCTATAGTAAACTACTTTTAACTCATTTACAATTGTTTCAAACTTCAAAGGAACACGGGGTCATATATCTTTAGTTGAAATTTATCTCGTAGGTTAGGAGAGGAATGTGTGAAAGAAATGATTTACAAATGAGAAAGAGTGAGAGCAGATAAGCTTGACGCCATTAGGTTTTTTTTTGAATTTTTCTGATGAGAAATGACCATGACATTCTTGATAAACAGTGACAGAGTTTCACATGCATGCAGTTGAAATCTTTAGTTTATGCATTACTTAATCCAGGCATTCTTTCACATTCTTCAACAGTCAGGAAATGCTTCTTAATAGTGTTTTAACTTTTAATTAAACTAACAAAATTGTGTGCTCAAAGTTGTCCCCACTTGTATATATAATTGATAGCATTGAGAGGAGAGTATTGTAATGCAAAAGTTGTAGTTCAGCTGGTAAATCAGGAAGTAATTTTGTATGTGTTGAATTTTCGACGGATCGAAAACCTGCAACTCTAGCAAGAGCTATAAAGATAATCAGAGTACCTATATAGTCTCTACTTCATCCATCAGTTTTAGAGGATTAAAGTGTATGTACGTAGTAATTCATTTTTAGCTTCAAAGATAATTTAGTTCCTATATATATATATATATAGTTTTAGAGGATTAAAGTGTATGTACGTAGTAATTCATTTAAATTTAGTTCCTATATATATATATATATATATATATATATTCTCAAACGAGTTTATAAAATTAAGGGGTACTTGATGTTACATCCAATTTAGTAGATCTATTTTAAATTACATCTATTTTTAAAATTATTTTAAAATACACCCAAATTTATTAATTAAGCTTGTTTAAAAAAAATAAACCTATTATTTAGAATAAATAATAAAACATATTTTTTTTCTAGAATTACAGAAGTTGTCGTTATCTCTAATGGTTAATGAAATGGTATCTCATAAATATATGAACCATATACCTTAAACCCTTAACCCTTAACCTTAAACCCTAACCCCTATACCCTAAACCCTAAACCATAACCCCTAAACCCTAAACCATAACCCCTAAACCCTAAACCATAACCCTTAAACCTTATACCCTAATCCCTAACCTAAAACCCTATACCTGAAACCCAAAACTCAATTCCTCTATTTTTAACATAACTTAAAGGTTATAAACAAAAGGCATGGTTGATACCTATACCATAAGCACAAATTAAAATGTAGAAAACAAAATTAAAATCAGAATGGTCAAACCGTCAAGAGAAAAATGGTACGATAAATTTTAGTTTTAAAAATAAAACCTATAAGACATGTTAAATAATTTAAATTAGGTGTAAATTAAAATGAAATATGTAAATGAGTTTATTTTAAAATAGGCTCCATTTTTTAGGTTTTTCTCTAATTTTCTCTAAAATTAATTAAGCATGTACTAACGTAGATGAAAATTTTGTTTAAGTGTCCTCACAATTCACATTAGAATGCAAGAAATCAAACGTCCGACTATTCGATTCATACTTATAAATCACTATTTTTTTAGTGTTCAAAACTTCCAATAAAAACTTCTACAACAGTTGAGTTAATCCGCAACCAAGTCCATGATCTGAGCTAGTAAAGCCATTTGGTCTTGATCCCTAAATATGACTCATAATATTAGAATCAAGTTGAATAACGTGGAGCACGTACAGCAAGTAATAGTCAAGAACAGTTCAAATGAATCATATATGTAGGTATGTACCCGTCAACCCGGCAAAAAAATTGATGAAAATTTGTTTTGTTGGTGCAGAGTGCTATATATCTTACTGGTCTGGTTTTATATATACATACATACAACTTCTGCTTTAGTAAGTTAGAAAAAACAGGAAAAAAATCATATAGTTAGGACCTACATATAACCCCATCATCCGTATCTTTCAATTTGGAAATTCGTCCAAGTCCTTTTATCAATCCTCGATCATTAGATTCAGAAAACACCTGTAACCCATTTTCACCTTATAATCGATTTTATATGAACATCTCGGGTTAGATCACAGAGACCTGCAGCCAGAGAGGAAAGCAATACATATTTTTTTCGAATTTAAATATGTAATGATTCTTATATATATGATATGATAACGTTATGGACCTGGGTGTTAAAGGGTCATGCATGCCAAATAGTAGTAGAGGTTCCTGTGGGGTTTTAGGGTTAGTGATGAAATGTGTTTCAAATTTTGAATCACCAAAGAAAGAGATTAATTAAAGGTTCTAGGTAAAGAAGTGGAATATATTTGACATCCTTTAAGTATACATGGCCATGTGAAGCAACACCATCATGTTCATCTTCCCCAGTTTCATAATCTCACACCCGGCTAAGAAATTATATTATGTTCATCATATTTTTGTTTATCTTTGGGGAATAGATTAAGAACTAAAAAGGAAAAAGGAAAAAGGAAAAGGAAGAATTAGGAAAAGATGACAGGGGAATCGAACTGGTAAAGTGGGATGGAGTGAGAATCTCTTACACATTTGAAAGCGGACATGGGAAACAAATCTTTCACCGAGTACCAGTTTTCTCACTAATAGTTTTTTAAGGAATATTGAAAATGATATATTGATATTCAAAATAGAAAATGTTGTTATATATCATCTCTATCATTAAAGGGTAAATAAAGAGTTTGTGATATAAGACTACAACGATATATAAGAGATATACATCATCATTAAAACGTTAAAGTGCTCTTATAGAGTCTGCGAACTTAAATACATAAACAAAGTTGCAGACCAAAGAAACAAAATTTAAATTGAAAACCTGAGACCCAGGCCCAGCAGCTCAGTCCCAAGCCACAGAAACCCTAGTTGCTTTAGGGTCCGCAGTCACTGTCGTCGTCATTGGTCCGCCATCAGCCCACGTTAGGTTCTCCACTATCTTCACGACAAGAATGCTGCTGCCAGATGCCGCATTAAGCCGGACCTCATCAAACCACTCTAGGGTTACTAAGGGGTTTGTTTCCGTCCCAACCTCAAATCCGGCATACCTCTTCACAACAACCTCTGTCACCTAAGAAGTTCGATCAAGATGCCCTGCAACAGTCGTAACCCCCATTGATGGTCAGCACTACCAGGATCAGTTGTTTAGCCGACGAAAAATTTTTCGTCGGCCAATTACAAAACTTTGTCGGCCAAAGTCTTAGACGACGAAACGTTGCTAGCTAAGAAGTCGTCGGGAAAAAACCGTCGACCAAGACTTTAGCCGACGAAATTACTGTTCATCATCGGCTAAAGTCATTTTATTTAGCCGGCGAAAAAAAATTTCGTCTGCTATAGCTATTATTTTTATTTTTATTATTTATTTTAACTTTAGCCGAAGAATTTTATTAAAATTCGTCGACTATAGTTATTTTATTTTTTATTTTTTACCTTTAGCCGACTAATTTTAATAAAATTTGTTGGCTATAATTATTTTCTTTTTTTATTTCTTGTATTTTTGATTTTTTTTTCATTTCTACACCGGTGATGGAGGAGGATAAGAAGAGGAGGAATAAGAGGAGCTCGGCTAAGAGGAGGAGAAGGTTAGGAGAGGGATCGGAGAGGAGAATGAGGAAGAGTTGTTGGAGGAGGAGGAGACAAATGAAAGATAAAGAAAATTTTGAACTTTAGCTGATGAAATACCCTAATTTCGTCGGCTAAACTTCAAAATTTTAGTCGGAAAAAGTTCAAAATTTTCAAAATCCCCGCCAAAAATTTTGAATTTTGAATTAACTTTAGTCTATGAATTTTAATAAATTTCGTCGGCTATAGTTATTTATTTAACTTTAGCCGACGAATTTCCCTAATTTTTTCGGCTATAGTTATTTATTTATTTAATCTTAGCCGACGAATTACCCTAATTTCATCGGCTATAGTTATTTATTTTATTTATTTATTTAACTTTAGCCGACGAATTACACTAATTTCGTCGGGTAAAACCCTAAATCCTAAACCCTATATGTAGAAGCTTCAAACGAAAAAATCGTGAAATAAGATATGACCGGAATGGTGAAATACGTCTACAGTTAAAAAATCACGTAATTCTGGTAAAGTCTCGGTGCCGATAATTGTGATAACGTAATTTTTCATTCTTTCTCCCTGGAGGTAGCCCTATCTCCGATGGTTATTTTTCATAAAATTTTTATAACACTGGTTGCGTCTCATCGATTTGAAACTATTTTCAGTTGAAGCTCCAGAAAAAATACATAATTTAGACGGTCAAATGACCATTTTCGTGCATTAAGGGGTTTGATTTATGGGATTGACCGTAAGGATCGAGCCCTTAACGTTGTCGGATCAAGTTGAATTTTTTCCTATAGACATATTTCGATATAATGATCATATCAGACGGTCGGATTTTTGTTTCTCAACTTTGATCATCGGAACCACAACATGTCTACTAATGTTGTATAACTTGTTTACTAAGCTTTAAGTAAATGTTCCGTTTCAAAAACAAACTCTACATAACAACTTTAAACACAAAAAAGTCGTGAAATAAGATATGACCGGAATGGTGAAATACGTCTACGGTTGAAAAATCACATAATTCCGGTAAAGTCTTGGTGCCGATATTTGCGGTTAATACAATTTAGGGGTTTGACTTACGGGATTGACCGTCTGGATGAAGCCCTTAAATTTATCGGATCAAGTTGAATTTTATACCATAGACATATTTCAACATATTGATGATATCTGACGGTCGTATTTTTGTTTGTTAATTTTGATGACCGGAATCACAACATGTCTAATATTTATCATTATTTATCCATATGGAGAGCCCTATCATCGAGGGGTAAATGTCTCAACATTTTTAGTTGGACAGTTGCGTCTCATCATGGTGAGAGTTTTTTGTGTTGAAGGTTCGACCAAAATATCTCATATAGATGTAGATATGAGCGTTTTCGTGTGTTAAATGTTTAGAAAAACTTCATTTTGAAGCCTTAAACGAACTCAGATGGCCAAAAAACCCATACGTTATAGCATTAGCTATGTGTTTTACTCATACGCCCGTTCTCCTTCCAGATTGGTATCACAATAGTCAATCGGACACCAAAATATCTGTAGTGCAATTTTGTAACTAAAAGGTACTTTAGCCGACGAAATTAGGACATAATTTCGTCAGCTAAACTTTTCAAATTTCGTCGGATAAAGTTCACAAACTATAGCCGACGAAAAAATTAGTTTAGCCGACGAAAACAAATTTCATCGACTAAAATTCCACTTTTTAGTCGACGAAATAATTTTTCGTCGACTAAAGTCCACTTTAGCTGACGAAAAAAAAATTTGTCGACCTGTTTTTGGTTATTTCGTCAGATAAAGTCTTTTTTCTGATAGTGCGGCCTCCACCAACTAGAGACTCAGCCACATCATTGCCATTGTCCAGATCTGAATCCTCCAGATCTGTGACAACACGCTGCTCCGTCGCCCACCTCGAGCATAGCCTCTCCTAGGTAGGACGATTCAGATTCAATGATGTGAGGAATATCACCACCATGGGCCTAGCCACCATCGAGCATAAGCCCCAGATCAGAGAAACACTCACTAGCCTCGACTGAAAACCAACATCATGGTCTAAGATGTATCTGAAGATCAACACGATCAATATGCAGAAGACTCCTCAAACTGTTGCTATGAAAATCATGATCACCCTTGCCAGAAGTAAGTGTAACCGTGGTCAATCGAAACCATGATTTCACAAAAAGAGAAATCTCTGTTGTCTCAGTAATAGTTTTTGGCAACTTTTTTCTCAGTAATAGTTTAACTATCAAGATAAGGAGACGTCTGCTGTGTATGGAGTATATTGTGTATTGTCCATGTCTGAGTGATGATGTCAACAACAATGAGGCGGTCAAATTAGATTTTTTTAACTTTTGATATGAATCACGCGCGCTTGACGCGTCTCGCGTGTCTGTCTGCATCTCACTAATTTATTAGTTTTGTTTTTAACTAAATCTGTATCTAACCAAATACACTGTCAACACCGTCGAGGATATTGAAAAAGGATGGAGAGTTATAGTGATTTACGGTTTATATAAATCCTCCCTCTGCTCGTCTTAGTTTCCTGGGGATCGATCCGGCCTATTCGACATCTACTTTTTCATATCTCTGATTGGCTTTTGCACATCGGCAAATGGAGTTGATTTTTGGAATCAGAAATGACATATCACTCAGTATTCTTATCTCTAATCGGATATTTCTTTCATCCTTTTAGGTATGGAGTATAAAGCTAAGAACTTCAATCCCCAAAATTATACTTGAAGAAAACTCTCGTGTAGTTACTGGCTTACTGCAGATCTGATGTAATGGGCATTGCCAAAATGTCAAACTTCACACTACTAAAGATTGCTCAACCTAATTTCCAGTTGGTCCCCACCACCCAATTCAACCACCCACAACTAGAAAAAAAAAAAAACTTTAGCCGATGAAATATTCGAAAACAGGGTGACGAAATTTTTTTTCGTTAGCTAAATTAAATTTTTCTCGGCTAAAGTGGAATTTTAGCCTTCGAAAAAAAATTTCGTTGGCTAAACTAATTTTTTCGTCGGCTAAAGTGATTTTTTCGTCCGCTATAGTCTGTGAACTTTAACCGATGAAATTTAAAAAGTTTAGGCGACAAAATTAGGGTATTTCGTCGGTTAAAGTACCTTTTAGTTACAAAATTGTACTACTGATATTTCTGTGTCCGATTGACTATTGTGATACCAATCTGGAAGCAGAACGGCCCTAAGAGTCAAACACATAGCTAATACTATGACATATGAGCTTTTTTGGCCATCCGAATTTGTTTAAGACTTCAAAATGATGTTTTTCTAAACACTTAATACACGAAAATGCCCATATCTACACCTATATGAGGTATTTTGGTCGAATCTTCAACACAACAAACACTCACCATAATGAGACGCAACTGTCCATCTAAAAATTTTGAGACATTTACCCCTCGATGATAGGGCTCCCATATAGATAAATAATGGTAAATAGTAGGCATGTTGTGATTCCGGTCATCAAAATTCATAAACAAAAATATGAGTATCAGATATCATCAATATGTTGAAATATGTATATGGTAAAAAATTTAACTTTATCCGATAAATTTAAGGACTTCATCTGGACGTCAATCTTGTAAGTCAAACCCCTAAATTGTATTGACCGCAACTGTCAACACCGAGACTTTACCGGAATTACGTGATTTTTTAACCGTAGACGTATTTCACCATTCTGGTCATATCTTATTTCACGACTTTTTTGCGTTTGAAGTTTCTACGTAGAGTTTGTTTTAGAAACGAAACATTTACTTAAAGCTTAGTAAACAAGTTATACAACATTAGTAGGCATGTTGCGATTCCGATGATCAAAGTTGAGAAACAAAATTTCGACCGTCCAATATGATCATTATGTCGAAATATGTCTATAGGAAAAAATTCAACTTAATCCGAAAACATTAAGGGCTCGATCCTTACGGTCAATCTCGTAAGTCAAACCTCTTAACGCACGGAAACGGTCATTTGACCGTCTAAATTACTTATTTTGCCCGGACCTTCAACTGAAAATAGTTTCAAATCGATGAGACGCAATCAGTGGTAGAAAATTTTTATGAAAAATAACCATTGGAGATAGGGCTACCGCTAGGGAGAAAGAATGGAAAATTGCGTTAACCACAACAATCGGCACCAAGACTTTACCGGAATTATGTGATTTTTCAACCGTAGACGTATTTCACCATTCCGGTCATATCTTGTTTCATGACTTTTTTCGTTTGAGGCTTCTACGTATAGGGTTTACGGTTTAGATTTTTAGCCGACTAAATTTATTAAAATTCGTCGGCTAAAGTTAAATAAATAAAATAAATAACTATAGCCGACGAAATTAGGGTAATTCGTCGGCTAAGGTTAAATAAATAAATAACTATAGCCGACGGATTACCCTAATTTCGTCGGCTAAAGTTAAATAAATAAAATAAATAACTATAGCCGACGAAATTTATTTAAACTCGTCGGCTAAAGTTAATTCAAAATTTTTGGCTGGGATTTTAAAAATTTTGAAATTTTCCGACTAAAATTTTGAACTTTAGCCGACGAAATTAGGGTATTTCGTCAGCTAAAGTTTAAAATTTTCTATATCTTTCAATTTTCTCCTCATCCTCTTTATCTTCCTTCCTCCTCCTCCTCCGGCGGCAACAACGTACTCCTCCGGCAGCAACAACGTACTCCTCCTTCTCTAAATCCTTCTCCTTCCCCTCCTCTAACTCTTTCTCCTCCTCTAAATCATTCTCCTTCTCCCCCTTCCTCCTCTAAATCCTTCTCTTTCTCCTTCTCTAACTCTTTCTCCTCCTCCTCTCCCTCTCCTAGCCTATCTATTCCTCTCTCCTCCTCCTATAGCTGGCCTCCTCCTCCTCCACCACCCTCCACCATCGGTGTAAAAATGAAAAAAAGAAGAAAAAAATTTACTCAAAAATACAAGAAATAAAAAAATTAAAATAACTATAGCCGATGAATTTTAAGGTAATTCGTCAGCTAAAGTAAAAAAAGAAAAAAAATTATAGCTGACGAATTTTATAAATAAAATAACTATAGCTAACGAATTGTATTAAAATTCGTCGGCTAAAGTTAAATAAAAAAATAAAAAAATAACCATAGCCGACTAATTTTATTAAATAAATAAAATAAAAATAATGGATATAGCCGAAGAAAATTTATTAAAATTCGTCGGCTAAAGTATAAAAATTTGTCAGCTAAAGTCCAGAATTTAAGCGACGAAAAATTTGTCGTCGGCTAAATAAATGACTTTAGTCGACAATGAATAGTAATTTCGTCGGCTAAAGTCTTGGCCGACGGCTTTTTCCCAACGACCTTATCGTCGGCTAAGACTTTAGCCGACGAAATTTTATACTTAGCCGTCCTGGTAGTGACCTCTAATCAGTTATCATCTAATCAATTTTACTATATAATCAAACTTAAACAAGAAAGACCGTAAGCACCTAGATCATGGGCTTTTAGACAATCAGATGCAGAGGTTTTCTCAGAAATATTTAAGCGACAAGAGCCAGTATGATTCCGACCACCCTTTCCGAATCTGAAACCTCGTCGATCGCCGCCTTGTTACCGCCGCGTATCCTAGCCGTTTCGAGAATCATCCACAACCGAATGCTACTCTCAGACAGATGACCCTCATGAGAAACCGTACATTTGATTTCGGATCTTACCCCATTCAAGCTTCTTCAACACACCTCGATCTCTACAGTATTAATGAAGTAACCCACCTCGATCTATATCGTGGATCGCGGAGGAAATGTTACCAAAATCACGCACATCACGCGCTCAAAGGGACAAGTAAGTAACTTGTACCTACCAATAGCTGATTGACACCTATTTCAGATAGCTGCAGTACACAATGTACTGCGTACATTCCAGAACACACCCACGATAAAGCTTACAACTTCGTCTTTCGGAAACAAAAAATTAACCAGCTTAAACTACGCTTGGTTTGGCACTTTTCCTTAACTTTATATATATGTTTTTCACAGTTGCTCACTCTGTACGTTCTTAGTTAAGAGACAAGCAATGGCTTTTGCTTGTATGGAGCCCAACGATGAACAATCTTCTCTTATGGTGCGCGTGAAACTCCATGCATAATTCTCATTCTTATATACATTCTCTTGCTAGCTACATAATCTAGATCGTTGGAAGTAGCTTAGCTTCAAATGTGTACAAGTTAGCAACTTAACACGATACCCGATCACTACCATATATTTTGAGCTCAACAAACAATTAAACCTATTTGTTTCACTTTTAAAGACGTCTTATAGAATCAAAGCAAATGAAAGCCTTTTTATTTGTTTTGATTCTCTTTGATGGAAGTTTTATTTTTCTAAAATGTATCCTAATTTCGGGCCTAATTCTTCTTGGATCTGATGAATGATTCAACGCTGGCTTATATTTCATCTCTTCAACAAGGTTTACTAATACGGTCGATTGTATCAGTAGCATTTAGTCGATATATCATGATTACTAATAAAGTACTCTGGGGTTTACATCAAAAACTAATTGGCAATAAAGAGAATAACATAAACATTTATAAACCCACAAACAATGTCTCATTTTTCTAATGTGGGATTATAACTCAACACGTCCTCATAAGTGTGGTGAATCTTCAAGCCTAACACCTAGACAACATCTGGGGATGACATAGAGTGCGTGTGACCGGTAACGCTAATACACGTGGACGTGGGTAACCCGCTCTGATATCATGATAAAGTAGTATGAGGTTCACATTCAAAACCAATTGACAACAGAGAGAGTAGCTTAAATCCTTATAAAGCCATAGACAATGTCCCATTTTCTTGATAAAGGATTATATCTCAACAATTACCCCTAATCAGTCCTAGAATTCTCGCATGTCGCACAGTACATGAGCAAAAAAGTTTGCTACCCAAATTCCAATAAGACACATTGGTAGAGTTCGGTCAGAATACTAAAATATATAGTACGTAGTATGTTGATATTATTATCAGGAAAAAATTCAAAAACAATACACAAAGTTGATCGACTCTAAACTTTGGTACATTTCGTATTCTTTTTTTTTTTCAAAACAGTACATGCATGATGTTTGTAATCTGATACATCTTTTATACACACCATTATACATTATGTTACAAGATATGCCATTACGAAATAATTAAGGGGTAAAATTATATTTGCATACGAACATATCTCTCTCTCTCTTTCTCTCTCCCCTCATCGACGCTTCCTGTCACCAACCATCGTTGTCCTCACCTACAAGTCGACAAGCCAGCGTGGATCGAAGCTCTAAAACCAGCGACGGAGTCCGCCGCTCTCTCTCTCCCCTTCGTCCACCTCCACCAGCCCTCCCCGTCACTTCCAACAAGCCCTAGAACCCTGTGAATATTCAATCATGAGCCTTCAGACGTGTGTCGTCGTCGTTATCGATGTGGGGTCGCACACCCTTCTCTGCCATGCAACAACCGTCCCCTCTTCCCTTATCCACCACCGCCTCTTCAGCAAATCCCCGCTGTCGATCTTCTCTTCACTCTCTCATCTCTCTCATCCACATCTCTCTCATATGTATCCATATCTCTTTTTTCAGATTATTCTCTGAATAGACGAGATTGCTCTTCAAAATTTGGCAGAATTCTCTATATTTAACGAACCTAACGACATGTATGAATAATGTATTATATTACAAATATCATTTAATTTACTATTTAAAAAAAATGAATACGAAATGTACCGAAAATAAGAGTCGATCAAACTTCGTCTTTTTCCTTATTATAACTACAAGTCATAAGGAGGCACAGAGAATCAATCTCCAAACCTCCAGCTCGTTTTGACTTTGTTCATGACTCGATTCAAAAATTGGTAAGCGGCTAATGAGTCACTATTCACAACTTCTAGATGAGATCGAAGCTTTCCATTTGCATAAAGACAACTAAACACTAGTTTAAAGGGACTAATGGAAAATATGATTGATTAAGAAAGTGATTAACGTCGTCAGGAAGGGTGGTCGTGGTCGTGGTCGTGGATTCTTGCGGTGGATTATAACAATGTTCCTGGAAATCGTAGTACGCGCACATATATAAGGATGGTGCCATCGATCATTGTCCAAGCTAGCTTCTTCAATATGCATCGATATACTAATCTCATACAATAAGAATAATACAAGTTTAGCTAAATTGCTAGTAGTTTTCTTTAAATTTTAAATCTAAAGAAAGGCTCAGATTTTTTCTGTACTTTTTACTCAGTTTGGTATCACACAAGAAATAGTAAACGTACATTATCATCGATTCTGGAAAGGCAAGTTTCACTGTTTGATCATGCACACACGACAGGGGAAAGGCACAGTAAAGCTCCTGAGGACATTCTAATTTGAGCGAAAGCGACGAGCTTTGTAATAGAGAGAACGGAGAAACCTGAATATACTGAAGGCTGGGAATGCACGCATGAAGTTAAAGGAACAAGAACATGAATTGCAGTCTCTCTCTCACACACGTGTTCAGAGACCGATCACAGTGTTCTTTTGTGCTCCTGTGTATCATCATGTAGTGCTGGTATCGCTAGACCCGATATCCAACAAAAGAGTAATCATTACATTGTCCTTCCTTTTAATTTTCCAAAACTAAATTTGTTTCTTACATGCAATAATGCTCTCTCTGGTTGTCCGCACCATTTTTTAGATAATTAAAGAACAGTTCATTAATTAAACACTTTTTAAATAATTAATAATTGATCGTACAATATTATAAGGATTGATAGCTCGTTCTAATGAAAACAGATTTGACTTGTCCATTTTAATTAATCTTGATAAAAAGACATTTTTAACTCTAACCTAAATATCTATCACTCATCTCTCTCTTCCACACCCTCACCTCTCACCTCTCTTGATCTGCTCTCACTCTCTCTCTCTCCTTGACGACGCACAGACGTACAGACCTAGTCTCTCATCCTGTCACCGTCTCAAGGACGACGGTGAACTGAGATCCAGTCTGCGAGCTCCGATCTCAATGATGGTGAGCCGAGATTTCGATCTGCGTGCTTTGATCTCGACGCCGGTGAGCCGAGATTTGATCTGCGTGTTTTGATCTCGATGTCGGTGAGCTGGGATTCGATCTGCGAGCTCCTATCTCCAAGCAACCTCGACGACGCTGGTGGATTCGATCTCGGGTTAGTATACTTGGGTTTTGGAGTATACTAAGGTTAGTAGACTTGGTTTTGTAGTATAATGGGGTTAGTAGACTTTGTTTTGGAGTATACTGGGTTAGTATACCTGGGTTTTGGAGTATACTGGAGTTAGTAGACTTGGTTTTAGAATATACTAGTGTTAGTAAACTTTTTTTGGAATATACTAGAGTCGAGCTCGACGACTACAATGTTCTCAACGAGTGTAACAAGTCTATCTCAAATACCAGTACACTTGCTAGTTTGCTTTCGTGGAAGAGATGTCAGATCTAGTCAAAAATGATTCCAAGGTTTGTGAAGAACACTCTGGTTCGGTGTCTTCTTCTTCTATGTACTTCAATGCATCGAGTTTGTTCATCTTCTCGAGTTTACAACCTCAATAAAAGTTTACTAAGAGTAGTAAACTTTATTTAATCGCATCTAAGTTGATTTTTCACTTTTTTAAAGAGTATAATGGGTCGTGGAGATACTATTTTGCAAGTTTACTACCTCTGGTACAAGTTTATTAGGGGTAGTAAATTTATCATTTACTACCAATGCCTCGAGTTTGTTCATCTACTTGAGTTTACTACCCTAGTAAAAGTTTACTAAGGGTAGTAGACTTGGATTTGATGAAATACTGGGGTAAGTTGACTTGGTTTTGAAGTATACTGAGGTTAGTAGACATGGTTTTGAAGTATATTGGGGTTAGTAAACTTGGTTTTGATTTATACAGTGGGTTATTAGACTTGGTTTGAAGTATACTGGGGTTAGTAGATTTGGTTTTGTAGTACTCTAGGGTTGTTAGACTTAAATTTGGAGTACACTAGGGTTAGTAGACTTGGATTTGATGTAGATGTAGCCCGTAAAATTTCTGTAAAAGTTTATTGTCCCTAGTAGAAAAAAAAATATGGCAAAATTTCGGCTACCAGTAATTTTCCGACGTCTGGTGACCGGAGTCCGGCAACCGAAGATGCTTTGGCAAAATATTCTCTCTCCTTTTTTTTCTCCAAATGTGTATAGGAAACAAGGGTAAAATTGTCTCAAACAAATGTTATTTTATTATAAATTTAATAAAGATTTGTGTATTTAGGCATTAGTAAGTACACCTTGTATTGGAATGGGCATTTGACTTTTTAATTCATTGATTTAGGGTTTGACTTTTCTTATTTTTTTGCAAATGGTCATTCTCCCTTAAATAATTATCTATTCACATTTTTTTTAATTTACACCTAATGTATTTATTTTACTTATCTTACAGATTTTAACTAGAAAATTTAAAATTATCACATTTTCTCTACTGACCATTTTACCTTTAAGTTAGGTTACAAATAGAGAAATTGAGTTTTGAGTATAGGTTAGGGGTCAGGGTACGTTAAGGGTTTAGGGGGGGTTAGGAGTCATAGTGTAACACCCCGCCCTAAAATTTACCCTTTTACCGAGATCAGACGGGTTACCGAGGGTTGTAACCGCGCTGTTAGTTTCTTCGAATTAATAACGAGTGTAATAACTTAGAAATTCAAATATTAAATTCTGTTATTGCTTGGAAATTAATTAGTGGTATTGGTGCGTATTCGTACCTTCGAGAAGAGTGTCGAAGTGTTCGGAGTCAAGGGACGCTCTGAAACGTCTTATTTAATGGGTTAAAGGTTGACTTTTTGCTACGTCGAGTTTCTTAGAAAATTTTCTTCACTAAAGTTGTAGTGCTCGACGATACGAGTCTGTAGAGACCTACGGTATTGATCATTTACTACAAAAATAGAAAAAAATGTCCATTAGGTCTAAAAAAGTTTACATGTGCCCATTCAAACTAATAATATGAAGAAAAAGATAAATCTGCCCTTCATAAATATCTACTCTCTGATCTGTGCATCTCCCTCTCTGTTTTCTATCTATTATGATCTGATCACTTCTTTCTCTCTCACTCACTTTCCTCGTCGACTCAGAAACACCAACCCGTCAGCAACAAGGACTCCGAGTTCACCACAATCTCTGCCGCCAAAGGTTGCCACCATCATCGCCCAATCAAAACCACGATTCAGCAAGCCCTGAGGAACTGCGATGTCTTTCTGATATTATTTTCTCCTTCTCTCTCTCACTGTTTCATCTAATCTCTTCAAAGCTCGACGACGTCTTCGACCACTCACAAAGACGTTACTCAGCTTCGTTGGTCCTCAACGACATCACTTATCGACAACGACGGAGACTGGATTCTGTATGGGATCAATATCGAAGATCTTCCTCTACACCCACTTCAACGGCCCGCACCTTGACAACACAACCAGATCTGGATTCTATATTAAGGATTAAAAGGTGGTGGTGGCTAAGCTGGGGTTGCTGCTGAGAATCGATCTCTTGTTTTTTTGCTCTGAAGAGAATGGAGCTCTCTTATGTGTTCATCCTTGTTTTCTTTTCGTTGGTGAGACTTGGTGATTCACTCTTTTCGTTGGTGGCGCCAACTATAAGAGTGAAGACTCTGATCTTGCACCTCTTCTGGATTTCTTCCTAGTTGTCTTCTCTCTCTCTCTCTCTCTCCTATTTTGATAATTAGGAATGACAGTAGGAGTTTATTAGGGGGCAGTAAATTTGGTTGTGACAATAGAAATGTGGTTTAGGAGTTCAGTGAGAGTTTATTAGGGGGTAGTAAAGTTGGCTGTGCAATAGGAATGTGGTTTAATGGTTAAGTGTGGATTTTATTAGGGGTAGTAAAGTTGGTTGTGACAATAGTAATGTGGTTTAGGGGTTCAGTGAGAGTTTATTAGAGGGTAGTAAAATTGGATGTGATTATAAGAATGTGGTCTAGGGGTTCAATGAGAGTTTATTAGGGGATAGTAAATTTGGTCAATGTTTTTTTTTTTAAAATGTTAGAATGAAAAGTGAGGTCCAAAAATTTATACTAAATGAACATTTTATTAAAAGGTAAAGTAGTGGTTAAGATGGGATAACCACATCTCTAAAATAAAAGGAAGGGATAACCACAAAACCCAAATTTTTATCCATTCGAACGTCACTGGAACTCCACATATCAAGGACTAAAAAATCAAAAATTTCGGCGATATTTCGCTGATATTTTTGTTTTATCACTAAAGTATAATTATTTGTCCTTTAATATATTTTTGTGCGAAATTATCGATATATCGCGATATTTTCGATAGTTTCCTTACCTTTGCGTCTTGGGCTCTGCGTTTGGTTGGCACTGTCGGCCTCTGTTGCAGTACTGACCCACTCCATGTGCTGCTGCTACTGGTCTGCTGCAGACCTCACTAGACACCACCTGCAGACCTCACCAGTCACCACCCATTCTCCACACCACACGTGCCCTTGGTCACCTAAAAATCAAGGTCAAAATATGCTCCTGACGGGTTTCGAACCCTGTTCGGATAAATAGAACAGACCCACTCCATGTGCTGCTGCTACTGGTCTGCTGCAGACCTCACTAGACACCACCTGCAGACCTCACCAGTCACCACCCATTCTCCACACCACACGTGCCTTTGGTCACCTAAAAATCAAGGTCAAAATATGCTCCAGACGGGTTTCGAACCCTGTTCGGATAAATAGAATATTAACATCTTAGGCTGGGTTTGGGAAAGCTTATAAGCTCCTTTGCTTTTAAGCACCAAAGGTTTTGGTGTTTGGTAAGTCCAAAAATAAGCTACTTTTTAAAAAAGTATAAAGTGTTTTGAGGGAAAAAGGAGAAGCTGCAAACACCCACCTTCTGCTTATAAGCTAAAAGTCAGCTTATATCTTATAAGCCCAGCTGCACCAAACCCAACCTTAATCATCCCTGCTAATCATTCAATTTGTTAATTTAAACATATTTATTATATATATACTACTTATTCACATATCTTAAAATTAAAAGTTTAGGTAAATGTCTAATCCACAACTACCATACATCTAATTATTACCTACATTTCTTAATTCCTATTTAGAATTAACCATAGGTCAAATTTATATATAGCTACCGTTCAAAAAAATTCTTATAAAACCTCTTAATTTAATCCTTTAGTGCACCACGATGCTTTCTTACTCTCTTTTTTCATTAGTCTTTGTTCTCCGGTTTTTCTTTCTCATTTAACTCCTCCATACATTGGTCTGCTCCTACATTTTGGTACATTATTAGTTAATGTTATTAACTATTTGATTATTGTAATTTGGTGAATTGTTCTAAACACATATGTACATTTTTATTTTAAGTTGATACAGGATGTATTCTCATATTATCTTGAATTTTTGATATATACATTTCTAAACTACATGAAAAATTAGTAAAGTATTAAGTATTAAATTTAATATATTCTCATATTAAATTTGTTATTTTTTGCATAAGTTATAAATAAGTGTTATATTATGTTAAGAGTTCTAACTAAGCTAGCTTTTATGTAGGAGTCTTTTATAAAGGAAAAAATGAGTAGACGTGATCCTGCATGGGACCATAGAGAACAAATTTCCAACAACAAAAATGGTAGCATATGTAAATATTGTCGTATTATGATGAGAAGTGGTGGAATGACACGCCTTAAATACCACCTCGGCGGCATGGATCCTAGAAATAATGTGTAGCGGTGTGAAGCTGTTCCAGTAGAAGTGAAGAATTTTATCAGATCCTTGTTGAAGAATAAGCAAAATGAAAAGACAAAAAAGCACATATGATGGAAGATGTTCGAGCAGAGCTTCGTGGAGAATTGATTGGCTCACAAGATGATAGTGACGATGAAGTAGTGTATCCCGATGAGGACATGGGTCCTGAAGAACTGAGAGCATATCGACAAGCAATTCGTAACTCCAATGAAGCACAATGGAACAAGGAACACCTCCACAAAGTTCCTAACGGAGATGAGTCTAGTAACGGCACACACATGTGACGAGCAACAAGTGTTCGAGAGTCACAACCAACACAATTGGTGGCAGCAAAACTTAAAAGCTCTTTATAAGCCCGTCAGAACAATATCAAAGATTCATTCTCTAAAGGTTCAATAAAGGAGGTGATGAGACGTTTCATTAGTAAGTTTTTCATTTATGATAATATTCCTGCTGAGAAAGGTTCATCTCCTCATTATGAAAATATGGTGATTGGAATTCAAAGAGTAGGACAAGGAGTGTTGCCCTTACACCTTATGAGATCAGAAACAAGTATTTGGATATGGAATTCAAAGACATTTCTGAATATGTTAACACACTCAAGACAACATGGGAGACCTACGGATGCACAATCTTGTGTGATGGATAGTCAGGGCCAACTAGATTGTCCATCATAAATTTCATGGTATACTCTAAAGGTACCACTATATTTTTATGGTCTATTGATTCTTCTGGTGAGAAGAAAGAGCATGAGTATATTGGTGGGAAGAAAAAGCAGGATTGAAACAGTTGTTGACAGGACCCACCCCAGGTTAAACCCCTTTAACCTGAAGTAAATCCTGCGGGGACCACCTCAAGGGAACTTCTTACCGAAACCCCCTTGGAAATGGCCAACCCTTCCTACTAAACTAACTAAACCGGGTTAGTCAGAGCAGTCTACAGAGGTAATTACCCCAAAGAATTTCAAGTAGCAACGGAATGATCGACTATGCCTCGACTCTCGTACGCGCTCGACCTCCTCTCATGAACCCTGCATCACTGGGCATTTAAAAACGAAAGGCCCAGGGAAGAAACATTTAAAAACTGTTAGAGTGAGTGGACGAAAATCAAATATAAAACTCTATTTCTTTTAATGCTCTCCCAAAAAAAATGTTTTGATTTAAACATCGTTTATGCATGCCCACAAATACCAAATATTCCACAATTGTATGATAAGATAAACAAGTAAGAATTATGGGAAGAGAAATATTCACAACACAATAAGTCTGGGTTGCGCCTTCACGCTATGCTAGCTATATAAAACGGTAATGGACAACCCTTAATATATCCACCTGACATCTCAGGCGTGTCTGTCCTCTCAGACCAGGGTCGGAGCTAAGAGCTCTAGGTAAGTGGTGATGGACAACCCTTAGAATATCCACCTGACATCTCAGGCGTGTCTGTCCTCTCAGACCAGGGTCGGAGCTAAGAGCTCTAGGTAAGTGGTGATGGACAACCCTCATAGTGCACTACGTAATTTGCCTGACCTCTCAGGCTAGGGTCGGAGCTAAGAGCTCTAGTAGCGCCCTCACGCTACTCTAGCTAGCATAAACATTGGACAACCCATAAAGGAAATTCACAACAATACTCTTCCCAAACAAATAAATAAATCTATTCCTCGACATATAAGCATAAATCCAAATATAATATCCGAGCACCCGAGGAACATATCATACTCGAAACAAACATAAAAACCATGCATTTATATCAATAATTAGGGCATGCATTCACTTAAATAAAATAATCTGTCCACTCACTGTACTATTGCGACCTTCCCGCTCGGAAAGCTCCTCGAGCGAAACCCTCGACTACCGCGTAGTCGAGCCCGTCTCACGTCCGACCAGAGACTGTACAAATGAACCAATATATTAATCAAACCATCGTGGACTTGGTCTATTCCTAGTTTGACCAGGAACTCCTATTTGACCACAAGTTGACCAAGTTCCTTTTTATGTCACTTTAACCTTTTTAACTTTCTTTCCCGGTCATCGACTCTTACTCAATTTACCGAAAGTCCGACTCAGCTTCCGAACTTTCATTTATTACTTTAATATTAATTCGTTGAATTACTATGGACACCCAACGTGTCACATTACTCAGTACATTTAACCTTGAGTCGATTTACCGATTTGACCTTTCCTCCTAAATTCCAGTTATCAATTTCCGATAACAATTTAACATTTTACCAAATTAACCAACTAGTGTCCAACTTCATTGAACTTCAACCCTTTAACCATTTTTCTGAAAATGCAACTTCCCCAAAGTGAAAGCTTTCCTTTAATGGAAACTTTCCCAAAATGGAAAGTTTCCCAAATTAACAGGTTTCCAAACTTAGAAGGTTTCCCAAAATGGAAACTTCCTAATTACGTCCAATTAACCGTAATTAATCCAATTCTTTAATTTACGGAAACTTTACGACAATTAGGTTATTGAAAGAATCAACTCCTACCTCTTCGGCATTCAGCCGGTTTTACCGTATCACCGGAATCTTCGCCGGATTCCGGTGACTTGCCGGAATTTCGCCAGAGTTTCCCCGTTTCTCGATCACCAAGTTCTCGACATGAAACCACGCAAACAATACTAAGTCAGCAACCCAACAATGATTCCAATCACACCAAACAATAAAATGCAGCATTCAACTATAACCTCCCATCTAGACTTCATTCACAACTCACCGAGAAAACATGTTCCGAATCCTCAATCGAAACCAAAAGAGCTAATTGAGAACCACACAACATTCCCGCCGCCGTTGTGCACAGTGCCAAGAACGGCGGTCCTCCACTGCCAAAACACAAATCCTTCATCTCCCAACCAAACTCAAAATCAATTATACAGATACGTAGAGCTTCGTGAGTAGATAATTTTTCATACCTCAATTACCTTCATCTGTGACCGGAGGACACCGATCCATGGCCAAAACTGAAATCACTCTTATCATCATTCCTCTCTAACCGGAGCTTCTCTGCTCAAACCATGAACACAGATGAGTTGGGTGAGCCGAGATGCAACTGTGGCCACCGGTGCGTCGCCAAGAGACCACCTGACGACGGAGATCTCCTCCGAGCTCTGCCGCTGCACAGCATCTCGAGACTGACGGGATCAAGAAAGGTTTCGGGTTCTCTCAGATCGGTGAGGAAGGAGAGGTGATTGGTGATGTCGAGCACGCCGGCAATCCACTGGCGAGCGGCGGTGGTGAGGTGCGACCAAAACGGGCAGAGGAAGAGAATGGGTTGACCAGGACACTCCCTCGGGAAGGAAACCGAGAAAGAAAAAGGGGAAGAAAGAATAAGAAGAGAAAGAAGAAAAAGAAAAGAATAAAAGAAAAGATTTTCAAACCCTTTTACCATTTTTCCTTCTTCTTCGAAATAGGAAGTCGTCACCCAAAAATTTCACCGAAATTTTCTAATTATCTTCTCATAATTTTCTCTCTGAGAATTTAATTACCGATAACCTTTCCAAAATAGATACGGTAATTTCCAATAGTAACGAAGAAGATAACTTTTATTAACTTCAAAAGATTCGGGGTGTGACAATTCTCCCCACCTTATAAAAATTTCGTCCTCGAAATTTCTATACTCAAAGTCCAATACAGTAGGGGATATTACCACTTAAAAACAATAATATTGTTCTCCAATATCAATTTCCTTCTGAGAACTCATTTGAGACGCCTCACGAATAGCATTGTTAAAACTCTAAACACATGTCTTTACGATCAACATCCTTACTGTTCCTCCTTGAGAGCCAATTTCCAGTACCAACCAGAAGTCTATTGACATAGGATGTAAGGTAGTAAACTTATTTACGTAACATGGACATACGTGACACTAGGTATCCATTAACTCTAAGGATACCCAACATATTCCTCAAACTCATGTAACCTTGTCACGTGTCACATCTAGCCAACGTAGCACTCCTTCCTACGTGGATGATAACCTCCGCTACTTCCCCATTTTCTGACACCCGACCACTCTTCTTAGGTCAAAACTAAAGCATAAGGTCTTACCGTGGATCACAATGATTTTCTCTTGAATCATTGATTAACTGAATCACCGAATTCTTACTGTACTTCATCTCATTTATGAGGTGGAATACAACACCGCCTATGCTGATCCACCATCTGTAATCCTCGCGAGAATCACTATTGTTTTTTTTTTTTTTCACCAAAAGATGATAAATTCTGTCACACGCTGAAAACATCATTTGACAACAATTCCCTGTTGCCTAACCGGATTATAACCATATCCTTGAAAATCCAATAATCGTCCTTACCAACCGCATGTGATGTCGTCACAATACCGCTATCAATCATTCTGATTCCAAAAACCACTCGCTTGTCGTGAGTATAAATTCTTCAAGAATACTCGTATACTTTCGTGGAACCTTAAATATCAGCTCACACATTCCCTATGCAGGTAATGATTATCACGCCTGAGGAGTAGGGTTCGATGTCACTAATGGATTTAAATCCTCTGGTAACACAATACCACGTGGAGCCAAATCTACTGACAACAAGTCCACGAGAAAACCATGGCGACTCGTGTTACACGAACCATCACCTCATTTGAACCAGGCTCCCTGATCTGGTTTACGCTTTCTAGAAACTATTCTGTCATGTTGTAGAGTAATTGTCTTCCCTGACTCTATCATTACTCAAACCACTTGTACACACAGGACATGAACTGCCGTGAATATTAGCGTAAATCCAAAACCATAGCCTTTAAATCGGGGAGATCCAAAAGCTCCTGACATCGAGATCCAACAATACTGACTCCTCGCATGAAAACAATATTGTCAGGCTTCACACTGCCTACCAAGCTATTCTGACAGGATAAATCTTGACTTTTACCCACAAGTCAAACATTAGAGTCACTAGCTCAAATATCACTTGTGGGGTTACTGCATACTTTGCAACTGGTAACACATACTCGTACTACTCATAGGTGAGGTGCCACTGACCTCCCTAACTCTTACCTTAACCTGGAATGACGCATAGTGCAGAGCTTGCACTTCAACCAACCGTGCGTCTAATAAACGTTATCCGCATCACAATCTGGGATAGATTTACCATTAAAAGGATTTCAGAGCCTTACCCGCTCAACAAGTATATTCCATTCCCAGATGCCTCCATTACCACATCGTCCGGTAATAACCAGCAACTTGGACATTTAACCAGATCAGACATCTACATGAAATTTAGTGCCACTGGTGCACGCCCAAAGGAACATCTGATCAAAGCATCGGGAATTAATTTCACCAGACACAACCATGTTGATCACCGAGCATCCAGTTAACGAGGCACAAGATAACAAATACCATTACCGCACTGGGCACGTATACATCACAGAGTCAACTCGTACAACTAGACAGTTTCTAACAAAACTGTCCCCCAGGCGCTGCGGGTTTACCATCCACCGCAACCTCTATTCGGTAAGATTCAAAACTCTCAATCGCTTACCATTCTAGATCTTAAATCACAAGATCCACTGCCACACGTTAACATCCTCTCAGATCATAACTTAATCTGAATGTGGCTAAATCACTCCACGGTTTCCGATGGAGTGTTGCACAACTTAACGACATACCTGACCAATCTCAGTAACAAATATTACCACACTTAACCTCGTAACACCTTCGAGTCAACAAGGAAAACTTTTCCTAGTTCCACTGCATTTCATACCCACCGAAATGTTGACAATTTCGAGAGTCACCTCTAGTGATTTCTCTTGCTACCAATCTACACTCGTGGCGTCAAGGATTGCCGCTAGGTCAATAATTCACAGTAAATAAGATCGCTACTCAAATGACCCATGACAATGTCAACAATTCTTTAATCCTCTCAGGACTCCATTAAATTAACACCAATAATTGATCTCCCAGATCTTAATCCTCTTTCCACAATCAAATTGAGAATATTTCATATCACTGCAGTGGGTGTAACTTATGAACCCCAAACACGACTAAGTACACATTCGGTTACAATAATTGATTAGACTACAGCCAGTGAGTGCACAAATTCCCATGCCATCAAGCTCAGTTAATCGCCCTCGAGGAAACCAAGTGTCATAACGGACGACTTTGGTTGCAGGTTGAAGTTTGACCATCTACAACATTCTCACTCCTATTCAACGATTCAGTAAACCTTGCCTCACTGCTGTCCCTTCACCTTTTCCGTGCATTTATCTCAGAAAACATCCTTCCACCTACTAACGACATTAAACCATTTAATTGACGTTTTACACAGAAACTTCTAACCAAACATCTTTAATCTCCGTTCTCAATGAATGAAACTCTCATGACACCTTCTTAAAATGAAGTCATCATCAGCCTTAGTCACTTACCTGGTGTCATTTTGACCACACACAGCTGCACACGATAATTATGCCTTACATGTATGTGCTACCCAAATTTCAGCTTTACCACTTCCCTACACAGGAGGATACACGTGCTCCTGTGGGGTATTCCCATGTACAACTTCGGCCGTCGAAACAATACCGTTTGCACAATGACCGGTTCCTACACCACAATAATACAAAGTCAATCAAAGCTCGTATCACTATCTCCGATACCCCGAGCACTCTTGGTCCATGACCCGGTGGCTTGTTGCCACCTCCAACATGTTCCTTTAAATTCTGAGACCAATTACCTTTAATTAACACTAGTAACGCTTCCTCGATCTGAGAATCGAACTCTAACACAGCCAACTTGGAGACTCCTCCACTGGTGTACTAATTACAACACTTTGACCGCAGGTGGATAACTCACCTTATGGTTGACATGAGCCCCAAGATCTGGTGACACGATAAATGGCCCAATGTCCATTGTCACCAACAATTCAAATCACGATTGGACTCACTAACAAATCAAATCTTTCTAATACCCCAATCGTGGGTGGCTGGAGCGAAGAGATTCTAGTCGTAGCTGACGACAACAATGTCAGCACCAAAGGTGACCCAAACCATCAGTTTCAGTGGTTGTCCCACAAACATCAATTGACCAAAACAGCCTTTAGTTCCTTAACATTTTCCAGTAGTGTCACATCATGGACTCGTCACCAGAAACAAGTCCATTGATCCCAAAATGACTACACTCAACTTTCTTGAGTCATTCCACTTTCATATGTCCGTTGGTTTCTCCAAAACCACACTAATGGCGAACCTTAACAACGTCGTGGCAATCGTCAAAACTAAATATTCATCCTCACTGACTAATCGCGCTAGGAGACTTCAACTCCTTTTTCCATAGCAGGATGCAATCTCTTTCATTAACTCGTACGACTCTCCACTGCTAAGAGTCTCATAACCCGAATACCAAGGCCTTGTCTTAGGCTTCTACAGCATCCCTGTCAACAACCATGACAGCCTCCCCGGTGTGAATTAACTGTTTCACCACCGAGTACTTACACAAAATGCTCAAACGTTAAACAATGTGAGTTTACAGCTCGATCCCCAACTCAAATCTCAATAAATCCCTTTAAAACACACTCCTTGGGGAACCCATCAAATAAATACGTAACGAGCTTACCTTGTTCCTTACAGGAGTTCACTGTGAGGTCGGCGTACTGAGGCATAGTCTTGAAGATTCGATCGTTTATAGGACCACTCGGTCCATATCTCAATCAGGAAGTACTAACTCAAATCCTCAATAAACACTAAGCGTCCAAGCATAAAATGCCGATGGATCCGCCGCGGTCGGACCATCACTCTATAGACACTAAGTGATACCAGTATATGAGGTAGTACAGGAAACGATAACCTAAAGCTCTGATACCATTGACAGGACCCACCCCAGGTTAAACCCCTTTAACCCGAAGTAAATCCTACGGGGACCACCTCAAGGGAACTTCTTACCGAAACCCCCTTGGAAATGGCCAACCCTTCCTACTAAACTAACTAAACCGGGTTAGTCAGAGCAGTCTACAGAGGTAATTACCCCAAAGAATTTCAAGCAGCAACGGAATGATCGACTATGCCTCGACTCTCGTACGCGCTCGACCTCCTCTCATGAACCCTGCATCACTGGGCATTTAAAAACGAAAGGCCCAGGGAAGAAACATTTAAAAACTGTTAGAGTGAGTGGACGAAAATCAAATATAAAACTCTATTTCTTTTAATGCTCTCCCAAAAAAAATGTTTTGATTTAAACATCGTTTATGCATGCCCACAAATACCAAATATTCCACAATTGTATGATAAGATAAACAAGTAAGAATTATGGGAAGAGAAATATTCACAACACAATAAGTCTGGGTTGCGCCTTCACGCTATGCTAGCTATATAAAACGGTAATGGACAACCCTTAATATATCCACCTGACATCTCAGGCGTGTCTGTCCTCTCAGACCAGGGTCGGAGCTAAGAGCTCTAGGTAAGTGGTGATGGACAACCCTTAGAATATCCACCTGACATCTCAGGCGTGTCTGTCCTCTCAGACCAGGGTCGGAGCTAAGAGCTCTAGGTAAGTGGTGATGGACAACCCTCATAGTGCACTACGTAATTTGCCTGACCTCTCAGGCTAGGGTCGGAGCTAAGAGCTCTAGTAGCGCCCTCACGCTACTCTAGCTAGCATAAACATTGGACAACCCATAAAGGAAATTCACAACAATACTCTTCCCAAACAAATAAATAAATCTATTCCTCGACATATAAGCATAAATCCAAATATAATATCCGAGCACCCGAGGAACATATCATACTCGAAACAAACATAAAAACCATGCATTTATATCAATAATTAGGGCATGCATTCACTTAAATAAAATAATCTGTCCACTCACTGTACTATTGCGACCTTCCCGCTCGGAAAGCTCCTCGAGCGAAACCCTCGACTACCGCGTAGTCGAGCCCGTCTCACGTCCGACCAGAGACTGTACAAATGAACCAATATATTAATCAAACCATCGTGGACTTGGTCTATTCCTAGTTTGACCAGGAACTCCTATTTGACCACAAGTTGACCAAGTTCCTTTTTATGTCACTTTAACCTTTTTAACTTTCTTTCCCGGTCATCGACTCTTACTCAATTTACCGAAAGTCCGACTCAGCTTCCGAACTTTCATTTATTACTTTAATATTAATTCGTTGAATTACTATGGACACCCAACGTGTCACATTACTCAGTACATTTAACCTTGAGTCGATTTACCGATTTGACCTTTCCTCCTAAATTCCAGTTATCAATTTCCGATAACAATTTAACATTTTACCAAATTAACCAACTAGTGTCCAACTTCATTGAACTTCAACCCTTTAACCATTTTTCTGAAAATGCAACTTCCCCAAAGTGAAAGCTTTCCTTTAATGGAAACTTTCCCAAAATGGAAAGTTTCCCAAATTAACAGGTTTCCAAACTTAGAAGGTTTCCCAAAATGGAAACTTCCTAATTACGTCCAATTAACCGTAATTAATCCAATTCTTTAATTTACGGAAACTTTACGACAATTAGGTTATTGAAAGAATCAACTCCTACCTCTTCGGCATTCAGCCGGTTTTACCGTATCACCGGAATCTTCGCCGGATTCCGGTGACTTGCCGGAATTTCGCCAGAGTTTCCCCGTTTCTCGATCACCAAGTTCTCGACATGAAACCACGCAAACAATACTAAGTCAGCAACCCAACAATGATTCCAATCACACCAAACAATAAAATGCAGCATTCAACTATAACCTCCCATCTAGACTTCATTCACAACTCACCGAGAAAACATGTTCCGAATCCTCAATCGAAACCAAAAGAGCTAATTGAGAACCACACAACATTCCCGCCGCCGTTGTGCACAGTGCCAAGAACGGCGGTCCTCCACTGCCAAAACACAAATCCTTCATCTCCCAACCAAACTCAAAATCAATTATACAGATACGTAGAGCTTCGTGAGTAGATAATTTTTCATACCTCAATTACCTTCATCTGTGACCGGAGGACACCGATCCATGGCCAAAACTGAAATCACTCTTATCATCATTCCTCTCTAACCGGAGCTTCTCTGCTCAAACCATGAACACAGATGAGTTGGGTGAGCCGAGATGCAACTGTGGCCACCGGTGCGTCGCCAAGAGACCACCTGACGACGGAGATCTCCTCCGAGCTCTGCCGCTGCACAGCAGCTCGAGACTGACGGGATCAAGAAAGGTTTCAGGTTCTCTCAGATCGGTGAGGAAGGAGAGGTGATTGGTGATGTCGAGCACGCCGGCAATCCACTGGCGAGCGGCGGTGGTGAGGTGCGACCAAAACGGGCAGAGGAAGAGAATGGGTTGACCAGGACACTCCCTCGGGAAGGAAACCGAGAAAGAAAAAGGGGAAGAAAGAATAAGAAGAGAAAGAAGAAAAAGAAAAGAATAAAAGAAAAGATTTTCAAACCCTTTTACCATTTTTCCTTCTTCTTCGAAATAGGAAGTCGTCACCCAAAAATTTCACCGAAATTTTCTAATTATCTTCTCATAATTTTCTCTCTGAGAATTTAATTACCGATAACCTTTCCAAAATAGATACGGTAATTTCCAATAGTAACGAAGAAGATAACTTTTATTAACTTCAAAAGATTCGGGGTGTGACAGTTGTTTACAAGTGATTGGTGGGAAGACAGTAATTTCAGCCGCACACAACATGGACGTGTCGTTGAAAATATTGTACTCGATCAACAATTTTGGAATCAGACGGAACATGTTTGTCAAATATTTGAGCCCCTTTATAAAGTATTACGAATTGTAGACACAAAAGTCTATCCAACCATGGGTGTCGTTTATGAGTTGATGAATGTAATGAAACGGGAGTTGGAACAAAAACATGGTGCAAAGTGGGTGGTAAAGATTATCAATGATTGATAGTTTAAAACTTTATGGCATGATATACTAAACTTAATTTTTAATTATTAGATTTCGACGTATTTTACAAACTGTTGTATTTATTTTATGTAGGTTATTACTTAAATCCTCGATACAACTACAGACCAGGCGTTGGAGATGATTTTAAGCTTATTGAAGCTGTGCATAAAGTTTTTGCAAAATTGGATCCTCACTGTCCAACAATAGGACAATTTGGAAAAGAGGTTATTTTTAATACCACTTATTGCAACTTGTATTTTTTATAATAAATGCTAATTAATTTTTTATTATATGTAAAATATTTTAGCTTACATATTTTAAAGATGCAAAGTTAAACTTTAGAATGACGGCAGCAATTGCATCAAGAACAGACATGTCCCCTAGTAAGTATATTAGTATTTTTTTTGCATGAATCCATATAATTACTATAGTAACACCACTTATGATATGCTGTAATTTTTTTATGATAGCCTATTGGTGGGTTATGTATGGGAGTAGCGCTCCAACTGTGAGAAAGCTAGCTATCAAAGTATTATCACAAACGACATCAGCATATGCGTGTGAGAGGAACAGGAGCACATTTGCACTAATGCATACTAAACAGAGAAATAGGTTGGGATATGAACGCCTTGATAAATTGGTTTTTTTGTATTACAACATGAAACTTAAACTTCGAGATAGAGAAGCAGCTCATTCTCATGTGGACCAAAAAGATTCATGGGATGTCTTCGATATTGGAACCGAGTTTGATGATGAAGAAAGAGATCAAATTTATGAATGGATAAGGCTGCTTCATCTAGATGACGAGGAACGCAATCCATCTCCTACAGTTGCTCGTGAAGCACGTGCGCAAGGAATAAATGTAGAACAAGTAATTCAAGAAGAGGTTATAGGACCTAATAGAGAATGTATTGATGAATTACTGAGTTGAGCTAATGTTGTAATTTCCTCTTGTGGAGAGTCTCGTGGCTCACGTGTTCCTTCTAGGATAAACGAGAGCTCTAGCACCAGATCAGAAGACTCATCAAGTTTCAAAGGTGATGATAGTGGAAGTCACGGCGTTGGGGGAGGTGATGATGGCTTTCATGGTTACAGTAGAAATCAAGTTGATTATATGAGCCCATTCACTGGTGAACAACACTTCACACATGCAACACAAGATGAAGATCATGGAAGTAGGACATGAGGACCCGACATCGGTGTTATAGGAAAAAACTATACAACAATAGAAAGAGGCCAAGGAAGCATGTCAAGACATGAAGATAATTCTTTATCTCCCACTTTTGACTCACTTGGTGTGAGAGGAAGTAATGATGGACCACACCCTTATGGGCAAAATTTGATATTGCATTATCCAACATATTTCATGTCTTATGGGGTGTAATCAAATGATAACTCGTGGTCACAATCTGAAACACAATTTTTCAATGATTATGGTTTTGGCCAAGGTCAAGCAATGTCTAATCCGTACTTCAACTTCCAGAACGACAACGTACAGTCAGTCCCCTTGACCCATATAGTTGGCATATAAGTCAATACATGCAAAACTACAAAGGTGAGGTATCATTTAATGATTATTCTTCACAATACACTGGAAGCTCTACACAGAGAAATGATGAAAATAGCGAAAATTTTGTACCTCATAGGTCTTCTATGTGGTTTTAAATTACTCATTTAAATTCATGTGAAATATATCATCTGTATATAAGGAGTGATGGCTTAGCCTCCCTTTGGGTTTCCAGCCATCAAAAAAATAGATGTTTAAGCATTATTAACGGTTCAGCATTTACTTTTTATCTTAAATTACTATAAATCTCTATAGCTCAATGTTTATTCAAAGTTTTTTTCAAATAGAATACATAATATAGAGAAAAACATCTCTTAAAATTTCAATTAAAATTTCTTTGTTTTTCTTCAAATTTCCGTCAATTTCCTTAATTTTTTACTACTATCGATATTTTCTCGAAATTTCCATCGAAATTTCTATTTTTTAGAGCCTCGAAATTTCCGTAATTAGTGAAATTTTAGTCCTTACCACATATACACAAGCTCCTGCTCATGGTAGTGGTGTTGTGCCTGTGATCATTGCTCATCATCGCTATCATGAAACTTCACTCTCTCTATTCTCTTTTAACCCCAAACATTTCTCTTCTCTCATGTTTTTCATTTCAGAAAACCAAAACTCAGACAACTATAACTTTAAGTAGAGTGTCCCTAACTCTATCCCCTTAAACTGCCCACTAGACTTTCCTTATCGCTCCCGTTCAAGGCAATGCCATGTTTTGATGCCCTACCGTGCCCCTAAATTTTTCGGCCCTGAGGCGGTCGCCCCTTCGGCCTCACCTGAGATCTGGGCCTGAGTTTACCGTTAATGTCTAAGTGCTTGTTCATAGTGGTTAATGTGAGTCCGGCTGTAATAAGTGATGTTTGCTAGATCAATTGGATTGGATTTGACCTCTCTCTTTTTTGAATGAAGGGTTGGTATAGTTGCTCTCAGTGAAAGTGAAACTGGCGAATACAGGAGGAACTGTCGGACTAATGTCGATTTGAACCATGCCTGCGATGCTATCTAGAGACTGCAAACCTTTTGCCGCCAACCCATTCGATCGATCGCCCTAGCCAACAAGAGTCAAACCAAAACCCAACAACAGCCTTGGTCTCCCTAGCCCTCACCTCACCACATGCCACCACAATCTCCTCAATCGAACGACAATCGTCGACTGAACGTGCGGATCGATCTAGACCCGTTTAGGGCCCACATAATCCCATCTATCGACGTGAAAAAAGCTCGTCGCTGGACAGGTTGAAGAAAGCAATGTTAAAAGTTAGTTATCCAAGGCTTTTTAGCCAATTTACTACCCTAGCTTTCATTATATTGTCAATTTGCTACCTTACCTTTTTTCTGTCATTTTGCTACCATAACTTTCATAAATTTGTCAAATTGCTATCCAACCGTCATATATGTCTTTTTTTGTTAGGTGTTCCTTCAATTTTTTTTCCCTGTTAGGTGTGCCTTTCACGTGAGAAAATTTTCATAATTTTGAATTCAAATTGGGTTTTTTTAACAATTGAATTTGCCTCTTTAAATTCTGAACTTCATTCAGAAAAACTAAAATAAAATAATATATGGATTCTGATTAAAACAGAAAAACTCAAATTTTCATCGCATAAGTGACTCTTAAACGACGAAATAAGATTCGTCGCATAAACTTATGCGACGAAAACTTTTGTCGCATGGACTTATGCAACGAAATTTAGAGTTTTCAATAAATAAAAATCTTAATTTAATTTTCATTATGTTGTAATTTTAATAAAAAATTTGGATTTTTTTGTGTTTATGTTTTGCCTGATCGATCTCACTGGAGGAGGTGGTGGTGGTGGCAGATGAAGAAGAAGATCAAAGAGATGGGGTGAAGAAGAAGAAGAAGAAGTGGAGGGGTGGTGGTAAAGAAGAAGTGGTGTGGTGGTGGTGTTGGTAGTGGTGAATAAGTAGAAGGAAGAAGAAAAGTAGGGAAAATTTTTTGGAGGAATGATTTAATTTTCAAAATTTTTGACAGAAATAACTTATGCGACGTAATAAACATTTTCGTCGTATAAGTTCACACTCATGTGACGAAATTTGTTTTCGTCACATCAGTTCACACTCATGCGAGAAAAAATAAATTTGTCGCATAAACACATAATTGTACTAGTGTGGATAACATGAGTAATTAATTTGATTAAATTAACTTCAAAGTAGAAAACTATAATTTAAGTATGCTAGCTAGAAAGATGAAATTCTAGCACATATCTTTCGTTACATTTACTTTGAGAATATTAATTCATATGTTTGATATTTTAAATTGCATGTTAACATCTGTCGGGTGAGATTGGGAAGGCATGTCAACATGTCGAACGGTTGAGCTGCATATTTATGGTTTAAAACATTAAAGTTATTTAGCTCTACTTAGGGTTCTTATGCATTAAGTTTCTTAAGTTTTCTAGATAGGTTTGCACGATTCAAATTTGTCGTCGCCCACTCAGGAGATTGTGTTTATGTTGTACTCCTACTTTCAGATTTTATTGGAATGACGTCCTTTGATAAAAAAAACATCTATAAACTGCTCTTTATCTTGATACAACTTAATTTGGTTGTCTCAGAGGGATTAACTTGTAACTTGTATTTGTGTTTGTCATAGGATTATGAACCATTGGTTGCAAATGTGATCTTTGTGAAGAAGTTATGCTTTTTTTTCTATATGATTTATGATTATGAACCATTGATTGTTTTTGCTGATGATATATGCAATCGATAACATGAGTAAAACAAATTTTATAGCGTCTTTCATATAGTAGTGTGACACTTGATACGGTAATTTTTTTTCTTACAAGAACACATTTTTCTAATTTGAAACAAATACAAAAAGTGGAAATGATAATGTTAGTATGTGTTCATATAACGTTTATGAATAACTGATTATAAGTATCTCACTGTAAAACTCGGTGCAAAAATTTTTGAAATACAAACTATAACTTAATTTTAACGAAAAATATTACACTCATATGAAGTGACTATTCGACCGTTAAAGTTAGCACCTCCACAATTTTTTGTTACCATTTATTAACAATTTGTGTATATACGTTGTTGTTGAAAACAAATTTTACTATTTACTTTTCTTTTCTGGACCTTGAATTAGTCCTCTCATGAATTTCAAACCACTTTTACCTAGCGTAGAAGCTAACAAAGGAACAAATGTGAATAGGCACTTGATAAGTTGATACCTCGCATTATTGTGTACAAAAATCATAGGCCATATTTGAGCAACGGGCGAGTCCTAGCAAATGAGTAGGCAAAGCATATTTTGGGATACAAATAAATGCTTCGTCTCATAAAGGAATCCAAACGGGCAGATGGAACCCGGTAGCCGCCGGTAGAGTTTGGCCGTTACAAAAAAAATGTAAATAAAATTAGCATTGACCAAACACAAAGCGTTGACGTCACTCATCTCACTTTAATTTAAACCCATTTGTTTATTAAGCTCAAGCCTTTTTCCTCATAACGGCGTTACTAGCAGTCGCGCGTTCATTACCAAAAAAAAGCTATCGCGCGTTCTGCTATATATACCCAGCACTCCAACTCCCCCTCCTCTCTTCCTCAATATCACCGCTTTTATCCTCCCGTTCTCTCTCTTCTGTCTTCAACTGTGAGAGATCTTAATGGTTGCGTGAAGCAATAGCCTGGTATATTAGTCTCCACCACCCTCTCAGTATTTCACTGTTTTTCCTCGGAGTTAAACTCGATCATTCTTGAAATGGGCAAGAAAGATCAGCAGCAGCAACAGAAACAGCAAATAATAAGGGATCTCATCAGAGACAACCCCAAAGTCGAAGCTGTTCTTCACCTTCTAAGAAAACAAGCCCCTCTGACGGTTAAACAGGTTCGCCTTATTCAGAGATCTTGTTCTTTTCTTACTGTTAGGTTGGGTTTGATTTAAATTTTTTTTGACTGTTGGGTTTTGCAGGAGAAGTTTTGTAACAGTGCTTGTGTGGAGAGGTTTCTGAAAGCAAAAGGGGAGAGTGTGAAGAAGGCGGCCAAGGCACTCAGAGCTTGCCTTTCTTGGAGAAACACTATTGGGACTGGTACTAGTTGCAACTGACTGCTACAAGCCAAAGCCTTTTGTTTTTTCTTTGATTTTTTGAATATGAATATTGGTGTCTCTTTTTGTTTCTTTGATTTCGGCGTGGAATATTGCTTTTTCTCACGCTTTGGATTTAGGGGTTATATTACATATAATCAAAATCGCCAACCCTCCCTACTAATCATTAAACCCACTTCCTTTGATCTTGTTTTTTTTTTGAATTTACTCATAAAAAGTGAAACTTGTTCTTGACTAAATATTTGTTTTGATTTTGTTTTTCTTTCTGTTTTGAACGAACAAACAGATCACTTGATAGCTGATGAGTTCTCAGCTGAACTTGCAGAAGGTGTTGCATACGTCTCAGGTCATGATGAAGAATCCAGGCCTGTTCTGGTAATTTCTTGTTTCATATTCTTGTTTTTTTGTTCTTTTGAATTATATCAACTTTGATAATTTTTAGTCTTTCTAGATTTTCCGGTTCAAACAAGACTACCCAAAGTTGCATTCTCAAAAAATGTGAGTACCCAGAAAACTTTTTGGACCAAATTTTTTGTATTTTCTATTTTTCATGGAAATTAATCAAATTGTATAACTTCTATTTTTACTTTCTGATTTTAGGTTCACTCGGTTATTGGTTTTCACGTTGGAGGTGGCCATTCAGACCATGACCAAAAACGTCGAGCACTTCGTCATTCTCTTCGACGCAAGTAAGCACCTTCACTCCCATATTCATGTATAGAAGGTCAATCTAGTCATTTCCAATGTTTTAAAAATCCCGAGTCGATTATTAGAAAAAACCAATTAATTTTTAACTAATTACCCAATTAACTCATTTAGACGCTAATAACTGTTTGTCCGGCCCAGCCGGCCTAGCTTTTTGGTCATTTAACATTGAGTGGTACTTATGAACTGCACGGCACAATGTCGGAGTACCGGCTCAGTTGTGTTTTCTCTGGAACTCAGAGTTCCCCCAGAAATTGTCCGGTGTGCCCCTGATCAGCAGTGGTCCAGTATAACGGGGGCATTATCGGGATTTGGAGTCATTCCTCTTCCTCACCTAGAACTGGTCAAGTCCTACACATCCTTAATATCCCTGCAGAAGTATCCAGGATCCTACTTTTAGTAGCTTTGGAGAACTAGCACATTGCCTTTTTATTCTTTTAACAACGGATTAAAGTTGATAATGTTGTTTACTTACCTGGGTTTAAATTCTAAAAGTAAATGAAATTGTTGAAAGGCGTGGTGGTGATGGTGGTTTAATGGTGCAGGCTTTTTCAGGTCAGCGTCGGCTTTTATGAACTTGCTTCTGGCAACTCTGAAAATTGTGGCAGAGTACTACCCAGGACGGCTGTTCCAGGCCTTTGTAATTGACCCTCCGTCTCTCTTCTCCTACCTCTGGAAGGTAAAAAGTTAACAAAATGAATTCACCTTTGGCTATTTCCGTTTTTAGGTCAGTAGCCCACAATATGGTCAACTGCTAGCTAGTCTGCATTGATTGTTTTGTTTGAAGTCCAATGCCACTGTTGGGCATAAAGTTACTGTCCTTGTTTGTCTTTTACCCAATTAGAATTTGTCGTAGTGTTTTACTGCTACCCGCTCCCATCTATATGCTTATCCTTTTGGGGTTGAAAGCAAGTTCGTGAGTGCTTGTTTTACTGCCAGTTAGTCTTTTACTGCCACCCACTCCCATCAGCTTTGCTTTTCTGGTTTTGGGGTTCAAATTATGTCACAATTATTGCTTGCTTTGCTTTGGGAATAGTAGGAATTGTTAAATCGGTAAGCTTTTTGATTAGGCATTTTATTCTGCCGGTTCAGATCGGTATTACGAACCTTAAAACTAAAACTTTCAGTATTAAAAGTTGACTATAAAAAATTTTCGGTATGTGATAAATCTTACTAAGTTCAGGTTTTTGTTTTCAATATTACCAAAGCTTTACAACAATAATATTTTCGAAATATAACGAGACAGATGTATAAATAATCTAAGATTAAATATCACATATATAGTTATATTCAGGTTATATATATATATAGAAGTCCGCATTTTTTAAAAAATGCGTATTTTTGCATTTGGATATCTTTCGATCATGATTTCTCATATTAACCGTTCACAATATAGATATATATGAGTAGATCATCTCTACAAATTTCATTTAATTTAAATGTGTGAGGAGATACCTTAATGATCTCCAAAGTTGCTGAAATTTTATAGAGATGATCTGCTCACATATATTTACATTGTGAACAGTTAAGAAGAGAATCATGATCGAAAAGTGGGATAAAATTGCAAAAGTCCGTATTTTTTTAAAAATGCGGAACTCCACCGGAAAAGCCTTATATATATAAGATAATCATTTAAATACACCTCACCATATCTTTTTGTAATCCAATTATACAAAATATGCAAAATCATTTGATCATAATGTGTCTACTGATGTACATGTGGCATAACTTGATTAGTAGATGAATTAATTTCAGTTTATCTACCTGAGGTTTGGAGCTAATATCATTTCACCCTCACGTACTTTTAATTTTGAAAGTTTACCATTAAAGTTTTCAATTTTCATCAATCATGATCAATTGCTAAAATTCTATGTAATTTATACATTAATTATAGCTTTATAACTCATTTTAAGGGCAAATATAGTTATCTAACAGTAAAAAATATCTTTTAAAACTTTTTAATAAGACTACATATTAATATTTAATGTTCAAATTGGTCGAAATTTTAGCAATTAGGCATGATTGATGAAAATTAGAAACTTTAGGGGTAAAATTTCTAAATTAAAAGTACATGGGTGAAAAGATGTTAGTCTCATACCTCAGGTAGGTAAACTGAAATTAATCCTTAGTATATTATATGCATGTATACATCATTATGAACCACATCAACCAACTATACAACGGAAGAAATTTTTTTAAAACTCTTATAAAATAGGATGTGATCTGTATAATGATATACAACTAGGGTTGAAAAATCACATATTTTCGATAATATTTGGCCCCCGATAATAGTGGTCAACTATATTTATGTTTATGCTCTCCTATGATCGAGGAACTCTATCGTTAGGAGTTAAGCATGCTTAAATTTATACATGAGTTACATTTCATTCATGTGAGTGTGTGATGGCGGAAGAATTGAACAAATTGGTCATAAAGGGGTAGGTAAGTGCGTTTTCGTGTGATTAACTAACGTTGAATTACGGTTGACCTCTTTGATCGAGTCTCAAATATTACCGAATACAGTTGAATTTTCTACCACAACCATATTTAACTATAAATATCATATCAGACGATCGAATTTTCATTTTACAAATTTTAGTCATTAGATCACCATGTGCCTACTAATATGATATAACTTATTTTGTAGGTTAGATGCAAGTGTACATCTTTGTGAGTCAACTATACAGAGGTAGCAAATTTTTTGAAAATCTTATGAAATAAGATATGATCGGCATATAAGACAAGATTTTGAAAATCACATCTTTTCGGTAACGTTTAGGCCCTGATAAAAGCGGTCAAACCTTTTTTACATATATGCTTTTCTATGAGCTCTATTGTTGGGCGGTAGATGACCTCAAATTATTACATGGGTGGTCACATCTTATTTTTATTATTGTGTGTAGAAGAATATATATGTCAAAAATGATATGTAAGAGTGTTTTTGTGTAACAAGTTATGTTGAATTACGGTTGACTACTTGGATCAAGGTCAAAACTTTATTGAAAATATGAAAACTACAACATGCTTACTAATATGATATTGCTTATTGGGTATGTTATATGTAAGAGTGTACATCTTTATGAACCCTATATTTATCAAATATTATATGTGGTTAAATAGCTAACATTTAAGTAAATTTGGTATTTATCAAAAACCAAACACAATTTTTTGATATTTTTTATTATCGTTTTTTTTCATTTCAATTAACAAGATTCAGTTTACAAAAACACAAATCTTGTATCGATTTTCAATTGATTTATTATTTACTAAATCAAATGATAGCCCTGCTTATGATACATGCTACCGCTATAACGATAACCTAGTCAGTTCTGTACCCATAAATAGAAAACCATTAGGGTTTTGTACCAAAAAAGATATCCCACTGAGCACAAAGCCATCATTGTTAAGCATGTATGTCTTTTATACTTCAAAGCATTTTCCCCATTTAATTTTCCCATTGTAGTGAATTGAAATTTTCAGCCCGAGGTAATTTAGAATGCAAGGTGATGTTGCCAGTCACTATTTTTGTCTGCATGGTGTGACCACAAGTAGAAAATCAATGCGATAGTGATGGTTTTTGTTTTTGTTTGATTAGGGCGTTCGACCGTTTGTTGAGCTATCAACGGCTACGATGATGGTCTCCTCCCTAGACTTCGAAGAGTCAATGGACTTCAACGACTTCTCCTCTTATCCGGTCGCCTCGTCCCTCCGATTCGATCCATCATCAACGGCCAAGATCGGCGCCTGTTCCTCCTCCCGCTTCTCCTTCACCGTCTCCCACCACCAGATCGACTCCCTCAAGCCCTGGTACCTCAGCCTCACCGACACGTCGTCCTCCAAGATCGGCCCCACCACTCCCTCCCCTATGGGACCCGCCCTCATCTCCCCTCTAAACGCCAGGTCGTTCTCCTTCGCATCCCCAGCCGCCAGGACGCCACGTGGCACCCTCCACGGCTTCGGCAACTCCGCCGCCACCAGGAAGAGCCTATTCCCGTCTACCCCTCTCCCTCCGCGCTGCCGCTCCATGACGTCAGGCGTCGAGGGAAGCCGTACCCCCCACCCTCCGCGGACCCCACGTCCGTCGTTCTTCCAGTCCCCGGCGACGTTCTTCCGCAAGGAGTGCCACGTCAGCAGGACGGAGAAGTCGCATGAGTCGTTCGTGCCGTTCCTCAAGTTCTACCGGCGGCCGTACGACGAGATGATCTACCGGTCGAAAATGCGGCCGCCGCTCGGCGGGCTCATCTCCATTGTGTCCCCACAGCTCAGGCGCCACCACGTGTCCATGTCGCAGCGTTACTGATTTGAAGCTAGAAGAGGAAGAGCACAAGTACATAGATTAAGAAAAAAGATTAACAACTATTAATTGATTAATTTTATAAATGTTTTTTTTTTCTCAAAGTCCAACTCTGGTCGTGCATGGGTTGAAGAAATAGAGAGAAAGAGACAGCGTGCTAGGCAAGGTGTTCGCCATGTCTGATTTTGAGCTCTGGTTTTGTGGGAGAAGAAGGCTTTAGATTTTCTTCGCGGGAAAAAAGAAGAAGAAAAGTCTACGTTTTTGGGTTTCGAAGGCTGTAAAAGAATTAATTGATTAATTTTATAAATGTTTTTTTTCTCAGTCCAACTCTGGTCGTGCATGGGTTGAAGAAATAGAGAGAAAGAGACAGCGTGCTAGGCAAGGTGTTCACCATGTCTGATTTTGAGCTCTGGTTTTGTGGGAGAAGAAGGCTTTAGATTTTCTTCGCGGGAAAAAATAAGAAAAGTCTACGTTTTTTGGGTTTCGAAGGCTGTAAAAGAACGCTCGGGAACTTGATAGCGTGGTCGAAACGGTGAACAGCATACGCGTTGGAACTTATCTGCATGCCCTCTTCTGGAAAATGAAAGAAGGAAAATCTATGTTTCAGTTCAATTTTTTTTGAATAATAAATTATATCTTTTTGGTTTAATTCTTTTTCCATTTTTTTTTGTGATAATGCCTCTTGTTTAATCTTTGAGACGGACGGACCTAGATGGTTAAAGTACGTGACCCGAGTTTGAAAACTTGAAACTTTGTATCCTTGTTCTTGGATGGGTTAGGGTTGCATTATAGAACTGACTGGGAATATGTGTCGGGTTTTAGAAGTCAATACAGAGCTAAGCTAAAATCCAGCGACGTTTTGATATTTCTGGGAAGCAAGTCGTACGCTTTTCTGATCAGGAATTTGTAGCTACGTTGCTTTGGGAAGTCAAATTGAGTTTGTATATAGTAGTCTGCTTTGTCTTGTAACAATTTGTCTTCAGGGTATCAATGTTCTGTTCTTCATTGGGTGACGTTTAGAGATTAGGCTTCTTCTTCTTGGAGTTTTGGGATTTTTGCACTACAGTGTTTGTGCTCTGAGATTTTGCTTACTTCACTTGGGATGAAGTGACGAATTCAGTGATAAACTGATAGTCCAAACACATGAACACATAAATCATGGTTTAGGTTTTGTTATTCCGAGATGTTTAATTAGTGGATCTAATAACAATGTTTATAGTTAATTCCATTTTTTTATTTAGTTAAAACAGTTTCGAAATAGTCATAAGCCGGTAACACTATGTTTTCGATTGAAATACATATTTCACCGGTTCAAAATGAATTTCAGACCTTACATGTTCGATCCATAAGGAAGTAAAGAAGAATGATGAAACTAGACTTTAATTAGTAATCTTAAATCACAAACCATAAGGTACTGATGATTATGTCAGACACAACGTTTAATTTGTTTCCATGTTTCAAGTTTTTCGAGTTGAAAACCCATGCTTTTTATTTGTAGTACTTATTTTGCCTCGTGTTTGCAGATTTTGTAATTGGATTCGTCCTTTGATTAATTAATTATTCACCATTTTTCTTTTATCTCAATCAAGTTCTTTACTATGCTACATTATCACTACTTGAAAACCCTAAGCTTTAGAAAGAAGAAACAAAGAACCAATCACAAATAAAATTGGACTAATGGTTTCGGGCTTTGCTTTAGAAAAAAAATCTTTGGGCCCATTCATATATTGGTCATTAGGGGTAATCACTTAATCCCACTCCAACTATAGAAAGGGTCTTAAGCTGCGGACCTAAGACCTAACGATAGAGTATTTAACGTCATAGATGGGGACGAAAATCCAGAAAAGGGAACATACGGTTGTGTGATTGAAAGTATATATGAATTGCTTGTAAATTATCGAATTTGGTATTATATGACATGAATCAAAAATAAAAATAGAAAATTACTATTGTCATTGCTTGATTTAATTTATTATTATCAAACAAAAATATATTTGTCTGGTTTGGTTACTATGAAATGTGTTTATAAAATATTATAATATCTAGTATATTTGTTAAAATAGAAAATTAGGTTTGGTTAGTATCATTATAGTATTTTCGATCTTAGAAATATTAATTAACAAATAGAAATATTAATGACATTTAATAGTTTTAGCTTAATTGTTACTATATTCATATAATTTTTTAATATACTGATAAATATTGTTAATATATTGATAACAAGTGTTAATTAAAATATTAAAAATTACAACTAAAATAAAAAATTTAAATAATTTAATAAATTAATATTTTAAACAAGATGAAATGCTTATTCGGTAAAACAAAGGGTTCAAAGGGCCAAAGGTCCGAATCGTCTGAGGGAAAGTCTAGCAACCCTCAAGCATCGTTTCAGGGCCCCATGACAACCCGACGTGCGTCCCTTCTAGAGCCGACGCAGAAGCAGCCGGGCGCCACCCATTCCTCCAGACAACCGGGGGCCACACATTCCTCGAAGCAAGCAGCTGGGGGCCACCCATTCCTCGAGGCAGCCGGACGCCCCTCACTCCTCGAGGCATCTGAGCATCTCTCACTCCTCGAGGCAGCCGAGCATCCCTCACTCCTCGAGGCAGCTGTGACCTCCGACTCAGGCGGAGGTGTCTGCACCACGTATGCTTGAGATTCACAAGGGCACCGACTTCGGGTCCTACTGTTTCAGAGGGTGGGTCATCTGGGGTATAGATACCGCCATCTCTTCTCTACCTTCCGCGGTTGATACCGGCATTACCTGCAGTCGATGACTCAGGGGCGCCCATTTATCCACTACCCCCGTAGGTGACCTCATCAGCGGCGTACCAGTTTCTGAATTTTGGTACGGATCTTATTTCTGCGAGGGTATCATCATCGGCGACAGAGTCAGAATCCGACGCGTCCACCCCAACGCCCTCAGGTAATGAAATATAAATAATTTGTTTTCTTATAATGTCATAATAAGAATAATTTATTAATAATCAATTTGTGATAGGCACCGTCAGAGCCAAGCCGACAAGGAAGAAGAGAGGCTCCGTCATAAGGAAGGCTCTTGAGAAGACTGTGAGTACATCGGGAAGGATCGTCATCGATACTGACAGGGATGACAACGTAGTATCAGGCGGGAAGACGAGGATGTACTCCGACCTTGTGGGAGCGCTCATTAGGGATAGAGTCCCTATGTTGTGATCAGACTGGGGCGAGGTCCCACTGAGGTTAAGGACATGGTCCACAACGCAATGTCGATAAGTTTAAAAAATTCATAATTAATATTATGTATAGAAATTGTTGATTTATGAAAAACTAAACTAATAAACGTTTTAATGCAGGTGTGGTTTGACGTTCCCCAGTAACTGAGGAACACCTAGACGAACGTTGTGCACGGGGAAAGGTACGTTGGAAAGTTAATAAAAAAACAAAACTATATGTGTAATCAATAATATTTAATTTTTTTTTTATGGTATCTATAGGTACAAAGAGTGGAAGAACGAGTTGTGGACCCATTAGACTACGCATGAGAACGCACGTTCTGGTATCCCATTGAGTTCAAGTTCTGGGAGTACGAGTGGCGTTGGCTTCTGATATCAGAATTCAACAACCCTCATAAACAGGTAATTAAAAAAATAATTTCTTATATTGTTATTAATTAATACATTTTAAAATATTTTACTAATATTTTATTTTTTTTCTTTGTAGGCCATTTCCCGGGCGAACGCTCAGAACAGGCAACGCAACACAAGGAACCATCATGCCGGTTCTAGACCGTTCGCATTGTTGATGGAAGAGGCGGCCATGGAACATCCAGAAGTCAACGGGTATGTCTATACGTACGAGAAGACATATCCTGACGCCTAGGAGGATATTGTAAGTCGTTTTACGTTTTCTATTTTTTTTATTATAAATTATATATATATATATTTCAAAATGTTAATTAATTATTTTTTTCTATCCAATTCGGCGAAGATGTGACATGCTAGTGATGAGGTAATGACTGTTATAGTGAGAGAGACATGACCAGACACGCAGGAGGAAGACATGTCTGAAGCCATGTCTCGGATGAACACTTCGGATCTCAGGGTTGGGGCGAGGATCATGAGCACAACATTCCCACCGCGAGGAAATAACTTCTACTGTTGGGGACTAGGAAAGAAGGACGAGGGGGTACTGAAGACCACTCCCGGATTTCAAAAAAAGGCATCCTTGACCAGCAGCAGGACGACTCTGCTAGAGACGGAAGTTCAGATGCAACGGGAACTGCAAGCCGTGTAGACAACCTATACTGCCGCTCTACAGAAGTATAATGCGGTAGTATATGCCCCTAGTAGGCACAGCAGCAGCACATGTTCCAGTACTTGCAAGAGTTTTCAGCTGCTCAGCTTCAGGGACTTCCGGCTCGGCCCATGCCTATACCCCTACCTCAGCCGCCGCAACATCCTCAACAGCAACCTCCTCCTAACGTAGATATAGATTTTATATAGTTTATGGGTTTATGAACAATTTATAAAAAATTTAATGAAAAACGTGTTGTCACTTTTGATGGTGTTGTTGGTTATATGAAATTGTTTGTGTAATTTGCAGCTTGCTTGGATGGTAATTTAGAAATTTTGTGATTTTTTTTATGGAATGGACTTATAGCCGATGAAATTTACCATAATTCGTCGGCTATAGTATTATTTTTCAAGGTTTAGCCAATGAAATATGACTTATTTCGTCGGGTGTAGTAGTATTTAACCGACGAAATTTACTATAATTCGTCGACTATATTTTTTCTTCTTCAATATTTAGCCGACAAATTATAGTAAATTTCGTCGGCTATAGCTATTTTTATTTATTTTTTATTAAATGCTTTGGCCGACGAAATATTTATATTTCATAGGCCAAAGTCTCAGGTTATGGCCGACGACAATTTATTTGGTCGGCTTTAGTCTTATTTTAGCAGACGAAGCATAGAAAAATAAGTCGTCGGCTAAGTGTGAAATTATAGCCGACGACCACTCTTATTTCGTCGGCTAAAGGTATAGCCGACGATTATTTGCCGTCGACATCTTAACCAACGAATTTGCTGAACAAGCCGACGAAAATTTTTCGTCGACTAAAATGCTAATCCTGGTAGTAACAATTATCATTTTGTATATATTGCATATAAGTGAAACACAGATCATTTTATAAGAAAGCCTCTTGTTTTACCTGAATAATTGCGAGCTGATAATCCCACAAATCAAACTATGAAAAATTGAAAGAGAATCAGAGAATGAGATCGATAAAAATATGAGAAGCGGAGGTTGGACACATAAATCAGAGCACAAGGTCTGAGCACAAAGGTCAGGGCACAAAGATCGGTGATACCCTAACGTTATCAGTGCTCGTCTCTCACTTTTCAGTTCGATTAAAGGCTCACCTACTCTCTCGCCTCGCTCTAATTTTTTCGTTAGACTTGGTTCTATTGGGTGCAGCCAAACGTGCGATAGGCTTATCTGTTTTTTTTTTCACAAAATTAGTGACGCGGCGTGTCGGAGCCGTGTTGTCAACGCATCCAGAAAGTCAAAACTGCAAACACGCTGCGCGACGTGTTGGACTCGCCGTACTGCCGTGTCTAGGCGTGATGCTCAAACTCTCAACCTCCAGCCGTGTCTATGAAATAGAGGCCACCAGTAAACCCACTCACAGAGCCTCAACCTCTGCGTGCAATGCAGGCATAACAGAAGGCAGTGGTCGAGCCAACGTTGCTCTACATTTTCCACTACTATCTCGAACGACAACTCCCACACCACTATATCCTTGAGCAGCAATAAAGTTACCATCTATATTTATTTTGAGTCTCGCACTTGGAGGACACCTCCATTTTGCTTGAAACCTCCTTTGCTTCCTCCTAGCTTGTTGGTGGAGTTTTTTGTACTCTTCTAGCTATGTACTTATCCATCCTCGAAAATTATTCGGTACACCGTCACCGGCAGTGACCTTTCCAATCCACACTGTCTGATCATCTCCTCACCGTCAGATACATGCACCGTTTACTTTTATTTTTTTTGTCTTTTACTAGTTCATAAAATACTCTCTCATCCACCCTGCCACATTTGTTGGGATAAAATAACCTCCTCTCCAAACTACGTTGTTACGTTTATCCCATATTGCCCATAGTGTACAGAAAAACCTCTAGATGTTCCCCGACAGTGCCTCCAACATCCCACTGAACCAGCTTTTGGTGTACCTGGCTGGATGAGTCATCGGACTCACTTTTAAGGGAGAGCAGCTCCATAACAAGTTAACCACCCTACAGTTTTTGAAAATCGGTAGACCATCCTCATCATCTCCACAGAAAGGGCATTCTACCCTCAGACCCACCCCCTTCCTTCAAGAACCTCCATGCATGCATACGAACCTTTGGGGCACATTAGTTCTCCAGATTTTCCTCCACAATGTGTCCCAGCCCCCTTGTGCTCTCGAGGTAGAAGCCGTAGTCTCCATATGTTCAGCAACCCGAGCAACATGGTACCCATTTTTAACTGAGCACACCCCTCTCCGATCAAAATGCCACATCCATCTATGAGGTCCACCTCTTAAGCTAATTGAAATTTGTTCTATGATATGAGCTTCTGTGTCGGTGAATAACTCCCTCAGCAGCCAACATTCCCACTCCCCCCTATCTACATCAATTAACTCACGAACCTTCATATCCTCAGTACTATCTATGGGAACAGAAAAGGGTCGAAACCTGTAGGGCATAGGGATCCAAGGATCATTCCACACTGAAATAGTTTCACCATTGCCTACTTGCAATCTCATTCTTCTTGGTCTCCTCACCAAAACCTTGCCATAGACCTATGCATTTTATCACACAAGAACTGTGGGATCTCAAAACAACTCATTACATATGTTGGGATCGACTGAATTACCGACTTGATTAAGACCTCCTTAATTTCCTGACCAATTTAGAGTTTTGTCGCGCCAACCCTGAGTACGTGTGCTGACTCTTTCATTCAGATACTGGAAAGCTTTTGCTTTTGACAAACCAACCTCCATTGTCAAGCTTCTCAACTCTTTGAAATCCCAACACTCCTTCCAAATCGTCTTGCAAACTTCTGTTGACATTCTTGCTAAATGAAACCGAGCTATTCTCAATGTTCACTTGTTGTCCCGTCACTTGCTCATAATATTGTAGTATATTCCGCAAAATGACGAACTCTCTGTACCCGGCCCGATTTAAAACAAAAGAGTCATCTCCGAAAACAGATGAGAGAGCGGAGGGAGCCCTCGTACAAATTTTTATTCCTTCTAACTGTTGTTGCTCAGCCACAACAATCTCGACAAAACTTCTGCACATAGTAAAAACTAAAAACAGGTAGGGAGATATGGCATCCCCTTGCCTCAGCCCCCGAGAGGGATTAATTTCCCCCACCACATCTCCGTTAATGAAAAAAGAGTACTTCACCGTCTTACACAACGCATGATCCAGGTTACCCATTTCTGTCCAATAAACCCCAACTAGTAGAGGAAAAGTCTCATGCGACGAAATGTTTTCGTCGCATAAAAGATAATTTTTCGTCATATAAGACTTTAAGCGACGAAAAATCGTTGCATTAGATTTATACGACGAAACCGTAAATTTTTCGTCGCATTAGTTCATCTTAAGGGACAATTTTTTTCATCGAATAAACGTATGCGACGAAAATTTTCGTCGCTTAAGAGTATTCAGTAAATAAAAAAAATTATTTTTATTAATTTAATTATCAATTTAGTTATAATTTAAATTAAAAAATTATGATTTTTTTTGTTTTGCCGGAAGTGGTGGTGGTGGCAGAGGAGGAGGTGGTACGGTGGTTTTGGTGGCGGAGGAAGAAGAAGTGGAGGTGGTGGTGAAGTGGAGGGGTGGTGGTGAATAAGTAGAAGGAAGAAGGAAGAAGAAGTGGAGGTGGTGGTGAAGTGGAGGGGTGGTGGTGAATAAGTAGAAGGAAGAAGAAGAAAATGGAGGAAGAAAAAGGGGGGAGAATTTTGGCGGAATGATTTAAAATTTAAAATTTTTGTTAAAATTGATGTGACGAAATGAACAAATTTCGTCGCATGAGTGTGAACTAATGCGACGAAATTGTTAGTATTTCATCACATCAGTCAGCGCTAAAGAGAAAACTTTAGCAAAAAAATTCAAAACTGATGCGACGAAATATTCAAAATTTCGTTGCATGAGTGTAAACTGATGTGACGAAATTTTAAATATTTCATCGTATGAGTGAGGGCTAGGGGGAAAAGTTTAAAGGAAAAATCCAAAACTGATGCGATGAAATTTTAAATATTTCGTAGCATGATTATGAAGTTATGCGACGAAATAAACAATTTTGTCACATGAGTCAGCACTATGCGACAAAATGTGTTTCGTCACATCAGTTCAGAATCATGCTACAAAATTTATTTTCATCGCATCAGTGTGAACTTATGCGACAAAAAAATATTTCGTCGTATAAGTCATTTCCTCAACTAGTGCATGCAAGAACTTTACAGGGTTATTAGGTGTATGAGAGTTTAAGGTCTTTATGAGTCTACTAGACGCTTCTAGATCATTTTGGCTACTCACAATTGACGGTAATGGTAGTCAAATCTTAGATGAACATTGATTTTCAAGAGGCGAAATTCTTTTTCTTTTTCTTTTATATATAGGCTCGCTTAAATGTGATATTTGATTCCTTTTTTAGACTGAAGATTTGCACATTGGTTAGATAGTTTTATACCGGTGTATGTACCTAATTATTTTTTTCTTTTTAAGTGTTTGTAGACTGTTGTCTTCATTTTTTTGTTGATCTAATACAATCAACTTTATTTCAAAAACAAAATCCATTACACGGCCTATTGCATAGTGTTCGACGAGTAAGAGTATGTATGAGCAAAGATTGTATGGATTCTTAATTGTAAAAATGATATCTATCTTATGTCACTAGTCACCTGTCCACCTTTATCTTCTACTTTTTACTGTACTCACTCTCTTTTGCAACTCGGAAGTGCAAATATTCCTCCACGTACTTCTCTTCAAGTTTAATAATTGTATATAGTGTAATAGATCTATCTGGATCCAGTTATCCCTTAAAGGGAATCCTGATCTCCTCGAGACCCCCACTCTTCATTGGGATACACCTCGAGGGAATTACTTCTCTTCCGGATATCTCTCGAGCGCTCGAGCCTCACTCTTCATTGGGATATACTACCAGGGAATTACTTTTATCCTAGATTTCACTCGAGACCCTCACTCCCCATTTAGAGAATTACTTCTCTTCTGGATATATATATACATATACATATACATACATATATATATATATATATATATATATATATATATATATATATATCACTCTAGACCCTCACTCTTCATTGGAATATACCTTGAGGGGATTACTTTTCTCCCGGTCTCGGATATCACTCGAGGCTCTCACTCTTGATTCAGATGTACTCGAGGAAATTACTCATCTCGAATGTTTGTGGAACTCGAGATTTTTTTAATGGATTTTTCTTTGATATTTTAGAGATATATCGTACATATATAGTAAATATCTGAGATATTTGACAGTATCAGAGAAATATTGAGGATACGGTGAAAGATAATCTAAATCTCCTAGCCTCTAGATATATCGGTTCTTCAAAAAAATGAGATATCAAGGGAGATATGAGATATATCGCAGAGATTTCAATCCTTGCATATGAGAGCAGTATTCACATCCAATTACAACGGTGAGAAATTGCTTCCATGAAACTGAGAAAAAATTTATGGAGAGACTCCATTCATTTTCAATTAATTAGTTTTGATTTTTGAATATTTATACACATACCCTAAATTACTCTGTCAAATTTCCTAGACCAAATACCTACATGCGATTGACTTCTCAAGTTGATCTTTTATTTTACAATGCATTTTGAATTAAGATAATTGAATTCTAATATCAATTATTATTCACGTCACTACGAATAATCCTGGACCTTAGATTTTCTTTTTCTTCGATAAACAATCCTGGACTTTAGAGTGTTAATTTAAAAACATCCATCGTTCAGTCTGGGATTGATCGACTTCCAAACATAGTTCTGTTTTGTTCAATAGTTGTGTCACTCCTCTGCTAAGTTGCTTAGCACTTCCGAAATCTGTCCAAACTAACAACAATCAAATTTGAACTTTGCCAAAGCATTGGTGAAGTTATCAAAACACAGCTTGGCTTTGAGTCATGCCATTATAGCACGTAAAGGCACGAGACATTGTACATTCTTGTAGTCTGGTGTATGTCCAGCCTCTCATCACATAATTCATTATCGGACATGAGAATGAGGCATCATTTTGGGTGCAGAAAGCAAATAAGTATTTCCATGAATCATATCAAATCATTTGTTGGGTGACAATCCTTGCCTTGGTGTAATGATTTGTTACAGGTCATGAAGATATATATGGGGGAAGGAAGCAAGTAAAAGATTAGGGGAACACAATTTTTTTCTTGGGGACCTTTGAGTTAGACATAGAGGGTTTTGAGGCCTTTGAGAGATTATCATGACTTTCTAAAACAAGAGTTTGGCAGAATCCATCATCACGCCCCAAACACACACTACATAATGATTTCCCTGCACAATTTGTATTCATAGTTGGCCTGCATGAATTACAACAATCCCCACTCCACTTCTCAGACGGGTCTTGTTACATATGCTCTCAATGGTCCAGAGGGCATAATGTTCATGTCATACACAAACAGACCGAGGGCACATTAGCTTTCCCTCTTTGTTTTGATTAATCATTCAATTTGTTATTGTTTTAGAGTACAATTTTCTATTTTCTATGAGGGATACTAAATAATATATGAGATAAAAGTAGTACAATTAAATGTAAAATTATATATGAGGGATCACCTAGAGCAAGGGCAGGCTACTTGGTAGGTTGTTACCCTTAATTTTGCTTCTACGTGAACCTGTAAAATAAATGTGCTATAAATTGTTTTTAGAAATGGGATATACATTTGATAGTTAGAATCTTTAATATCGGCCTAATAGATGTTTATTTGTTGTATTTGCTGTTTGCTGAGCTAAAAACTTATTAAAAACAAAATGCTCTGAGCACGTAGAATATAGAAAGCAACTCTAATTTGTGAAGCGCGTTATAGATGATTGAGACATTGGGAAAAATATATAGCCATTTCATTCAAAGTGAGACTAGAGAGACGAGCATGAGCTTTATGGGGGTGACAATCACGGTGGACAAACGACCACTTCATTATCATCCAACAACAATCCATGTATGTTTCTCATCCTTTCTTTCCTTTCACTAGGCACTAGCTATGTGTAGTGTAACACTATACATCATCCTGATGCAAACCTTACGCCGGCCACGAAGTGAACCATGACTTGGTGTCCTCATTTTACACACCCACAAATTGGAAGAGAAAATTGAATCATCCATAGACATGGTATAGAAAAACAACCCATGATGAAGAGTGATATTCAAAGCGAACATATTGGATGAAAGAAATTAATGGACAACTAATAAATTGTAGTTTAAGTAAATAAATAATAAGGTGAAGTGAATTTTCCAGTGGGGGGAGCGAATTGATGCGTTAAATGGTGAGGGTGATGATGAGTGCGCCTGCCAAAGCATGCTCCTAAATCCTTTGAAGCAAACAGAATGTTATGATGATTTCCAGTGCACGCCCTTAAAAATTCCTCTCCCTTCTCTTGTTCCAATTCCAACCAAGATCTGCACACAAAACACATTCTTCAAGTAAAGAATAGAAACCACAATCTTCGCTTCTTGTCACTCCCTCAATCATGATCTTTTATCCTTTTCCCTCGTCTAATATCAATATCCTTCTATGTTTGCTTAATGTGTAGTCATTTATTGTTGTTGTTCGACCGTGCATGCAGTGACGTAGCTAGACATCTCAGTTAGAAATGTTAAATTTGATTAAAGAAAAAAATAAATGATCTTCGGTTACTCTTTAGCAACAACACGATTTTGCTTAAAAAAGTGACACAAACTTAATTTTAACAATGTTCCTTATACTAATTCAAAACGAAAACGCGATCTTGAACAAACCATTCATTCATCTCCAATAAACTTCAGATTTGCAGAATTTCAATATGTTATTTTTGAGACATAATGTATGCCAATGTATGGTAAACATCAATGTGTTGTTTTCATTTATCTTATTTATAAAAAATAAAATTAAAAACTCATAAATGAAATTTAAAGCATTAAATTACATATTATAGTAGGGATCAATATGGTAAGAAACTCTTGACATGGTTTGTATTAATTGGATTAAGTATTTAAAATAGTATAAATTTTTATTTTATTTCATTATTATTGAAGAATATTAAAGACTGATTAAAGATTTCTTAAAGGATAAGGGTCAATTTATATTTTATTTCCTTTAATATCTGATACAAATTAAAATTAATTATTTTTTCTTCAAATTTATATGTGACAATTGACCTCCTTGTCCCCTCCCTAGCTACGCCCTTGATTGCATGGATGCATGACACCGAGTTTACATATAATAAGTTTTTTTTGTGAAGAGTGAGATAGCAAGCTAGTCATTTTAGTTACGTTAACAAGCTACGGTAACACACCCATTTAGTTTTTTTATTCGAACAGAGATCCATGAGAGTATCCTAGCAAAGCGAGAGTAATCTCCGGTCGCGGACGCACTAACATAGAGGTCCCTCTAACCTATTACATGAGTGAAGCTACGTGTTAATGCCTAGTTTGGCACAATCTAGAAACATTTTTGAAAACTTAAAGTATTTTCCATTGGACATATTAAGTAGTTAAATGTGTTAAAATATTAAAGCTATAAAAAAATATGCTCTCTCTCTGAGAGTCTTCTTCTAGGGTTTCTATGCGGCGGCGGAGTTGACTAGATCTAGGATGGGAGTTCTTCTTCCTCCTCCGGGTTTTATAAGAATGATGGTCATAACGTCAAACTTGGGCTTCTTCTGGTATTGGGGGTTCTTGACCTCCTCTTGATGTGCACTGCTCCTAATGGTGTGGCTGAGTTTTGGATGCTAGCGACGGCTATAAGGCTTCCCTACGATCCCTGGGTGTTAGTCTCGGTGGTTTCTCTTCGGTTTGGGTGGTCGCGGCTCAAGACGATGATCCTATCATCCTATGGTCGAGGAGAGCAGATCTATTGGAGAGTTGTCGTCTTGATATCGATAAGGATAAGGGATCTTTTGATGTGGGTGATCTGTAGGTTGTCGTTTTGAAACCAATTAGTGTTCATATCGTTCGAGAGGAACTCGTTTCTGCTGTTGGTGGTGGTTTGGTTGACAAGTTTCTTCAGTTGATTGGTGGTCGCGTTGCGGGGATAATTGGCAGCGCGACGGCTTGGTCTGAGTTTGATAGGGGAGAGGATGCTAGGGATTGGCTAATTGGGTTGGGTCTCGATGAAATCTTTGGGTACCATTGGGCTTGGGTGTCTGAAAATGCTCTTTGGTTTGGGCTTGGCTTTATTAAGTCTTTTTGGACTAGACAAGATAGTTTCAATGTCTAAGGGTATATACTCTGCTCATAAAATTAGTTAGATCAAAATAATATATGAAGGTTTTTTTAGGACTTTGTTATTTTGCTTCTGTTCTTGTTTTTGTTTCCTGGTTCTCTGGTTGTTATTCTCTGAGGCAACCACACAATGGTTTACAGCACAAAAATTACCTAAGTAGCTTCAGTTGTTTAGGTAGCTCTGGATGATTCAATTTCTAACATGCTCGCGAGAAGTGTCATGTTCATGTTGTAAATCGATTTCCAGTTTTCCTATCAATGATACTTTAACATATTTGATAAAAAAAGGTAGTTAAAGGTGTTACATCTAAATAGAGAATAATTTCGTGAAGTAAATGTAACTATGTTATCTGCTTCTAATATTAACACTGCTCAACCTAGACAAGCAATGACAAACGGTCCTTATAATAGTTATTGACATGCATGCCTAAAAAAGATCTTATGGTACATCGTACATAGAGGATTTGGATTCACGGGAGCCCTTCTAGTGAGGACCTCTAAGTTGAGGACTAGTTGAAGACTTTTCAATTTATCCTGCTTTTCGATCTTATATCCACATTTTAACCGTTCAATTTATAAATATTTATGAGTATATTATTTATGTAAATTTTCAACTGAATTGAAAATCGTTAAGGCATTCATAAGTGTGATTTACCAATTAAAACTTGAACGGTTCATGTTTGACAGATTTGGTTCGTCTATTGATTTGATCTACAACTAGTTCTTAACGATCACCAATTTGGCTGAAATTTTGTATGATTGATCTACTTATATAGATCTACAACTTCAACGGTTAAGATGTCAAAATTTGATTAAAAAGTTGGTCTAATAAACAATTAATTCAAAAGTCCTTAACTAGTCTTTAACTTAGAGCTCCTCGTTAGAAGGGCTCTCTTGGATTCACTATTATTACTGATATGGGTAAAGAACAATGGAACACAGTGAGGACACAAACTCTGCATACACAACCAAACTAGGAAGCCACAATTTTCCTTTAGCTTTACGGATTCGAACGAATATATCTTGGAGTTGGGGCTTTTGTAGTCTCAAGCAATACTCAATTCAATAGATCTTCCCTGTATTTATTTATATATTTGTTGGTAATGATGGTTTCCTAGTTATCTATCCAACCAAAATCCCTTTGCCACCTTTTCCTTTCTTCTTATATTCGTAGAACCCTCCTCACTTCTGCATCACTTCCATCTTCAACTCTCTCACACTCAAACACTTCAGAGACTCTGATCTTTTCTATTGTGAAGTTATAGGAAAAATGGGTGATATTTCTTATTCCAGTGGCAGTGAGAATGGGAATGGCGGAGTGAATGGGAATGCAGTGAATGGAAATGGAGTGAATGGAGCAAGCCATCCAGTACTGAATGGCTACCGGAAGAGCTGCTGGTACGAGGAAGAAATCGAAGAAAACTTAAGATGGAGCTTTGCTCTTAATAGGTATAGTTACTTCTCTTTACATTTTCAGTAGAATCAATTACATTAGTTCAGTAATCTTGGCGTCTACTTCATCATTTTTACCTATTTTTTGGTTTTTTCTTTTTGGGGTTCCTATTTCAATATACAGTTGAATGTGGAAATAAAAACTTCTAGATGACTTATAGCCCTCCTTTAGATCTGAGAGTGAAGGATCCTTACTTTACACATTGAATGAATTCTTTAAAAGTGAAACATCCTTTTTGACAACAAATCTTGGTCATGAAAAGTTTAGACAATACATGATAATGTTGGATTAGAGATTAGTATTATAATCACAGTGTTTAGTTTCATCATTAATTTACATTAAGTGTATAATAATTAAGCAGTAATCGTTTTTTCTATTTTTTTGAACTGCAGTATTCTGCATACAGGATCTACTCCATACCAAGACATTGCTTTGTTGGACACAAAGCCCTTTGGAAAGGTTTTTATGAATTCTACTTCAAATTGTCAAAAAAAGTGATTCATGCCATTTTTTTCTGTAGTTATATACCTTCTGTGATTTTCAGGCTTTGGTAATTGATGGAAAGCTTCAGAGTGCTGAGACAGATGAATTTATCTACCATGAATGTCTTTGCCATCCCGCACTTCTTCATCATCCAAAGTACTTCATGTCCCTCTTTACATATACATATATAGATGCATAAACATTATTTGTATATATAAGAAACAATATTAATCGATCTTAATAGCTCAAACGAACTTTTATCAATGTTAGTCCAACCAACATCTTCATCATGGGAGGAGGTGAAGGCTCCACTGCCAGAGAACTTCTGAGACACAAGACTGTGGAGAAGGTTGTCATGTGTGACATTGATGAGGTAATTGAAATCTGCTAGCTAGCTCTCCCCATTATCTTTGTTCGTATTATAAATTACTTTTGCCTAAAGCTAAGAACATACCCTTTTACCTGTTTTTCAGCTTTTACCAAAATTCCTTTTTCATTTGTCTCCTGGTTTCAGAAAAGACAAAATCAGAATTAGCAGAAGGACGTACCAAATATAATATCTCTGGTTTTAGGTTTAATATGGTTTATAACACAATGTATTCAAAAAACTGACATATTTGATTACGAATCACATTATGCAGGAGGTGGTGGAGTTCTGCAAATCATTTTTGGATGTAAACAGAGAAGCTTTCTGTGATGCTAGACTCAAGCTCATCATCAATGATGCCAGGTTTCTTTTGTCAATAGTACATTCAATACTAACCTCGATCAGATCTCTCTAATGTCGTAATGTATAGTTACTAATTCTTGAGGTATTTCGCAGGGCTGAGCTAGAACACACAGAAAACCAGTATGATGTGATCATTGGAGATCTTGCAGACCCAATAGAAGGAGGACCGTGTTATAAACTCTACACCAAATCTTTCTATGAGTTAATTGTCAAATCTAGACTCACCAAGGATGGCATTTTTGTCACACAGGTATCTGTTATAGTATTAACCATCACAGACATGGATGAAGTTTATCACAAATATTGAACCGGTTGATCTTCAACTCTATGTAGGCTGGTCCTGCTGGAATTTTCAGCCACACAGAAGTGTTCTCTTGCATCTACAATACTTTAAGACAGGTCTTCAAATGTAGGTCAACTTGGTCCAGAAAACTATTTCCCTATAGCCAATGTATCTGTAATTATATACCTACACTTTTCTTACTACCTTTTTTGTGTTGAAGATGTTGTGCCTTATTCAGCTCATATTCCTTCTTATGCTGATACTTGGGGATGGATCATGGTAAACAACTCCTCATTTGTAAATGTGTAGAGAACTAGGACCCTGGTTTCATTGGCATCAAGGAGGCTAAATAGTTGCTGCTTAAATTGACAGGCTTCAGATAACCCATTTGTGCTTAGTGCTGATGAACTAGACCTGAGGACTAAACTAAGGATCAATGGGGAGAACAGATACCTAGATGGGAAAACATTTTCATCAGCCTCTACCTTGAGCAAAGCCATTCGCAAATCGTAAGTCAAATGCCACATAAAGTAGTTCTTTTTTTCATCTTGAATTTGATCAAGCAGTTAAGGATCCATGATGGTTTTTTTTCAGGATGGAAAATGAGACTCATGTATACACTGAAGGAACTGCAAGGTTTATATATGGTCATGGTCATAATAGTGCCAAAAACACAATTAAGCCAGCACTGTGAAACACCATAGTGAAAGTGGAAAAAGAATCTTGGGCCTTCCCTTAGTAGCTGTATTTATTTATTTTTCCTTTTTTTCCTGCTTGTGTAGTAACCTAAAGATTACGATATAAAACTTTGCTTGTTGCTATCTTATTACATGCCTATGAAATGTCGGAATTGATTCATAAGGAACATGAAATGGAGAGAGAAATACACCAGTTTGAAAATTCTAAAAGATTAATCTGAACAAACAAATCGGCCAAGAGTGATATCACTTGACAAGAGTAAGAAAGGCACAATTGCTTTTGTTGTAGTGAGCGACTATGGGCTTGAGATGAGATCAAAGAAGATTTAGTGTTAACTGTATTTTAATTTGAACTCAGAAAAGACTTACTCAACTCTTGTACACATCTCTACTACAATAAGGTGAGGTCTTCAAGGAAAAATGGAGCTTTAAATACAGATCAGTTGGCTCGGTTTTGCCGAACTGGGAACCAGTTTCCTCTTGGAGGAGACGTATAGTATCAAGGCATGAGATTATCTTTGTTTTTGCAATTTTAGGTTCTTAGTTCGACAAGAAGTTCTTTTTTGATTTTTTTTTGCAAATTTCGTTACTGAAATTGAAGTTTGACAAGAAGTTCTTCATTCATCTTCACGTTAAGTTTGTAGCAATCGATTTTTCTTTCTCTTTTTTATTGTTACAATTTTGGATTAATAACAGGCGTATCAATCAGAGATGGGCATCAACGCGTTCTGATTCTAACAAAGTATGAAGTGACTATTTGTTGTTTTTGTTTTTGTGATTTTGAAATAACACTCAATTGAATCTTATTGATTATTTCCATATGCATGTGTTTAATGTGATATTTTGGTTTGCTGCAACATATAGGAAAGATGGTTTTCATCTGCAACCAATTTGTACAAAAGGTGACCAGGAATCTTACTGATATATGAAATTGGTACATGTAAGATGTATACTGTTTTGCATTTTTATTTTAGTTACCAAAAGAAATTTCAGATGGCTGAAGCGTTTAATATTTTCTCTACATTTTTGTCTCAAATGTTGTTAATATAAACTTTTATTCCTCTTTTTTTATTGTCGTTCTCTTTGGATATCTGTGAAATTTTAAATATCAGCAACACCACAACACTTTAAGCAGCAATTCCTTTTTCTCAAGTACCAAAATTGATGAACAACTACATCTAAGGGTCAGGAAACTGAAACAAATTGCTTGCATGAGAGACCATTTCACACGCGTGAGCGTAACATTTCCGCACGCTCATACACGCGGGTTAGAAGGCTAGTATAATACTACAACTTTTAATAAGAATTTGTGTATATTAAGCAGGTTATCCGTTTTCAAACAGTTCACTAACCCATTTAAGGTAAAGTTTTGATGCGTATGAGCCCTAAAGCTCAGGGTTTGTGCTGAACCAAGACTCGATCAGGAGAATTAAAGTGTTAACTGTATCCCTAATTTGAACTCAAAAACGACTTGCTCAACTCTTGTACACATAAAATATTACTTCTTTGAGTAAGTCCTGTATGCGAGATCTATATATAATAGAGCCCGACAAATCTAATAAGTGTGTTATATGATTTAATTTTATGTTGGCAGGTTTTTACCTTTGGTTGATTAGAGTATTAAATAGGTCATAATAATGGATTAACTCGTAGTTGGCCTGCTTCTTAATCGTGAAGTTTCAACTTGCTTTATTACGTGTAGGTTTTGAGTTGTATTATTATTTTGTATTATTATTTCGTGGCGGAGTTCACAACCCTACAATTAGATCGTCTATTAACTCATTTCATCTAGTTCTCCATTTTGAATTCCTTGCTACGGGATTCTCACGGTAGCTTTTAATATTTCGCTTTCAGTTTTCCACCTTTCACTACCAGGATAAGCATTTTAGCCGACGAAAAAATTTCGTCGGCCTGTTCACAATTTTCGTCGGCTATAACCTTAGCCGACGACACGTCGTCGGCTAAGAAGTCGTCGGCTATATTTCGTCAGCTATTAAAAATATTAAAAATTCGTCGGCTATACTCCAACACTTAGCCGACGAAATAATATTAAAAATTCGTCTGCTAAAGGTTTAAAAATTAAAAAATAAATAGAGAATAGCCGACGAAATCAGCACACTTTCGTCGGCTATGATACTTTTAGCCGACGAAATATGGCAAATTTCGTCGGCTAAAGGTTGTTGGAAAAAAAAAAACTAGCATAGCCGACGAAATATAGTAAATTTCGTCGGCTATAGTTCTTTTTATACTAGAAACCCAAACAAAATTTATACATTACCATCCAAGCAAGCTGCAAATTACAGAAACAATTTCATAACCAACAACAACACACTATCTAAAGTAACATAAACATTTTGCATTAAATTTTCAATTCATAAATTGTTCATAAACCTAAAAAGTAAATTAATATTTGTTCATAAACCTAAAAAACTAAATAAATAATTGTTCATAAACTTAAAAAACTAAATGAAGTCGATATCGTCTAAATCAATATCTGCTCCAGGATGAGGTTGTTGGGGAGGTTGGGGAGGTTGCGGCGGCTGAGGTAAGACAATAGGCGTGGGCATGTGCGGAAGCGGAAGTCCCTGCTGCTGTGCAGCCATCAAGTCTTGCATGTACTGGATCATCTGCTGCTGCTGTGCATGCTGGGCGGCATAGACTGCTACATTGTACTCCTGTAGAGCGGCAGTATATGCTGCTTGGGCGGCCTCTCTCTCGGCAGTATATGCTGCTTGGGCGGCTTGCTGTTGCCGTAACATCTGAACTTCCGCCTCAAGCTGAGTCGTTCTACTGCTGGTCGAGGCTCCTTTTTTTTTTTTTTCTGAAACCCAGGAGTGGTTTTCAGTACCCCCTCGCCATTCTTTCCCAGACCCCGACAGTAGAAGTTATTTCCTCGCGGTGGGAAGGCTGTGCCCATGATCCTGGCCCCAACGCTGAGATCCGAACTGTCGATCCGAGACATGACTTCGGACATGTCTTCCTCTTGCGTGTTAGGCCATGTCTCCCTGACTATAGCAGCCATCACCTCGTCACTAGCCTGCCTCACCCTCGCCTAATTTGATAGGAAAAAAAATTAATTAACATTTTAAAATATATATATACATATAATTTACTAAATTTTAAAACGTAAAACGACTTACAATATCCTCCTAGGAGTCAGGATATGCCTTCTCGTACGTATAGACGTACCGGTTGACCTCTGGATGTTCCCTGGCCGCCTCCTCCATCAACGATGTGAACGGTCTAGAACCGGCATGATGGTTCCTCATATTGCGTTGCCGGTTTTGAGCGTTCACCCGGGAAACGGCCTACAAAGGAATCAAATTAGTAAAATATTTTAAAACGTATTAAATATAATTCAATATAATAAATAATTATTTATAATTACCTGTTTATGTGGGTTGTTGAATTCCGATATCAGAAGCCAACGCCACTCGTACTCCTTGAACTGGAACTCAAGGGGGGTGCCGGAACGTTCGTTCCCATGTGTAGTCCAGTGGGTCCGTAACTCGTTCTTCCACTCCTTGTACCTGTAATACGCCAAAACAAATATAAATATTATACATTATACATAGTTTTTTTTTGTCCTTAACTTTGCAACGTACCTTCCCCCGTGCACAACGTCCGCCCAGGTGTTCCTCAGGTACTCGGGAACGTCAAACCACACCTGCATTTAAACATTTATTAGTTTAGACGTTCATAAATCTACAATGTAATAAATAATGTTAAATATGAATTTTGTTATACTTACCGACATGGCGTTGTGGACCATGTCCTTAACCTCCTGTGGGACCTCGCCCCAGTCTGACCACAACATAGGGACTCTATCCCTAATAAGCGCTCCCACGCGGCCAGAGTACATCCTCGTCTTGCCGCCCGATACTACGTTCCCATCCTCGTCAGTATCAATGACGATCCTTCCCGATGTACTCACTGTCTTCTCGAGAGCTTTCCCCGTGACCGGACCTCTCTTCTTCCTTGTCTGCTTGGCTCCGACGGTGCCTATCATAAATTGATGATTAGTAAATTAATTTTATTATAACATTATAACATAACAAATTACTTATATAATCATTACCTGAGGGCGTTGGGGCGGATGCGACGGACTCCGACTCTGTCGTCGACGATGATACCCTCGCAGAAATTAACTCTGTAGCAAACGGCACGAACAGATACACCGCTGATGGGGTCACCTGCGGGGGTAGTGGATAAATCGGCGCCCCTGAGTCATCGACTGCAGGTATTGCCGGTATGAAGCGCGGAAGGAAGAGAAGAGGCGGCGGCATCTGTACCCCGGAAGACCCACCCTCCGATGCACTAGGGCCCGGTGCCGGTGCCCTATGTATCGCAGGCATACGTGGTGCAGACACCTCTGCCTGAGTCGGAGGCCATAGCTGCCTCGAGGAGTGAGGGCCGCTGGGCTGCCTGGAGGAGCGCGGTACGCTAGGTTGCCTAGAGGAGCGAGGGGCGTCCTGCTGGCCGGAGGAGCGAGGGGCGCTAGGCTGCCTGGAGGAGCGAGGGGCGTCCGGCTGGCCGGAGGAGCGAGGGGCGCTAGGCGGCCTGGAGGCGGGAGGGTCATCTGGCTGCCTGGAGGAATGTGTCGGCTCCAGAAGAGACGCCCGTCGGGCCGTCATTGGGCCCTGAAACGAACCTCGAGGGTTGCTAGACGTTCCCTCTGACGATTCACCCCTTTGGCCCTTCGAACTCTTGGATTTGCTGAATAATCCTTTCATCCTAAATAAAATAATTAATATTTTGTTAAATGTATAAAATTATAAAAAATGAACAATATACCAAATAAAATAAAAAATGAACAATATACCAAATAATATTAAATATACTAAATACACCCAAATACATCCAAATATACCCAAATACACCCAAATTCAGTAAATACACCCAAATACACCCAAATATATTAAATATACTAAATACACCCAAATACATCCAAATACACCCAAATACACCCAAATTCAGTAAATACACCCAAATACACCCAAATTCAGTAAATACACCCAAATACACCCAAATATATTAAATATACTAAATACACCCAAATACATCCAAATATACTTAAATACACCCAAATTCAGTAAATACACCCAAATACACCCAAATACACCCAAATATATTAAATATACTAAATACACCCAAATACATCCAAATATACCCAAATACACCCAAATTCAGTAAATACACCCAAATACACCCAAATTCACCCAAATACACCCAAATACACCCAAATTCACCCAAATACACCCAAATACACCCAAATTCACCCAAATACACCCAAATACAACCAAATATACACCTAAATTCAGTAAATACACCCAATATAATTCAACATTATCACAACATAATACAATTCAACATTATCACAATATAATTCAACACAATTCAATATAATGCAATATATTGAAAAAACAACCCAAATTTGTTCTATAATACAATATAAACATGAAATTGCATACCTAATTGGTTTGGGAGATGAGGGAGGCGGAGTGGAGGCCGGAAACCGTCGAAAATGGCGAAAGAAAATCGAGAGGAGAGGGAGAAACCGTCCGGCCGAGAAGGAGAAAGTGGAGAAAGTGAGGGTTCTGTCGCTGCAATCGAATATATAGGAAGAACTATAGCCGACGAAATAAAAATTTCGTCGGCTATAGTTGGACTTTAGCCGACGAAATTACTACGAATGTTAGTAATTTCGTCGGCTAAAGTATATTTTATAATTATTTAGTAAGTTCATGCACAATTTATTTGTTTTATCTTGTGAAACGAAAAACCGACCGTCAGATATCATCATTATGTTGAAACATGTGTGAGGGTAAAATTTCAGCATCATCGGACACACGTAAGGGCTCGATCCGCACGGTCAATCCCGTTGGTCAAACCCCTAAACACAAACAAACGGTCATTTGGCCACCTAAATTACGTATTCTGTCCGGACCTTCAACTACAAATAGTTTCATATCGAGGAGACGGAACTAGCGGTATAAATTATTATTTTATTCATTTAACTTTAGGCGACAAAATATTAGGGTATTCGTCGGCTATACTTTAGGGTTTAGGGGTTAGGGTTTAGGGTTTAGCCGACGAAATATTAGGGTATTCGTCGGCTAAGATACTTTTAGCCGACGAAATACAACATGTTTCGTCGGCTAAAACTGTCAAATAGATAAAAAAAACAGTTGGTTTAACCGTACCCATAACAATTTCCTGCATATATAACCAACATTAAGATACATTATGAATTGTAGAGCTTGTACCATATAAAACACATCAAATTGTATTACAAATTCAAATAACTAAGAAGGCTCGTAATCAGAATCATCCGATGAGTCTTCTTCGGTGTCAGAATTAATTTCCGGTAATCTATGCATTTCTACATCACAAGAGTCGTCGTTTGTTTCTTGATTTGGATCCACATCAATAAGGCGAGCGTCTAAATCACGAATTCGAACCGAACGACCCGGTTTAAAATTATTAAGGCGAATTGTAGAGGAGTCAGGAATACCTATTGCACTGTGTTCTTGATACGCAACATTTTCTTCCTCGTCTTCGGCCTCTCCAAGTGTAGCCGCCCGGTAAATTTTTCGAGGGTGCACAAGATTGACTACTTTCCACGCGTCACCCTTAACAAGGTCATCAAGATAAAACACTTGTTTCACCGATGTCGCAAAAACAAACGGGTCATCTTCGTAACAGCTTGTACCAGTGTTCACCGATAAAATCCCGTACTGATCAATCTTCATGCTCTGCGAGCTTCTAGTATCAAACCATCTACACTTGAACAGGTGCACGGTCATGCCTTGCCCATAAACGAGTTCCACCACTGAATCAAGAACACCATAATAATCAACTCCATTCCGGCCACCATGCGCCATAACCCCAGAATTCTGTGTTCTTCGTCTGTTGTCTCTCATTTCACATATAAATTGCACGCCATTGACCTTGCACATCGGGTAAACTCTTGACATTATCGGCTTCATAGCTAGAAGTCTTAGTTCGTGAGACCAATTTGGGTGACCATCAAATTGAATATGGTTCATCTGCAACCAAAGATTCAATGTATTATAAATATGAATAATTATGCAATAAAGGAGACTTGCAACATACAGAATTAAAGAATGAGAAAAATGCACTAATAGTGTCTGAAGACTTAGTGGACTTTCAATATGATACCCAGACTTTTAAATGTATCAGAAAGGTACCCGAACTTATATTTTTGTATTGACGTCGTACCTATGGATGTTTTCTGTCACCTCTCCGTCAGTTCATGTCACAAGTGAAGCACGTGACCTCTTAAAAAAATATATTGTAGGAAACCGAGTGAACTGCAAGTAATTAGAGGGAGGGGGTATGAAAAGGCGGTAACCGGTAACCATATTAGTCCACAGGAACACATCCGGCTCAGAAAACCCCTCAAACACTTTCAAAGCCTCACCCATCTTCCCACATTTCGAATAAAACTCAACCAACGCCGAACCCACAAACACATCCAACGCAATCTCCTCATTCCTCGTAACAAACCCGTGCACCACTCTCCCATAACCAACCGCTCGCAGCCCGGCACACGCCTTGAGAGCAATAGATACAGTGAAATTATCCGGCTTTCGTTCCAATAACATCTCATTAAACATAATCATCGTCTCTACCCATCTCTTCTCTTTACAATAACTCCTCAGTGCAGCGTTATACATACGGACACTCCTCTCAGGCGTTTCGTCGAACACCTTCCGGGCATGACATAATGACTCATGTTTCGAATACAAAGCAATCAGCTTTGTGGCGAAAAAGGTGTCCTTGGAAAACCCACATCTGATGGTCTGAGAGTGTAACTGTAATAACGGTTTCCTACTGTTACATGCTTCAAATAGCTTCCCTAGACCTTCCCGCCTTTTCAAACCCCTCCCTCTAATTACTTGCAGTTGACTCGGTTTCCTACAATATTTTTTTTAAGAGGTCACGTGCTTCACTTGTGACATGAACTGACGGAGAGGTGACGGAAAACATCCATAGGTACGACGTCACTACAAAAATATAAGTTCGGGTACCTTTCTGATACATTTAAAAGTCTGGGTATCATATTGAAAGTCCACCAAGTCTTCAGACACTATTAGTGCATTTTTCTCTTAAAGAATTACATACCCAATCGCCAAAATAGTTCGCGAACTCCTTGTTGTGGTAGTCGAGATCACCTTGAATGTCTGGACAGTGTAGATGGATGTCTTTCCAGTATTCAACTTCTTGACAGTTAATCAATACCACCAATGGGCTATGACGAGCTCATGGGGTTGCAACTTGTAGGACTCTGGTAAAATTCCATAAACTTCAACATCATTTGAGACTATGGAAAGGTTAAACTCCGGTTCATCAACCGGTATGGTTTGTGGAGTTTCCTTCAATGCTCCTAGATACAACTTCATGTAGGTGACACACTCGTGCGCAATATATGCTTCCGCTATACATCCTTCAGGCGCGGATTTGTTAGCCACATAAGCTTTGTAGTCTCCAAGTTGTCTGTAAATAAATAAATTTGTTGTCATATGTTACGATTATACAATGAACATGTACAATAAAAACATTAGGTGTAAAAAACATACCTTTCCATAGGATACATCCAAGTATAGTGTACTAGACCGGTAAGCAACAATTGCTCGGGAAGATGGATCATCAGGTGCGGCATGATGTCAAAAAAATTTAGAGGAAATATTCTCTCAAATTTACACATGATATAAATAATGTCCTGTTGCATTTCCCGGAGATCAGATTTTGTCACTTCCCTTGTGCATAACTTCTGGAAGAATCTTGACAACGCTACTAACGGCTCCACCACCTGACGGGGAAGGAAGGGTCGAATGAAAATAGGGAAGAGACGGTGTAGCAGAATATGACAGTCATGACTCTTTAACCCGTACATTTTATTGTCACGAATGTTTACACACCGGGCTATATTTCCTACGTAGCCTGAAGGATACTTCACAGAACTCAACCACCTGAAAATTACGTTCTTCTGTTCAAGCTTCACGGTGTACGGAGCTTGAGGCATTTTTTTCTTCCCTTCTTTCAACCACAAATGTCTTCGTATCTCCATTTTTTTAAGATCAATGCGTGCTTTCAGACCGTCTTTCGTCTTTCCCTCCAAGTTCAGCACGGTTCCCACCACACTGTCACACACATTCTTTTCTATGTGCATCACATCTAGGTAGTGCCTGATCAACAACTTACTCCAGTATGGGAGTTCCCAGAATATGCTCTTATGTGTCCAAAATTTATACCTGTCGGGTCTGTCAGGTATTGCCGCCACTATATTGGGATGATTGCTGAGCTGCCCAAAATCATACTCATTAAGCACTGCTAAAATTTCTTCCCCTGTCCATCTTCTAGGAGGCACACCAAGTTCTACAGTCCCATCAAATGCCTTGTCATCGAACCGCCATTCGTGATCATAAGGAAGGAGAGTACGGTGACCCAATCTGCATATCTTGTTGCAATGACTACTGCTCCCCTCATCGCTTAGGCACTCTGGACAAGCCTTGTATCCCCTAACAACGTTGCCCGACAACATCCCACGAGCAGGAAAATCACTAATGGTACCAACAACCATAGCATGCATCTGGAACATCTCGTGCATGAACTTATCATAAGTGGGATGACCAACGTCCCAAAAAAACTTAAGCTCTTCAATCAAGGGTCTCAAATACACATCGAGACACTTCCCTGGATAACCGGGTCCCGGAATCAACAAACTCAACATATTGTATTCCTTCTTCATGCACATCCATGGAGGAAGATTGTATGGTACCAAAATCACCGGCCATACACTGTATTGAAGACTCATGTTGCCAAAAGGATTGAACCCGTCAGATGAGAGCCCGAGCCTCACATTTCGGACCTCAGACGCAAAATGAGGAAACTCCCTGTCTATATGCTTCCAGGCCTCCCCGTCAGCAGGGTGTATAAGGGTATCTTCGCCTTGCAATTCCCTATCAGCGTGCCATCTCATAGATTTGGCCGTGTGTGATGACATGTACAACCGTTCCAGCCTATCCCTCAACGGGAAATACCGAAGTACCTTCATAGGTTTCCTATTGCCTGCAGGAGTCAACTTATACCTGTCACTCTGACATACTGGACATGTGTCAAGGTCACCAAGGTCATTCCCTTCTGGATCTTTACCCTAGAAGAGAACACAATCATATCTGCATGCATGGATCTTGATGTAGGAAAGCCCAAGATCTTTCAGTATACATCGGACCTTATGATGAGTGGTAGGAAGACGATGACCGTGGGGCAGCATCGAAGCAGTGTACTGTAGATACTCATCAACAGCCTTCACAGTCGATTTTGTCTCAACTTTAATCTTCATAACGTCCATCACACTTTCAAGAACCGTTTTCTGACAACCGGGGTACACAGGGGTCTGTTGGAAAGCAAGTAGTTTGTTGTACCTGTCAATACCAGCAGTGTTGACAACTCTAGGGAAGGGCTGCACCGGGTCAGACATATACGGTCCTTCAGAGCATACACCCCTCTCATAAGGAAACATATCGTTGATGAAGGCCGTTGTTGGATCGTTGGATGTACTGCCCGTCTCAGAAAATTGCCCATGATCATGCGGACCCCTTGATGATGTTTCACCGTGATATATCCAACATGTGTACTTCTCCCAAAACCCATTACTTTGAAGGTGCTGTCAAACCTTGTCAATTGGAAATTGATACATATCGCTGCAACACTGACATTTAGTGCACGGACAATAGAAAATTGTATTCCCTTTAGCATTATTGATCACATATTCAATAAAACTAACAACTCCTTTAGCATATCTTTTGTCCCATTTTGGAAGCGAAATCCTACTCTTATCCATATCCTGAGAAAATAACATAATATATATGTATAAACGCTAATTAATTAAATTTACGAATCATTCAATTTATATTATATCTGCAGTTAACGTACAATTAATATATATATACATGCATATATATAATAATTACTAATTAATATAATCAAATTAATATATATATATATATATATAACAACAACTTCATATATATTATCAAACCCAAATCGATCAACTCAATCACACTCAAAACACAATATAATCAACTATAATTAAAACTCAAAATCACTGTGCATAACGAAAATAAAACTCTTAAATCAACTCAAAAACAAGATATATACATATACGTACCTATATATAGCGTCACAAACTAATTTCGGACAGATTTCAACAACACCCAACAATTTCGCCAACCCCAAAACTTTTTCTCCCGTTTTTTCTTTCAAATCAGCTACTGTCTAGATCTGGAAATATAAAGCATTTTAGCCGACGAAATTATATATATCGTCGGCCAAAGTTTTAAAATTTCGTCGGCTATAGTTCACAGACTATAGCCGACGAAAAAAACTATTTTAGCCGACGACACAACATTTCGTCGGCTAAAAGTCCACTTTAGCCGACGAAAAGTTCACTTAGGCGACGAAAGTTTTTTTCGTCGGCTAAAATAGACTTTAGCCGACGAAAAAAAATTTCGCCGGCCTGTTAATTTTTTTTTCGTCGGCTATGATACTTATTCTGGTAGTGTTTAGTCGTTTGGCAAGTAATTTGTTTTTATTTTTTAGGTCATTAGCCCCCTAGGCGCAATGACCCAAACCCAATATTCATCCTTTTAGATATCTTCCACCGTAAGCTAAATTTTTAGTTAAATTTAGCTTACAAAACAAGAATATTTTATGAAATCTCATTTTAGTTTATCAAATTCTTCCATCATAAGCTAAATCTTTGACCAAAATTAATAGTAATTGGCTTACCAAACACTCACAATAAGCCAAATCCTATGTTAATGTCATTTTTTTTCTTTTGTCGTATATTTGTTTAATTTAATAATTAATCATAAAACATATTATATAGATATATTCAATATGAGACTTATATGAAAGATCTCGTTGAGAACTTCACAATGATCGTTAGTAACAAGTTTTTAATTTTGATTATAGTGCAAATTAAAAGGACAAATGTAAAGATGAATAAAATAATATTTAATTTAACTTACAAACTTCATAAGCTAAATTTGCCTTACCAAATAGCTCAAGTCAAATTTTTTTTCTTAAAAATGTGTTTATGGGGAAATACTTGCGTCAATACCCGTATTGACGCGTGTGTGCATACTTTCCTTTATTTGCATACATCTAACAATGTAAATTATAATCTTAGCCGTTTCAAAAGTTTAATTAACCAATCAAGATCATATCTGCAAAAAATCAATTTGAAAAAAGATCGTTTGCTCAGCCAAATGCATCAATCAAATGAACGACAGTTCATGAGGCTGTTAACTTTCACTATAACTGTCAATTATTGATTTTTTACATATGTGATCTTGATTGGTTAATTAAATTTTTGAACGGTTATAATTATAATTTATATTGATAAAAATATGTAAATAAAGGAGAGTATGCACGCACACGTCAATACCGATATTGATGTAAGTATTTTCCGTGTTTAGGTCTATGATGAGAGTAAAGCTGGGCTAAAATTGACTTTTTAAGCTATGGTGTAGGAGATGGTCAAAACCCGTCAGGATGGATTAACCCCGACAGTATCCTAAGTCATTTATTGCGTTGGAGTTGTGACTTGTGACGTCTTAGAAACTCCCTCCAAATAACTTGAGTTAACCCACCGCCAATTCAAACGCACGTTCTACAACTTGGGCGATTAATGTTAACTGCCATCCGAGTCCTACATCTTGAGAGACACAAAGGTTGAGTGTGCCTCAGACGCACCAAAGGTGCCAGGTACGTGCTAGCCAGCCGTTTGTCACCCAGCCTAAGGAAAAGTTGTCGGCGTCGACGGACAAAAATTTAAACAAAACCATAAATCTACTCATCAAAATATAACAAATATCAACTAGAGATGACAAACGGGCCGTAAGGTATGAGTATAGGACGTTTAAAAGTGGCATCACACGGCATGAGTACGCTACCAGTCCGGTACGGCTCAAATACGTTATTTTAATGGGTTGGGTCTAGAAAAATGAGCCCAAGGATCTGGTTCGGCCCGAGCCCGTTATAAGCTCGGTCCGACCCAAGCATGATAAGTTAAGGCCCACGATCCGGCCCGCTTTAAAATATATATATTTTTTCCTATAATATGAAGATTATATGTCTATAAATAATATAACATTTGTTTTAAGTGTGAACAATAACTTATAAATACTAATAATTATTCATTTTGATTCTCTTAGACCCATAAAAAATTTTGTTAAAATATTACCAATTATAAATAATGATCATATGATTCATATATCATATATTTTTTTAGTTTGTTGGCAAAGAAAACAAATGATCGATAGAAAATGTGAGTTATTTTTTATTCGTTTTTGTTTTGGTATACTATGATATCAATTTTGGACTAATTTCTATTTTTAACTACAAACGGGACTGTTAATGGGCCCGGCCTGACCCAATATGTTATGGGCTTCGGCCGTGGGTCGGACTGGGCCTTAGATTTGAGTAAATGGGTCGGCCCGAACCTGAACCTGCTAAGACGTGGTCCGTTGTAAGCCGGCTCAAACACTGTCCGAAGCCCGATTAAACACGATAGTGACAAGGCTAGGAGATGAAGTTTCATACTACATGCAGCTCCAATAGTTACTGGAGTGACCAAAACGTAAGGAAACCCTTAAAAATACTCAACACTCTCAAGCTTCTAGCCTTTGTTCTTTCTCCTCTGTTGATGAAACACCAAACCACTACCATAGACGTGACGGCGACGGAGAGGCAAGGAAAGAGACATGTGTTCCAGCTAGAGGCGACTAGAGACAAGGAAGACAGCCGGGTAGTCATCTTATGTACATATGAGAAAACCAGTTTGTGAGTTAATATATGAGAAAACCAGTTTGTGAGTTTATTTAAGTTCACTTCTTGTAAAAAACATACACTGATATTCTTTGTTTCTTTAGAAAGCCGAAATTAGAGGTTGACTGGCTTTCCATATCTTTATACTTCAATTTTATTTTAGTTGATGACTTTCTAACTTCAAACATATGTTGCATAGACACGGACACAGAACACGACACGGCATGCTGATAAGGTAAAACTCAAAAGCTGAATATTTGACACGGCTTGGACACAGTAAATATAATTATATATTATTTTTATTTGACTTAAAAAATTAATAAATGGTGTCATGACGTTTCAAAAATGATGTGACGAGTCGGTCAACGTGTCAAGAAAGTCAACATTTCTGACACGCTACGTGGTGTGTCAGACACGTATTTTGCTGTGTCAGACGTGTCCGACACTTCGAGGTTTGACGTGTCCGTGCAACATAACTTTAAACTGATATCAGAGGTTGTTCGGTGCATAAAATATTGTAATGGTTTCTGCGGGTAATACAAAGCGGACCCAATTTTTTTAGGTAATAATGAATTTAACATCTTTACACTTAATTTCATAATTAATGTTAATAACTTTGCATGCAATAGTAGTCCAATCTAATACGTGCGTTTTGGTGTTGCTAGTTCTAATAGTTTGGATAATGGACTTGGCTTTTACTGATGACCTTGGTTTGAGTTGGAGTACATTTATAGAAAACAGGTTCTTTAGAGATTCTGACGAGACCATGAGGCAACACTTCATTTAGATACGCTTTCATGTAGTAGAACTAATTGATGAATTATGATAATTTGTACATAAAACTAGTTAATTTTTAAAAAATTATTAGAAAAGAATTAATGACGTTGGGAAAACATCGTGGAAACTCTGTTAATGGCGTTTAACAAATGATATGAATTATTTTTATGACGTTTGAAAAATGTTGTGCAAGAATCTTCCATATCATCTAGGAAATGTCATTGAAATCGTCAGACTTTTTCATGACGTTTTTGAAACGTCGTTGAAAAGTTCAGTAAACTATGACTCTAGTTAAGATGGCGAAGTTGACAACTTAAAATCCTGTAGAATCAACCATCTAATAAAATTCTTTAAAATATGTACACTTTTCAATACTATCAGATTTAAAAGGAGATTTTAATATCATAATTGAATATCACTAGATTCTAATGAAGTTTTGAAATAGAAAACAATCTAAGAAAATTCTTTAAAATCTATGAACTTTTCAATACCACCATATATATTTAAAAGCAGCTTTTAATATCATAATTGAATACCACTAGATTCTAAATGAGTTTTGAAATAGAAACAATCCAACATATTTTTGATTGAACACACCCTGTTTACATCTAAATTTATACTTTGGACAACTATAAATGTCTTGAGTGAATACGGATTAAGTCTGTGATCCATCTCACGTGTTATCGGTGAGCCCGAATAATATTGGTTAAAGGAAATTCACTTGTTTAAAAAACTATGCGAGCTAGGTGTACAGTGCATGTATGAGGAAGAAACTTCACTTGGTCTACTGTTTAATTGCTTGTGGAGTCTATGCAGACGAGTTAAGATGTTTACATGTGAAAAGGATGCTTGCACGTCAAGGGCGGTGGACTTCGTCTTGTCCTTGGTGTTATTTGCATCCATGAGAAGATACGTGAATGGTTGAATGTGAGATGGAAGGGGACTCCGCGTAAGAACAGGACTAGGTTGATATGCAAAAAGGTCTGTTGACAGACAAGAGGTGTGGATCGACTTGACCACATTGGCGGAGTCAACTTCCAAGCGAGGAAGATTAGTTCACGTCATGGGAGGAGGACTACGCGAGTATGTTTAATTGAGGCAATTATCTATAATTGCTTGTGGAGTAAGATGACAACATGTGCATATTGGTCAAGGATTAAAGACTTCAAGTCCTTTAATTATATGGTCACTATCAGCATAGCCGACGAAATAAAAAAAACAGACCAACGAATTTTTTTTGTCAGTTAAAGGGTATTTTTGCCGACGAAACAATTTTTCATTGGCTAAGTTAAATTTTTATCAGCTACAGTGGAATTTTAGTCGACGAAAATTGTTTCGTCGGCTATAGTTTACAGACTATAGCCGACGAAATTATGCAAGTTTAGCTGACGAAATATATAATTTTGTCGGCTAAAAGTCCTTATATTTGCAGATCTAGACAACAACTCATTTGAAAAAAAAAACGGGAGAAAAAGTTTGGGTGTTGTCAAAATCTGTCCAAAATTAGTTTGTGGAGCTATATATAGGTACATATATGTGTATATATGTTGATTTTGAGTTATATATAATATTGATTTTGAGTTTTATTTGAGTTGAATTAATGGATTTTGAGTGTGATTGAGTTGATCGATTTTGATTTGATAATATATATGAAGTTGTTGTTAATAAGTAATAGATATATATATATATATATACATTAATTTAATTATAATATTATGTTGATGCATGCATATTGTATAAATTAATTCAGTTGTTGATGATGATATGTTGATTATGATTTTGTGATGATCGATATTGATATATAATATTGTTATGTAATTATTAATTAGTATATATATATATATATATGTTAATAATTATTAATTTGATATTAATTAATTGTTGTAGAATACTAAATGATTTGAAATTTTAATTAATTAATTAATTAGAGTTATACATATATATTTTGTTATAGTTTCAGAATATGGATAAGAATTGGATTTTGCTTCCTCGCTGGGACAAAAGATATGTTAAAGGAGTTATTAGTTTTATTAAATATGTGCTGGCTAATGCTAACGAGAGTACAATTTTCTATAGCTCGTGCACGAAATGCCAGTGTCGTAGAGATGTACATCGATTTGAAATTAACAAAGTATGGCAGCATTTGAAGAGTAACTGATTTTGAGAGAAGTACGCGTGTTGGATATATCACGGTGAAACATCATTAAGGGGTCCGCATGATCATGGGCAATTTTCTGAGACGGACAGTACATCTAACGATCCAACAACGACCTTTATCAACGATATGTTTGATAGGAGTATAAAATGTGATATTCTTAATATGTTATTACCTCCATTTGTATCTTGTTTATCTCTTATTGTCGTAGATTAGAGTCATATTGTAGAATCGAGAGTTTTTGGTAGAGTTGTTGTAAAACATGTTAAACATAGAGGAATAATGTACAAAATTGTCGAAACCCGATTTGTGGAGTCTTAGAGATGTTTTGTTGATTCTACAAAGCTTTTACATTGTCATCAATTGTTTTAACTTCTCTCATATTTAGGTGACCAGTAGAAGAGTTCATAGGAGAAAGAATCAAGAGAATCAAAGCAATGAAATGCAACATCAAAAGGGCCGAGAGCAGCAAAAGCAGGAATTTTCTGGGCACGTCACCTAACTTCAAAATTTCTCCAAGACGACTCACAAGGAATTAGAAGATGTACCATATATGCACGAAAATCTGTGTGAGTTTAGTTTCTAAATCTTTTGGAATCGCAGCAATCCAAGTTTTGAGAAAGGAGTTATGATGGAAACAATGGCCAGAGGTCAGTCTGCATAAACATGACAACTTATTGCTACCGAGAGAAAGTGTTCCTGATGGACCTAGGGAAGCAAAGCAGCCGATCCGTGAAGCCTAGTCCATGAAGGGAAGTCCATTGACAAGTCTAATGAAGAATTACACTACCAGGATAAGCATCTTAGCCGACGAAAATTTTTCGTCGGCCTATTCACCATATTCGTCGGCTATAACCTTAGCCGACGACACGTCTGTTTATAGGTGGAACCTAATATTTCACCTTTACCGGGTTACAATTAAATGTGAAGCCACTCTGGGCCCTTTGTCTGGACCCAATTCGCCATAAAGCTAAGTAAAGCAAGGGAAACTACTCCCACATTGGAAAGGGACAGGAATGCTGCCTTCAATGCTATTATAAATACCGGCACATGCCTCCCCATAAAGGTACAATGAAACTTCTTGACTATTCCCGAGTTTTATGCTTAATTGACAGTGTCTAACTTAAGCATCGAAGTGGCTTCCCTCGGTAAACCCGGGGACGCCTCTTTGACATGTTTGTTCTTTACACAGGAAAACTCGGAATACAGGGAAGTCCGCTATTTCTGGAGCCGTGCAACCCGCTAAAGGGGCCACGAGCCACCCGGAAACAATTGGTGCTCTCGTTGAGAGCCGAACTCAGGGCCTCACGCTTACCAAATGGACGCCAGCCAGACTTGCTAAGGTAATAAACCCAGTAGGGAATCCTCCGGGTTATGGAAACCCGCGAAATTTTGACAGTGCGTACATCCCAAGTAGGTACCGAGTTATCTGCAAATGTTTAAATTTATTATATTTTGATGTTATATATAGAGCCTTTTCAGGCCCACATAAAACCCTACCGGGTTATGTTTATCAATCAGTTTGTTGAGTGAATGCAGGCGATCTCCATATGACGTGAAATATTGCAAGCCTTAACGGCCTTATTTCACTGTCAAAACTCGTCAAGCTCCGATAATCTCCGATAATCTCCGGTCTACATGACGTGAAATATTGCAAGCCTTAACGGCCTTATTTCACTGTCAAGCTCCGATAATCTCCGATAATCTCCGGTCTACATGACGTGAAATATTGCAAGCCTTAACGGCCTTATTTCACTGTCAAACTCGACAAGCTCCGATAATCTCCGGTCTACATGACGTGAAATATTGCAAGCCTTAACGGCCTTATTTCACTGTCAAGCTCCGATAATCTCCGATAATCTCCGGTCTACATGACGTGAAATATTGCAAGCCTTAACGGCCTTATTTCACTGTCAAGCTCCGATAATCTCCGATAATCTCCGGTCTACATGACGTGAAATATTGCAAGCCTTAACGGCCTTATTTCACTGTCAAACTCGACAAGCTCCGATAATCTCCGGTCTACATGACGTGAAATATTGCAAGCCTTAACGGCCTTATTTCACTGTCAAACTCGACAAGCTCCGATAATCTCCGGTCTACATGACGTGAAATATTGCAAGCCTTAACGGCCTTATTTCACTGTCAAACTCGGCAATCTCCGATAATCTCTGGTAATCTCCATAACTTGAAGTATTGCAAGCCTTTCACGGCCTTATTTCAGTCTTTGAAAGTCCTAACGGACCCGTGAAGCCTTAACGGCCCTATTCTTATTCACATGCCAAACCAGCATTACATGTGTAAATTTTGTCAACATTTGCATATTTTGCATCAGATTACCGTGTTATTTGGCAGGAAGCCCTTGAAAGTCCTAACGGACCCGTACAGCCCTAGCGGCCCTATTTTCACTTTATAATGTTAACATGCCAACCCGGCACTATATGTGAATTTTGTCAACACTTGCAGGTTATGCATCGGGTTGGAAGTCATAACGGACCCGTAAAGCCCTAGCGGGCCTTGGAAGTCCTAACGGACCCATATACCCTAGCGGCATTATCTTTATTTACATGCCAAACCGGCATTATGTATAAAATGTCAACACTTGTATATTATGCATCAGATTAACGTGTTATTTTACAGGAAGAAATACCGTGTTATAGAATGGTATCCGTCCCCGTAAAGACCTAGCGGGCCTTGGAAGTCCTAACGGACCCCTAAAGCCTTAGCGGCACTATCTTTATTTACATGTCAAACCGGCATTATGTGTAAATTTTTATACTATGCATCAGGTCACCGTGATATTTCACAAGAGCGAAGGAAAAGCTTGATTACTTCAAAGAGGTCAATTACAAGAGCAGTAAACCGCTACAAAACAGACTACACTACAAAAGCAAAGACAAATACTTAGGCTCCAGCTCAGGGCGCTGCAGACCCGCTACCACCGCAGTGCTCGAGCCGCCACGTCCTCCCCGGGGCCGTATGATAAACTGTCCCCTACGGAGCGGTGGCCGGTTTCGAGGACCACCCACAATCCCACCACGGGAAGTACCTCTCCCGGCTGTCGAAGAACGAACCGGGGGACTCCGAGCCGGGTTCGCAGGAGCCCTAGGGTTTGCAGCCATGGCAGGAGTCGACCGGGAGGTGCCTGCAGCCTCGTCGGGTCTGACATGACCTTGATGACCGTCATAACCAGCCTTGTCGAGCCAGCCTTGGCGAATCCCAGCGCTAACTATTTCGGCACGAGCCTCGGCCCTTGCCGTCCGCAGCTTCAGGTCAAACTCGGGGCTCGCCAGAAACTCGGAGACTGCAGAGTCCTTGGCCCGGGAAACAGCCTGGATTAAATCCCCTTTTTGTTGCTCCAGGGAAGTAACCTGTTGCTGCAGCGCCTGGTTTTGCTCGGTCAGCTGGGCTATCGCGGCGTCTTGAGCACACCGGTCCTCCCGGTGACCCTCGATTACTTTCTCCAATTCCGAGTTCTTGGCCACCAGGTCTGCTATGTGTTCTTCTGCCTTGGCCAACTCCGCACACGACGCAATGGCTGATGCGCTTGCGAATTCCCGGACACGAGCCAGGTTTTCTTCACTCGCCGTCACCTGGTCCCGGGCGGCCCGGAGATCATCCCTGAGGACTCTCTCTCGCTCGGGGATGCCTTCGGTTATGAGCCGATCAGTTGCCAAGTACGACAACCTGACAGCCTACACAAATCAAATAACGGGTTAGTACAAGGAAACAAAAACAAAAGAAGAACGGGTTAAAGAAGAAGACAAACTTACCCGCATCAGTTTCTCCTGCGCCCTCCGGGCTACAGTCAACGGGTCCTCATGCTCCAGGACATAGGAGTCGGCGGCGCAGTTCTTCAAATCCGCTACCATTCTCTGGATGGCCACGTCCGCCATTCCCGCGCCCGCCAACTCCTCCATTATTTCAGTGGTGTCCCGGTGCTGCTTTCTCTCCCTCCTCTCTTTCCTCTCCTTCCTTCTCTTCCTCCTCTCGGACCTCCCCGAGCTGGATGCCTCACGGGTGCGTTTGCGAGAGGGAACGGGCTCCACTTCTTGAACTTCGTCACTCCCGTCACTCCCCTCCGGGTTCTCACTCCCTATCCCCCTTTCCAAACCTCCAACCTCTTCACCTCCGTTGTCATCCTCTTCAGTAAACTCCTCACCGGGGAGCACAGACGATGGAACCGCGCTCATCACCGGTTCTTCAATCTCTTCATCGGCGATGGAAGATTCCCTTCCCGGTTCTTCAAATAGCGGGTCGTAATCCGCCTCCGAGGGATTCCCTTCAACTTCCTCTCCCTCCGGGAAAACCTCTGGCCCGAGAACCTCAGCCAAGTACTCGGGGATCTCGTTGTAGTGCAACGTGTTGACATGGAACTGGTGAACATCCCCTTGCTCGGCGTCTGGGCGCAGGAAAGCCGCTTTTGACGTCAGGTCGATGTCATATGCTAGACCCTCCGCCCCTTACGCCCGGATCCCGGTCCATACAGCTTTGTCCTCGAAGCCGTCGTATATTCCCGGGTTCTTGCGTTTCGTGAACTCCATCGGGAGAAGAGTGCAACAAAATACATAACCCGTTAGACAGGAGCATGTGACAATAAAATTTGTAAAGGACACGAGACAAACCTGGGAGCTCCATCAACCGGCACCTGCTGTACACATACAGCCTACAAAGCCGGTATGAACTCCGGTCGTCTTGCCCCCGAAAAGCCCACAACATCCTCCGGATCCTCTTCTCCATCACCGGCTCCAGAGGAATGTCGGGGACATCTGCAACACAAACAACATAATTATAACCCGGGATAGAGAAAAGAAAGAAGAATCCGGAGAGAGAAGGACTCACTCATCAGTGGCTGGAAGTCACCCGGTACTTGAAACACGTATCCCGGGTCTTGAAAGTTTCTTATCAAGAAACTTTTCTCCCTCCAGGTCCGGCTCACGGAGGTTGGCAGGTCCTCGACGATCTTCTTGAAAACCGCTTTGGACTTCAGTTGGATGGTCCCGCTGAAACCCGCCTTTCGGGAATACTCGGCCCGGTACATGGCATGTAACTCGTGATAGGTTGGCATCTGCTGCTTCAACACCTTGTACATAACGCACAACCCGAGTAGCTGCCTCCACATGTTCGGTCCAATTTGCCCGATTGTGAAGTTGCTCACAGCCAAGAGGTACTGCACCTCTACCTTCAGCGGGAGTGTCAGGCCGCAGCGTAGCTGATACTCGTGGCACAGCGTCCACCCATCCCCGGGAGCGAAGAACTGATCCTCGGGTTCTAAAGTCCGAATTTCCACAGACTCGGGAATCTTCCAGTTGCTCCTTAGCTCCACAATCTCCTCCGCGGTCAGTGAGTACCCGGGAGGGTCGAGAGCGGTCCCATCAGTGAAGGTTACTGAGGCAAACTCGGGGACGTGAGCATCCATTGCGGGGTTTGTCATCTGCAAAACAAGAAACACGGGAACGTCGTCAGAAACCCAGGTAACCCGGCGTCACGAAGCTAAATTCCCAGACGCAAAAACCCAGAAAACGTTCCTGGGAACCCAGAAACAGTACAAAAGTCACCCGGAAACCCACAACAAGGAAGGGGAGAGGACCCATACCTTACTTATGAGGATTTGAAGGGGTTTTTGAGATCGATTTGAGTTTGAAAATCAAAAGAAACAGCGACAAAAGAGAGCGAAAGCAAAAAGCACGAAAAAGTTATCGGTTTGGAGGTGAGACAAAACTGTCACCCTCAACCCCTATTTATACAGTTAGGGGCGTGCACTGAAGGGACGTTTCAGTTTCTCGAGGGAAACGACACGTGTCACGCATGCCGCTTCACAAAACCGAAAAACTTTTCAGTTTCCTCCCATTACAACCCGGAGACGTCGTTTTGAATTCTCAACGTACAGAGTGTCTACGGGTTACGCTTGCGTACGGACTTGGGGGACTGGGTACCCCGGGTTTGGTTGCTAACTTTGTAACCCGGTAAAGAAACGATTTTAAGTCCCCACCCAAGCGTACCCCTTGACTGAGGACTTGGGGGACTTGTTTATAGGTGGAACCTAATATTTCACCTTTACCGGGTTACAATTAAATGTGAAGCCACTCTGGGCCCTTTGTCTGGGCCCAATTCGCCATAAAGCTAAGTAAAGCAAGGGAAACTACTCCCACATTGGAAAGGGACAGGAATGCTGCCTTCAATGCTACTATAAATACCGGCACATGCCTCCCCATAAAGGTACGATGAAACTTCTTGACTATTCCCGAGTTTTATGCTTAATTGACAGTGTCTAACTTAAGCATCGGAGTGGCTTCCCTCGGTAAACCCGGGGACGCCTCTTTGACGTGTGTTTATAGGTGGAACCTAATATTTCACCTTTACCGGGTTACAATTAAATGTGAAGCCACTCTGGGCCCTTTGTCTGGGCCCAATTCGCCATAAAGCTAAGTAAAGCAAGGGAAACTACTCCCACATTGGAAAGGGACAGGAATGCTGCCTTCAATGCCACTATAAATACCGGCACATGCCTCCCCATAAAGGTACGATGAAACTTCTTGACTATTCCCGAGTTTTATGCTTAGCTGACAGTGTCTGACTTAAGCATCGGAGTGGCTTCCCTCGGTAAAACCGGGGACGCCCTTTGACGTGTTTGTTCTTTACACAGGAAAACTCGGAGTACAAGGAAGTTCGCTATTTCTGGAACCGTGCAACCCGCTAAAGGGGCCACGAGCCACCCGGAAACAACGTGTTTGTTCGTTACACAGGAAAACTCGGAATACAGGGAAGTCCGCTATTTCTGGAGCCGTGCAACCCGCTAAAGGGGCCACGAGCCACCCGAAAACAACGTCGTCGGCTATAATTCGTCGGCTATACTTATAGCCGACGAAATAAAATCCGTCGTCGGCTATAATCCAACACTTAGCCGACGAAATAATGTAAAAAATTCGTAGGCTATAATCCAACACTTAGCCGACGAAATATCAATATTTCGTCTGTTTATACGTATGACTTTGGCCGACGAAATATTAATATTTCGTCGGCTAAAGTTTTTTTAAAAATTAAAAATGAAATAGAGAAAAGCCGACGAAATATAGTTCATTCGTCGGCTAAAGTATTTTAAAAATTAAATAGAGAAAAGCCGACGAAATTTGCCATATTTCGTCGGCTAAAGGTTGTTGGAAAAAAAAACCTAGCATAGCCGACGAAATATGGTAAATTTCGTCGGCTATAGTACTTTTTATACTAGAAACCCAAACAAAATTTATACATTACCATCCAAGCAAGCTGCAAATTACAGGAACAATTTCATAACCAACAACAACACACCATCAAAAGTAACATAAACATTTTGCATTAAATTTTCAATTCATAAATTGTTCATAAACCTAAAAAGTAAATTAATATTTGTTCATAAACCTAAAAAAATAAATAAATAATTGTTCATAAACTTAAAAAACTAAATGAAGTCGATATCGTCTAAATCAATATATGCGCCAGGATGAGGTTGCGGCGGCTGAGGTAAGACAATAGGCGTGGGCATGGGCGGAAGCGGAAGTCCCTGAAGCTGTGCAGCTAAAAAATCTTGCATGTACTGGAACATCTGTTGCTGCTGTGCCTGCTGGGCGGCATAGACTGCTACATTGTATTCCTGTAGAGCGGCAGTATATGCTGCTTGGGCGGCCTCTCTCGCGGCAGTATATGCTGCTTGGGCGGCCTCTCTCTCGGCAGTATATGCTGCTTGGGCGGCTTGCTGTTCCCGTAACATCTGAACTTCCGCCTCAAGCTAAGTCGTTCTGCTGCTGGTCGAGGCTCATTTTTTCTGAAACCCAGGAGTGGTCTTCAGTACCCCCTCGCCCTTCTTTCCCAGACCCCGATAGTTGAAGTTATTTCCTCGCGGTGGGAAGGCTGTGCCCATGATCCTGGCCCCAACGCTGAGATCCGAACTGTCGATCCGGCACATGGCTTCGGACATGTCTTCCTTTTGCGTGTCAGGCCATGTCTCCCTGACTATAGCAGCCATCACCTCGTCACTAGCCTGCCTCACCCTCGCCTAAATTGATAGGAAAAAAAATTAATTAACATTTTAAAATATATATATATATATACATATAATTTACTAAATTTTAAAACGTAAAACGACTTACAATATCCTCCTGGGCGTCAGGATATGTCTTCTCGTATGTATAGACGTACCGGTTGACCTCTGGATGTTCCCTGGCCGCCTCCTCCATCAACGATGCGAACGGTCTAGAACCGGCATGATGGTTCCTCATGTTGCGTTGCCGGTTTTGAGCGTTCACCCGGGAAACGGCCTACAAAGGAATCAAATTAGTAAAATATTTTAAAACGTATTAAATATAATTCAATATAATAAATAATTATTTATAATTACCTGTTTATGTGGGTTGTTGAATTCCGATATCAGAAGCCAACGCCACTCGTACTCCCTGAACTGGAACTCAAGGGGGGTGCCAGAACGTTCGTTCCCATGCGTAGTCCAGTGGGTCCGTAACTCAATCTTCCACTCCTTGTACCTGTAATACGCCAAAAAAATATAAATATTATTAATTATACATAATTTTCTTTTGTCCTTAACTTTGCAACGTACCTTCCCCCGTGCACAACGTCCGCCCAGGTGTTCCTCAGGTACTCGGGAACGTCAAACCACACCTGCATTTAAACATTTATTAGTTTAGACGTTCATAAATCTACAATGTAATAAATAATATTAAATATGAATTTTGTTATACTTACCGACATGGCGTTGTGGACCATGTCCTTAACCTCCTGTGGGACCTCGCCCCAGTCTGACCACAACATAAGGACTCTATCCCTAATAAGCGCTCCCACGCGGCCAGAGTACATCCTCGTCTTGCCGCCCGATACTACGTTCCCATCCTCGTCAGTATCAATGACGATCCTTCCCGAGGTACTCACTGTCTTCTCGAGAGCTTTCCCCGTGACCGGACCTCTCTTCTTCCTTGTCGGCTTGGCTCCGACGATGCCTATCATAAATTGATGATTAGTAAATTAATTTTATTATAACATTATAACATAACAAATTACTTATATAATCATTACATAGTAAATTAATCGGAAGACCCACCCTCCGATGCAGTAGGGCCCGGTGCCGGTGCCCTATGTATCTCAGGCATACGTGGTGCAGACACCTCCGCCTGAGTCGGAGGCCACAACTGCCTCGAGGAGTGAGGGACGCTGGGCTGCCTGGAGGAGCGAGGTACGCTAGGCTGCCTGGAGGAGCGAGGGGCGCTAGGCGGCCTGGAGGCGGGAGGGGCATCTGCCTGCCTGGAGGAATGTGTCGGCTCCAGAAGAGACGCCCGTCAGGCCGTCATTGGGCCCTGAAACGAACCCCGAGGGTTGCTAGACGTTCCCTCAGACGATTCACCCCTTTGGCCCTTCGAACTCTTCGATTTACTGAATAATCCTTTCATCCTAAATAATATAATTAATATTTTGTTAAATGTATACAATTATAAAAAATGAACAACATAAACAAAAATTTATTTTTATATACCAATTAATATTGTAATATACGCAAATATATTAAATATACCATTCAATATTTTAATATACCCAACCATATTAAAAATTTCCAATTTACTTAATACACCCAATTTCCAAATATATTAAAAATCACCAAATACACCCAAATACACCCTATACACCCTATACACCCAAATACACCCAAATACACCCAAATTCACCCAAATACACCAAATATACACCCAAATTCAGTAAATACACCCAATATAATTCAACATTATCACAACATAATACAATTCAACATTATCATAATACAATTCAACATTATCACAATATAATTCAACACAATTCAATATAATGCAATATATTGAAAAAACAAATGAAATTTGTTCTATAATACAATATAAACATGAAATTGCATACCTAATTTGTTTGGGAGATGAGGGAGGCGGAGTGGAGGCCGGAAACCGTCGAAAATGGTGAAAGAAAATGGAGAGGAGAGGGAGAAATTCGCCGGCGGAGTGGAGAAAGTGGAGAAGTGGGGTTCTGTTTCGCTGGTTTCGAATTTATAGGAAGAACTATAGCCGACGAAATAAAAAATTCGTCGGCTATAGTCCCACTTTAGCCGACGACAAAACCCTAATTTCATCGGCTAAAGTCCAACTATAGCCGACGAAATTTTTTAGTAATTTCGTCGGCTATAGTCCCACTTTTACCCGACGAAATTACTACGAATGTTTAGTAATTTCGTCGGCTAAAGTACATTTTATAATTATTTAGTAAGTTCATGCACAATTTATATGTTTTATCTTGTGAAACGAAAAACCGACCGTCAGATATCATCATTATGTTGAAACATGTGTGAGGGTAAAATTTCAGCATCATCGGACACACGTAAGGGCTCGATCCGCACGGTCAATCCCGTTCGTCAAACCCCTAAACACAAACAAATGGTGATTTGGCCACCTAAATTACGTATTCTGTCTGGACCTTCAATTACAAATAGTTTCATATCGAGGAGACGCAACTAGCGGTATAAAATTTATAAGAAAAATAACCGTAGGAGATAGGGCGTCCTCTATGGTGAACGAATAGAAAAAATGCAATGACCGCATGTATTGGCACCGAAACTTATCGGAATTACGTGAAATTTCAACCATAGACATATTTCATCGTTTCGGTCATATCTTATCTCATGACTTTTTTTCGTTTGAAGCCTCTACGTATAGTTTGTTTTTAAAACGGAACATTTACTTAACACTTAGTAAATTAGTTATACAACATTAGTAGGCATATTTTGATTGTGACAATCCATCTTGTGAAACGAAAAACCGACCGTCAAATATCATCATTATGTTGAAACATGTGTGAGGGTAAAATTTCAGCATCATCGGACACACGTAAGGGCTCGATCCGCACGGTCAATCCCGCTAAACACAAACAAACGGTGATTTGACCACCTAAATTACGTATTCTGTCCGGACCTTCAACTACAAATAGTTTCATATCGAGGAGACGCAACTAGCGGTATAAATTATTATTTTATTCATTTAACTTTAGCCGACAAAATATTAGGGTATTCGTCGGCTATACTTTAGGGTTTAGGGTTTAGCCGACGAAATATTATGGTATTCGTCGGCTAAGATACTTTTAGCCGACGAAATATGATGGATTTCGTCGGCTAAAAGTATCTTAGCCGACGAAACATGTTGTATTTCGTCGGCTAAAACTGTCAAATAGATAAAAAAACAGTTGGTTTAACCGTACCCATAACAATTTCCTGCATATATAACCAACATTAAGATACATTATGAATTGTAGAGCTTGTACCATATAAAACACATCAAATTGTATTACAAATTCAAATAACTAAGAAGGCTCGTAATCAGAATCATCCGATGAGTCTTCTTCGGTGTCAGAATTAATTTCCGGTAATCTATGCATTTCTACATCACAAGAGTCGTCGTCTGTTTCTTGATTTGGATCCACATCAATAAGGTGAGCGTCTAAATCACGAATTCAAACCGAACGACCCGGTTTAAAATTATTAAGGCGAATTGTAGAGGAGTCAGGAATACCTATTGCACTGTGTTCTTGATACGCAACATTTTCTTCCTCGTCTTCGGCCTCTCCAAGTGTAGCCGCCCGGTAAATGTTTCGAGGGTGCACAAGATTGACTACTTTCCACGCGTCACCCTTAACAAGGTCATCAAGATAAAACACTTGTTTCACCGATGTCGCAAAAACAAACGGGTCATCTTCGTAACAGCTTGTACCAGTGTTCACCGATAAAATCCCGTACTGATCAATCTTCATGCTATGCGAGCTTCTAGTATCAAACCATCTACACTTGAACAGGTGCACGGTCATGCCTTGCCCATAAACGAGTTCCACCACTGAATCAAGAACACCATAATAATCAACTCCATTCCGGCCACCATGCGCCATAACCCCAGAATTCTGTGTTCTTCGTCTGTTGTCTCTCATTTCACATATAAATTGCACGCCATCGACCTTGCACATCGGGTAAACTCTTGACATTATCGGCTTCATAGCTAGAAGTCTTAGTTCGTGAGACCAATTTGGGTGACCATCAAATTGAATATGGTTCATCTGCAACCAAAGATTCAATGTATTGTAAATATGAATAATTATGCAATCAATGAGCCATGAACAGAGTTAAAGAATTACATACCCAATCGCCAAAATAGTTCGCGAACTCCTTGTTGTGGTAATCGAGATCACCTTGAATGTCTGGACAGTGTAGATGGATGTCTTTCCAGTATTCAACTTCTTGACAGTTAATTAATACCCACCAATGGGCTATGACGAGCTCATGGGGTTGTAACTTGTAGGACTCTGGTAAAATTCCATAAACTTCAACATCATTTGAGACTATGGAAAGGTTAAACTTCGGTTCATCAACCGGTATGGTTTGTTGAGTTTCCTTCAATGCTCCTAGATACAAATTCATGTAGGTGACGCACTCGTGCGCAATATATGCTTCTGCTATACATCCTTCAGGCGCGGATTTGTTAGCCACATAAGCTTTGTAGTCTCCAAGTTGTCTGTAAATAAATAAATTTGTTGTCATATGTTACGATTATACAATGAACATGTAATAAACAAAAACATTAGGTGTAAAAAACATACCTTTCCATAGGATACATCCAAGTATAGTGTACTGGACCGGTAAGCAACAATTGCTCGGGAAGATGGATCATCAGGTGCGGCATGATGTCAAAAAAATTTGGAGGAAATATTCTCTCAAATTTACACATGATATAAATAATGTCCTGTTGCATTTCCCGGAGATCAGATTTTGTCACTTCCCTTGTGCATAACTTCTGGAAGAATCTTGACAACGCTACTAACGGCTCCACCACCTGACGGGGAAGGAAGGGTCGAATGAAAATAGGGAAGAGACGTTGTAGCAGAATATGACAGTCATGACTCTTTAACCCGTATATTTTATTGTCCCGAATGTTTACACACCGGGCTATATTTCATGCGTAGCCTGAAGGATACTTCACAGAACTCAACCACCTGAAAATTACGTTCTTCTGTTCAGGCTTCACGGTGTACGGAGCTTGAGGCATTTTTTTCTTCCCTTCTTTCAACCACAAATGTCTTCGTATCTCCATTTTTTTAAGATCAATGCGTGCCTTCGGACCGTCTTTCGTCTTTCCCTCCAAGTTCAGCACGGTTCCCACCACACTGTCACACACATTCTTTTCTATGTGCATCACATCTAGGTAGTGTCTGATCAACAACTTACTCCAGTATGGGAGTTCCCAGAATATGCTCTTATGTGTCGAAAATTTATACCTGTCGGGTCTGTCAGGTATTGCCGCCACTATATTGGGATGATTGCTGAGCTGCCCAAAATCATACTCAAGTTTCTTCTTTCAAATCAGCTACTGTCTAGATCTGGAAATATAAAGAATTTTAGCCGACGAAATTATATATATCGTCAGCTAAAGTTTTAAAATTTCGTCGGCTATAGTTCACAGACTATAGCCGACGAAAAATACTATTTTAGCCGACGACACAACATTTCGTCGGCTAAAAGTCCACTTTAGCCGACGAAAATTTCACTTAGGCGACGAAAGTTTTTTTCGTCGGCTATGATACTTATTCTGGTAGTGTTAGAAGTCCAAAATTCGGATAAAGAAGCCTCTAGAATCTCCAAGTCTTGTTGACCAAGCAAACCAAGTTCAAGAAGGAAAACCTAAACCTATTTGGTTAAGGACTTGTGGTTGCCGAACCCTATGTATTCTTCTATAAATAGTCTTGTATTTAGACAGAAAATCATCATCACTACCTTGCCATTAAATAGCCGAAATTTTACCAAATTTTATACAGAAAAATACTTAGCCGATTCATCCACCACAAGTCATACGAATCGTTCCATCTTTTCACCAAATTCCTCATACTTGCTGAACCCTTTTAGGGTTGTAAGAGTGTGATTTTCTCATGGCTATTTATATTATTTTCTGTGTAATTTCGAATTATATTGTAATACACTTTTCGGTTTTGGTTTTATTTATCAAACATGGTTTTCGGATTTCTTTGTGATTTTTGATTGTTTTATGTTTTGATTTATAACTTCTTGAATATATGATGATTTTGTGAATTGGGTTTAGGGGTAGTAGCATGTTCTTATGTATTCTTGATTTCTAATTGATTAATTGTTATGAATTCATGCATCTAAATCAATCATTGAGGCTATTTTGGCCATGGTTGTCCTTAGGGTGCGGTTTCATCTACCATAATAATTTTAGATTGATTCATACGCAAAGTTGTCTTGGTCTTTGTTATTAACTTAGGGCAGATATAATTCTGATAATTTGCATACTAATAGGATGAGTGACGTCATACCTTAGATCATGTTTCCGATTGACTCTTGTGTTGAAGTGTTTTTTTGTTTAATCTATACGCAACGTGTCTTTAAATGAGTTAGCATTCATGTTTAGAATCAAGCGCAAAGATGTTTCTAAATATTTGAGAAGTCTTAACGATTAGATAACCGCAACGGCTCTAATTAGAATCAGAATTGGTTAGTGTCTAGGATAATTTGAACATTGCTGCCCGGTCTTGCATGAAATTGTTATGTGTTAAGGGTTTTTCCTGTTATGTGTTGCATGAGTATGTTGATCACATGTATATAGTAGCTTATGTTTTTGTTTTCTTTTTGGTTTTTCATTTTCGTCAACCTTTTGTCCCCTGTTTTCTTCTATTTTATTTTCATATCAAATGAACTCCGATTCCCCTGAAATTTTGTACAGTTGTTCATATGCGTGTCTAATATATCCTTGTAAATTTTGGTAATTTTCTGAGTAGTTTAGGTTAGGTTTTCGACTGCTGTTCGTTAGGAACAATAATAACTTTTGTAATTTCTTTTTAGTTTGTAATAATTGTTAATAATTGTTGTGTCTATACTAACGCTTGTTTTGCAAGGTACCCTCAATCCTCGGCCCTATACGATACCCTACTTGCTTTATGCTACTAACGATAAAAATGGTTTATTTGACGTAGACTTAAAAACCCGACGTCAATGTTTCCTTAAGAGAGCGGTGCATGCTCTCAAGGACAGTATATGCCTGACCCGGAGCAGCCGTTCCCTAGAGTTGTCAACACTGCTGTGATTTATAGTTTACATATGTTGAATTCATATTTTTGTTGAATTTTGGTTATATATAAACAGAAAATTGGTATGGTTTACATTAATCAACATGTTTTTATGTAGTTTTTAAGTTTTATCCGACGAAATAGGTCATATTTCGTCAGCTAAAGTCCGCTATCTAAGCCAACGAAATATTATTTCGTCGGCTAAAAAACTCTTAGCTGACGAAATTTAGCTTATTTCGTCGGCTAAACTATCTTAGCCGACGAAATATAGCCTATTTCGTTGGCTAAAAAAATCTTAGCCGACGAATACCCTAACATTTCGTCGGCTAAACCCTATATTATAGTCGTCGAATACTGTTTCCGGGGATGCTCGTGGCCCCTTTAACGGGTTGCACGGTTCCAGAAATAGCGAACTTCCTTGTACTCCCGAGTTTTCCTGTGCAAAGAACAAACACGTCAAAGGGCGTCCCCGGGTTTACCGAGGGAAGCCACTCCGATGCTTAAGTCAGACACTGTCAGATAAGCAGAAAACTCGAGTAGTTAAGGTCCTCTCCCCCCTTACCGGGAGGTCCTCACCGGTATTTATAGTAGCATTAAAGGCTGCACTTTGTCTTTTTCCAATGTGGGAATGAACTCCCTTGCTTTGCCTCAAACTTACAATGAACTGGGCCCTGACAAAGGACCCAGAATGGCTTCTCCAGTCTGACTGGCCTTTGGCCCTGTAAACAGTAGTTCAAGCATAATAAACGATGCATATTTAATAATTGACCATACTTGGTGTTATTTCTTGAATTGTAACCCGGTAAAGGAGAAATATTAGGTTCCACATATAAACAAGTCCCCCAAGTCCTCAGTCAAGGGGTACGCTTGGGTGGGGACTTGAAACCATTTCTTTACCGGGTTACAAGGGTATCATCCAGACCCGGTGTACCCAGTCCCCCAAGTCCGTACGCAAGGGTGCCCCGCAGACACGTTGACTATGGGAACTGAAAATGACATCTCCGTATTGTAGTGGGGGAATATGAAAAGTTTTCGGTTTGAAGTGGGGGAAAACGAAAAGTTTTCGGTTTTAAAGTGGGGGAAACAGAAAAGTTTTTCGGTTTTGGGACGCGGCATGCGCGACACGTGTCGATTTTCTCGAAAAACCGAAACGTCCTTTCTATGTACGTCTCTCAAACGTCGCTTCAGTGTACGTCTCTTAACAGTATAAATAGGGGTTGAGGGTGACCGTTTTGTCGTACCTTCGAAATCGAAAACTTTTTCGTGCCTTTGCTCTCGTCCTCTGCTGTCGCTGTGCTTGTTGGATTTCCAAACGCAAATCGACATCCAAATCCTTTGAAACCCTTACAAGTAAGGTACTGTTCTCTGTTACGATGTTTTTGAATGTTTTGGGTCGATATTGTGTACTGTTTTCTGGGATCCAAACTGGGTTGCTGCGTTAGTGTGTGCGTTCATCGTTGTGGTCGCCGGGTTTATCTGGGGTTTTGACGATGTCCCCTTGTTTCTTGTTTTGCAGATGACAAACCCCGCAATGGATGCTCACGTCCCCGAGTTTGCCTCAGTTACCTTCACTGATGGTACCGCTCTTGACCCTCCCGGGTACTCGCTGACCGCGGAGGAGATTGTGGAGCTAAGGAGCAACTGGAAGATTCCCGAGTCTGTTGAAATTCGGACTTTAGAACCCGAGGATCAGTTCTTCGCTCCCGGGGATGGGTGGACGCTATGCCACGAGTACCAGCTACGTTGCGGTCTGTCACTCCCGCTAAAGGTGGAGGTGCAGTATCTCCTGGCTGCGAGCAACTTCGCCATCGGGCAAGTTGGCCCGAATATGTGGAGGCAGCTGCTGGGATTGTGCGTGATGTACAAAGTGTTGAAGCAGCAGATGCCGAGTTACCACGAGTTACACGCCATGTACCGGGCCGAGTACTCCCGGAAGGCGGGTTTCAGTGGGACCATCCAACTGAAGTCCAAAGGGGTCTTCAAGAAGATCGTGGAGGACCTGCCTACCTCTGTGAGCCGGACCTGGAGGGAAAAGAGTTTCTTGATAAGAAACTTTCAAGACCCGGGACACGCGTTTCAAGTACCGGGTGACTTCCAGCCACTGATGAGTAAGTCCTTTCTCTGCGGATATTTCTTTCCTTTATCTTTCCCGGGTTATAATTATATTGTACGTGTTGCAGATGTTCCCGACATTCCTCTGGAGCCGGTGATGGAGAAGAGGATCCGGAGGATGCTATGGGCCTTCAGAGGTCAAGATGACCGGAGCTCGTACCGGCTTTGCAGGCTGTATGTGTACAGCCGTTGCCGATTGATGGAGCTTCCAGGTTTGTCTCGTTTCCTTTACAATTTTTGTTTACATGCCCCGGTCTAATAGGTTAGATCTTTTGTTGCAGCTCTTCTCCCGATGGAGTTCACGAAGCGAAAGAACCCGGGAATATACGACGGGTTCGAGGACAAGGCTGTATGGGCCGGGATCCGGGCGCAAGGCACGGAGGGGCTGGCGTACGATATCGATCTGACATCGAAGGCGGCTTTTCTGCGCCCAGACGCCGAGCAAGGGGAAACTCGGCAGTTCCACGTTGACGTCTCCTACTACAACGAGGTTCCCGCGTACTTGGCTGAGATTCTCGGGCCGGAAGTCTACCCAGAAGGAGAGGAGGTTGAAGGGAATCCCTCGGAGGCGGACGACAACCCGGTATTTGCAGAACCGTTTGCCGATGAGACTGAAGAACCGGTGATGAGCGCGGTTCCCTCGTCTGTGTTCCCGGGCGAGGAGGAATTTACCGAGGAGGATGACGAAGGGGGTGAAGAGGTCGGAGGGTTGGAAAGGGAAATAGGTAGTGAGAACCCGGAGGGGAGTGAGGGGAGTGACGAGGTTCTTGAAGTGGAGCCCGTGCCTTCTCGCAAGCGTACCCGGGAGGCATCCAGCTCGGGGAGGTCCGAAAGGAGGAAGAGAAGGAAGGAGAGGAAGGAGAGGAGGGAGAGAAAGCAGCAGCGGGACACTACTGAGATAATGGAGGAGTTGGCGAGTGCAGGAATGGCGGACGCGGCCATCCAAAGGATGGTAGCGGATTTGAAGAATTGCGCCGCTGACTCCTATGTCCTGGAGCACGAGGACCCGTTGACCGTAGCCCGGAGGGCGCAGGAGAAGCTGATGCGGGTAAGTTAGTCTTCTGCTGTAACTCGTTATCTTTTTGTTTTTGTTTCCTTGTACTAACCCGTTGTTTTATTTGTGTAGGCTGTCAGGTTGTCGTACTTGGCGACTGACCGGCTCATAACCGAAGGCATCCCCGAGCGAGAGAGAGTCCTCAGGGATGATCTCCGGGCCGCCCGGGACCAGGTGACGGCAAGCGAAGAAAACCTGGCTCGGGTCCGGGAATTCGCAAGCGCATCAGCGATCGCGTCGAGTGCGAAGTTGGCCGAGGCGGAAGAACACATAGCAGACCTGGTGGCCAAGAACTCTGAACTGGAGAATGTTATCGAAGGTCACCGGGAGGACCGGTGTGCTCAAGACGCCGCGATAGCCCAGCTGACCGAGCAAAACCAGGGGCTGCAGCAACAGGTCACCTCCCTGGAGCAACAAAAAGGAGACTTGCTCCAGGCAGTTTCCCGGGCCAAGGACTTAGCGGTCTCCGAGTTTCTGGCGAGCGCAGAGTTTGACCTGAAGCTGCGGTCGGCCAGGGCCGAGGCTCGTGCCGAAATAGTTAGCGCTGGTATTCGCCAAGGCTGGCTGGACAAGGCGGGTTATGACGGTCATCAAGGTCATGTTAGACCCGACGAGGCTGCAGGCACCTCCCGGTCGACTCCTGCCGTGGCTGCGAACCCTAGGGCTCCTGCGAACCCGGCTCGGAGTCCCCCAGTTCGTTCTTCAGCAGCCGGGAGAGGTGCTTCCCGTGGTGGGATTGTGGGTGGTCCTAGGAATCGGCCACCTCTGCGTAGGGGTCAGTTCATTATACAGCCCCGGGGAGGTCGTGGCGGTTCTAGCACTGGCCGGGGTAGGGGGTCGTCAACGGAGCCTTAGGATATTTTTCATTTCTATAAGATTAGTCTACCTGTAGCGGTTTGCTACTTTTTTGTAATCGATATTTTTGAAGTAATAAAATTTTTCCTTCTCGCAATCCTTCCTGTGCCAAAACACGGTAACCTGATAAGTACAAAAATGTACATATAACGCCGGTTTTCTGTGTGAATAAAGATAGTGTTGCTAAGGCTTTAAAGGTCTAGGGCTTTATGGATCCGTTAGAAATTCCAACCCGATGCATAACCTGCAAGTGTTGATAAAATTCACACATATAATGCCGGTTTGTGGGAAATAAAAATAGTCCCGCTAGGGCTTTACGGGTTCATAAGGACTTTCAACCCGATGCATAACCTGCAAGTGTTGACAACTTCACACGTAGTGCCGGGTTGGCATATTAACATTATAAAGTGAAAGTAGGGGCAGTAAGGCTTTACGGGTCCGTTAGGACTTCCAAGGGCGTCTTTGCCAAACAAACACGGTAATCAGAGATTATTAGAGATCTATCGGAGCTTGCCGAGTTTTGATCATGAAATAAGGCCGTGAAAGGCTTGCAATATTTCATGTCATGGAGATTATCGGAGATTATCGGAGCTTGGCGAGTTCTGACCATGAAATAAGGCCGTGAAAGGCTTGCAATATTTCATGTCATGGAGATTATCGGAGATTGGCGAGTTTTGACCATGAAATAAGGCCGTGAAAGGCTTGCAATATTTCATGTCATGGAGATTATCGGAGCTTGGCGAGTTTTGACCATGAAATAAGGCCGTGAAAGGCTTGCAATATTTCATGTCATGGAGATTATCGGAGATTATCGGAGCTTGGCGAGTTTTGACCATGAAATAAGGCCGTGAAAGGCTTGCAATATTTCATGTCATGGAGATTATCGGAGATTATCGGAGCTTGGCGAGTTTTGACCATGAAATAAGGCCGTGAAAGGCTTGCAATATTTCATGTCATGGAGATTATCGGAGATTATCGGAGCTTGGCGAGTTTTGACCATGAAATAAGGCCGTGAAAGGCTTGCAATATTTCATGTCATGGAGATTATCGGAGATTATCGGAGCTTGGCGAGTTTTGACCATGAAATAAGGCCGTGAAAGGCTTGCAATATTTCATGTCATGGAGATTATCGGAGATTATCGGAGCTTGGCGATTAAGGCATACAAGTAGGGCCGCTAAAGGCTGCATTCACTTCAACAAACTCTTTAATAAAACATAACCCGGTAGGGTAATTCATGCATTGTGGGCCTGAAAGGCTTTATATACAACATCATAAACAATAAAATTGGACATTCATAGATAACTCGGTACCTATTTGGGGAAGAGATGCAGATGTTGGGCGTTCCATGGTCGCGGAAGCGTAACTCCATCTGTACCCCGGATGTAAAACGTTGCCGGGCCCACGACTTCAACGATTTCATATGGACCCTCCCATGGAGCTTTAAGCCCCGTTGGCTTAGGGATAACCTCCTTCATTACCCAATCCCCGAGTTTGAGTGGGCGGTTGATAACCCGGGAATTGTAGTGTTTAGCCACCTTTTGCTTCTTGTTGATATTTCGGAGATGTGCACGCTCCCGGCGTTCCTCCAGGAGGTCCATGTTAAGGCGGATGCCTTCATCGTTGGTTTCCCTGTCAAACAGTTGTACCCGGTCACTCGGGACTTCCATCTCTACCGGGATCACTGCTTCAGATCCAAAAGTCATAAGAAATGGGCTCTCCCCATTGGCTTCTGTTGGAGTTGTCCTTAGTGCCCACAAAACCTCTGGAAGTTTCTCAGCCCATAAACCCTTTGCGTCCTCCAGCTTCTTCTTCAGAACTTGCTTGATGAGCTTGTTAACGGCTTCAGTTTGTCCATTAGTCTGCGGGTGTGCAGGGGAGGCATATAGGACCTTTGTCCCGTTAGAGTGTAAGAATTCCCGGAACTCATCGTTGTCAAACTGCGTCCCGTTATCTGTGATAAACGTCTCCGGGATTCCAAACCGGCAAAAGACATTGTTCCAAAGGAATTTCTTAACATTTGCGGTCGTGATCCGTGCCAGGGGTTGAGCTTCTATCCACTTGGAATTATAGTCCACTGAGACAATGGCATGTTTGAGCTGTCCCGGAGCTGTGGGTAGCGGTCCGATGAAATCGATCCCCCACATGCAAAATGGATATGGAGAAATTATTACTGATAGTGGGACTGATGGTGCACGTGGAAAGCTTGCAAATCGGTGACATTGAAGACAGGAATCTACGACAATTCTGGCATCGTGTTCCAAAGAAGGCCAGTAATATCCCATTCTTAGGGTTTTGAAAGCCAGGTTACGGGCTCCAAAGTGATTTCCACATACCCCGCTATGAAGCGACTGCAAAACCCGGTCTCCTTCCTCGGGTGTAATACACTTCAAATCAGGAAAAGTTTGTCCTCGTCTGTACAGTTTCCCATCATGGATACTATACCGAGCCGCTCGAACTCGTAGTCGTTTGGCCGCTACCGGGTCCTCAGGTAGGGTTCCATGTTGGATGAAGTTGATGAACTCATCCATCCAAGACGGTGGCGGGTTTGCCTCTACCGCGAAAATCTCAGAAAAGGAGAGTGAGATGCTTGGTTTCTCCAATGTCTCGACCAGTAAGCTTTTAAACTCGGTATTGGAATCGTCCCCTGTTGCAATCCTAGCCAGGGTATCTGCTCTCACATTCCGCTGCCTCGGTATCTGAGTAACCTCAAAGCTATCAAATTTCTCCAGCAAGAAAGCCGCTAACTTTTGATAGGACGAAAGATGTGCTTCCTTTGCCTGAAATCCGCCGTTAACCTGCTGCACTACCAGCTGTGAATCACTTAGTATGCGGAGATGCCGGGCGCCCATATCTTTAGCGAGTTGGAGCCCTTTGATTAGAGCTTCGTACTCAGCCGTGTTGTTTGATGCTTTGAAGTTAAAGCGTAAGGCATAGTCAAACATATTACCCTCCGGGTCTACCAACGTAATGCCTGCTCCACATTGTCTCTGATTGACTGATCCATCTACAAATATTTGCCAACTCTCCGGTTCAGCTTGTGTAGGAAGAGTTTCAGCAAATGTTGAATCTGCTGGGATTAACTCGGCAATGAAGTCTGCTGCTGCTTGCCCTTTGATTGCCGTTCGCGGTTTAAAGTGCAAATCATGCTCCCCCAACTCAATTGCCCATTTGACCAGTCTGCCCGAAGTTGCCGGGTTTTGCAGAACCTGCCGTAGCGGTTGGTTGGTGAGTACATGGATGGAATGTGCTTGAAAATAGGGTCTTAACTTCCTTGCTGCTACAACCAAGGCCAGGGCCAGTTTTTCAATATCTGGATAACGAGTTTCAGGATCATTGAATCCTTTCCCAGTATAGTAAACCGGCAGTTCTTCAGAGTCTGGCTTTCTTATCAAGGCACAACTGACAGCTGTTTGAGACACCGCCAGGTACAGATATAGTATATCCCCAGGGTTTGGTCTGGATAAAGAAGGGACTGACGCCAAGTATTCCTTCAACTTTTCAAAAGCTTGATTGTGCTCTTCCTGCCATGTAATCCGTTCGCGGTGTTGACTCTTGAGAATTTTGAAGAAGGGTGCACATTTATCTGTTAACCTGGATATAAACCGGGATAAGGCTACCAGCCTGCCAGTAAGTTGCTGAACTTCATTCCTGGTTTTCGGCGGTTGCATGGCCAGGACGGCTTGAATTTTGTCGGGGTTTGCCTCAATTCCCCGAGCGCTGACCATGAACCCGAGAAACTTTCCTCCTGAAACACCGAACACACACTTCTCCGGGTTTAACCTCATCCCCTTGCTCAAGGCAATGTCGATGACGGTCTCCAAGTCATCCGGGTGTTTGCTTGTTTCCCGGCTTTTGACCAGCATATCGTCTATATAAACCTCCATAGTATCCCCGAGTTGGTTTGCAAACATGCCCACTACGAGGCGCTGGAACGTGGCTCCTGCATTCCGGAGTCCAAAAGGCATCACTCTGTAATAATACATCCCCTTGTCTGTTGTAAAAGATGTGTGCTGTTGATCCGCGGGATTCATCGGAACTTGGTTAAATCCCGAGTATGCATCTATAAAGCTCAACTGGGGGTGGCCCGCGGTTGAATCCACCAGTTGATCAATCTTTGGAAGGGGAAAACTATCCTTCGGGCAAGCCTTATTCAGATCTGTGTAGTCGACGCACATCCTCCACTTTCCGTTTGCCTTCTTGACCATCACCACATTGGCCAACCAATCCGGGTATGTTGCATCTCCAATGAACCCGATGTCTTTAAGACGTTTAACTTCTGCTTGAATGGCCTTGTACTTCTCTGCGCAAAATGCACGACGCTTCTGTCTTACCGGTTTAACACCCGGGATAATATTGAGGGAATGTGTCATAACGTCTGGAGAAATCCCGGGCATGTCTGCATATGACCATGCGAACACCTTCTGTTTCCGGGTTAGCAGCTCAACCATTCGGTTTCTGACCTCGGGGTCAAGGCCTGTGCCAATGCAAATCTTCCTCTCCGGGTATTCTTCTGAAATATGAATCCATTCTGTTGCTTCAATTGGGGCTGGCCGGGGGAACTTGGCAGGATACTTCTGGCTCTTCTTTTGTGCCGTCTTGCTGATGGGCAAAGAATCCGGGTCATCCCTGGGGTCATCGGGTTTGTCAAATGGAGACAAGGAAAAACCGGCCGAAAACATCTCGTGCTGGGACTGAGTTGCTATCGCGTTGCATCTGACAGCGGCTTCTTGGTCTCCACGAATTGTAACCCAACCCCCGGGTGTAGGCACTTTCATAAGCAGCATGTGACCCGCTATAAAACTTTGTAGGCCCCAGAGTGCATCTCTCCCGAGTATGGCATTGTAGGAGGATGGGCAGTCCACAATTATGAAGGGAACTACAATTCTTGTGGACTGGTGGCCGGTTCCAACTGTAACCGTTAGTTGATCAGACCCCAACGGTTGAGTCGTCTCTCCTGAAAAACTGATCAATGGCTCGTGGTTCCTATAGAGCTTATCTCGTCCTCGTTTAAACCCCTTATAGCAACTGCTGAACATGACGCTGACAGCGGCTCCCGTGTCTATTAGAACCCTCCGAGTTCTCCAGTGGTCAATCTGAAGAGTGATTATGAAGGGATCATTGTGATGCACTTTCAGCGTGTCTTCAGACTGAGAAAATGACACGGTATCCCAAGGAACCAGCTCCTTGCGGCATTCTTGACGAAGCTGCATTATCTCAAACTCCGGGCCTCTTGGGCAGAGTCTTTTGGCCCGGTGACCGGACACCCCTTGGGTGCCACCCCCGTGAATCGTCATTATCTCCCCATATACTTCAATGAGGTTGACACCTGTGGCGGGTGATTTATACTGCTGTAGTTTGCCGTTCTGGATCATGTACTCAATGGCGTTCCGAAGAGAAAAGCACCGGTCGGTCGTGTGGCCAGACTCGTTGTGATAGGCACAATGTTGCCCGTTGTCCGGCCCTGTCCTTTTGGGAAACTTTCTTTTTGGAGCCGGGGGAACTTCATTCCTATGGCGGTTCCAAATTTCTTCATAGGAGGCAGTCAAGTTGGTTAACACTTCATATCGAGGGATGTAAGTGTTCTTTTCCTCCCGGGTTGGATGACGAAGGTATGGAGCCTCTCTTGGTTTCTCCCTTGGTCTGTTTGAACTTTTGCCGTAGTATCCCTGGCCACTCTTATGCTGCCCTTCCTTTTTCCATCCATCAGCTCGCTGGCTTGTGAACCCGGTGTTCGTCCGGCGTTCCCCGAAGGTGTCGTACTCGGCTTGAGCTTGCCGAGTTACTTCATTAATTAGATCGTCGTAGCACCTGAACCGCTGCTTCCTGAGCTCTACCACAAAGCGGGTTGGTTTGAGCGCCTGTAAGAACGCCTCTGATGCTACTGACTCGTCCAGGTGCCCACACTTGGAAGTCGTGGACAGCCAACGGGTTACAAAAATTTTCAAGCTTTCATCATCCCTTTGTTGGACTTTGAATAACGAAGTGGTGCTTCGATTGGCACTTGACAGCAGGATAAACCGGGACAGGAACCTCTGTGTCAACTGACCATAGGTCTCTATTGACAAAGCCGGTAACTTGAGGAACCAACTCAACGCCTCCTCACTGAGTGTTTCCTGGAAAGCATGGCATGCTTGGGCGTCTGTGAACCGGGTTGAATCTAACTGAGACTGGAACAACTCAAGGTGTGCATACGGGCACCCCATTCCGGCATATCTCTTAATCTTAAATGGCTTTGCTTCTGGTGGCTTTTTGTCTGCTTGAACCCGTGCGGAGAATGGGCTCGCACGGGTAATAAAGGGTTGATATTGTTGTGGTCCCGTTCCCGAGTTTAGCCGCTGCTCAAGTTGGGTCACAGTTTGTGTCAACTGTAACAGCAGCTGGGTCTGGGCATCTGCTGGGGGAAGGGGTTGATTTAACAACGGCTCTGGGAGTGGAGGAGGTCCTGTAAGATTGTGATTAAACAAAGGATTGGAGAGATGGATCATTTGTGGATTTGGGTTAGGGTGGGCAGTGGTTGGGAGAATAGCGGATGGTATGTATGCACCGTCAAAAGTTCGCGGGTTTCCACAACCCGGAGGATTCCCTTCTGGGGTGATGATATCAGCAAGTCTGGCTGACGCCCCCATGGCATTCGCTCTTTGAGTTAAGGTTGCTTGAAGAAGCCCATGCTCGGCCTGGATAGTCGCTAACTGCTCCCTTACCGTTATCAACTCAGCATGTTCTCGAGTAGATTGCTCCTTTTGAGCGAGAAAGTCCTTTTTCAAGAGCTCGAACGCTGCTGCTAAATCTGTTTGGCCAAACTGGGTCCCGGAGGTCCCTGGGTTATCATCCCCTGAGAAATTAAGCCTTCCAGTTGGATCTTGTTCTCCTGCCATTTCCATCGTTCTTCGAAATACGTGTTTGGGAGGCCTTGAGTTCGGCTCTCAACGAGAGCACCAATTGTTTCCGGGGATGCTCGTGGCCCCTTTAACGGGTTGCACGGTTCCAGAAATAGCGAACTTCCTTGTACTCCCGAGTTTTCCTGTGCAAAGAACAAACACGTCAAAGGGCGTCCCCGGGTTTACCGAGGGAAGCCACTCCGATGCTTAAGTCAGACACTGTCAGATAAGCAGAAAACTCGAGTAGTTAAGGTCCTCTCCCCCCTTACCGGGAGGTCCTCACCGGTATTTATAGTAGCATTAAAGGCTGCACTTTGTCTTTTTCCAATGTGGGAATGAACTCCCTTGCTTTGCCTCAAACTTACAATGAACTGGGCCCTGACAAAGGACCCAGAATGGCTTCTCCAGTCTGACTGGCCTTTGGCCCTGTAAACAGTAGTTCAAGCATAATAAACGATGCATATTTAATAATTGACCATACTTGGTGTTATTTCTTGAATTGTAACCCGGTAAAGGAGAAATATTAGGTTCCACATATAAACAAATACCCTAATATTTTTTCAGCTATAAAAATAAATAAAACAAATTTTTTTACATCAATGGTTGCGTCTCATCAATTTAAAACTATTTTTAGTTGAAGCTCCGGGCAAAATACGTAATTTAGACGGCTAAATGACAGTTTCTCATATACATATTTCAACATAATGATGATATCTGACGGTCGAATTTTTGTTTAAACATATAATAGGTAAATATATTAAATAAATAAATATATAAAGCACTGTAGCCGACAAATTTATTAAAAATTCATCGGCTATAATTAAATAAAAAAATTAAACATATAATAGATAAATATATTAAATAAATAAATATATAAAGCACTATAGCCGACAAATTTATTAAAAATTCATCGGCTATAGTTATATAAAAAACATTAAACATATAGCAGGTAAATATATTAAATAAATAAATATAAAAAGAACCTTAGCCGACGAATTTTGTCGGCTATAGTTAAATAAAAAAATTAAACATATTATAGGTAAATATATTAAATAAATAAATATAAAAAGCACTATAGCCGACAAATTTATTGAAAATTCGTCGGCTAGAGTTAAATAAAAAAATAAATATAATAATAGTCAACGAATTTATTGCAAAATTCTTTGGCTAAAGTTGAACAATAGCCGACGAAAATGATAATTATAGCCGACAAATTTTTTATTTCGTCGGCTATACTTCTGTTTATATAGGCAAAACCCAGCGAGCCCGAGAACTGAAACCTTATTTTCTCTTTTCCTCTCCTTCGCCTCCACTCCGCTACTTCGCCTCCACTGCCCTCCTCGACTCCTTCACTGTCTCCTCCGCCTCTCCACTGTCTCCACCACCACATCCTCTCTCTCTCTCTTTCGAATTATGGTAAGAAATTCGAATTTTTAGGATTTTGAAATAAGATTTTAAATTGGTTTCAGGTGTTAGGGTTTATTTATGTATATATACGTTTCTAATTATACATTGCTGCATATTTGTATATATTTTGAATTATTAATAATGATTTTGAATTATTTGTATATATTGCTGCATGTTTTGACTTATTGATGTATATATTGTTTGCATTGATGTATATATTGATTTAAGTTTGAACATGTATATATTAATTTGTATACATATTTGTATATATATTTGTATATATTGCTTCAAATTAATATATATATTGATGCATATATGGTTGTTTGCAAATTAATATATAGTTTAATTAAAAGTAACAAATATTAATTAATTTGATTAACAACCAGAATTAAAAAAATAATAAAAAATTACATGTTCAAATAATTTATTAAAATTGTAATGACATTTTTTAAGAATTTGATTCAAAATTATATTTTAAACAGGATGAACCACCCTTTTAGATCGATGAAGGGTTCGAAGGGTCAAAGGTTCAAATCGTCTGAGGGAACCTCTAGCAACTCTCAAATGTCGTTTCGGGGCCCCATGACGTCCAGACGTGCGACCCTTCTGAAGACGACATAGAGGTTGCTAGGCGCACCCATTCCTCGAGACAGCTTGGCACCCCTCAGTCCTCGACGTAGCCGGGTGCCCCTCAGTCTTTAAGGCAGCTTGTTGCCTCTTAGTCCTCGAGGCAGCTGTGGCCTCTGACCTAGACGGAGGTGTCTGCACCACGTATGCCTAAGATACACCAGGCGTTGACTGTGGGTCCTACTGCTTCGGAAGGTGGGTTATCTGTGATACAGATGTCGTCGCCTCTTCTCTACCTTCCGCGGTTCATATCGGCCATACCTGAAATCGATGACTCAGGGGCGCCGATTTATCCATTGCACCCGCAGGTGACTCCATCAACGGCGTACCACTTCGTGCCTTTTGGTACAGATCTTATTTCTGTGAGGGTATAATCATCGGCGACAGAGACGGAATCCGTCGCGTCCGCCGCAACGCCCTCAGGTAATGAAAGATAAATAATTTGTTTTCTTATAATGTCATAATAAAGGTTCTTCGATTTTAATAATCAATTTGTGATAGGCACCACCAGAGCCAACCCAACAAGGAATAAGAGAGGCCCTGTCACAGGGAAAGCTCTCGAGAAGACCGTGAGTACCTCAGGGAGGATCGTCATCGATACTGACGGAGATGACAACATAGTATTGGTCGGGAAGACTAGGATGTACTCCGGCCGGATGGGAGTGCTCATTAGGGATAAAGTCCCTATGTGTGGTCTGACTGAGGTGAGGTCCCGTAGTAGGTTAAGGACATGGTCCACAACGCGATGTATGTAAGTTTACAAAATAACTCAATAATATTATGTATTATATTGTTGATTTATGAAAAAAAAACTAAACTAATAAACGGTAAAATGCAGGTGTGGTTTGACATTTCCCAATACTTAATGAACATCTGGGCGGACGTTTGGGGTAAGGTACGTTGGGAAGTTAATGAAAAAATAAGATTGTATGTGACATGACAAGTATTTGTAATATTTTTGTGTTATTTGTAGGTACAAGGAATGGAAGAACAAATTGAGGACCCACTAGACTACCCATAGGAACGCATGTTCTAGTACCCCTGTTGAGTTCCAGTATAGGGAGTACGAGTGACGTTGGCTTCTGATATCAGAATTCAACAACCCACAGGTAATTAAAAAAATTAATTGGTTAAATTGTTATTAAGTACGTCTGTTTTAAAAGATTTTACTAATATTTTTTTCCTTTCAAGGACGTTTTCCGGGCGAACGCTCAGAATTGGCAACGCAACATAAGGAACCATGCATCAAGCCGGTTCTAAATCGTTTGCATCGTTGATGCACGAGGCAGCCAAGGAACATCTAGAAGCTAACTGGTACGTCTATAAGTACGAGAAGACATATCTTGACGCCTAGGAGGATATTGTAAATCATCTTACGTTTTCAAATTTTTATACATATATATACATATATATATGTCAAAATATTAATTAAGTATGTTTTTTCCTATCCGATTAGGCGAAGGTGAGGCATGATAGTGGCGAGGTGATGATTGCTTTAGTGAGGGAGACATGGCCGTACACGTAGGAGGAAGAGATGTCTGAAGCCATATCCCGGATCGATACTTCAGATCCAACGGTTGGGGCGAGGATCATGGGCACAACCTTCCCACCGTGAGGAAACAGCTTCTACTGCCGGGGTCAAGGAAAGACGAGCGAGGAGGTACTGAAGACCACTCCAGGATTTCAAAGAAAAGTAGCCTCGACCAGCAGCAGAACGACTCAATTAGAGTCAGAAGTTCAGAGACTATGGGATGAGCAAGCCGCTCAGGCTGCCGCTTATGCCGCCTATGTCGTCGCTCAGACAACATATACTGCCCTCTTATAGGAGTGTAATACCGCGGTATATACCACCCAACAGGCGGCGCAACAGCAGATGTTCTAGTACTTACAGGACTTTTCAGCTGTCCAGCTTCAGGGACATCCGGCTCCGCCCATGTCTGCGTCTTTACAGCTACCTCAGCCGCCGTAACCTCCTCAGCAGCAATCTCCTCCTGGCGCGGATATAAATTTAGACAATATAGATTTTATGTAGTTAATTAATTTTTATAGTTTTATGTGTTCATGAACAATTTATATAAAATATTTCAATGAAAATCGTGTTGTCACCATTGATGCTGTTGTTGGTTATAATTTGAGATGTTTTGGTGTAACTTACAGGTTGTTTGAAATGGTAATTTAGAAATTTCAAGATTTTTTTTGCTGGAATGGTTAATTGGATAAGGAGCAATTATCCTTTGCTTGATGGATCTGCATGGGTGTTGCATGTATGAGAAGGTGGTGCATTAGTTAAGGACTATATTCCTTAAATTATATATATACACACACCTGGTGCACCTAGTAGAATAAGTTCAGAAGGTCTCCGAGTTCTCTACCAAGGCATTGTGACTGATTATATTGGGACGGGCAGGAGGTCCAGTGTGCATCCATACTTATCTGCTCAGTTCGTTGGCCTTGTGTAGCTTGTATAATCATATCAAGAGACAGCGAACGTGATTGCCTACGACATTAACGTTAAAGATTTCTACAAGTCTTTGACTCGATTGTGGACAATTCATGTGTGGCTCTAGAATTAGTATACAAACGTGATTGGAACTGCGTCACCCAATTATGTAGTTGCAACGTAAAACAAAACCTTGTACAACTCAACAAGCTAGCAGCAAAGACCGATCCGCTATATAAAGGAGTTCGAGGATCTGGTTTACACACACACACACACACAACTTTTACATACAATTTTACAATCAACTACAACAATACAATACAAACCTCGATCTAGTCGAACCCAACGCTAAAGCATTTCGCCTCAGCAATTTTTTCTTCTAAGCTCCCCGGAGCGACGTTACTCTCTATGTCTTTTTCTTTGGTTACTCTGCTCGCCTCTACACGAGTATCGATATTGGTGGTGAATAAGCCACTGTAAAAAAATTTCCGAGGTACACCGATGACCTACATTCATTTGATTTGAAGCACAAGTGGTGTGCACTCACTCTATTCTGCGTCCGCACGATGACACGTCTACTCTTTCTTTTAATTTTCGTGTAATTTTCTTTTTACACTTAAATTTCAGTATTTGTACTATCTTCATCCTTACTAGGAAGCGAGTCCAAAACACACCCTATAGTTGGAAATGAAAAATGAGGAAAGGTGCGAGCAACTTTGTGAGTTTGATACCCCAATATTGAATGAACTGAATTGGCTGGAGTAATCTTTCATTGAAACACGACAGGTACCTATCACCTCTTCTGTAAGTCTTTTACTTGTTAGCTAAATTAGTATTCCAATATGTAATGAGCAGGGCAGACTGGCAGTATATGAGAAAGGATACATAAACTAAGAAGCTTCAAAAGAGAAGCTTAAAGGTTTCCTCTCGCACACAGCTGATACCTACAACGTTTTATGTCTTTTAATTGCTAGCTTAATTAGTATTCTTATTTTGGATCAGAACTCTCGAACGGCAAAACTAGTAGTCACACACGAGACCAGAAATACTGAATTAGTACGTTAATTGAAAGGCCAATTTTGATTTTTTAGTCTAGCTAGTAGGGATGGCCATCCAGGACCGAAAATCAAAAAAATCGAACCGAAAATCAAACCGAAATCGTTTAAACCGAACCGAAAGAAAAACCAGACTGAAAGAAAAAAACCGGACCAAACTGGATCTATACGGTTTGATTTGCGGTTTGGGTCCCGTAGAAACCAAACCGGACTGAAAAACCGTTTATAAAAAATAAAAAATAAAACCAATATGGAGTAAAAAAGGAAATAGATTTTAAATATGAAAGTGTTTTGATTTTTTTTATTTCAATTATACAAAGTGGTTTCACTAGAATTTTTGTCTCTTAAATGCTCATTTTCTAAAAGCAAATGCAAAACTTTGTGAACCAACTCTACATAAAAGCAAAATTATCAAAAATCTCGTGAAATAAGATGTGTTCGGAATGGTGAAATACAGCTATGGTTCAAAAACCATGTAATTCGGGTAACGTCTCAGTGCCAATAGTAGCGGTCAACCATATTTACCGTTATTATTCCCTATGAGGAGCCCTTTTGTCGGAAGGTATATTTCTTAAATTTTTTATATGGGTGGTTGTGTCTCATCTACGTGAGAGTTTTTCGTGTGAAAGGTTCGACCAAACTACGTCATATAGAGGTAGATATAAGCATTTCCGTGTGATAAGTGACGATGTATTAGGGTTGACTATTTTGATCGAGCCCTTAACGTTATCGGATCCAGTTGAATTTTTTTACTATAGACATATTCTGTCATAATGATCATATCTTATGGTTGAATTTTTGTTTGTGAATTTTAGTCATCGGAATCACAATATGCATACTAATGTTGTATAACTTGTTTTTTAGGTTTTAAGAAAATGCATAATTTTGTGAACCAACTTTACATAGAAACAAAATTATCAAAAATCTCGTGAAATAAGATGTGTCTGGAATTATAAAATACGGCTATGGTTCAAAAATCATGTAATTAGGGTAACGTCTCAGTGCCAATAGTAGCGGTCAACCCTATTTACCATTATTATTTCCTATGGGGAGCCCTATAGTAGGAAGGTAAATATCCTAAAATTTTTATATGGGCGGTTGCGTCTCATCTACGTGAGAGTTTTTCGTGTGGAAGGTTCGACCAAACTACGTCATATAGAGATAGATGTGAGTTTCTTCGTATGATAATTAAGTGACTACTAGGGTTGACCGTTTTGATTGAGCCCTTAACGTTGTCGGATCCAGTTAAATTTTTTACCATAGACATATTTTGTCATAATGATCATATCAAACGGTTGAATTTTCGTTTGTGAATTTTTGTCATCGGAATCACAATATGCGTACTAATGTTGTATAACTTGTTTATTAGGTTTTAAGCAAATGCACAACTTTGTGAACCAACTTTACATTGAAGCAAAATTATCAAAAATCTCATGAAATATGATGTGATCAGAATGGTGAAATACGTCAATGGTTCAAAAATAAAGTATTTCTAGTAACGTTTTGATGCCGATAGTTGTGGTCAACCTTATTTACCATTATTATTCCTTATGGGAAGCCCTCTTGTTGGAAGGTAAATATTCTAAAATTTTTACATGCGCAGTTGCGTTTCATCTATGTGAGAGTTTTTTCTGTGTAAGGTTGGACCAAACTACGTCATATAGAGAGAGATATGAGCGTTTATAGACATCTTTCGTCATAATGATCATATCTAACGGTCAAATTTTCGTTTGTGAATTTTAGTCATCGGAATCACAATGTGCCTACTAATGTTGTATAACTTGTTTAGTAGGTTGTAAATAAATGTACAACTTTGTGAACCATAGCCATTTTTCACTATAACGATAATGATAAGAAAAATTATCAATTTTAAAATATTAAAAAAACAAAAAAAATGAACCAGACCGAAGCGTAGATGTGGATCGGTTTGCGTAAAAAAACTAGACCGAACCAAAATATAACATTAGTTTTGTTCGAGTTTAAGATATAAATCAAACCAAAATGGACCGAACCCAACCCTACTAGCTAGGAGTAAACGTATAGCAAGTTTATTTTTATTTTTTCTTTAATGAAATTCCTGTTGGGCAAATGCAGTCATCACTCTTTGCTAAACCTATGGATGGTCATACAATAAATCATTGATCCTTTGACTCCTGTCTGATCTTTTTTATTTGAAATTTGTATAAAATGATAATCACATTGTTAGTATTTTGGCATTCCTACAAAAAAAAAGGGAATCATATCTTTCGGATCCTAATGGACAAATTCTTTCATTAAGATGTTTCCCTAATGGACAAATTCTTTCATTAAGATGTTTCCTAGTAGGAAGTCCATTAGGGTTAGGATTCTAAAGTAAGGGGGAGTTTTGACTCTCTATTTAAGAGCTGCCGTGCACAAGACCTTCGCATGCCTTGGGAATCAAGAAAAAGAGATTAGTTGTGTATCTCTAACGTGAGCATGTTGAGTTCTAGTTCTTTCACTGTTCCATGTTTGAGTGAATAGACTTAAGGTTTGATTTGTGTAGTTCAATCCTTTGAGAGAGTGATTCCCGTGAGAGAAGATTAAAGAGTGATTGATAGACTAGACTAGTCTGCAAGTGTAATCACACAGTTGTAATCTTCTTATAGTGGATTAAAGTTCTTCTGGGCTTGTGCCTCGCAGTGATGTTTCCTCTTGTTTGAGGTTTACACTGCGTAAACAAATTATTGTGTTCTTACAAGTTTCTGCTTTCAGCATCATAGGGATTGTTAGTGTTTAAGCAATCCCTGACACACGTTCCAGTATTTTCATTTGGTACCAGAGCCGGTTCTAGAAGTTTCTAGTAGATCAGGATGGAACGTGATAGAGCTGCTGGATCGATCAACTGTCCTCCGCTTTTCAATGGTGAAGATTATCTTGAATGGAAGATCATGATGTGAGCTTTCTTGTATTCTCAAGATGAGAACATGTGGAACATTGTTGAGATAGGTTGGGAACATCCAACTAAAGCTAATGAAAAGAAGATGGAAGGAACCTCTGTCGCAACAATACTAAAACCTAGGCACGAATGGACTGAACGGAAGTACATGATCGGAATTGTGACTTTAAGGCAAGAAACAGCTTGTTCACGGCCTTAAACAAAAGAGAAAGAACTCGTATCAGTCACTGTGACACTGCGAAGAAGGCATGGGATTTATTGGAAGCTACTTATGAAGGTAATAAAAAGGTACGCTCACAAAAGTTGCAGAGGCTAACTCAAGAGTTTGAAAACCTGACTATGGGAGAAGATGAATTAGTATATGATTTTCATGCTCGTCTATTAAGGATATCTAGTCAATGTCAAAGTCTTGGTGATCCGATTGAAGATCACAGAATCGTCAAGAAGTTTCTCAGATCTCTTCCTTCAAAGTTTCAAGCTAAGCAAACAGCAATTGAGGAAGCTCAAGACCTAGACGTTTATCCTCTTGATGAACTGGTAGGCAACCTCAAGACCTTTGAAATGAGAATCAGACTAGATAAAAAGGTAAAAAGTGTTGCTTTTTCCTCTATTAAGAAGAAGGAAAGTGATGAAGATGAGGTAATTGACTTAGCTTTGCTTACAAAAGAATTTAAAATTTTTTTGAAAAATAAAAATGTTTCTGGTCCTTCAAAAAATTTCTCTAATCAAAGGAAAGTTTTCAACTCTGAAAAAATAACTGACAAACCTTCTAGATTTACTCAAAAGAAAAATTTCTCATAAAAAATAAAATGCTTTGAGTGGGGTGGTTTTGGTCATATGGCTGCTGAGTGTGCAAACAGGAAGCAAACTTTCAAGGATAGCAAAGCTTTGATATCCACGTGGGATGATAGTGATGAGGAGTTCTTCGATGACCATGAGGTAAATGATCTTGCGTTAACAACATCTCTCAATCCAGAAACTTCAGATGATTCAGAAAGTGATGAAGATCATTCTGATAAAGAAGCAAATAATAAATATTTGAAACTGTACAATGCTACAAAAAGTGTACAGAAGAAAAATCTTGCTTTGGAAGAAGACATCAAACTTATCAGCAAAGAGAAAAGGAGAGTTGAGGTAAGTCTTGAATCAAATTTAAAATCTTAGGAAACTGAGAGGACAAATTTGCTTGAGAAAATTCAATTGTTGCAGCATAAAGCTACATCTCATGTGGATAGTGACGGTAAGAATGAGCTTAATGATAGATTGAAAACCTTGCAAGTTGAGCTCAAAGCTCAAACAAATTTAAATGTCTTATTAACACAAGAGAATGAGAAACTGCAGGTTGAGCTTACGGAGGCAAGGATAAAATTCAGCAAATTTGAAATTAGCTCAGAAAAGGTGTCAAAATGATTGGGCTTGGTAGAACTTCATGTAACAGAAAAGGTCTCGGATATGAGAATGCCCACACAGGTGTTACACAATTTGTGAAGGAACATGATCCCGTACTTGAAGAAAAGAATGACAATATACGTATGTCAAAACCTGAAATCAACTCTGGTTCAGAACTGGGATCGATGACATACTATCAATCCCCTCAGGTAAGTAAAGATACAAAGCTGAATGCTCATCAGTCCAGGTATGTTCTCAGACAAACACCTTTCACTCCTACATGTCATTTTTGTGGAAAACCTGGACATATTCGTCCTCGTTGTAATTTGTTACGAAGAAAAATGCACAATGAAACACGTGGGTCTGAAATTAACTCTGCTTCTTTATTACAAGCAGAATTAAAGGAACACTTAAACATTTTAAATAGGATTGCAAAGATGATTTCAATCCCAGAAAGTCTGGAATCAAAGACCAAGCAGACTTGGGTCAAGAAAGGATCACATAAGTGTTATTCAGCTAAGTTCAGTAAGTGTCATGCATTTCCGGAATCAGTTGACGAAACGTGTTTGTTTTCTTCCTACAGGTGTCAAATTGGTCACGAAGATGCTACATGCCTTGTTGCCCTAGCTAACAGCCTTATCCGAAAGAAGGGAAGATATTTGGTATGTAGACAGTGGATGTTCAAGACACATGACTGGAAACAAAGGCTGGTTCACTACTCTCTCAGACGAATTCACCAGCGGAACAGTCACATTTGGAGATGGAAGAAAAGCACCGGTAATGGGTAAGGGTACTATAAATACTCCAGGTATTCCAAATCTTCAAAATGTCTTACTTGTTGAAGGTCTTCAAGCAAATCTCATAAGTGTAAGTCAACTCACTGATGATTATGAGAATGTAAACTTCAACAAACTGAGATGTATAGTTCTTGATAATAATGGAAAAAATGTCATGGGAGGATTAAGATCCAAGGATAACTGCTATCATGTTCATGCTAATATAAATGTGCAGACTTATTTGAACACCAGATCATCCGATGTCAACCTTGAATTATGGCACAGACGCTTGGGTCACGTAAACTTCCAGGACTTAGTGAAACTTTCTAAAAAGGAAAGCGTGCGTGGAATGCCTGCTCTGAGTAGAAAATCTACTGTCATGTGTGAAGGCTGCAAAATAGGTAAGCAAACTCGTGGTGCTCACAGTTCACTAAATTCTTTGACTACCTCTCGTCCCTTGGAGTTGATTCACATGGATCTTGTTGGACCTTCTTCAACTGAGACCATTGGAGGTAAGAAATATATCTTAGTGGTTGTGGATGATTTTTCTCGTTTTACCTGGGTAAACTTTCTTAGAGAAAGAAGTGATACATTTGAAAGCTGCAAAGGTCTTTTCAAAAAGGTAATAAATGAAAAACAATCTTTAGATTTGTCAATTGTACGAGTAAGAACTGATAATGGAACTGAGTTTAAGAACGTCAGGTTTTCTGATTTCTTTAGTGAACTTGGTATCTCTCATGAGTTTTCAGCTCCTATAACTCCACAACAAAATGACATTGTGGAAAGGAAGAATAGGGTTCTACTTGACATGGGAAGAGTAATGCTTCACTCTGCTGGACTTAGTCTCAACTTCTGGGCAGAAGCCATAAGCACTGCCTGCTACACAATAAATCGAGCATTTCTTCGTCCAGGTAGTAACAAAACTCCATATGAATTATGGAAAGGTAAGAAACCCAATGTAAGTTACTTTCGTATTTTTGGAAGCCCTTGCTACATTTACAGAGATAGAGAATATCTTGCTAAATTTGACTCCAGAAGTGACAAATGCATCTTCTTAGGCTACTCCCTAAACAGTAAAGCCTATAGGGTGTATAATAAAAGAACCATGTCTGTTATGGAATCTTATAATGTGTCTATTGACGATTCTTTCATAAGAACAGGAAATGTCATTGAAGAAGAAGATGGATTCTCAAAAAGGAAGATGACTGTGGAAGTAAATGAAGAGGAAGTTGATGAAGTTAATGATCTCATCTTTGATACTCAACCTAATGTAAGAACTGGGTTCAAGCAAGTTCAAAAAGATCATTCATCTCAAGATATCATTGTCAACATGGATGATGGAATCAGGACGCGGAGACAAGTCGTAAGTGAGGTAAGTAGAAATTCTGTTCTTGCATGTTTTTTGAATGATAACAAGAAGGATGTACACGTCATTAGTCATTTTGGTTTTGTTTGTCTTATTGAACCAAAAAATGTGAAAGAAGCTTTGCTTGATGATGATTGGATTAATGCTATGCAAGATGAACTGAATCAATTCACTAGAAATGATGTCTGGTATCTTGTGCCTAGGCCTAGTAATTGCAATGTGATAGGTACTAAATGGATTTTTCGAAACAAACATGATGAATTCGGTAATATCACTAGAAACAAAGCCAGGCTTGTGGCGCAGGGATATACTCAAGTTGAAGGAATTGATTTTGATGAAACTTTTGCACCTGTAGCTAGACTTGAATCTGTTAGACTCTTGCTTGCTATTGCTTGTCATCTTCGTTTTAAATTGTATCAAATGGATGTGAAAAGTGCCTTTTTAAATGGAGTCTTGCAAGAAGAAGTGTACGTTGAACAACCACTGGGATTTCAAGACCCTCACAATCCCAGTCATGTCTACAGACTCAAAAAGGCTTTGTATAGGCTTAAACAAGCTCTAAGAGCTTGGTATGAACATCTATCCAACTTCCTGGTAAGCAAAGGGTATGTTAGAGGTTCTATTGATAAAACTTTGTTTGTAAAAAAGGATCAAACACATGTCATGATTGCTCAAGTTTATGTAGATGACATCGTTTTTGGTTCAACTTCTGAATCTTATGTTACTGAATTCACTAGAATCATAGAAAGTGAATTTGAAATGAGCATGTGTGGGGAATTAAATTACTTTATTGGGCTTCAAGTTCGTCAACTAACTGATGGCATGTTTTTGTCTCAAACTAAATATGCTGAAAATCTTGTTAAAAAATTTGGTCTTGATTCTCCTAAACTCGTGACAAATCCCATGAGTACAACCACCAAGCTCAGTGAGGATCTTGATGGTAAGTCTGTTGATCAAAAGCTTTACAGAAGTATGATTGGAAGTCTCTTGTATCTTACTGCCAGTAGACCAGATATCTCCTACAGTGTAGGTGTGTGTGCTCGATTTCAGGCAAATCCCAAGGAATCACATCAAGAGGCTGTGAAGCGCATAATTCGATATGTTTCATGTACATCTGCTTGTGGTATCTTCTTCACTTTTGATACAAATGTTGAAATTGCAGGTTATTCAGACGCTGATTGGGGAGGCAATATGAAAGATAGAAGAAGCACATCCGGTGGCTGCTTCTTTGTGGGAAACAACATGGTGGCATGGCATAGTAAAAAGCAAAATTGCATATCCTTGTCAACTGCAGAGGCTGAATATGTAGCTGCCGGCAGTTGCTGCACCCAGATGCTCTAGATGAAACAAATGCTACAGGATTATGGTTTCACTCAAGGCAAGTTAAGTATTTTCTGTGATAACACAAGTGCGATAAATATTTCAAAAAATCCTGTTCAACACTGTTTATATGTGGAACCTAATATTTCTCCTTTACCGGGTTACAATTCAAGAAATAACACCAAGTGTGGTCAATTGTTAAATATGCATCGTTTATTATGCTTGAAGTACTGTTTACAGGGTCTAAGCCCAGTCCGATGTGAGAAGCCACTCTGGGTCCTTTGTCAGGGCCCAGTTCATTGTAAAGTTGAGGCAAAGCAAGGGAGTTCATTCCCACATTGGAAAAAGACAAAGTGCTGCCTTTAATGCTACTATAAATACCGGTGAGGACCTCCCGGTAAGGGGACGGACAATTCCTTAACTACTCTTGAGTTTTCTGCTTATCTGACAGTGTCTGACTTAAGCATCGGAGTGGCTTCCCTCGGTAAACCCGGGGACGCCCTTTGACGTGTTTGTTCTTTACACAGGAAAACTCGGAGTACAAGGAAGTTCGCTATTTCTGGAACCGTGCAACCCGCTAAAGGGGCCACGAGTTTACCCGGAAACAATTGGTGCTCTCGTTGAGAGTCGAACTCAAGACCTCCCAATTCGTATTCTGAAGGACGGTGGAAATGGCAGGCGAACAAGATCCAACTAGAAGGCTTAATTTCTCAGGGGATGATAACCCAGGGACCTCCGGGACCCAGTTTGGCCAAACAGATTTGGCAGCAGCATTCGAGCTCTTGAAAAAGGACTTTCTCGCTCAAAAGGAGCAATCTACTCGAGAACATGCCGAGTTAATAATGGTAAGGGAGAAGTTAGCGACTATCCAGGCCGAGCATGGGCTTCTTCAAGCAACCTTAACTCAAAGAGCGAATGCCATGGGGACGTCAGCCAGACTTGCTGATATCATCACCCCAGAAGGGAATCCTCCGGGTTGTGGAAACCCGCGAACTTTTGACAGTGCATACATACCACCCGCTATTCTCCCAACCACTGCCCACCCTAACCCAAATCCACAAATTATCCATCTCTCCAATCCTTTGTTTAATCACAATCTTACAGGACCTCCTCCACCCCCAGAGCCGTTGTTAAATCAACCACTTCCCCCAGCAGATGCCCAGACCCAGCTGCTGTTACAGTTGACACAAACTGTGACCCAACTTGAGCAGCGCCTAAACTCGAGAACGGGACCACAACAATACCAACCCTTTATTACCCGTGCAAGCCCATTCTCCGCACGGGTTCAAGCAGACAAAAAGTCACCAGAAGCAAAGCCATTTAAGATTAAGAGATATGCCGGAATGGGGTGCCCGTATGCACACCTTGAGTTGTTCCAGTCCCAGTTGGATTCAACCCGGTTCATAGACGCCCAAGCATGCCATGCTTTTCAGGAAACACTCAGTGAGGAGGCATTGAGTTGGTTCCTCAAGTTACCGGCTTTGTCAATAGAGACCTATGGTCAGTTGACACAGAGGTTCCTGTCCTGGTTTATCCTGCTGTCTAGTGCCAACCGAAGCACCACTTCGTTATTCAAAGTCCAGCAAAGGGATGATGAAAGCTTGAAAATTTTTGTAACCCGTTGGCTGTCCACGACTTCCAAGTATGGGCACTTGGACGAGTCAGTAGCATCAGAGGCGTTCTTACAGGCGCTCAAACCAACCCGCTTTGTGGTGGAGCTCAGGAAGCAGCGGTTCAGGTGCTACGACGATTTAATTAATGAAGTAACTCGGCAAGCTCAAGCCGAGTACGACACCTTCGGGGAACGCCGGACGAACACCGGGTTCACAAGCCAGCGAGCTGATGGATGGAAAAAGGAAGGGCAGCATAAGAGTGGCCAGGGATACTACGACAAAAGTTCAAACAGACCATGGGAGAAACCAAGAGAGGCTCCATACCCAAGACATCCAACCCGGGAGGAAAAGAACACTTACATCCCTCGATATGAAGTGTTGACCAACTTGACTGCCTCCTATGAAGAAATTTGGAACCGCCATAGGAATGAAGTTCCCCCGGCTCCAAAAAGAAAGTTTCCCAAAAGGGCAGGGCCGGACAACGGGCAACATTGTGCCTATCACAACGAGTCTGGCCACACAACCGACCGGTGCTTTTCTCTTCGGAACACCATTGAGTACATGATCCAGAACGGCAAGTTACAGCAGTATAAGTCACCCGCCACAGGTGTCAACCGGATTGAAGTATATGGGGAGATAATGACGATTCACGGGGGTGGCACCCAAGGGGTGTCCGGTCACCGGGCCAAAAGACTCTGCCCAAGAGGCCCGGAGTTTGAGATAATGCAGCTTCGTCAGGAATGCCGCAAGGAGCTGGTTCCTTGGGATACCGTGTCATTTTCTCAGTCTGAAAACACGCTGAAAGTGCATCACAATGATCCTTTCATTATCACTCTTCAGATTGACCACTGGAGAACTCGGAGGGTTCTAATAGACACGGGAGCCGCTGTCAGCGTCATGTTCAGCAGTTGCTATAAGGGGTTTAAAAGAGGAAGAGATAAGCTCTATAGGAACCACGAGCCATTGATCAGTTTTTCAGGTGAGACGACTCAACCGTTGGGGTCTGATCAGCTAACGGTTACAGTTGGAACCGGGCACCAGTCCACAAGAATTGTAGTTCCCTTCATAATTGTGGACTGCCCATCCTCCTACAATGCCATACTCGGGAGAGATGCACTCTGGGGCCTACAAAGTTTTATAGCGGGTCACATGCTGCTTATGAAGGTGCCTACACCCGGGGGTTGGGTTACAATTCGCGGAGACCAAGAAGCCGCTGTCAGATGCAACGCGATAGCAACTCAGTCCCAGCACGAGATGTTTTCGGCCGGTTTTTCCTTGTCTCCATTTGACAAACCCGATGACCCCAGGGATGACCCGGATTCTTTGCCCATCAGCAAGACGGCACAAAAGAAGAGCCAGAAGTATCCTGCCAAGTTCCCCCGGCCAGCCCCAATTGAAGCAACAGAATGGATTCAGATTTCAGAAGAATACCCGGAGAGGAAGATTTGCATTGGCACAGGCCTTGACCCCGAGGTCAGAACCAGAATGGTTGAGCTGCTAACCCGGAAACAGAAGGTGTTCGCATGGTCATATGCAGACATGCCCGGGATTTCTCCAGACGTTATGACGCATTCCCTCAATATTATCCCGGGTGTTAAACCGGTAAGACAGAAGCGTCGTGCATTTTGCGCAGAGAAGTACAAGGCCATTCAAGCAGAAGTTAAACGTCTTAAAGACATCGGGTTCATTGGAGATGCAACATACCCGGATTGGTTGGCCAATGTGGTGATGGTCAAGAAGGCAAACGGAAACTGGAGGATGTGCGTCGACTACACAGATATGAATAAGGCTTGCCCGAAGGATAGTTTTCCCCTTCCAAAGATTGATCAACTGGTGGATTCAACCGCGGGCCACCCCCAGTTGAGCTTTATAGATGCATACTCGGGATTTAACCAAGTTCCGATGAATCCCGCGGATCAACAGCACACATCTTTTACAACAGACAAGGGGATGTATTATTACAGAGTGATGCCTTTTGGACTCCGGAATGCAGGAGCCACGTTCCAGCGCCGCGTAGTGGGCATGCTTGCAAACCAACTCGGGGATACTATGGAGGTTTATATAGATGATATGCTGGTCAAAAGCCGGGAAACAAGCAAACACCCGGATGACTTGGAGACCGTCATCGACATTGCCTTGAGCAAGGGGATGAGGTTAAACCCGGAGAAATGTGTGTTCGGTGTTTCGGGAGGAAAGTTTCTCGGGTTTATGGTCAGCGCTAGGGGAATTGAGGCAAACCCCGACAAAATTCAAGCCGTTTTGGCCATGCAACAGCCAAAAACCAGGAATGAAGTTCAGCAACTTACTGGCAGGCTGGTAGCCTTATCCCGGTTTATATCCAGGTTAACAGATAAATGTGCCCCCTTCTTCAAAATTCTCAAGAGTCAACACCGCGAGCGGATTACATGGCAGGAAGAGCACAATCAAGCTTTTGAAAAGTTGAAGGAATACTTGGCGTCAGTCCCTTCTTTATCCAGACCAAACCCTGGGGAAATACTCTATCTGTACCTGGCGGTGTCTCAAACGGCTGTCAGTTGTGCCTTGATAAGAAAGCCAGACTCTGAAGAACTGCCGGTCTACTATACTGGAAAAGGATTCAATGATTTTGAAACTCGTTATCCAGATATTGAAAAACTGGCCCTGGCCTTGGTTGTACCAGCAAGGAAGTTAAGACCCTATTTTCAAGCACATTCCATCCATGTACTCACCAACCAACCGCTACGGCAGGTTCTGCAAAACCCGGCGACTTCGGGAAGACTGGTCAAATGGGCAATTGAGTTGGGGGAGCATGATTTGCACTTTAAACCGCGAACGGCAATCAAAGGGCAGGCGGCAGCAGACTTCATTGCCGAGTTAATCCCAGCAGATTCAACAGTTGCTGAAACTCTTCCTACACAAGCTGAACCGGAGAGTTGGCAGATATTTGTAGATGGATCAGTCAATCAGAGGCAATGTGGAGCAGGCATTACATTGGTAGACCCGGAGGGTAATATGTTTGACTATGCCTTACGCTTTAACTTCAAAGCATCAAACAACACGGCTGAGTACGAAGCCCTAATCAAAGGGCTCCAACTCGCTAAAGATATGGGCGCCCGGCATCTCTGCATACTTAGTGATTCACAGCTGGTAGTGCAGCAGGTTAACGGCGGATTTCAGGCAAAGGAAGCACATCTTTCGTCCTATCAAAAGTTAGCGGCTTTCTTGCTGGAGAAATTTGACACCTTTGAGGTTACTCAGATACCGAGGCAGCAGAATGTGAGAGCAGATACCCTGGTTAGGATTGCAACAGGGGACGATTCCAATACCGAGTTTAAAAGCTTACTGGTCGAGACATTGGAGAAACCAAGCATCTCACTCTCCTTTTCTGAGATTTTCGCGGTAGAGGCAAACCCGCCACCGTCTTGGATGGATGAGTTCATCAACTTCATCCAACATGGAACCCTACCTGAGGACCCGGTAGCGGCCAAACGACTACGGGTTCGAGCGGCGCGGTATAGTATCCGTGATGGGAAACTGTACCGACGAGGACAAACTTTTCCTGATTTGAAGTGTATTACACCCGAGGAAGGGGACCGGGTTTTGCAGTCGCTTCATAGCGGGGTATGTGGAAATCACTTTGGAGCCCGTAACCTGGCTTTCAAAACCCTAAGAATGGGATATTACTGGCCTTCTTTGGAACACGATGCCAGAGTCGTCGTAGATTCCTGTCTTCAATGTCACCGATTTGCAAGCTTTCCCCGTGCCCCATCAGTCCCACTATCAGTAATAATTTCTCCATATCCATTTTGCATGTGGGGGATTGATTTCATCGGGCCTCTACCCACAGCTCCGGGACAGCTCAAACATGCCATTGTCTCAGTGGACTATAATTCCAAGTGGATAGAAGCTCAACCCCTGGCACGGATCACGACCGCAAATGTTAAGAAATTCCTTTGGAACAATGTCTTTTACCGGTTTGGAATCCCGGAGACGTTTATCACAGATAACGGGACGCAGTTTGACAACGATGAGTTCCGGGAATTCTTACACTCCAATGGGACAAAGGTCCTATATGCCTCCCCTGCACACCCGCAGACTAATGGACAAACTGAAGCCGTTAACAAGCTCATCAAGCAAGTTCTGAAGAAGAAGCTGGAGGACGCAAAGGGTTTATGGGCTGAGAAACTTCCAGAGGTTTTATGGGCACTAAGGACAACTCCAACAGAAGCCAATGGGGAGAGCCCATTTCTTATGACCTTTGGCTCTGAAGCAGTGATCCCGGTAGAGATGGAAGTCCCGAGTGACCGGGTACAACTGTTCGACAGAGAAACCAACAATGAAGGCATCCGCCTTAACCTGGACCTCCTGGAGGAACGCCGGGAGCGTGCACATCTCCGAAATATCAACAAGAAGCAAAAGGTGGCTAAACACTACAATTCCCGGGTTATCAAGCGCCCACTCAAACTCGGGGATTGGGTAATGAAGGAGGTTATCCCTAAGCCAACGGGGTTTAAAGCTCCATGGGAGGGTCCATATGAAATTGTTGAAGTCGTGGGCCCGGCAACGTTTTACATCCGGGGTACAGATCGAGTTACGCTTCCACGACCATGGAACGCCCAACATCTGCATCTCTTCCCCAAATAGGTACCAAGTTATCTATGAATGTCCAATTTTATTGTTTATGATGTTGTATATAAAGCCTTTCAGGCCCACAATGCATGAATCCCCCTACCGGGTTATGTTTTATTAAAGAGTTTGTTGAAGTGAATGCAGCCTTTAGCGGCCCTACTTGTATGCCTTAATCGCCAAGCTCCGATAATCTCCATGACATGAAATATTGCAAGCCTTTCACGGCCTTATTTCATGGTCAAAACTCGCCAAGCTCCGATAATCTCCGATAATCTCCATGACATGAAATATTGCAAGCCTTTCACGGCCTTATTTCATGGTCAAAACTCGCCAAGCTCCGATAATCTCCATGACATGAAATATTGCAAGCCTTTCACGGCCTTATTTCATGGTCAAAACTCGCCAAGCTCCGATAATCTCCATGACATGAAATATTGCAAGTCTTTCACGGCCTTATTTCATGGTCAAAACTCGCCAAGCTCCGATAATCTCCGATAATCTCCATGACATGAAATATTGCAAGCCTTTCACGGCCTTATTTCATGGTCAAAACTCGCCAAGCTCCGATAATCTCCGATAATCTCCATTTGACATGAAATATTGCAAGCCTTTCACGGCCTTATTTCATGGTCAAAACTCGCCAAGCTCCGATAATCTCCATTTGACATGAAATATTGCAAGCCTTTCACGGCCTTATTTCATGGTCAAAACTCGGCAACCTCCGATAAATCTCTAATAATCTCTGGTAATCTCCATAACTTGAAATATTGCAAGCCATTCACGGCCTTATTTCAGTCTTTGAAAGTCTTAACGGACCCATACAGCCCTAGCGGCACTATTTTTACTTACATGCTAAACCGGCATTATATGTGTAAATTTTATCACATTTACATATTTTGCATCAGATTACCGTGTTATTTGGCAAAGAAGCCCTTGGAAGTCCTAACGGACCCGTAAAGCCTTACCGGCCCTATTTTCACTTTATAATGTTAACATGCCAACCCGGCACTATGTGTGAATTGTCAACACTTGCAGGTTATGCATCGGGTTGAAAGTCCTTATGAACCCATAAAGCCCTAGCGGGACTATTTTTATTTACATGCCAAACCGGCATTATATGTGTGAATTTTCTTAACACTTGCAGGTTATGCATCGGGTTGGAATTCCTAACGGATCCTTAAAGCCCTAGCGGCCTTTAAAGCCTTAGCGGCACTATCTTTATTCACATGGCAAACCGGGGTTATATGTAAATTTTTGTACTCATCAGGTTACCGTGTTTTGGCACAGGAAGGATTGCGAGAAGGAAAAATTTTATTACTTCAAAAATATCAATTACAAACAGTAGCAAACCGCTACAGGTAAACTAATCTATTACATATGAAAAACATCCTAAGGCCCCGGTTCATGGCGCTGCCGACCCCCCACCCCCGCTAGTGCCAGACCCGCCACGTCCTCCCCGGGGCTGTATGATGAACTGACCCCTACGCAGAGGTGGCCGGTTTCTAGGACCACCCACAATCCCACCACGGGAAGTACCTCTCCCGGCTGCTGAAGAACGAACCGGGGGACTCCGAGCTGGGTTCGCAGGAGCCCTAGGATTTGCAGCCATGGCAGGAGTCGACCGGGAGGTGCCTGCAGCCTCGTCGGGTCTAACATGACCTTGATGACCGTCATAACCCGCCTTGTCCAGCCAGCCTTGGCGAATCCCAGCGCTCACTATTTCGGCACGAGCCTCGGCCCTGGCCGACCGCAGCTTCAGGTCAAACTCTGGGCTCGCCAGAAACTCGGAGACTGCTAAGTCCTTGGCCCGGGAAACTGCCTGGAGCAAATCTCCTTTTTGTTGCTCCAGGGAGGTAACCTGTTGCTGCAGCCCCTGGTTTTGCTCGGTCAGCTGGGCTATCGCGGCGTCTTGAGCACACCGGTCCTCCCGGTGACCTTCGATAACTTTCTCCAGTTCCGAGTTCTTGGCCACCAGGTCTGCTATGTGTTCTTCCGCCTTGGCCAACTTCGCACTCGACGCGATCGCTGTTGCGCTTGCGAATTCCCGGACCCGAGCCAGGTTTTCTTCACTCGCTGTCACCTGGTCCCGGGCGGCCCGGAGATCATCCCTGAGGACTCTCTCACGCTCGGGGATGCCTTCAGTTATGAGCCGGTCAGTCGCCAAGTACGACAACCTGACAGCCTACACAAATAAAACAACGGGTTAGTGCAAGGAACCAAAAACAAAAAGAGAACGAGTTAAAGGAGAAGACTAACTTACCCGCATCAGCTTCTCCTGCGCCCTCCGGGCTACAGTCAACGGGTCCTCATGCTCCAGGACATAGGAGTCAGCGGCGCAATTCTTCAAATCCGCTACCATCCTTTGGATGGCCGCGTCCGCCATTCCTGCGCTCGCCAACTCCTCCATTATTTCAGTAGTGTCCCGCTGCTGCTTTCTCTCCCTCCTCTCCTTCCTCTCCTTCCTTCTTTTCCTCCTCTCGGACCTCCCCGAGCTGGATGCCTCCCGGGTACGCTTGCGAGAAGGCACGGGCTCCACTTCAAGAACCTCGTCACTCCCCTCACTCCCCTCCGGGTTCTCACTACCTATTTCCCTTTCTAACCCTCCAACCTCTTCACCACCTTCGTCATCCTCCTCGGTAAATTCCTCCTCGCCCGGGAACACAGACGAGGGAACCGCGCTCACCACTGGTTCTTCAGTCTCATCGGCAAACGGTTCTTCAAATACCGGGTTATCGTCCGCCTCCGAGGGATTCCCTTCAACCTCCTCTCCTTCCGGGTAGACTTCTGGCCCGAGAATCTCAGCCAAGTACTCGGGAACCTCGTTGTAATGAGAGACGTCAACGTGGAACTGCCGAGGTTCCCCTTGCTCGGCGTCTGGGCGCAGGAAAACCGCATTTGATGTCAGGTCGATGTCGTACGCCAGCCCCTCCGTGCCTTGCGCCCGGATCCCGGCCCATACAGCCTTGTCCTCGAAGCTGTCGTAGATCCCCGGGTTCTTTCGCTTCGTGAACTCCATCGGGAGAAGAGCTGCAACAAAAGATAAAACCCGTTAGACCGGAGCATGTAAACAACAAAAACTGTAAAGGAAACGAGACAAACCTGGAAGCTCCATCAACCGGCAACGGCTGTACACATACAGCCTACAAAGCCGGTACGAGCTCCGGTCATCTTGACCTCTGAAGGCCCATAGCACCTCCGGATCCTCTTCTCCATCACCGGCTCCAGAGGAATGTCGGGAACATCTGCAACACGTACAATATAATTATAACCCGGGAAAGAGAAAAGAAAGAAGAATCCGGAGAGAAAGAAGGACTTACTCATCAGTGGCTGGAAGTCACCCGGTACTTGAAACGCGTGTCCCGGGTCTTGAAAGTTTCTTATCAAGAAACTTTTTTCCCTCCAGGTCCGGCTCACGGAGGTCGGCAGGTCCTCGATGATCTTCTTGAAGACCCCTTTGGACTTCAGTTGGATGGTCCCACTGAAACCTGCCTTCCGGGAGTACTCGGCCCGGTACATGGCGTGTAACTCGTGGTAGCTCGGCATCTGCTGCTTCAACACCTTGTACATCACGCACAACCCTAGCAGCTGCCTCCACATATTCGGGCCAACTTGCCCGATGGCGAAGTTGCTCGCAGCCAGGAGATACTGCACCTCCACCTTTAGCGGGAGTGACAGACCGCAACGTAGCTGGTACTCGTGGCATAGCGTCCACCCATCCCCGGGAGCGAAGAAATGATCCTCGGGTTCTAAAGTCTGAATTTCAACAGACTCGGGAATCTTCCAATTGCTCCTTTGCTCCACAATCTCCTCCGCGGTCAGCGAGTACCCGGGAGGGTCGAGAGCGGTCCCATCAGTGAAGGTAACTGAGGCAAACTCGGGGACATGAGCATCCATTGCGGGGTTTGTCATCTGCCAAACAATAAACACGGGAACGTCGTCAGAAACCCAGATACCCCCGGCGACCACAACGATAAACGCACACACTAACGCAGAAACCCAGATTGGATCCCAGAAAACAGTACACAAGATCGATCCAAAATACTCAAAAACATCGGAAGAGAAAACAGTACCTTACTTGTGAGGGTTCGAAAGGATTTTGAGGTCGATTTAAGTTTGGAAATCCAACAAGCACACGACAACAGAGGACGAGAGCAAAAGCATGAAAAAGTTTTCGATTTCGAAGGTACGACAAAACTGTCACCCTCAACCCCTATTTATACAGTTAGAGACGTACACTGAAGGGACGTTTCGGTTTTTCGAGAAAATCGACACGTGTCGCGCATGCCGAGTCCCAAAACCGAAAAACTTTTCAGTTTCCCCCACTTCAAAACTGAAACTTTTCGTTTTCCCCCACTTCAGACTGAAAACTTTTCAGTTTCCCCCACTACAACACGGAGACGTCGTTTTCAGTTCCCATAGTCAACATGTCTGCGGGGCACCCTTGCGTACGGACTTGGGGGACTGGGTACACCGGGTCTGGATGATACCCTTGTAACCCGGTAAAGAAATGATTTCAAGTCCCCACCCAAGCGTACCCCTTGACTGAGGACTTGGGGGACTTGTTTATATGTGGAACCTAATATTTCTCCTTTACCGGGTTACAATTCAAGAAATAACACCAAGTGTGGTCAATTGTTAAATATGCATCGTTTATTATGCTTGAAGTACTGTTTACAGGGTCTAAGCCCAGTCAGATGTGAGAAGCCACTCTGGGTCCTTTGTCAGGGCCCAGTTCATTGTAAAGTTGAGGCAAAGCAAGGGAGTTCATTCCCACATTGGAAAAAGACAAAGTGCTGCCTTTAATGCTACTATAAATACCGGTGAGGACCTCCCGGTAAGGGGACGGACAATTCCTTAACTACTCTTGAGTTTTCTGCTTATCTGACAGTGTCTGACTTAAGCATCGGAGTGGCTTCCCTAGGTAAACCCGGGGACGCCCTTTGACGTGTTTGTTCTTTACACAGGAAAACTCGGAGTACAAGGAAGTTCGCTATTTCTGGAACCGTGCAACCCGCTAAAGGGGCCACGAGTTTACCCGGAAACAAACACTCACGTACAAAACATATTGATCTAAGGTATCACTTTATACGTGATCTAGTTGAAAAAGATATTTTAGAAGTATCCTTTGTATCTACTGAACATCAATTGGCTGATATCTTTACAAAACCACTGGATACTGAAAGATTTGAGACTCTTAGAAATGCAATTGGTATATGTCTCAAGCGCTGAAATGTAATAGCACACACTGCACCGCTTGCATTCATTTTGTGTTATTTCATAGTAGCTTCGTAATTTTTATTTTTCTCCCCGGCTCAAGTGTTTTCATGTTACTGGGATTGCATACAGGTTAAGTATCACACACTACTCTATAGAAATCAGTTGAACTTAGATTGACAACGATGAATCTCTTAATCTCTTGAGTGTGCGTATTACAAGTTGTTTGGTCATTAAAAGTGTGTGCTCTGTCAATTTTTCTGAAGAATAGTCATGAATGTCTCACATTGTACCCACTTAACCATTGCTCTCTCTTTTGGAAGACTCATGTGGGGTAAGCACAATCATAAATGTCTCAAGTATTGTATATTTTATTTTTTTGGCTCCAGTTTTAAAATAAATGCATTTTGGAGTTTGTTCAAACTATTCCCAAAGTAACTACGCCCTGGTCGTGATGAACGATATAGGGATTAGGCAGAAACGAGAATGGTTTGATGGTCAGACTATTCCCAAAGTAACTAGGCCCTGGTCGTGATGAAATATATAGGGATTAGGTAGAAAAGGGAATGGTTTGATGGCCAGGCTATTCCTAAAGTAATCAGGCATTGGTCGTGATGAACGATATAAGGATTGAGCAGAAAAGGGAATGGTTTGGTCATCCCGGTGATAGTTGATGAAGTAATTCTTGACAAAAGTCACGAGTTCGAAAAAAAAATATATATATATATATACAAATATGGAGATATAAGGAGAGTTGTTACAAATATAAGGAGATATAAGGAGAATTTGTTACAAATATACTGTTACTTGGGACTTACTGGTTGTTGTGTGTCCCACTGTCTCTGACAAATCACTCTCCTCACTCATCCATTGAGATGACTGAAAATTCCTCATTGTTAAATTGTTGAGCACATGACTTTTGGTGAACTTATACCTTGTTTTGCTCCCATGATGTGTTATGGTTATTCTTTGTCTAAAAGCTTTGCCTCTGTTCTCAGATATACGTGTGGATCCTTCTCTTGGTTTTGTGTGATTCCATATTTGGTTTGTTAATCATAAGCATACACAATCTTACTTTTTCAGCTCTTGGATTTTATATTGTTGCTTTTTCGGAGTGATGTTAAAAAAAATCCTAGCTTCTTGTTTATTTCTGTGTTTTTCTCTTCGTCTGTCTGTGGTTCTTTCTGTTTTCTTTTTCAGATTCGATTTTGTTGATCATGGCTCCCAAAATGCGCAACTCCGGACTCAAGGTTACTCCTCCGCGTCGATCTGGTCGTCTTCGTCGTCTCGGACCTCCATCCGGTCCACCCACCTCTGCTGCAGCTCCTCAAGTTCTTGAGGACTCTCCTTCCGCTGCCACTTCAGCTGCTGATGGTTCTCCTGTCAACTCGTCCACTCATAGTGGACCTTCGTCTACTCATAGTGGCCCATCATCTCCGCCACCCCTCAATGCTGGTGCAACACCTTCGTCTCCCATGGAGTCCCCATTAGAGGCCGTTCTCAATCAGGCATATCGCAGTCGCACTCTCCATCAGGTTTTCCCAGCTCGCACTGCCTCTTCCTCGTCAACAGATTCCGCTGCCACTCACAGTCCTGCTGTTGGGCGCTCTCAAAAGCGCAAGACTCCTTCAAAGCCTTCAAAGCCTTCGAAGCCTCCTGCCAAACGGCTCAAGCCTTCAATTGGTTCACGGAACCTTCCTTCAGTCAAGAAACAGTCCAACTCGACAGTCTGTAAGCGTGCTCCACCCTTGACTTGCTTTGTCAATTCTACTGCCCGTACCTTATACATGAACATTACGTGCAATCGTCCTTGTGTGTTTGAGCGCTCATTTGATTTCTCTTCACTGCCACAATTATTCGTCACCTTAGTTGCACGCTTGGGATGGCAGGAGGGTCTGCAATCCCTACCTCGGCCAAATCTATCTATTGTGCATGAATTTTATGCTAACTTTCCAAGATCATTGCCTGAGACTATGGATTTGTTTACTTCCTCTGGTGGGGTGTTTGTTCGGGGTTCCTACATTCTAGTTTCCCCTACTGTGATTCGTCATATACTGCATCTCCCTTTACCTTCTGAAGGCGCAGTTGCTGAAGCCACTCAATTTCTCTCTGCTTGTGATATGTCCCTATTGTTGGACAAGATGTATGCCAACATTCCTCGAATTCCTCCAGCATTTCTCTCCAGTGGACACATGGATGAATGGTTTCGGCTGCTGGGGTTTCTGGTTCGATCTCTTTTGCATCCCACTTCACAGACCAGCAAGATTACCAGGGAGATTGGTGCCAAGATTTATGCTATTCATAGTCACAAGGGTCCTTATCTTCCCCCTGAGTTTTTCATTTATGCTGCCATTCGTTATGCTGCCATGCATCCCACTTCACAGACCAGCAAGATTACCAGGGAGATTGGTGCCAAGATTTATGCTATTCATAGTCACAAGGGTCCTTATCTTCCCCCTGAGTTTTTCATTTATGCTGCCATTCGTTATGCTGCCATTGTTGACCAACGCAATTCTCAAGGTGCCTTAGTGTTTCCATCTATTATCACCTTGCTGTGCAGTTCCTTTGGTGTAGACTATCAGGATGGTGATGTACTTGGCCCTCCTCTCAATCCAGTTACTCCCTCCACTCTTGTTAGAGGATCAAGTCAGGCATTGGATGGTGGTGTGTCTGTTGAGACTACTATGTTGATGAAATGGATGGAAGACAAGTTTGATACTCTATATGCAGACCTGAATTCTCGGATTACTGGCCTTGAAAGTTTACTCAATTCCTACATTGCATCTTCTGCTCCATCTTCCTCCACTTGGGTTCCTGCTGCCACATCTCCTCCTGTGGTGTCTCCACCTGGTTCTACTACTGCTCCTGCTACTGCTGATGATGAGTTTCCTTTCCATCTTCATATCAAGCCTTTCTGCGTGGATGTTGGTCATGGTTATAGGTGTTTTCCTTCTGGAATCCTTCTTGCTTATTTGGACTGATCCTTTGTCATTTCTAGACAAAAAGGGGGAGAGTATTTCAGTTACTTAGTACTTCTGTTTCTTATGTGACTCTATGTCTACTTTCAGTCTGGGATTATGTACCTTATTTTAAGACCTGCTCTTATGTACCTTTGCCTATGCTCTCTTTTGGAAATCATTGATCTATGGTTTGTGGACTTGTGTTTTGTGTAGGAATGCCAAAGGGGGAGATTGTTAGTATTTTGGCATTCCTACAAAAAAAAAGGGAATCATATCTTTCGGATCCTAATGGACAAATTCTTTCATTAAGATGTTTCCTAGTAGGAAGTCCATTAGGGTTAGGATTCTAAAGTAAGGGGGAGTTTTGACTCTCTATTTAAGAGCTGCCGTGCACAAGACCTTCGCATGCCTTGGGAATCAAGAAAAAGAGATTAGTTGTGTATCTCTAACGTGAGCATGTTGAGTTCTAGTTCTTTCACTGTTCCATGTTTGAGTGAATAGACTTAAGGTTTGATTTGTGTAGTTCAATCCTTTAAGAGAGTGATTCCCGTGAGAGAAGATTAAAGAGTGATTGATAGACTAGACGAGTCTGCAAGTGTAATCACACAGTTGTAATCTTCTTATAGTGGATTAAAGTTCTTCTGGGCTTGTGCCTCGCAGTGATGTTTCCTCTTGTTTGAGGTTTACACTGCGTAAACAAATTATTATGTTCTTACAAGTTTCTGCTTTCAGCATCATAGGGATTGTTAGTGTTTAAGCAATCCCTGACACATGTTCTAGTATTTTCACACATATAGACAAAGCAGCATTCTACATGATCTCGACCTTTACATAATGCGCAACGATTCATTACAAGGACAACACTAGTTGGCAGATTGTCATCAAAGAAAACGAAACCAGTCCATAAGACCATGATTATTAACAAAGACGCTGGTTCTCTGTGGGCAGAAGACAAATCATAAAATTACAAAACCATTCTATATATTTTCTCACACCGTTCGATATTTCAAAATATATATTTGTGAAGCCACATATCTGGAATTATTACATCATGCATGATCAATAACTTTTTGTCCTAACTTCATCAGTTTTCTGTTCATATCTTTATATATATGAAACTGACTTTGTTATCATCATGGATAGTGCCGATGAATTTAAAACCAGAGATGCAATCAGGGACAAAGAAAGCAATGGCCGAGGAGAATGTAGAGAATGATTACATTATCAAGAGCAGAAAGGAAAAGAAGCTTGGAGGCATCAAAACCTTGCCATTCATCCTTGGTATGTATATACCAAATCTGTAGTTAATTAATCTTCTTAATTATTTGTCTAAATCCATCTTCTGTACTTGGTATACAAATCAAAACTATATTAGTCTACCTATTTACTTAATTAAATGATAAACATATCATATGTATTGCATTATGGAGCTAGCATCGTTGAGATAGCTAGTCTGCTTTCAGATTAACTACGAGGAATTGAGGAAGATATTTGGATCTGTTTTGTTCTTTGAGTTACTGTTATCACGTACCGTATTCACGTATGCATGGTAAAATTTGTTTTGCAGCAAATGAGATGTGTGATAGATTTGCTACGAGCGGCTTCCATTCCAACATGATAACATATCTGACAGATGAGCTCAACTTGCCACTAGTGAAGGCCTCTAACACCCTCGCCAACTTCTCCGGAACGGCCAGCCTCACGACACTCCTCGGCGCTTTGGCTGCCGACTCTTTCGCCGGCCGATTTTGGACGATCACCATAGCCTCCGTTATCTACGAACTGGTCTCTTCCTCTAACCCAACCTTTTTTCAAGATCTAAACAGGCTGATTATTCAATGTACGTACATTTTGTCATGTATATGTAATAACGAGGGAGAGTTTTACACAGGGTTGTTTTTTGTGGACTTTATTTCATGGCTTGTCGATCAATCATTGGAATAGTTCTCACTTTAATTATATATAAGTCTTTCTTTGAAATCGATTTCTGCTAAGCTAAAATTAAAAATACTATAGTGTTCATTTTGTAATAAAAGACGAAAATAGCTTTGGTACAATTCTTATCCTTAACTTGGTAACCAGAAATGAATGTGCTAGCTTGTACCAATCGGAATCTGCTTAACTTATAATGCTTCATGTTCTTGTATCAATCGAAAGATATATAATGTAACCCATATTTCTCATTCAATTGAAAAAAAAAACTAAAACCCATAAAGGTGCAATCTAAACATACAATCAGAAAAAGAGAAGGTAGCTATCTTGGGAAAGATCGAGTATGTTCAAATGACCACTTACATTTGTTATCTTAAACGTAATAGGGATTGATCATCATCACAATATCAGCAGTTTTTCCAGCATTTCGGCCTCCACCATGTCCAACGCAACAAAACTGCACAGAAGCATCGGGTTCACAGCTATGGATCCTCTACTTCTCTCTTCTCCTGACCTCTCTAGGTTCCGGAGGCATCCGTCCTTGCGTGGTAACCTTTGCCGCGGATCAACTAAATTACAAAACTCAGGTCAATACTAAACCAGTAATCAGCATTCAGAAGTGGAACTTCTTCAATTGGTACTACTTCTGTATGATATTTGCATCAGTTGCTGCCTTAACCGTCGTGGTTTACGTTCAAGATCATGTGGGATGGGGATGGGGTCTTGGCATACCCACTTTGGCCATGTTTGTATCAGTTGTGGCTTTTGTGATCGGTTCTCCACTTTATAAGAAGCTGAAACCGGGTGGTAGTCCATTGGTTAGAGTTGCGCAAGTAATTGTTGCTGCTTTTCACAAGAGGAATGCTCAGTTGCCCCATGACCCTAAGCTGTTGTATGAAAATCCACAGCTCGATGCTGATATTTCCGTTCATGGAAAGCTTCTACATACCAATCAACTCAGGTAAATATTAATATTAACTAATTGGCATGCATAATTCATCTCAATTATTTTTCCTTTAATTTTCTCTTTTGCTAAAACATTTGAACTTACGTACCTCTTTGTTAATTTGAAGGTGGTTTGATAGAGCTGCAATTGTGCTAGCTACTGACAAAATTGAGCCAAAAGAAGAGAACGAAGAAGATGGTTCAGCACACCTTAACCTGTGGAGGCTTTCGACTGTCCATCGTGTTGAAGAACTCAAATCCATGGTCAGACTGCTTCCGATTTGGGCTGCAGCCATCCTACTCGTGGCCACATCTTCTCATACACAGAGCTTCACCATCCAACAAGCCCGAAGCATGGACCGCCATATCTCCCACTCCTTTGAAATTGAACCTGCAAGTTTGCAAATCTTCGGCCTACTAACTACGCTCCTCGCCATCCCTCTCTATGAACGCCTATTCGTCCCCCTTGCGCGCCGCTTCACCGGAAACCCTTCCGGCATCACGTGCCTTCAGAGAATGGGAGTTGGATTTGCCATCAACATCCTGGCCACCTTCGTCGCATCGTTCGTGGAGATCAAAAGGAAATCTGTTGCTGCCCATCACAGCTTGCTGGATTACCCCAAAGCGGTCATCCCTATATCTGTTTTCTGGTTGGTTCCACAGGGCTGCCTCCATGGACTAGGTGAAGTTTTCATGCATGTCGGACACCTAGAGTTTCTTTATGATCAGTCACCGGAAAGCATGAGGAGCACTGCGGCTGCGCTCTACTGGGTAGCCATAGCAGTTGGGAGTTATGTTGGTACAGGGATCGTAACCCTAGTTCATAAGTACTCCGGCAATTCAACAAGGAATTGGCTACCAGACAGGAACATCAATCGGGGAAGACTAGAATACTACTACTGGCTTTCTGGTGGAATCCAAGTTGTTAATCTCGTTTATTATGTAGTCTGTTCTAGGTATTACACTTCCAAGGTATTAGAACAGATCAGTGATCAATGTGAGGAAGAAGTGGAACTAGCTAAAGTGAAATCGCCCTCAAGTCAAATGCTGGATGCTTGAACGGCTCTAGTAGTAACTAAGCTACCATAGTTCTTTCTTGGAAGAAAATCTTATGTTCCCAATTTGTGTGTTCTCTTTCGTGTTTCTCATTCAATTCATGTGATGTGTCATTAAATTTTATGTCATTGAATAGAGAAAATAATGTTTATTTAACTTTGTTAAATAGGTGTTAGGGTTGATGATGTGGAAGACATGTGTCAACACTTGAATATGAGACAGATAAGAAGACATACAAACGGGGACATAAGATTTTCTTCCTTCTTTCTTATATCATGGTGCAAATATATATGTATCAAGGTTCTAAAAAACGCTATGCACTACCAGGGCGGACAGCCATCGCGCGTCCAGGCCGCTTAGGCGTCGCCTAGGCGCTTTTATATTTTACTTATTATTATTTATTTAATAAATATAATTATATAAATAAAATTTATAAAAAAACACTTTTATGTTTCAAAATAGCAAAAATACTTCAAAAATATAAATAATAAAACGACAATGTTCTTAGAAATAATAAAAATATAATAGTGTATCATTTGTTTAGACTTTAACTTATAATATTGTGTTTTTGGTAGGGGTGGGCACTTCGTACCGGAATCCCGATCCCGTCCCGGTCCCGTACCGAAAATTAACGGGATGGGACGGGATAAATTTTGAAAATATCGGTACCGTACCGTCCCGTCCCGAAAGTTTAGAAACGGGACAGGACCGGGACGAACCCGCGCGGGACGGGCCTGTCCCGAAATATAAGAGATATGAAAGAAACCATGGGAGAGAAAGCTCACACCCAGAAACCATGAGAGAGAAAGCTCCGCTACCAAAAGAATAAGAAAATCTGAGAAATTTACATTAAGCGATTCACTCCCCATTAACGGTTGATGTAATAGCAGAGAAATTAGATCATACATTTTCTTGTCTTTTTCCCACTACCCAAAACCCAACGAGCTCGACCTCCAATGGCGAACGAGAATGCCCCGCAATCCAAAGGTGATGATCAAGCAGTGATTCATCTCTGATATATCCGTCTCATTCTCACTGTCAACCTCCACCACCCAATTCTTAACACAACTCCAAAACCAAGCTCCTTGAGACGGTGCCGTTTCAAAACCCCAATCGAGGAGGGATTGTTTCTCTGGTAATCAATCTGAAAGGTTTCTTCGTGACTTTCTGACTCATTGACGGAGCCACCAGCGCCGCCATACACCCAGCCACATGAACCTAGATCTCCAATCGCCACCCGACTTGCGATTCTTCCGCAGCCAAACTGCGGCCTTGTAGCCCACAATCTTCACCTTCTGTCACGTTGCCATCTGCTAAACCAGAAACATCCACCCTTTTTGCCGCGATCCCCAACCAGTCGATGCTTGATTTCATCGGCGCAAGAAGTTGATTATCGATCTTGTACATCACCAGAGATCGCCATTGGAGGTCGATCTTGTAAATTTCTCAGATTTTCTTATTCTTTTGGTAGCGGAGCTTTCTCTCCCATGGTTTCTGGGTGTGAGGATACAGCTTTCTTTTTCTTTTTTAAAGGTTAATTTGTCGGGATCCCGATCCCCGTCCGGTACCGGCCCGGTCCCGAACGGGATCGGGACGTGCGGGACAGATTTCTAAAAACATCGTCCCGTCCCGTCCTGTCCCGTCCCGATAAATTATTTTCGGGATGGGACGGGATTCGCCAAATCCCGACCAGTCCCGTCCCATGCCCAGCCCTAGTTTTTGGTGTTTGATTTTACTCATTTTTAGATAGGCTTTTATGTATTTCATAATTAAAAAAAACTAATCAGGTCGCCTAGGCACCGCCCAGCCCATCTAGGCGGCCGACTTTCGCGTCAGCTTCCAGTTTGGTCGATTCTGAAAAAATCGAAACGGTGCCCTACCGTCCAGTGTCTAGGCACCGCCTAGACAGCCTTGGGCGCCTTTTTGAGAACACTGATATGTATTAATTGGAACCATGGGGAATCCGAGATGATAAAATTGTGAGAAGAAATGGAGAGGGAGAACCAATAGTTATCCCAGTAAAATGATAGAACTAAGCATTGTAAGAAAAAAAACTGTTTTTTTCGAAATTTTAGTCATTGTTGCCAGCGAGAAACAGTTCTTTCAAGAATTACATTATTTACCACAGACTCACTTAGTTCTAGCAAACAAATATGCATGCAAGTGCTAGATTTATGATCAGAATCGAATCCTCTCACTTATATGGTTTTAGAACCCCAACATAGGAGAGGATCGATGTAAAATGAAGCACCGTGCATTCGTGCTATAATGTTGCTATTGTTGTGGCCGGCAGCATATATTTCACTCATGCTTTTCTAGATATGAATGAAGATGAACGTAACCACTGTTCATTTGCTTTTCTTGTTGTCTTGAATTTTTCTAATCAACTCAATAATGGAGATATGTTAGATGGGATGATTAGTGTTGCATCATGGAATATGGTGGGGTTCGACTCACATCACTCTCAACTCATTCACATCACACCCACATCACTCTCAACTCATCCAGCATCAGATAAGTTTCACGACACATGACACAAATCGCTTATGCCAATTCCAAGCACGGGCGGAGCCACACTGGGGCTGTGGGGCAGTGTCTTATTCATTTTTTTAGATCAAATTTGTTATAGGCCACTCTCTCATAAAATAAAATATAATAATATTTATATATTTATTATTATATCTATATATAGACAGTTTTTTTTATAAAACTAAGGATATTGTACTATACTCTTGTATCTTTTTGTGCGGTTTTTAATGAATGATGTTTTTGGTCATTTCTTTTAATTTTTTAGTTAATCAATACATTATAATATTCTTTCTCATTTCTTTTAATTATAGAACTCTTATATTTATTGAATTTAAGTTTTATCCATACTTTTATAGTTTTATGATTTCTCTTCACAACAGAATTCCAAGTCCACACTACCAGAATAACTATCATAGCCGACGAAAAAAAAATTAACAGACCGACGAAATTTTTTTTCGTCGGCCAAGTGAATTTTTCATCGGCTAAAGTGGAATTTTAGCAGACGAAATTTTTTTTCGTCGGCTAAAATGGTTTTGTTCGTCGGCTATAGTTCACAGACTATAGCCGACGAAATTTTTAAATTTTAGCCGACGATGTATATAATTTCGTCGGCTAAAAGTCCTTATATTTCCAGATCTAGACAGCAGCTGATGTGAAAGAAAAAAGGGAGAAAAAGTTAGGGGGTTGGCGAAATTGTTGGGTGTTGTCGAAATCTTTCCGAAATTAGTTTGTGGCTCTATATATAGGTACGTATATGTGTATATATCTTGTTTTTGAGTTGATTTAAGAGTTTTATTTTCATTATGCATTGATTTAAGAGTTTTATTTTCGTTATGCATTGATTTTGAGTTTTAATTAGAGTTGATTATATTGTATTTTGAGTGTGATTGAGTTGATCGATTTGGGTTTGATAATATATATGAAGTTGTTGTTATATATATGTATATATATATATATATATTAATTAGTAATTATAATATATATGCATGTATATATATATATATTAATTGTACGTTAACTGTAGAGAGAATATTGAATGATTTGTAAATTTAATTAATTAATTAATTAATTAGCGTTTATACATATATATTATGTCATTTTCTCAAGATATGGATAAGAGTTAGATTTCGCTTCCAAAATGGGACAAAAGATATGCTAAAGGAGTTGTTAGTTTTATTGAATATGTGATGGATAATGCTAAAGGGAATACAATTTTCTATTGTCCGTGCACTAAATGTCAGTGTCGCAGCGATATGCATCGATTTGCAATTGATAAGGTTTGGCAGCACCTTAAAAGTAATGGGTTTTGGGAGAAGTACACATGTTGGATATATCACGGTGAAACCTCATCAGGGGGTCCGCATGATCATGGGCAATTTTCTGAGACGGGCAGTACATCCAACGATCCAACAACGGCCTTCATCAATGATATGTTTCCTTATGAGAGCGGTGTATGCTCTGAAGGACCGTATATGTCTGAGTCGGTACAGCCCTTCCCTAGAGTTGTCAACACTGCTGGTATTGACAGGTACGACAAACTACTTACTTTCCAACAGACCCCTGTGTACCCCGGTTGTCAGAATACGGTTCTTGAAAGTGTGATGGACGTTATAAAAATTAAAGTTGAGACAAAATCGACTGTGAAGGTTGTTGATGACTATCTACAGTACACTGCTTCGATGCTGCCCCACTGTCATCGTCTTCCTACCACTCATCATAAGGTCTGATGTATACTAAAAGATCTTGGGCTTTCCTACATCAAGATCCATGCATGCAGATATGATTGTGTTCTCTTCTGGGGTAAAGATCCAGAAGGGAATGACCTTAGTGACCTTGACACATGTCTAGTATGTCAGAGTGACATGTATAAGCTGACTCCTGCAGGCAATAGGAAACCTATGAAGGTACTTCGGTATTTCCCGTTGAGGAATAGGCTGGAACGGTTGTACATGTCATCACACACGGCCAAATCTATGAGATGACACGCTGATAGGGAATTGCACGGCGAAAATACCCTTATACACCCTGCTGACGGGGAGGCCTGGAAGCATGTAGATAGGGAGTTTCCTCATTTTGCGTCAGAGGTCTAAAATGTGAGGATCGGGCTCTCATCCGACGAGTTCAATCCTTTTGGCAACATGAGTCTTCAATACAGTGTATGACCGGTGATTTTGGTACCATACAACATTCCTCCATGGATATGCATGAAGAAGGAATACAATATGTTGAGTTTGTTGATTCCGGGACCCGGTTATCCAGGGAAGTGTCTCGATGTGTATTTGAGACCCTTGATTGAAGAGCTTAAGTTTTTTTGGGACGTTGGTCATCCCACTTATGATAAGTTCATGCACGAGATGTTCCAGATGCATGCTATGGTTGTTGGTACCATTAGTGATTTTCCTGCCCGTGGGATGTTGTCGGGCAACGTTGTTAGGGGATATAAGGCTTGTCCAGAGTGCCTAAGCGATGAGGGGAGCAGTAGTCATTGCAACAAGATATGCAGATTGGGTCACCGTACTCTCCTTTCGTATGATCACGAATGGCGGTTCGATGACAAGGCATTTGATGAGACTGTAGAACTTGGTGTGCCTCCTAGAAGATGGACGGGGAAAGAAATTTTAGCAGTGCTTAATGAGTATGATTTTGGGCAGCTCAGGAATCATCCCAATATAGTGGCGGCAATACCTGACAAACCCGACAGGTATAAATTTTGGACACATAAGAGCATATTCTGGGAACTCCCATACTGGAGTAAGTTGTTGATCAAGCACTACCTAGATGTGATGCACATAGAAAAGAATGTGTGTGACAGTGTGGTGGGAACCGTGTTGAATTTGGAGGGAAAGACGAAAGACGGTCCGAAGGCACGCATTGATCTTAAAAAAATGGAGATACGAAGACATTTGTGGTTGAAAGAAGGGAAGAAAAAAATGCCTCAAGCTTCAGGTGGTTGAGTTCTGTGAAGTATCCTTCAGGCTACGCAGAAAATATAGCCCAGTGTGTAAACATTCAGGACAATAAAATGTACGGGTTAAAGAGTCATGAGTGTCATATTCTGCTACAACGTCTCTTCCCTATTTTCATTCGACCGTTCCTTCCCCGTCAGGTGGTGGAGCCGTTAGTAGCGTTGTCAAGATTCTTCCAGAAGTTATGCACAAGGGAAATGACAAAATCTGATCTCCGGGAAATGCAACAGGACATTATTTATATCATATGTAAATTTGAGAGGATATTTCCTCCAAATTTTTTTGAAATCATGCCGCACCTGATGATCCATCTTCCCGAGCAATTGTTGCTTACCGGTCCAGTACACTATACTTGGATGTATCCTATGGAAATGTATGTTTTTTACACCTCATGTTTTTATTGTACATGTTCAATGTATAATCGTAACATATGACAACAAATTTATTTATATGTAGACAACTTAGAGACTACAAAGCATATGTGGCTAGCAAATCCGCGCCTGAAGGATGTATAGGTGAAGCATATATTACGCACGAGTGCGTCACCTACATGAAGATGTATCTAGGAGCGTTGAAGGAAACTCCACAAACCATACCGGTTGATGAACCGAAATTTAACCTTTCCATAGTTTCTAATGATGTTGAAGTTTATGGAATTTTACCAGAGTCTTACAAGTTGCAACCACATGAGCTAGTCATAGCCCATTGGTGGGTATTGATTAACTGTCCAGAAGTTGAATACTAGAAAGACATCCATCTATACTGTCCAGACATTCAAGGTGATCTCGACTACCACAACAAGGAGTTCGTGAAATATTTTGGCGGCTTGGTATGTAATTCTTTATTTTTGTCCATGACTCATTCATTGCATAATTATTCATGTTTACAATACATTGAATATTTGGTTGCAGATGAACCATATTCAATTTGATGGTCACCTAAATTGGTCTCACGAACTAAGACTTCTAGCTATGAAGCCGATAATATAAAGAGTTTACCCGATGTACAAGGTGAATGGCGTGCAATTTATATGTGAACAGAGAGACAACAGACGGAGAACACAGAATTCTGGGGTGATGGCGCATGGTGGGCGGAATGGAGTTGATTATTACGGTGTTCTTGATTCAGTGGTGGAACTTGTTTATGGGCAAGGCATGACAGTGCACCTGTTCAAGTGTAGATGGTTTGATACTAGTAGCTCGCAGAGCATGAAGATTGATCAGTACGGGATTTTATCGGTGAACACTGCTACAAGCTGTTACGAAGATGATCCGTTTGTGTTTGCGACATCGGTCAAACAAGTGTTTTATCTTGATGACCTTGTTAAGGGTGACGCGTGGAAAGTCGTCAATCTTGTGTACACTCGAAACATTTACCGGGCGGCTACACTTGGAGAGGCCTGAAGACGAGGAAGAAGATGTTGCGTATCAAGAACCCAGTGCAATAGGTATTCCTGACTCCTCTACAATTCGCCTTAATAATTTTAAATCGGATCGTTCAGTTCGAATTCGTGATTTAGACGCTCGGCTTATTGATGTGGATCCAAATCAAGAAACAGACGACGACGACTCTTGTGATGAAGAAATGCATAGATTGCTAGAAATTAATTCTGACACCGAAGAAGACTCATCGGATGATTCCGATTACGAGCCTTCTTAGTTTGAATTTGTAATACAAATTGATGTGTGTTTTATATGCTACAAGCCGTTAAATTCATAATGCATCTTAATGTTGGTTATATATGCAGGAAATTGGTATGCGTACGGTTAAATCACCTGTTTTTTTATCTATTTGACATTTTTAGCCGACGAAATACAACATATTTCGTCGGTTAAAGGTATCTTAGCCGACGAATACCCTAATTGTCCGTCGGCTAAACTGTAAACCCTAACCCCTAAACCCTATAATATAGCCGACGAATACCCTAATTATTCGTCGACTAAAGTGAAATGAATAAAATAATAATTTATACCACTAGTTGCGTCTCCTCGATATGAAACTATTTATAGTTGAAGGTCCGGACAGAATACGTAATTTAGGCGGTCAAATCATCGTTTGTTTGTGTTTAGGGGTTTGACTAACGAGATTGACCGTGCGGATCGAGTCCTTAAGTTTGTCCGATGCTGCTGAAAATTTACCCCCACACATGTTTCAACATTATGATGATATCGGACGGTCGGTTTTTTGTTTCACAAGATTGATCGTCACCATCAAAACATGTCTACTAATGTTGTATAACTAATTTACCAAGTGTGAAGTAAATGTTCCGTTTTAAAAACAAACTATATGAAGAAGCTTCAAACGAAAAAAAGTCGTGAGATAAGATATGACCGGAACGATGAAATATGTCTATGTTTGAAAAATCACGTAATTCCGATAAGTTTCGGTGCCAATACTTGCCGTCATTGCATTTTTTCATTCGTTCTCCATAGAGGACGCCCTATCTCCGACGGTTATTTTTCTTATAACTTTTATACCACTAGTTGCGTCTCCTCGATTTGAAACTATTTGTAGTTGAAGGTCCGGGCAGAATACGCAATTTAGGCGGTCAAATCACCGTTTGTTTGTGTTTAGGGGTTTGACTAACGGGATTGACCGTGCAGATCGCGTCCTTAAATTTGTTCGATGATGCTGAAAATTTACCCCCACACATGTTTCAACATAATGATGATATCTGACGGTCGGTTTTTCGTTTCACAAGATAAAACATGTAAATTGTACATGAACTTACTAAATAATTATAAAATGTACTTTAGCCGACGAAATTACTAAACATTCATAGTAATTTCGTCGGCTAAAAGTGGGACTATAGCCGACGAAGTTTTTTAGTAATTTCGTCGGCTATAGTACCACTTTAGCCGACGAATTTAGGGTTTTTTCGTCGGCTAAAGTTGGACTATAGCCGACAAATTTTTTATTTCGTCGACTATACTTCTTCCTATATATTCAGACCCAGCGACAGAACCCTATTTTCTTCTCCTTTCTCTTCTCGGCCGCACGGTTTCTCCCTCTCCTCTCGATTTTCTTTCACTTTTTTCGACGAATTCCGGCCTCCACTCCGCCTTCCCCATCTCTCAAACAAATGAGGTATGCAATTTCATGTTTATATTGTATTATAGAACTATTTTCAATTTTTTTTTCAATATATTGAATTATATGATAATTAGGGTTTGTGATAATGTTGTTTGTGATAATATTGTTGGTAATAATGTTGAATTATATTGAATTATTTCAAATAATTGGTATAATTTAATATATTTGGGTATATTAAGTAAATTGGTGATTTTTAATATATTTGGGTATATTTAGTGAATTTGGTATATTTAGTAAATTGGGTGTATTTGGTATATTTAGTAAATTTGGTGTATTAAGTAAATTGGTAATTTTTAATATATTTGGGTATATTTAGTGAATTTCGTATACTTAGTATATTTAGTCAATTTGGTATATTTAGCAAATTGGGTGTATAATTGGTATATTAAATATATCTGTGATAATTTTTTATAATGCTATATATTTAACAAAATATTAATTATATCATTTAGGATGAAAGGATTATTTAGTAAATCAAAGAGTTCGAAGGGCCAAAGGGGTGAATCGTCTGAGGGAACATCTAGCAACCCTCGGGGTTCGTTTCAGGGCCCAATGACGGCCCGACGGGCGTCTCTTCTAGAGCCGACACAGAGACAGTTGGGGGCCACACATTCCACCAGGCAGCCGGACGCCGCTCGCTCCTCCAGGCAACTAGTCGCCCCTCGCTCCTCCAGCCAGCAGACGCCCCTCGCTCCTCTAGCCAGCCGGACGCCCCTCGCTCCTCCAGGCAGCCGAGCGTCCCTCACTCCTCTCGGCAGCTGTGGCCTCCGACTCAGGCGGAGGTGTCTGCACCACATAGGTTTGAGATACACAGGGCACCGACTTCGGGCCCTACTGTTTCGGAGGGTGGGTCTTCCGGGGTACAGATGCCGCCGCCTCTTCTCTACCTTCCGCGCTTGATACCGGCATTACCTGCAGTCGATGACTCAGGGGCGACGATTTATCCACTACTCCCGCAGGTGACCCCATCAGCGGTGTACCTGTTCGTGCCGTTTGATACGAATTTAATTTCTGCGAGGGTATCATCATCGGCAACAGAGTCGGAGTCCGTCGCATCTGCCCCAACGCCCTCAGGTAATGATTTTATAAATAATTTTTTATGTTATAATAAAATTAATTTATTAATAATAAATTTATGATAGGTACCGTCGGAGCCAAGCCGACAAGGAAGAAGAGAGGTCTCGTCACATGGAAGACTCTCGAGAAGACAGTGAGTACCTCGGGAAGGATCGTCATTGATACTGACGGGGATGGGAACGTAGTATCGGGCGGCAAGACGAGGATGTACTCCGGCCGCGTGGGAGCGCTTATTAGGGATAGAGTCCCTATGTTGTGGTCAGACTGGGGCGAGGTCCCACAGGAGGTTAAGGGCATGGTCCACAACGCAATGTCGGTAAGTATAACAAAATTCAAATTTAACATTATTTATTACATTGTAGATTTATGAACGCCTAAACTAATAAATGTTTTAATGCAGGTGTGGTTTGACGTTCCCCAGTACCTGAGGAACACCTGGGCGGACGTTGTGCATGGGGGAAGGTACGTTGCAAAGTTAATGACAAAAGAAAATTATGTATAATTAATAATATTTATAATTTTTTGGCGTACTACAGGTACAAGGAGTGGAAGAACGAGTTACGGACCCACTGGACTACGCATGGGAACGAACGTTCTGGCAGCCCCCTTGAGTTCCAGTTCAGGGAATACGAGTGGCGTTGGCTTCTGATATCGGAATTCAACAACCCACATAAACAGGTAATTAAAAATAATAATTTATTATATTGAATTATATTTAATACGTTTTAAAATATTTTACTAATTTTTTTCCTTTGTAGGCCGTTTCTCGGGAAAACGCTCAGAACCCGCAACGCGACACAAGGAACCATCATGCCGATTCTAGACCGTTCGCATCGTTGATGGAGGAGGCGGCCAGAGAACATCTAGAGGTCAACCGGTACGTCTATACGTACGAGAAGGCATATCCTGACGCCCATGAGGATATTGTAAGTCGTTTTACGTTTTAGTAAATTATATTAATATATATATATATATATATATATTTCAAAATGTTAATTAATTATTTTTTCTATCAAATTAGGCGAGGGTGAGGCAGGCTAGTGACGAGGTGATGGCTGCTATAGTCAGGGAGACATGACCTGACACGCAAGAGGAAGACATTTCCGAAGCCATGTCCCGGATCGACACTTCGGATCTCAGCGTTAGGGCGAGGATCATGGGCATAACATTCCCACCGCTAGGAAATAACTTCTACTGTCGGGGTCTTGGAAAGAAGGGCGAGGGGGTACTGAAGACCACTCCCAGATTTCAGAAAAAAAGGAGCCTCGACCAGCAGCAGATCGACTCAGGTTGAGGCAGAAGTTCAGATGTTATGGGAACAGCAAGCCGCTCAGACAACATATACTGCCGCTTTACAGGAGTATAATGCAACAGTATATGCCACCCAGCAGGCACAGCAGCAGCAGATGTTCCAGTACATGCAAGATTTTTCAGCTGCACAGCTTCACGGACTTCCGCTTCCGCCCATGCCCACGCCTATTCCCTCACCTCAACCGCCGCAACCTCCCCAGCAACCTCATCTTAGCGCGGATATTGATTTAGACGATATCGACTTTATTTAGTTTTTTAGGTTTATGAACAATTATTTATTTACTTTTTTAGGTTTATGAATAATTTATAAATTCAAAATTTAATACAAAATGTTTATGTTACTTTTGATGATGTTTGTTGTTGGTTATCAAATTGCTTGTGTAATTTACAGCTTGCTTGGATGGTAATTTAGAAATTTTGTAGTTTTTTTAGTATAAAAAGTAATATAGCCGACGAAATTTATCATAATTCGTCGACTATAGTTTTTTTTTTCAATTTTTAGCCGACGAACTTTACCATATTTCGTCGGCTAAAGTTGTAGTTAAGCCGACGAAATGCACAATATTTCGTTGGCTTTTCTCCATTTAATTTTTAATTTTTTAAAATATTTAGCCGACGAAATATAGTACATTCGTCAGCTAAATTATTTTAAGTTGGCCGACGAAATATTAATATTTCATCGGCTAAAGTAAGAGTTTGTCCGACGAATTTTTTGAAATTATGTCGTCGGCTAAGTTTTACACTTAGCCGACGACGGATTTTATTTCGTCGGCTATAACTTTAGCCGACGAGTTATAGCCGACGAATTGTTGAAACAGGCCGACGAAAATATTTCGTCGGCTAAAATGCTTATCCTGGTAATGCCAATACCAAAACTTCAAGAAAAAGATCTAAAAATACAATCAACTAGAAGAATCGTATTCTTTGTCAACTTTTCCTTTTACAATATGCTCAAGTTCACGAATGATTGCTTGATTTCATATATCAATATAAACATTTGTACTAGTATAAAAAATGAAACTTTTATGCAGCGATTTCAAAATATGAAAGATCGACGACGACAATTACCGTTGTAATAGATAAAAATATAAATTTAAATATTATTAATGTTATTTTTATTTTATTATTATTTATGTGCCCCACTCATATGAAATTTCTAGCTACGCCACTGATTCCAAGCTTTGATACAATAATTTATCTCAAGCTCCATCATATGTAGTCGTTAATTTTTGTTTGGTGACTAAGCGTTTGTAGCTAGTTTTTTTCAATCCCTTTACTCTTTATTTCATACGTAGATCGAGCTCTAGTATGTTTAGTTATATGAATGGATAACATTGCTCACATGTTCAGTTCTCATTAACATCATGAGAAGCTTGGAGTAGAGTGTCAACCGAAAATCAAAAACAATCTTTGTAAAAGAAAATACAATAGAAAGACACCAACAATGTATGTAAAACACACAAACAAAATGTATGTAAAACCGTGAAAGATGGTACCATTGTGATCACGTGTAATTCGAGCAACAATTATGTATTTTAGTTTGAAGTGGTTATCCAGATGCTTCACACATACCCTTTTTTGGTGACCGTTGATAAGCTCGACTTCCACATGTGGATTAGTTATAAACAAAATGCCACCTTTCTCACATGTAAATGTATCACAGCTTCTAAGCATCATATAGGCCTTGTTGTTTTCGTTGATGTCATTCTGAGTCAGCAACAGTCCTCATCTCCTCATCTTTCCTAATCTATCCACGTCAATTACAAAAAAAAAACATTTTATTTCTTTTGGTAAACAAATTCATATGTGCCTCCCCGTCCCTTTTCCCTCTATAAATAGCTTTCCCTGTCCTCCTCTTCCAAACCTTGACACCATCATCCCGTTCCACGTTTTCATTTTCCAACCAAGCCCTCTCCCTCGCTCTCTGCTCTGCTCTGCTCTGCTCTCTTTACCTCCATGGATTCCTGCAACTCCTCTCCTTTCGATTGCCTCATCTTCGGTACATACACAACTCCGATCCTCTCCCTAGATTAATTTTACCCAAGTTTTAAACTTACAAATTTCATACATAAGTAATTAACCAGCAGCCTTACCCTTCTTGATTAATCTTACAGATTTAGATGACACCTTGTATTCTTCAAGCATTGGACTCGGTGAAGCTCTCAAGAAGAACATCGATGGTGCCAAACTAGACCATACATATTACAAGTAATTTCAGACAAACAAAATGAAATAAAACTAAACTTAAGTTTCTGTGGCAGATTTTCTCGTTGAAAAATGCGGGTTCCCGGAGAGCAAAGCCTCGAGTCTCCGAGTCGAGCTTTTCAAAAAGTACGGCAGCTCCCTCGCCGGATTACGAGTAAGTCAATTATTTTCCATCTAATTAATTGTTTGTTTATTTCACCGCCAAGAAATTTGTATTTTTCATTTTGTCTTAGTTGCTGAGAAATTTTGTACTTCGTAGGCATTAGGCTACGACATCGATGGTGACGATTACCACAGGTTTGCTCCAGCCTCATTACACGTATTTGACTTCTTTTCTTTTGAATACATTTTTTTTAAATATAATTTTCTTTTGGTTGTTTGTTGAATTATGATCAGTTTCGTGCACGGAAGGTTGCCTTATGATCGAATCAAACCCGATCATCAGCTACGGAACCTCATTCGCAGCATCCCACAAAGAAAAATCGTAAGCAAATGTTGAACCATAAAACTACTATTCTCTAATAGGGAACGAATGAAATTCAATCTGTAATGGTGGTACGAAACATGGTTGCAGATTTTTACGAATTCAGACAGGAACCATGCGTTGACGTGTTTGGATCGTCTGGGACTGAACGGCTGCTTCGAACAGATCATATGTTTCGAGACGTTGAACCCGAAGCTAGCCGAGTCGACTCGCCCGGACGAGGTCCCGGTGGTCCTGAAGCCGTCCATGGAGGCCATGAGGATTGCCATTGAAGCTGCGGAGGTTGATCCTCGTCGAACGGTAATAAGCACATTATAATAATCTTCAATAATGTTAGACGAGGATTTTGACAAATTAAACCTGTTTTTGTATTTTCTGTTACAGCTTTTTCTCGATGACAATGTCCGAAACATCGCCGCCGGGAGAGCCGTGGGTCTACGAACCGTTCTGGTACGTACTTCCTCTCAAATTATGAAGTTTTGTATTTCCAAATTGTATGTTTATTTTCACAACACAAACCACTTTGTTCCTCATACATTCTTTTCACATCTCACTTGTATATTTTTAGCGGTATATTTAACATTACATCTAATTTAGTAAACTCATTTTAAATTACATTTACTTTTAAAATTGTTTTAAAATACACCCAAACTTATTAATTAGTTTTGTCTAAACTAAATAAACATATTATTTAGAATAAATAGTAAAACCTATTTTTTTCTAGAATTACAGAAGTTGTCACTATCTCAAATAATATAGTTAATGAAATGATATCGATATCTCATGAATATCGCATTTAGTTAACCAAACTTTGATTAAAATAATCAAAATCAATACATGCACAGGAGGTGATATAATCAAAAGCCTAACATAGTCTCACAAACAATACCTGCTATAGAATGATATGTACAAATTGTGAACTTTCCTCAACCCTAAACCTTAAACTCTAACCCTTAAATCCTAAAACCCTTTATCCAAAACCTAATTCCTCCATAAACCCTTAACTCTAACTCCTAACCCCTTAACTCTGACCCCTAACCTAAAAATCTATACCCAAAACGTAATTTCTCTATTTGTAACCTAACTTAACTTAAAGGCAAAATTGTTAGTAGAGAAAATGTGATAATTTTAAATTTTCAAGTTTAATTAAAATCTGTAAGGCAAGTAAATTAAATACATTGGGTGTAAATTAAAAAATAAAATGTGAATGAGTTTATATTCAAAGAAGGTCTAATTGGTGAGTTTTTCTCTAATTTTCTCTATTTTTAATTGTTAGTCTACTTTGTTCATCTCTTTATGATATCTAAAATACCCTTTTTCCAATTATAATTCCAGTTTTACTTTGTTCACCCTATATTCTTTTCTCAACCTACATTTTTTTTTTCAATTTCAGATTTGCTTCCTTCACCTTACTTTTTTTAATTTTAGATTATTAATTTTAAACTTATATTCATTCATTCATTAGTTGTGAATATATTTTTAAAGTCAAATGGGTAGTTTGATGTAACCTGCTCCTCTTAACAAAAGTCTCACCCTACATGAAAGAAACAAATCCAATCAATATCTTTGAACGGAATACCACTTAAACTTTCAAATAATGAATCCAATTAATATGAAATAGATCAATAAAGTAGAACATTACTTAAACTTTCAGTAACGATGAACAGAGGGGTCTACATTGAATGCATGATTGACATATCAAATTATATATATATGTAGATTAGAACCCCATATGAACTTCACTGTTAAAGTAAACCTTAAAGTAAATAAGGTCATCATCATCAGAGGCACTATTGGTATGTCTTCATTGTCTTGTAAGAGAGAAAACATAACTAACACAACGTATTGGGTTTAAGAGTTAAGAATTATCCATAGTTAATAAGAAAACAGCCAAACAATTGGTAATTATGCTCTCTGAAATCAACTATGATTCTCCATAGTTAAGAATTGTCCATCCTAAAGTTAATCGACACCAACTATGATTCTCATTGACACCCGGCCTTTCCAGTAGAAGTACCAAGATATCTCACCTACAGATAAAAGGCATGTGTTGAGAATTGTCCATTGTTTCTGGTAGCAACATTAAAACAACGAAGTACAAATTACTCGACATATATTACAGGATTGAATTTTGGGATATGCAAATAGTGGTGCAACTGCACAACTCACGTACATAATGCAAACTCTCAAGACATGTCCATCAAACCAAAAGATGTCCGAAGTCGACATGGAAATAAAAAGACAAAGCATCAACAATGTATACGAGAGAAGAAAGAAAAGAAATATAAATAGTTCACCTCATCTTCATGTTACGTGCTTCCGACTCCATAGAACTATTGCAGTGCCTTCGCTTGTTGACTTGTTATCTTCGTCGTCTCCGTTTGATCGTTTTCTTTTTTCTGGTTTAGTGGGTTTTTTTGATAGCTGGGTTGGAGTATTATAGTGATGTATGATTTCGTGCATGATAAAAAAAAATCAGTAGGTAGATGATAATTCAAAATGAAAACATGATTGAAATGACGATTATGGCATATGTATAGTCAGCTGCTTGCTGGAAACATTGAATTCGACAATGTAATCATTAGACACGAAATTATATCTAGTAGGCTGGTCTCTCTAAGATACTTCGTTTGGTATGCTAATTTAGTTATTCTTGTTTTGGTAAGGTTGGAAAAACCGTGAAGAGCAAGGAAGCAGATTATGTGTTAGAGAACGTGAAGAACTTGGCGCAATCGATCTCGGAAGTGTGGGTAAGCGGATCGGAGAGCAGCAATCAACGTGAGAAGGGTACCAGAAGCGACATCGAGGTGCATTCCATTCGGACAACCACCGCCGCGGTAGCTTAGCTCTTCAGCATCCGCCATCCGGGTGTTTTAGTTCCTTGCTTGGGGGTTCATGGGTTGCTGTGGGATGGGCTTTGCACCCGGCTCTTATGTACATAAGCTAGCGTAAAGTACCAAAATAAAAATTGCAAGGGTTTTCAAATTTATATTTATTGATGTACTTATTTTCAGTACAACTTGATAAATATCTCAATTGTTCATAATGAATATCATCTCAATTTGTTGTTTGTGGCTAGAGAGAAATCTAAATGTTTGGCAAGATGAAGATCTGACAACATAGATTAGTTTTTGGGCCTAAAAAACTTTAAAAAACCGTGTGATTTCGATAACAAAAATGAATAATGCTCCAACAAACCTGTATGCTACAGTAGTATTGAAAATGTTTATAGGTGGAACCTAATATTTCTCCTTTACCGGGTTACAATTCAAGAAATAACACTAAGTGTGGTCGATTGTTAAATGTGCGTCGTTTATTATGCTTGAAGTACTGTTTACAGGGTCAAAGCCCAGTCAGATTTGAGAAGCCACTCTGGGTCCTTTGTCAGGGCCCAGTTAATTGTAAAGTTGAGGTAAAGCAAGGGAGTTCATTCCCACATTGGAAAAAGACAAAGTGCTGCCTTTAATGCTACTATAAATACCGGTGAGGACCTCCCGGTAAGGGGACGGACAATTTCTTAACTACTCTGGAGTTTTCTGCTTAACTGACAGTGTCTGACTTAAGCATCGGAGTGGCTTCCCTCGGTAAACCCGGGGACGCCCCTTTGACGTGTTTGTTCTTTACACAGGAAAACTCGGAGTACAAGGAAGTTCGCTATTTCTGGAACCGTGCAACCCGCTAAAGGGGCCGCGAGTTTACCCGGAAACAGAAAAATTTCTCAAAGGTAAGGCTATGGTGTTTAATACATCTCATGCATCAACTATATTCTAAATGATGTAGAGCACATGACAATATATATAAATCGAAGAGCAGATTGATTGTTGCAAGTCCAAACCCGGTATGCCCTAGATTTGGAGTTCGGTGTCCGAGTGACTATTATAATACCTTTTCGGAAGCGGAATAACCCAATGAACCAAACTCATTGTTTTGCTACGTTCTATAGGTTTTTTTATCATCTGAGTTCGTTTATGACCTCAAAATGTTGTTTTTTTGGATATTTATTTTCTAGCGTTTGTTTTCGGATTTGATTTTTCTTTATTCCTTGAGCTTTAAGGTTTGCTTGTTAGTTACCTTAGGGTTTGTTGCTCCTTTATGAAGACCTTTTTATCATTGTAGTCGTCATTTCTTTTATCAATTAAAAAAATTCTTTGAGTTTAGCTCAATTCTCTCATGGATTCGAGAACCTCTCGTGGATTCAGGAATTAGACTTGTGGATTCATGTATACTTTTGGTGGATTCCAACATCTATCTAGTTTTGTTGTATTATTACTAAAGTTGTAAAATGAGTTCTCAAAGTAGTAATATTAGTTTTCAACGTTGTAACACAAGTCCTTAAAGTTGTAACAAGAATTAGTTACAACATTAGTACTCAAAGTTATAAAATGAGGCCTCAAAGTGAAAGTTGAGCCCTTAATTTAGTATTTTATCACTTTTACCTTTCTAAATGAGTAATCTCAATCTCATACGAACCCTAATGATTGAAATTGTTGGGTTTCATATACATTCTGTTACATCAATATTGGCGTGAGTTGTTCCCCGTAATATTGGGATTGTAATTTCTTGTTTAGTATTGTGTAATATTATCTATTAATAAGTTTCCTATTAGGGTTTGGTAACTAGGGTTGATGTCTCTTGTATAAATACACCATCATGAAAAGAATCAATATACAGTTGTTAACAAGTTTTCTCTGATATTGTTGACTTGGTACCAGAGTCGAGCCGTGATCCTTTCGGACTCGGCTATTTGTTTCCATTGCAAAATTTGTGTTTGGTCTTCTTGTTCGATCTCATTGGAAGTTGGGGTTCAATTAGTCTTTGGGGTTTGTCTGTTTGATTGTTTTTTGTTGATTTGAGGTGTGTCTGATTTGAGGTTTGTCTGAATAGTTGTCTGGTTGTTTTGTGAAGTTGTCTCGTGGTGTAGAAACTTTGACTTTTCATTGAACAAGGTGGTTGCTTTGTGAAGTTGTCTGGTGGTGTAGAAACTTTGACTTTTCATTGATCAAGGTGGTTGACATGAGAGTTGTTTGGAAATTGGTTTGTTTTAATTGATTCTGTCAATTTTTTTTTATTAAAAGGTGCATTGGAGGATGTCAAATCTCCTTATTCTCGAAGTACAGAAAGCAAACAATTCTGGTAGTACAGTTAGAGAGCAGAATATGGAGGCCCGAGAGATTGTTGTGGTTCAGAATCTTACAGATAACTCTAGTTTTGATGTTAAACTTGATGATACTAACTATCAATTATGGGAACGACTTATGAAGATCCAAATTAAAGGAATGGGCAAGTGGGGTTATGTTGATGGTACTGCTATAAGACCTATTACATGACCGAAAGTTGATGAATGGGACACGTCGAATACTAATGCGATGAGAATTCTTCTTAAGGTTATGACTCCGGGTGTGATGTAATTATTTTCTATTTTTGAATCTCCCAATGCAATTTGGGATTCTGTTGCTGCTACATATTATGATGGTAATTATTTTTCTCATGTACATGAGTTGAATGTAAAAACTTTCCAATTATCTCAGAGTTAACAGCTTATTGCAATGTTTTATGCAAACTTGAAGACAATCTGGCAGGAGCTTGATCAGAGAAATCCAAATCCTATGACATGTGAAGCAGGTATCACTTCCTATCGCAATGAACAAGATAAGATGTCTGTTCATGTCTTTCTTGCTGGTTTAGACTCTTAATTTGAAGGGTCGAAGAATGAGTTGTTGCGTCTTGCAACACCACCAATATTGGAGCAAGCATTTGCCTATATTTGAAGAGATGAAGCCAACAAAGAAGCAACAAAAAATCTTCATACTGAAATTTTCGGTTTAGCAATTCATGCGACACCGCGGGCTCAACCTCACGATGGGAATTCAATCCTTATTCCAACTCAATACCAGCCTCAGAATCAGGGATTTCAACAAAACCGGAGTTACGCTTATATAGCTTATAACTATTGCAAATAAGTAGGTCATACCATATTCAACATCCTTATACTGTGCAACAATTCTTCTAACAACTCTGGGTGGAAAGGAGGTTGTAATACTGGAGGATGTGGTGCCTGTGATGGTCGTCCAAGAGGCAAAGCAGCAGTTCATTTGGTGCCGGAACCTGATTTTTATGGTATTAGCAGTCAAGATTCCACAATGGGTAATGTTTCTTTGACAAGAGAAAATCGAGGTAAAATTAGTGTTGCTTTACATATTTCTGACCCATATGACTTATGATAAAACCTTTTTCGTGTCTATGTCGTCACTTGCTATATCTCATGTTTCAAATGCAAATGGTGTGTCTTTTCTAGTTTTAGGTATTGGATCTATTCAGGTCATACCATCTATTATGTTGCACGATGTGCATTATGTACCCTCACTGTCACTTCATCTTTTGTCTATCTCTCAATTAAGTTCTCAAAATAAGTGTTCTGTAACCTTTTACCCTATGTATTTGTTTTTCAGAATCGGTGCACCAAGGTAATCATTGGCAAAAGAGACCTGAGGGGGAGACTATTTCACTTGGATTGCATGTTCGCAGAACCAACCCAAGAACCAGCACAACCTTTGGCCCTGACATTGAGTTCTGAACAACTTACTGAGTTGTGGTTATGGCACAGGCGGTTGGGTCATCCGTCTTTTGGAGTTATGAAAAAGTCCATGCATTCATTGTTTTTAGGAGTTCGTGAGTCTAGTCTGCATTGTGAAACTTGTGCTTTGGCTAAGAGTCATAGGTGTAGCTATCCTGTGAGTTATCATTCTAGTACTATGTCTTTTGAGTTAATTCATTCGGATGTGTGGGATCCTTCTAAATATTCTACTCTTTCTGGAATGCGATACTTTGTGTTAATCATTGATGATTTTACTCGACTATCTTGGGTCGCACTACTTAAACCAAAGATTCTATTTTTCTGCCTTTATTGAATTCCATAATTTAATTCGTACCCAATATGATGCACATGCTAAGATTTTTCGTTCTGATAATGGGGTGAGTTTGTCAATCATTCCTTTCATGCATACTTTCAACATCATGGCATAGTGCAACAAACTTCGTGTCCACAGACACTTGAGCAAAATGGTGTGTCTGAATGGAAAAATCGTCATTTCTTGGACATGGCTCGGTCTCTACTCTTAAGTGTAAGTATGCCAAAGTACATTTGGGGAGAGGTAGTGTTGTGTGCATCTCATCTGATTAATCTTCTTCCATCAATCCTTTTTCAAGGTCGTGTCCCACTTGATGTCTTATCTAAATATGTTTCTATTCCTTCATCAATCACTCACCCTGCTTATGACTTTGGAATGTGTTGTTTATGTTCATCTGTATAAGAATCAAAGGTCAAAATTGGATGCTAGAGCGCTTAAGTGTGTGTTTGTTAGATATGGGTCCCATAAAAAAGGTTACAAATGTTATCACCCTCCGTCCTAGAGATTTTATGTTATTATGGATGTTACATTTAGTGAAGATATATGTTATTTTTTTGCCTTCAGAAAGTCCTCGTCAGGGGGAGAGATCATGTTATTACGAGGACTTATTCATATGACAATTGACAATGCATACTTCTAAGGGGACAAGACTAGAATTATTGGATACATAAAGTGAAGTGTGGGACCAGACAAGACATGGCTTGTAGAAAGTGAAGTGCGGGTAGAAAATTGTTCATTCTGCATGTGATTCTGCTGACTAGGCTGGCAGCTCTGCTGGCTCCGCTGGCTCGACTGAAGATTGCTCACTCGGTCAGCGGCTCGGCTAAAGACTTTACTGGCTCCACTGTCTTGGGTGAAGAATCTGTTGGCGGCTTGACTTTAAATACCATACCGGTCAGTCAGGGACATGACCCAGCAAGTGGCATGACCTCATCTATGGGACATGACTGATCCCACAATGAAATGTTACAAACTCCTAGTTTGCACAGTCTTCCCTCTCAGTTATAGGTCCCTCAAGCTCGTGTGTTACCTGAGGTAGTTTCTCAACCTTCTTTGTCTGGTAATGTGTCCAATAAATATTTACCAAACCGTGTAACTCGTGGTCAACCTCCTAAACACTATGAACCTACTTTAAGTGCAAATGTCGTCAAATATCTGGTCGCGAATTATGTGTCAATCCGTAGATTGTCTAAACCATATACAGTGTTTGTGAATCAATTATTTTCTATATCTCTACCTAGTAAAGTACAAGATGCAATGCAAGATGAGAAATGGATGCAAGCAATGAAGCTAGAGATGGATGCTCTTGAAAAAATGGTACGTGGGAGCTAGTGTCATTACCACCTGAAAAAAAGATGGTTGGTTGTCGATGGGTTTATACTGTAAAACATAACTATGATGGAACAGTAGACAGGTATAAAGCAAGGTTGGTAGCCAAAGGTTACACTCAGAAGTATGGGGTTGACTATCATGAGACGTTTGCATTAGTGGCCAAGATTAACACAATTAGGATACTTCTTTCTTTAGCAGCTAACCTTGAATGGTCTTTGCAATAGTTTGATATTAAAAATGCGTTCTTGCATGGTGACCTACACGAGGAGGTTTACATGGATTTGCCTCCTGGATATGGTATCTCTACTGGTAAGTGGGTGGTGTGTAAATTGAAGAAGTCTGTCTATGGCTTAAAACAGTCTCCTAGAGCATGGTTTGGTCGGTTCACTAAGTTCATGAAGGAAATTGGATACCGGCAAAATAACTGATCATACTTTGTTTCTTAAGCATCAGTGTGGCAAGGTGACCGCTTTAATCATTTATGTTGATGACATGGTTGTGACAGAAGATGACTTTGAGGAAATCCAAAAGTTAATTTATTTTGGATTATTTGAGCCATTAATTTATTTGTCACACACTAGACCTAATTTAGCTTATGTAGTTAGTGTGGTGAGTCAGTTTATGCATAATCCCAGTGAAGCACATATGGAAGTTGTATTTCGTATCTTGAAGTATTTGAAGTCTGCTCGTGGGAAGGGGTTAATCTTCTCTGGGTATACAAATGCAGATTGGGATGTCTCTGGGTATACAAATGCAGATTGGGCAGGTAATATCACTGATCAGAGGTCTACATCGGGCTACTTCACATTTGTTGGAGGTAACTTAGTTACTTGGAAAAGCAAGAAACAAAAAGTAGTAGCTCGTTCTGGTGCAGAAGCAGAATACAGAGGAATAGCCCAAGGACTTTGTGAGATGTTGTGGTTAAAAAAATTTGTTGAGAGATTTGGGATTTCGACAGAAGAAGGTTATGTCGCTTATTGCAATAATAAAACTGCAATTGAGATTGCTCACAATTCTGTTCAATATGACCGTACAAAACATGTAGAGGTAGATCGACATTTCATTAAAGAAAAGTTAGATGGTCATGTTATTTTCTTTCCTTACGTCCCCACTGAAGAACAATTAGCTGATATCCTTACGAAGGCTCTTCCGCGTAAAGTCTTTCATGACACACTTGATAAGTTAGACATTTTTGATCTGTTTGCACCAACTTGAGGGGTAATGACGTGAGTTGTTCCCCATAATATTGGGATTGTAATTTCTTATTTAGCATTATGTAATATTATCTATTAATAAGTTTCTTATTGGTAACTAGGATTGATATCTCTTGTATAAATACACCATCATGAAAAGAATGAATATACAGTTAACAAGTTTTCTCTGATATTGTTGACTATCAAGGATTCGTGATTGTCTTCTCTCTATGGTCGTATGGCCTGAGGCGCAAGTAATGATAATTTATGTAAGGCTTGCATTAAACATTTGGTTGTGCTTGCTGTCTGAGGGTATTTATTAGACTTGTAATTTCGAGTTGTCATCTTGAATTAAACATGGGATAAACCGACATATTATAAAGTTCGATAGTGATGCACAATTAATTTTATTTGCGGTTTGAAGTTAGTTATGCATCAGTGTTTCCTGCCTCTCACTACCAGAAAAAAAAAAATTTAGCCGATGAAATAACCAAAAATAGGTCGACGAAAAAAAATTTCGTCGGCTAAAGTGGAATTTTAGCCAACGTAAATTTTTTTCGTCGGCTAAAGTAATCTTTTCGTTAACTATAGTCTGTGAACTTTAGCCGACGAAATTAGGGTATTTCGTCGGCTAAAGTACCTTTTATTTACATAAGAGCTTTTTTTGACCATCCGAGTTCGTTTAAGGCTTCAAAATGACGTTTTTATAAACACTTAACGCACGAAAATGCTCATATCTACACCTATATGGGGTATTTGGTCGAACCTTCAACACAACAAATTCTCAACATGATGAGACGCAACTGTCCATCTAAAAGTTTTAAGACATTTAGCGCTCGATGATAGGGCTCCCCATATGGATATAAATAATGGTAAATAGTAGGCATGTTGTGATTCCTGTCATCAAAATTCATAAACAAAAATACGACCTTCAGATATCATCAATATGTTGAAATATGTCTATGGTAAAAAATTTAACTTGATCCGATAAATTTAAGGGTTTCATCCAGACGGTCAATCCCGTAAGTCAAACCCCTAAATTGTATTGACCTCAGCTATCAGCACCGAGACTTTATCGAAATTACGTGTTTTTTCAACCACAGACGTATTTCACCATTCCGGTCATATCTTATTTCACGACTTTTTTACGTTTGAAGTTTCTACGTAGAGTTTGTTTTGAAACGGAACATTTACTTAAAGCTTAGTAAACAAGCTATACAACATTAGTAGGCATGTTGTGATTCCGATGATCAAAGTTGAGAAACAAAAATCCAACTGTCTGATATGATCAATATGTCAAAATATGTCTATAGGAAAAAAATCAACTTGATCCGACAACGTTAAGGGCTCGATACTTACGGTCAATCACGTAAGTCAAACCCCTTAACGCACGGAAACGGTTATTTGACCATCTAAATTACGTATTTTGCCAGGATCTTCAACTGAAATAGTTTTAAATCGATGAGACGCAACCAGTAGTCTGAAAAATAACCACCGGAGATAGGGCTACCTCTAGGGAGAAAGAATGGAAAATTGCGTTAACTGTAACTATCGGCACCAAGACTTTACCGGAATTACCTGATTTTTCAACCATAGATGTATTTCACCATTCCGGTCATATCTTATTTCACGACTTTTTTTTCATTTAAAGCTGCTACGTATAGGGTTTAGGGTTTTAGCCGATGAAATTAGGGTAATTTGTCGGCTAAAGTTAAATAAATAAATAAAATAAATAACTTTAGCCGACGAAATTAGGGTAATAAATCGGCTAAGATTAATAAATAAATAACTATAGCAGACGAATTACCCTAATTTCGTCGGCTAAAGTTAAATAAATAAATAACTATAGCCGACGAAATTTATTAAAATTCGTCAGCTAAAGTTAATTCAAAATTTTTGGCGGGGATTTTAAAAATTTGAAATTTTTCCGACTAAAATTTTGAACTTTAGCCGACGAAATTAGGGTATTTCATCGGCTAAAGTTCAAAAAAATTTATATATTTCAATTGTCTCCTCCTCCTCCCTTCATCTTCCTTCCTCCTCCTACTCATTTTCCTCCTCCTCCAGCGGCAACAACTTACTCCTCCTCCTTCCTCCTCTCCTCATCCTTCTTCTTCTTCTTCTTCTTCTTCTTCTTCTCCTTCTCCTTCCTCCTCTAAATCCTTCTCATCCTCTAACTCTTTCTCCTCCTTCTCTCCCTCTCCTAGCCTATTCTCCTCCTCCTATAGCTGGCCTCCTCCTCTTCTCCTCCTCCACCACCCTCCACCATCGTGTAAAAACGAAAAAGAAGAAAAAAATTTAAACAAAAATACAAGAAATAAAAAAATAATAAAATAACTATAACCGACGAATTTTAAGAAAATTCGTCGGCTAAAGTTAAAAAAGAAAAAATAATAAATAAATAAAATAACTATAATAAAATTAGTCAACTAAAAATAAATAAAAAATAACTATAGCCGACGAATTTTATTAAAATTCGTCGGCTAAAGTTAAATAAAAAATAAAAATAATAGATATAGCCGACGAAATTTATTTAAGCGACGAAGAATTTGTCGTCGGCTAAATAAATGGCTTTAGCCGACGATAAATAGTAATTTCGTCGGCTAAAGTCTTGGCCGACGACTTCTTATCCGACGAAATTTTGTACTTAACCGACGAAAGATTTTCGTCGACTAAAGCACGGATCCTGGTTGTGTCTGTATCATTTAATCTTGTTGTCAACTAATTGGTATCTTTTGTGGGTACATCTGTTGTGCATATCTGCATTGCATTTAGATTGAAAATTGATTAAGAAACATACTTATGAGAGGCAAATGAGACAATGCAGATCACTTTATAAACCTCTACAATCAATTACAGCCATAGATTTTTGATCTGCATACAATAGAAAATCTCATCTTTTGCTAGTGACATAGTGCAGATGAATTCCATTGCCGAAAGCATATTCTGACGTTGTAATTTGGATAAATCATTTTTTTTGTTTTTATTTGGCTAAATCATTGAATTATTGCAGCCTCACAAGTTTGGTATCTGATTATTATTATTATTTCTTTAACGAAAGTGATATCTTCGGTAACCAACTTCATTACAAGCTAGTTCTTTAAAAGTCTTTTGTAGGTAGTTGTAAGATTTTGATAGAAATTAATAAAATCACACATACGTGTTTGGCTAATTAATTTTTAATTTTTGAATAAAATGTTGGTGTGGACTCTTTATTATTTAAATTGTCCAAGAGAGTAAATGTTAAGTCTAAACGCTTGATTGCAATAATCTTTCAGATGTGTTGAGATAATAACGAGAATTTTTATAAAATACATGTAATCTAACAAACAAACACTCACTAACAAATAATATTACTCTAATGATAATTCTATTTGTTTTGTCACAATGTTGACATAAAGAAAGATTGCTATGGCTATGATCGGCAAGTGAGCGGTAAGCGACTCTGCATGGTTGTTTGGCGTTCTGAGGATTGTTTGGTGGAGGTTCTTATGCTAACGGTGTAGAAAGAAAAAGGGCGCCCCGTGGATACTGGAACAAGTCAACAAACTGAAGCCTAGCTTCACCTTCTTTGGAGAGTACCGGTATACCCCGGGAGGGGTAGAAGACTATGGATTAATGGTATACATGTGATTGTTCCCTTTCTTTAATGGTATGAAAAAAGAGAAATAATGGTATCTTCAAAAAAATGTGTTAATTTTGTAATATTTAAAAATATTATCTTTATAATTAAATGCAGACTCATTTTTATCAAATTTAAAACATGTAGTACTAATAAATCTATTACTGAAAAATAGAATCTCCTCGTTTCTTAACTCTTTCATGCTTTGTTCCTTTTTTAGGTTTGTTTGATTTCTTTAGTTAGCTTTCTTTCTGGTGTTTCTTGATTTCTTTGTATTTATCTTCGGTTGTACCGGTTTGCCCTTCCCTTTCTTTTTTAATATACTCGTTTATTTATAAATGTTGACTGGAACTATTGTTTTTTTTCGGTGGAATACACCAATCGGTATGAGGTGTCAAGATATTACGGTTAGGGAGGTTTTATTAATGTTAACTGCACTCGGTGGTAAATTGGTAGATTCTTTTCTTTGGCTAGTGAATAATATGACTGCACAAGGCAATCGTTGGCAGTGTAGGTGCTGGTTGTTTGCAGCCAATCGAGATTCATAATGCATGACGAAGTACCAAATTCGCAACTTCAACGTCGTTTAATGTGATCGGAGCTTGGCCAACTCCCCCCGAAAAAAAAATCATGTTTCTGAATTTCTGAGGTTGCATTTTAGATAAATCCCATAAGAAAATTACAACACAAATTGATTATACTCACGAGTAGACACAAGTACATTACAAATTACACCAAATTGAACCCATTGATGATCACAATCATATGTCATACACTTGCTTCCCAGTGAACTTGACCTCAATTGGGCTCACATTCTTCCCAATGGACCTGAAGTTCTGCCCCACTCCTTGGCGCCCAGGGTTCACCTTCTCAGGGTACACTCCATCTTTTGGGTGCAAATACTGAACCTCACCATTAGGGAACACCCTGTAAAACTGGTATTTAATCTTGTACTTGGACCTCAATCTTGTCCCAAGAGCCAAACACTGCTCTTTCCTGGCCAGCTTCAACAAGTTAGGTCCTTCCCTCATGATGGCTGCACCACCAGTTGGCATCTCAAAGATTTGCTCCTTTGGTGATTCCCAGGTGATCACGTAGAACTCTTCTTCCTGTGCCTTGCGGAGAAGCCCACCGGTGCTGCCGCCGAAGATTGGGGATGGGGTTGTTGGGTCCAGTTCCGGTGGAGTGAAGCCAACTGGAGCTTCCGCCTCCTTTGTGGGTGCCACGGTTTTCTCTTCAGCAGCTGAGATCCTCATGGGTCTTGGTGCTGCAGTGGAGAGGGTCAGTGACTTGGGGGCCATGAAGGTGGATGTGACTGATTGTTTCCATGGGGCTGAGGCAGTTGGGGTGAAGAGGGTGGCTTGAGTTGCCATGGCCATGACTTAGGGCAAGGGGGAGAGGAGACTGAGGGTTGTGGTGAGGTACTAACGTTTTTTAGGTTATGGATATGGGGAAGGCTAATGGGAGAGAGAGTGAAGGATTTGATGTGGGTGGTAAGGATTTGGGATTGGATAAGGAGATATGACTGAACCAATAAGGACAGGGGATTCTGATACGTTGTGCTACTTCTACCGCATGTTGGTGTATTGTTTCTTGTTTGCAAATCTAATTTATTCGTTACTACACTTAATTTGTTAGAGACATTTTTAAAAAGTATAAAAAAAAACACTGGTATACCTGTTGGATCCAGAAATAAAAAGCCCATTTATAGAAAGGCAAGTGGACCGATGCCTGCGGTCAAGAAGGTCAGAGGACGCTTGGAAAGTCAAAAGCGCTCGCAAGGAGCACAGTAACAAAGTACGCTCGCGAAAGGGGATAATTTGGTCACAGGGGGAAACGCGCTCGCGAAGCGGGGCGTGTGTTAACAGAATACGTTCGCGGTTGGAAAAGCGTTCGCGAGGGTATTATAAGAAATTAGACACGTGGTTGCAGGAGGGTAAGTTACCACTAGAATAGTTTTGGGCTTACATGATTGGGCTTTAAGAGTTAGTCTTGCACTACAAGAAGGATTATTTGAGGCCATACCTTGATTCGCAAGGAAACATCTACCCTAGTATTCACTATATAAAGGGTTGAGGTGTAAGAGAAGAAGAAGAACGACATCTATCAACAAACAGACAACAACTTCGCCACGCGAAAGTCTTCAAAGCCTCTCCGGAGCAACCAAGCCTGATCCGTCAGCAACCGTAGCCTGATCCGTCAAGCTGCACAAGGGACTTAATCCGTTAAGTCTGACAGGTTTCAATCCGTTGAAATCTCTCTACTCCCCTGTTCGATCCGTTGAGCAGTATTTACTCCCACAAACAGTTCTGGAGAACCCGTTCGCCAGTCCATATCCTGCATATCTTGATACCCGCTGCTTAGTGTTCTTGCACACTAAGTAAGATTCGGCCATCCACAAGGGGTGGAGAAAAATCCTAGAGGGACTTTTCCCTTGTAGGTCTGAGAAGAGAACCCAGCACAGAGGAAGAAGATCGGCGTCTGTCACGGTCGCTGTGAGAAGAAGTCAGAAGAGGGAAGCAGACAGCATCCAGCTTCAAGGTTGTACCTAACCCAAAGGTACTGGCACGCCTAGCACAAACTTACAAGCCGGTTGTTTGAAGGACTGCAAATTCTAGACCAAACATCTGGCACACCCGGTGGGACAGTGTCAAGATTACAGGCTTCAGCGAATACCGAAAGGAATATCCTTCGTGTTCCAAACCAGAACACATAACCGCAAGGCCACATAACTCGGCTCATTGTAGGAAACTATCTACAGAACAGGCCATTAGCAAGTTTGGTGCCATGGCTAACGAAGGTCAGTCACAGAACCTTATTGAGCACGTTGGAGCATTGAGCTCATCATTGGATAACCTGACTAAAGGTTTCCAGGAGGTCCGCGAGCGAGCCCGGCAACAGGACAAAAAGGCCGAGGTTCAAGACCTGAGATATACTGACCTAGCAACTAAGATGAACGAGAATCAACAAGCGCTGAATAAGAGGATGAATATGTTCATGGAGGCTTTAAATGCCATGAGAACTGAACAACTTATCCGCCAACAGCCTCCAGAAGAAGAGTTGCTAGAAGAGGTTGATCACCAGGTGGATAGAAGAACCGTGCACCGAGAGGGATTTGGCCCACTTCGTTTGGGTGATGAACAATTAGCGGTGCACAATAATCAGAACCCTGGAGGGGCTAGAGGACGACAGAGGGCTCCAAGGCAGCAACCACGTCGTTCGCCAACACCGAATCAAATGAGACCTCAGCTGGACTGGGATGCGGTCCAGAATATGATACAGGAGGCAATAAGGGCAACTCCCGTCATTGCTGTGAACACTGCATACGCACATCCGTATCCAGAATGGGTGGCTGAGAGCCCATGGCCAGAACATTATCGACAGATAAGATTCACTTCGTTTTCAGGAGAAGGATCTGAAGACGCAGCCACCCACATCGCAAGATTCACAGGCGAGTGTGGACCATATGGTGCGGACACTGTTTTTAAGTTACGCACGTTTGGGGCCTCATTGTCAGGGTCAGCACTGACATGGTATACCCAGTTGATACCAAGATCGGTCCCTGACTGGAACGTGATGGAAACCATGTTTAGAACCACATTTGGAACTGTGGAACCAGAGGTTGACTTGTCTTCTTTGACAGCTATGTATCAGCAACCTATGGAGTCATCTGTAGAGTTCCTCAAGAGTTTCAAGATTCAGCAGGCCAAGTGCAAAACTCCAATCCCGGAACCTGACTTGATCAAAATTGCAATTCGAGGGTTGGAGAAGAGGCAGAGAGCAAAACACCACGATGGAGTGTTCTCCAGCATGGCTGACCTAATGAACAGGGTTGGCAGTTACCAGTACTTCCTGAATGAGCTGGACGAAGACGCTAACAATTCCAGGAACAACTTGGCTCTCATCCCAGGAACGCTGAGGCCCAGAATGCCTCCAGCAAGGCACAAGATTGTGGGGGCAATATATTCCCATATGGATCCCTACTATTCGGCCCCACAAGCTATGCCTTATGCAGACCCATACATGATGGGCTATGAGGAAGAGGTCGCAGCAGTTGAGTTAGCAGGCAGACAGCCCATCAAGTCCCAGGTGTTGAAAATGTCTAAGGAGCCAGTAAAGATTTCGTTCGCCGCGTTTGCCAAGCCAGAGTACGAGTCCTATACATATAATGCACACAAGGCACCGGAAATTTTGGAGGATTTGACGGCATTGGGGAAGGTAAGGAATGACTTTGGACCTCCCCCTACACAGGAACAGCTCAAAGGAAAGAAGTACTGCAGGTTCCATAATCTCTGGAACCATAACACATCAGAGTGCATTCGCTTGAAAGACACCATCCAGACTTGGATCAACGAGGGAAAGCTCGGAGCGAATGAAGAAAAGACTGCGGCTTGGGTGGACATTGATCCTTTCCCCACAATCAATATGGTTGACCTAGTGCCATATGAGGGAAAGAAGGAGAAGCCGCTACCAGCAAAACCAAAGTTCAAAGAGTACACTTACGATGCCAGTAGGGCTCATGTTATCCTGAACAAGCTGATTATGGCCAACGAGGTGGCCATCCCATGGGGAGTTTACCCCCCAGAAGAAGCCATAGCTGGTAAGATCTATTGTAAGTTTCATAACTTGTGGACTCACAAGACTTCTCAGTGCATGCAGCTCAAAGATCAGATACAACAGTGAATCAATGAGAGGTCAATCACCTTTTGTGATCCAGCGGTAGCAGATGTGGCTGTGGTCGATTTGGCTCGGGGTAGCCGAAAACTGACGCTTGACCTGAACAATGTCGATGGAGAAACAGAAGTGGTCAAGCGAAAAGAATCAAGAGCAGGTGCATCAGTAGTCATGTTGTGTGATAGGTGCAAAACTGAATGTGGCATTGCTAAAGAGCCACAACAGGAGCAGAAGAGTACTGTTACTACACCCCCTGAAGCGTATCAGCCACACAGTCCAAAGCAGATGAGAAGATCAGCAAGTCCTAGTCAGAGGGATTCCAACCTCTACCTGCGGTTACGCCAGGCGAGAATGGAGCAGAAGAAGCCAGTGGGCTACCCGCAGGACGTAGTAACTAAACCTTACATACCACCAGCTTCCCGGAATATCCTCAAAGACAACGTCTGGATGGTCCGAGAAAAAGGAAAGGTGGTAGAAGCTACGCCTACTCAGACTAGGAACGTGCAGCGAAGATATGGTAGAACCAAGAGGCTTTTGGAGGCTTTGGATAAGGGTCTAGTCAGCCCAGATCAAATCAGGGAGACTCCGGAACAGTTAAGGCGGAAGCTGGATTTATTGTCAGCTAGACCTTTTTGTCCCATCAGGAACGTTCGCGAGACCTCTGAGACTTCTACCACCAAGCATAGCGGACAAAAGAGGGTCTCGCGAGAAGAGAATAGCGGCGAACGAAAGTCTGTATGGTCAAGGGTAGGCACCGACAAAAGTCAACATACGCGAGAATCAGTCTGGTCGCGGGTAGGTCAAAAGGGGATGGTTGAGATACCTACTTCCACCTGTACTAAGATTCCTGAGACGTCTCTGGCAAAAAGGGTTAGGATATCAGAAGGTCCTAAGAACAAAGACTTGAAGGAAACGTCGAAAACAAAGTTCGAATGGAGACCAAAAGCAGTTCAGCGTCAGGATCAGGAGTCTCGAGACACAGATAAGGCTGAACCTATAATTGAGGTTGAGCAACAGAAACCTGTTCCAGAGGTTTCTTTGGTAAAACAGATGGCTGAAGCATTTGCCCGCGTAGAAGAAGAATCAGAAGTCGATACTCCTCGAGTCACAGAAGATGATATGGAGGAAGATGAAGAAGAAGCCGGGGGCATGGACGAAAGTTTGCCATGCAACGTGCTTTACGTGGAAAACGAGCATGGTGAGATGATCTCAGACCAATCTGAATCTGCTCAGGTTTACGTGACGACCGAAGCTGTGATACCCACTCCAGGGGCGAGCACTCATTGCAATATGGTGTATGTCTTGCCCTCTATGTACGCATTAGATGAGCCAATTTCGTCTGAAGTCTTCCTCAACATGTCGGGAGATGAGACTGGAGCGGAGTCATCCGTTCGCAGAGAAGAGCTTGCTGTAGAGAAGGATAAAGAGGACATGGACCCTGAGTTGAGAAGGAAATACGTTTTGTTCTCCAAGCCCACATTCGCCATGAAGCAACATTTGCGTCCATTGTACGTGTCTGCTGACATGATGGACAAAAGGGTCAGTAGGATATTGGTGGATACAGGGGCTGCTGTAAGTGTCCTTACCGTACAGACCATGAATTACCTTCAGGTTCCGAAGGAGAAAATTCTAGAGAGCAAGATGAAGGTAAAAAGTTTTGCTGGAAACATAGCTCAGACACTCGGTGTAGTAATACTAAAAATTAGGGTTGGTCCATCTGAGATGTATCAGACTTTCTTCGTAGCTGAGTGCACTGCTCCTTATACTATGATCCTGGGCAGAGATTGGCTTCATCAAGCCGGTTGTGTTCCATCATCACTCCATCAAGAGCTCGCTATCTGGAACCCAGAGACTGATGAGTCTGAAATAATCAAGGCCGATCCTAGACCGTTCTCAGTAGCAGCTTGCTTTGTTGATGCAAGTTATTACAGTGAAGATATGAGGCCTTTAAGAGTCAGTGGCATCACAAAGAAAGGACATCCGTATGGGGTGACCTCCACTGAGCTTACGCAATGGGGATTGGCGCAACTTCAAGCAGACGCCAGTAGACCAATCTCCATGGTTTTACCCCGAAACAATCAATGAAGCCACAACTCAGCAAGGAGGAGTTGGAAGCCTACGCTTCCCTGCACCAAAGATTATCTATTTTTAGGCAGGAGCAAGAGGCTTACCAACAGGTGGCAGCAGTAGAGTGCGTTAATGATGATGTTTTGGAATATGACGAGGAAGTGGAGGAGATTATCCAGGCAGCTCCGGCAGCCTTGGATGATACTCCACCTAAGGTCAAGGATCCAGTAGAGAAGGTCAACCTAGGGACCCTAGAGGAACCAATAGAGGTTGGGATAAGTATGTATTTGGAGCCTGAACAAAAACAGAAGCTCATCGAGCTACTTCACGAGTACAAGGATTGCTTCTCAGAGAAATACGAGGACATGCCTGGTTTAGCACCAGAGTTAGTTTGTCACAAGCTACCAATCATGGATGGTTACAGGCCAGTCAGGCAAGAACCCAGGCGAATGCATGCCGATACAGCGGCTTCAGTTAAGGAAGAGGTGGAAAAGATGCTTAAGTCAGGAATTATTCGACCTGCAAAGTATGCCAAGTGGTTATCTAACATAGTACCAGTCAGGAAAAAGAATGGTAAGATGAGGGTGTGCGTGGATTACAGGAATTTAAATACTGCCACACCCAAGGACGTGTATCCTATGCCCATGGCAGACATGCTAGTAGACGCCGTGGCAGGGCATGAGCTGTTATCGTTCATGGATGGAACCGCAGGATATCACCAGATTCCTGTGGAGGAAGAAGACAAGCACAAGACGGCTTTCAGATGTCCAGGATTTACAGGAGCATTCGAATACCAAGTCATGCCTTTTGGGCTTAAGAATGCTGGTGCCACATATCAAAGGGCGATGAACCTTATCTTCCATGACATATTAGGGAAGATATTGGAGGTTTATATTGACGATGTGGTAGTGAAGTCCAAGATTAAGGCAGACCACATAGAGGATTTGCGAATGGTCTTCCTAAGGATGCGAAAACATAAACTTAGGATGAACCCAGCTAAATGTGTCTTTGGGGTTCAATCAGGCGATTTCTTAGGGTTTGTGGTTCATCAGCGTGGTATCGAGATTCCAGCGGACAAAGTCAAGTCGGTCATAGAAGCTCCAGCTCCAACTAACAAGAAGGGATTACAGCAATTACTAGGAAAGATTAACTTCTTACGTAGGTTCATCTCGAATTCAGCAGGAAAGATTCAACCCTTTACATCTCTATTAAAGTTGAAGGCAGATACAGAATTTCGTTGGGAAACAAGTCATCAGGAAGCGTTTGACAGGATAAAACAGTATCTTACTTCACCGCCAGTTCTGATGCCTCCACGGCCTGGTTACCCTCTGAAGCTCTACATTTCAGCGTGTGAGACATCCATTGCTGCACTTTTAGCACAAGATGAACGCCAAGAAGATGATAAAATGGTTGAGCATGCTGTGTATTACCTTAGCAGGACGTTGATGGATGCAGAAACCAGATATAGCGACATAGAACGATTGTGCCTCGCGTTGTATTTCGCCGGTTGCAAATTACGTCATTATATGTTATCTTTCACAACGGTAGTTGTGGCACAGACAGACTTGGTGAAATACATGTTAACTAGACCCATTCTTAGGGGTCGAATTGGTAAATGGGTGTTAGCTTTGTCTGAGTTCTCACTACAATACACACCTTTGAAGGCACAAACCGGACAGGCGGTTTCGGATTTCCTGCTTCATCATCCAATAAAACAAGACTTACAGTACAGAGAGTTAGACGTGGTGGCCATTCTTCTGCAGCCCTGGGAGCTATATTTTGATGGGAGCAGCACCGAGAGTCTATCCGGCGCTGGGATTTCTCTGGTAAGTCCTCTGGGGGCTCGTCATGCGTATTCTTTCCAACTAGAGTGGAAATGCACCAACAATCAGGCTGAATACGAGGCGCTCATAATCGGATTGGAAATGTTGCTCGCAATGGGGGCAACAGTGGTAAGTGTTTTCGGCGACTCTTTGTTGGTAATCAATCAGCTTAAGGGAGCATACAAGTGCGCAACCTTCACTTTGGTTCCATTTTGGGAAAGGGCTATAGAACTGCTGGAGCAATTCAGTGATGTCACTCTAGATTACATCCCAAGGGCATACAACTTTGCGGCGAATGAATTGGCACAAATTGCCACTGGCATAACTTTGGCTGATGGAGTCTGCGAGCGGATTTTGAAGGTGGAAAGGAGGACATTACCTTCTTTCATGGCTCGGAGGGTAGACGCGGATGAATGGTATGTCGCTACGATAGAGGCTATCGATACAGATTGGCGTCAACCACTTATTGATTACTTGGATAATCCATCTACTCCAGTGGATAGGCAAGTCAGATACTTTGCCACTAACTATGTGTTACGAGGTGGCGAACTCCTACGCAGAGGAGAGGATGGAGTTGATCTCAGGTGTATCTTTGGAAAGGAAGCTAAGCGAGTAATGAGAGAGGTACACTTAGGAGTGTGTGGTTCGCACCAGGCTGGACCAAAGATGAGGTGGCTGATCCGTCGTTATGGTTACTTTTGGCCCTCGATCCTAAAAGATTGCATTGCCTTTGCTCGAGGATGTCAGGAGTGTCAAGCGCATGGACCAGTGCTGCATGTTCCAGATGTACCCATGCAACCCATTATTAAACCTTGGCCAGCAAGAGGGTGGGCGTTGGATTTTATAGGAATTATTCATCCAGCTTCGTCTCAGCAGCATAAGTTCATCCTGTTGGCAACCGATTATTTTACAAAATGGGTGGAGGCTGTACCCTTGAAGGATGCATCTGCTCGTACAGTTTGCAGCTTCATCTTCAGCAACATCATTAGCAGGTATGGTATCCCAGAATGTTTGGTCGCAGACAGGGGGGCAGCATTTCTCGCAAAGGAAACTGAAGACTTCATTACTAGCTATGGGATTAAGTTTCTGCATTCCACACCATATTATGCTCAGGCGAATGGACAAGCTGAGGCTAGTAACAAGGTCATAATCAATATCTTGCGAAAGATGCTAATTGATAATCCTAGAGATTGGCATAATGAGCTTGATCATACTCTGTGGGCGTATCGAACATCTAAGCGGTCACCTACAGGAACCACACCCTATGCCTTGATGTTTGGGCATGATGCAGTTTTACCCATGGAGATAAGTGTTAATTCTTTAAGGGTTCGCGAACAACATCAGTTAGTAGGAGAGGATTATGTTCAGGCCATGTTCCAAGAGCATGAACAGTTGGATACTACTCGTATGGAAGCCTTAGATCATATAATGGTTGAGAAACAACGAGTTGCTCGCGCGTATGATGCCAGGACACGTGGCAGAAGTTTTGGAGTTGGAGATTTGGTTTGGAAAGCAGTACTTCCCTTTGGCGAACACGTTCGCGGCAGGGGTAAGTGGTCGCCTACGTGGCAGGGGCCTTTTGTGGTTGACCAGATCGTGGGTAAAGGAGCTTATTATTTGCGAGATTTGGATGGAGAAGTCCATAATAACCCTATTAATGGGAGGCATCTGAAACAGTATTTTCCAAGTGTTTGGGCTTCTGACGATCCTTTGCCGCCACAGTCCACAGAGCAGCCTGTTTGCCAGCAAGGGGGCAGAGTTTAGAGCCTCAGGGTCTCGTTCGCAGAACTGGAATCTCGTCAGTTTCATTCATGTTGCTTAACGCCTAACCTGTTTGAGGTTTTTGGCTTTTTGTGCACATGATAAAACTGGGGGGCACCATAGATATACAAACCAATTAATGTGGTTTTTCGAACTTTTTCGAATTTTTGACAATTTTTGGGAAGAACAAGTTGTGTTTTTCAAGCCCTAATTTATTTTGAACCAATACCTGTGGTTTATATATTGAACATAAACAATTTGTGTTTATTGCATAATATTCATGGATAACAAATACAGTGTTGAACAAGAACTGGTTGCAACAAATACAGTGTTGAACAAGAACAAAGCTGCTTAAAGAAAGAGCTATTACGACTCCTTTCATAAAGTCTCTCTTCAAACTGTTGCAGGTTTTGCTTCATCTTCCACCTTGCGCGGCCAGCTTGTTGAAAGCAAGTCGACGGTGATGGGAGTAGAAGCAACTTGGTCTGACCTGACGCGGAAGAGGCTCGGCAAGAGGAATCCTGTCGGCACAGAAGCCTTCTTCGGTCCAATACCAGAAGTCAATCCCCTCATCAAGTGGAATTTGGTTCCAGTGATGCACTTTGATGCGACTTCAGGGCTGGGCGCATCAGATCTTATTCCTGAGGTTAGGTTGTGAAGCCTACCCAGGATTTGAGGTTTGGTTGTGAAGCCTAGAGGACAGAAAGGTTGAAGAAAGAGGTCTGGTGGAACTGCTTTGAGACTGAAAGGAGAATACATGTTCTTGGTTGTTGAAGGTGATGAAAGGAATTGATCGATATTTATAGGCGAAACGCTAGGTTTTCACCGAAGGGAACTGAATGGTTTGCTATTCGTTCATTGGTCAAGCATTTATCACGCGTGCTGTGTTAGTTGAATGCGGTAAATGCGCAAGTTAATGGTGCGACGTTGCAGTTAAAGTTGGGAACAGTTTTCGAGTGGTCAAGGATATGGAATTAATTTGAAAAGATCTTCTGCATTCAGAATAATATGCGCGAACAAAGTCAGAACAGATAAACAGTTAAATAAATTTACTAATGTGCTTAATGTTCGCTAAAGCAGTATCAAGGGCGTTTTGGATATTTTCTTCGTTGATCAGGGAATCTTCGATCCTGTCGTCCACCTGGTTGATCATTTGTTGAAGAGTCTGATAGGAATTCTTCTCTTGCTCCAAGGCGGTTAAGTTGTTCTGGGTTTCCTCTTCAACAATTGCTAGTTGGGCCTCAATCTCAGCTTTTTGACGTTTGAGCTCAGCAAGTCGGTTAGGAAACAACTGGGTCGCGTTATAGACAAGTTTGGCAAGATTGGTGGCTTTGGCAACCCGTTCGGCCTGGAAATTCTCTTTCTGTTGATAATACTGAGGAGCCTCCAACCGCGTGGCTCTGGCACGCTCAGACAAGGTTGTAGCATTGGTTGTGAATTCCCACAGACGCTGCAATTTCTTCAAGAGTCTTTCGTCAGCTTGAACTCGAAGGATACGAATGGCATCTTCAATTTGGAGCCTAGTATGTGGGTGGAGAAGATCCTCGTGCTCCAGGTTGCGGAGGAATAATGTCGCATCAGCGATGGATTGGTTGGCTTGAAAAGGATCCAGCATTAGTTGAACTTGCTCAATGAGGGAAGGCGTAGCATGATCAGATGGGGAGGTCATTAGAAGGTTCTCCGGAATCTGGCAAGTAAAGAAACAATAAGTGTTTGTAAGAATACAAACAAGAGCTGTAAAGTAAAAATTGTTACCTTTGGGTCAGTTTCAGTTGGGATTACCGGTTGAAGCACTGGTTGAGCAATACCATTCGCGCGATCGGCATTCGCGATAGCAGTTTCGTTCGCCAAAGAGACTGCGTTTGCGGGGGGAATTTCATTCGCGCGAATATCAGTCGCTTTTCTCTGAGGCGAACAGGAAATTGTCTCGCAGGGAATTGGCTCATTCGCAGCAACAGTTTGGATAAGAACAAGCTTAGCGCTTTCACTAAAGACCTCTCCCATCATAGTATCCAGGAGCGGAGAAGCAACTGACTCGGAGGAAGAGCTAACTTCAAATACAGGAATCGGTCCCTGAAACGACAGAAGCACAATTGAGCTCAAGATCATTGAAATATTTCCAATTGAGTGGGTTATTGAAACAGTACCTCTTGATCTGCTTTAGTAGGAGCCCCAGTGTCCAGGTTAGCCGAGGGAGAAGCTGCCTTTTGGGCCTCAGCAGAGGTTACTTCAGCCAGGACAGTCAGGTTCGGAGCGCCAGAAGCAGTAGGATGTTGACTACATTCCTCGGGGGATTGCACGCCTTCAGGAATAGACTGCATAGGCTGATCTATCTGTAAAACAATCAGAAAGTCAGTTGACTTGACTACATAAGCAAACAAGCTTTCGAATTAATTGAACCCATACCTGGGGTTGAGGAACGGCTTCTTCTGTAAAAGGACTTGGTTTGGACCTTTTGAGAGGGCGAACACTAATTTTGTTCGCATGCTTCTTGGTTCTTTGGGGACGCTGCAGGGAAAGAAGTTGGTCAGAAGGGAATATAGATCAGGGGGTTGATCATTATAAAGGAGTTTCAAATACCTGGGGGGCAGGAGATACTTCTGTTCGCGTCTCAGGAGCCAAGGAAGGATCAGCGTTTTGGCGAGAGCCGTCGATGGCAAAAACAACCAAGTCTTCGGCATGGCGGAATTGCGTCTGATATGGTTGGAAAATCTGTCTAAACACAGATAAGTGGTTTGGGTTCCATTTGCCCTCATTTATTGATGTCCACCACCTAGTGAACTCATTAGTAGCCACGAAACTCAGACGTACTCCGCCAAGGGGATAGGTGTTGACAGGCTGAATGATGTCTTTGAAGCTGGAGGGGATGGAATCAGGATCAATCCCAGCATTATAGGTTTCTCGCCACGAAGTGAAATGGTTGCGGCTGGCCAATGGGGGATATGGAATGCTTTGGCACATTCCAAATTGCCTCGCGAAGAAGTTGGGGGCATAGATTTCTACTCCGGCTCTCCCTGGTAGTTTGAGGTCGCGATTGGAAAGGAGGCGTAGAAAGAAAAAGAGCTGCAGGACGTTGTGGCGGTTGCTGAAAATAAAACCTTCTTTTACAAGAGAAGGGTATGTGCGTCTGCAGATAACGGTAATAGAATCTGAATGTAGGCTTTCCATACTATACAGATGGTGGAAACAACGCGAATAGCTAAGGGCTGGAGGATGTGGAGCGGATACGATGGTTTGGCCTAAAACCTTATCTTTTAGGAAGCTGGTGACAGAAGAGCGGAAAACAGGGAAATAGGTTTGAAGCCACAAGTCCAAAATCCAAAGAGGACCGCTAACAGATCTGTGTTTAAAGGGCTCTAAGGATAGAAAGTGTAGTGACCTATATAGTAATCCAGTGGCTAACTCTAAAAGATTGAGAGGGATACCATTGTAAAGTAGCTCAGCCGTTCTGGCCCAGGCGAAAGTGGGTTTGTTGGTGGCGCTACATTCAACATATTTGAGTAGCCAGAATTCCAGAAATGCTAGGCCACTTAGATCATCGTCAGTACTCCCGTAGTGACTGACCCACGCGGCGTATGAGTTAGGGCGAGGCTGATCAGAAGGGATTTGATGTTCCAGAGCAAGGTCGTTGAGAGGACTTGGTGCGTTGGCGAATGGAAACCCGGTAATTGTATACACATCCAGCAGGGTGATACCCATTGGGCCTGCGGGGAGATGGAAGGTGTTTGATGAAGTGTCCCAGAAACAGACTGCTGCTGCCAGGGGAGCTCTGTTGCAGCCAGACTTCAGGGAGAAGCAGAGGTCAATAGGATCGGCGATTCCAACGGCCTGCCATCGTTCAAGGTCTTTACTACGGCGTTGTTGGTACCACTGGATCTCGGCGTCATTAGTGTTCGGCCACTGCCCAAATCTGGTCTGGGCGTCTGACTTCTGCCAGTCGACGAAGGAAGCTTCTTCCTTGCGAAAGATTAAAGGGGGAATTCGGGATGCATGTTGGCGGTAAGGCAGTTCAAGTGGGTTTGGGAAGACATCGACCCAAGGACCCAGGTCGCAGGTTTGATCAATTTTAACTTTCAACCAAGAACCCTTGTGTTTTGGAGCAGGTCGGAGGCCAGCCATGGCTTGGACAAAGTTTTGGGCTTCATGCTCAGAAGGGGTTCTGGGTGCGGTTTTCACAGCAGAGAAGGTGTGTTTGGGTGCCATTGATTTGGAAGTAGGAACGGCGGCGGATTATCTCAGGAAGGTTTGAAAAGAGTTGCAGAGGGAAATGATGGTTGAGTGTTCTGAGGAGTTTGACAATGAAAAGACGTTTGCTTTTGGTTAAATCAATGCTAAGGTATAGCTCTTTTTGATTTTCGCAAACGGGCTTAATCTCAAGAACTGGGGGGCAATGTTGGATCCAGAAATAAAAAGCCCATTTATAGAAAGGCAAGTGGACCGATGCCTGCGGTCAAGAAGGTCAGAGGACGCTTGGAAAGTCAAAAGCGCTCGCAAGGAGCACAGTAACAAAGTACGCTCGCGAAAGGGGATAATTTGGTCACAGGGGGAAACGCGCTCGCGAAGCGGGGCGTGTGTTAACAGAATACGTTCGCGGTTGGAAAAGCGTTCGCGAGGGTATTATAAGAAATTAGACACGTGGTTGCAGGAGGGTAAGTTACCACTAGAATAGTTTTGGGCTTACATGATTGGGCTTTAAGAGTTAGTCTTGCACTACAAGAAGGATTATTTGAGGCCATACCTTGATTCGCAAGGAAACATCTACCCTAGTATTCACTATATAAAGGGTTGAGGTGTAAGAGAAGAAGAAGAACGACATCTATCAACAAACAGACAACAACTTCGCCACGCGAAAGTCTTCAAAGCCTCTCCGGAGCAACCAAGCCTGATCCGTCAGCAACCGTAGCCTGATCCGTCAAGCTGCACAAGGGACTTAATCCGTTAAGTCTGACAGGTTTCAATCCGTTGAAATCTCTCTACTCCCCTGTTCGATCCGTTGAGCAGTATTTACTCCCACAAACAGTTCTGGAGAACCCGTTCGCCAGTCCATATCCTGCATATCTTGATACCCGCTGCTTAGTGTTCTTGCACACTAAGTAAGATTCGGCCATCCACAAGGGGTGGAGAAAAATCCTAGAGGGACTTTTCCCTTGTAGGTCTGAGAAGAGAACCCAGCACAGAGGAAGAAGATCGGCGTCTGTCACGGTCGCTGTGAGAAGAAGTCAGAAGAGGGAAGCAGACAGCATCCAGCTTCAAGGTTGTACCTAACCCAAAGGTACTGGCACGCCTAGCACAAACTTACAAGCCGGTTGTTTGAAGGACTGCAAATTCTAGACCAAACAATACCAAAGACATTTTTAAAAAGTATAAAAAAACACTGGTATACCAAAATGACGGCATTTTAGTGACTAAAATTAAGTTGTTGAAGAGTATATCTTGTTACGCCCCTTTTATTCAGGTGCATGTGTATTCTTATTATCTAACAAAAATTTCTCATATCGTCGAAATTAGTTGAATTTTCTGTGTTACTATTAGCCAAGATAAGAATTTCATCTTGGCTCCGTCACTGTGCTTGTACTCGCAATTGCACCGCCTCTATTCAATCTAACTCTGTCACCATCATCAGTTTGAGGTACTTATTTATTCGATGTTAAATTTTCTCTCTACGTTATCACACTATTCATATTTGTAGTTAGGTTTTGTAGCAATGAGCTTTGATAAATGATAATTTCTCTAATGTGTGTGTCACTACTAGAAAAAAAACTCATTTAGGGACAAAACCATTTTGTCTCTTAAGTCAGAGAATTTGTCCCCCAAAAAAATTAGGGGCGAAACGGTGTTGTGGCTAAAGTCGTCTCCTAATGCTCGTCCCAATTTGTTTAAGGTGACAAACGAGAAATTCTGTCACCCACTGTATTAGGAGAAGAAACAAAAAATGTCCCCTATCCAACGAAGTTTCATCCCAATTCTTTGAGATTGGTAGGAAATTTAACTAAAAATAGCGCCAATGAGAGATATAGCGACAAACCTCATTCTCCTTTTTTTCAAATTTTAAACTTTTTTAAATTCAATATTGATTTTCAATGATGCATTCTGGTTTTTCGAATATTGAATAATTGTTTTGGACTAAAAAATATGAATACACCAACTAACTTTAAAGTTATACATTTTCATAAGTATGCTTCAGGAGCGAGTCAGAAACTAAGAATAAAATTTGCAACTAAGAACATTCATGGTGAAACCAGTTAACCTACAAAACTTACAAGCTTAATGCATATCACCAAACTTTTCCTCATCTTCGGTATATATTTCTTGGTCATTCTTGACAATACCATCATCATAAGGGGAACACATTTGCCTTTGCATGCTCCACAAACTTGGCATCGTATGTACCCAATACGCACAGCGGCTCCTCTGTTGTGTACTCATTAGCCCTTGAAGAATTGACAAAACTGCATATGATCTTGTTCATGACTCCAACCCAGCTTGCAAATTAGTATCTCCAATTGTGTGGAGACTAATAGTTTGTTAGAAGCTACTTGCAATTATAACATCAGCTCTCTATTGTTCACTGGTCTTGATCGATTTCAATATCCTATAATATCCAACAGAAAGAAAAAATAGATAATGCAAAGTTAACAAGTGTTATAATATAAAGGAAAATATCTTCACATAAGACATCAGGAATGAATACCAATAAAAAAATTGAGTACAAAAATATGTTGGTGGTCAATATCTTTTACCTAATATCTATCGTCCTCTTTTTTAGACTTATGATGCACATAACTTAATGAAAGCCCAAGTAACACATTCATATATTCAAATATACATAAAAATTAATTATTTCAAGAAAAATAAATGAAACCTGCAGACACACACTCCACCATTCTGTCGTCCAATTGTGATGGTGTATTAGTTGGCCTTAAAGCAAAAATAATTTATCACTTGCAATGAAACAACCACACAAATTAAAAAGATATTAATTTTATGAGAAGAGAAAATGTAAACTGTAGAAACAGAACACGAACACTTAAACTGTTGCCTTTTGAAGAATACGTAGCCAAGAAATAAGACTAGAGCCATATCAAAACAATGTAAACCAAAAAATAAAAAATAAAAACACTAACCACTTTTGCTAGACCATGGTTAACGAGTGTGTTCTGGTATATTATCAGAACTAGTATAACTGGCATATTACATCAAGTGTTAGTACCAATGCGTCAAGAATTTATCAATAGACTGTCAAATCCAACCAATAGTAGTATCAAATACACAAGAACCCTCAATAACATATTAGTAATAGCATGTTAGTAATTAAGAGATTCAACCAATATATGTAATCATACTAGAATTTACTCATACTTGAGAAATTGTTCAAGCTAATGAATAGCAGTACCTGGCATTGATAACTTCTTTCTGTCATTGGCCCATGTCTTATTAGGTTCTTAAACCCCAAAATCATCTGTAAACACAAATTTTACAACCAAAACAAATCATCAGCATAATTACTAAAATTCAGAACCATTCTCAGCAATTGTCTAACTTTCTCAAGAACTCATTGATGTAAAGTACCAAAAAGCTTCATGATGGATCTGGAGAATTACTTCATGACGCAGTCGGAGAATTGCTTGGAGGAGGAGGGGTCGGCGGTGGCAGAGATCTGGAGATTCGGGACTTGGAGAGGGGAGGGAAGGGATGGGATGCGATGGAGTCGGGAGAGGAGGGAGGTCATCGCCGTCTTGACTCTTGAATTTTGACTGGGTTGTATTGTGTAAACCCTATCTAAATAGGTCTTTCTGCTCTTGCATTCTTATGTCGATAGGGGATGTAAGGTTTTTTCAACTTTTTGGCTGATGAAATAACATTTTCATTTTTTATTTTATCCTTCGATTTTGTAATTTTACTTGTTTATCCTTTTACATTAAGGTTCTTTTCATAGTGTCTTAATAAAAAAAATTTATGTAAAACCACTATGTATCAGCTCACAAGCATTCATAATTTCATCGATTAATTGTAAAATCTAAAGCACATAAGAGACAAAACTAAAAGTTATCCCCAATTGAATTTTGGGACAAAGCTATTTTGTTTCTAATTGAAGCTTATCTCTCTTTAAATAGCCTCTGGTGGAGTGTTTTGAAAAACAAAATTTTTAGGGACAAAATAATTTTTTTTCGTCTCTAATCATGTGTTTGGGGGACGAAAAATTGGTTCGTCCTGAAAATATTTGTCTTCAATTGGGTTTTTTTTCTAGTAGTGAGTAGAACTCTTTTTGATCTTGAGTAATTCAATAAGTACTTGACATCAAGCGCATCCTCAAAGATGTCAAATGTTGCACGGACACACCAAAACTCTGATTGTTCGAGTGTCTGACATGCTGGGATACGCCGACACGGCCCGACACGCCACGTGAAGTGTCTGAAAATTTTGACTTTCTAGACACTTTGACGACACGCCACGTCACTAGCTATTTTGGGGATTTGTATTATTAAAAAATAGGCGAACTCCACCAAGACGAATGCGAGAGACGCGAGACTCTAATCGAAGCCAAAAGACAGAGGTGAACTCCGATAACTTCTAGGTATCGCCAATCTTTAGGCACTAATCTCCAACTTCCCGTAAGTTTATCGATAGGTGGGTTTACTGATTTAGTCGAAAACAAAAAAGGAGAGGGATTGAGTGAAGTGCGTTTAGTCAGAAGTAGAGAAGCAGGGAGGGAAAGGAATAGAGAAGAGGAATTGGGTTGAGTGGAGGGAGACTTCGTATGGGATGGGGGCTTTGAGAGTTTGAGGAAGGAGAGAAAGTTGTAGAGAGAAAATGTGACAGCCCTGTGATCGAGTTTGGTGAAGATTATGGATATTCTAATTATTATGTTAGGTTTAAGTGCTAGTCAAGAAATAACATGTCAAAAGAGTCTAAAAAATATATAGATTTTTAATTATTTTTAGAGCTTTTTTATATGTTTTTATTTTTTAGAAAAGAGAAATATTTTTATGTATTAAAAATATGGGTCCGGTTAGAGGGACATGAAATTTGACATAAATTTTGAAACTGTTTTGTGACCATCAGATTTTAAAACATTCAAGAGTGTAGATCAATTGTGAATTGATGTGGTAAGTGACGTGGCATTGCCTAATTTCCTAACAATTAAAAAAATAAGAAAAAAAATCATAACTTAAAATCTAAAAAACAAAATCTGATTTTTCAATTAAAAGCGAAGGAAAGAAAAAAATCCAATGTTCATGTCCCATGGACCCTAATCTTCGTCCTTGGTGCTTCAACCCAATGTCTCAGCTTTCTCAAATCTGAACACACATAGACCCATGAAACCCAGTATTTTGTTAATATATGCAGGTGGTATATTTAGAGAAGTTTGTAAGGGGTAACTAGGACAAAGAGGAATGTGTTTACAGTTGGACAAGTGCAAAGCTTGTCTATCTTTGTTTGCTAGCACCTTTTTCAGAATCTATATTGGTGTTCGTAATGGAGTTTGGCTCAATGCCTTAATGGCCCTTGGATTATGAGATTGATTTGGGATATCTAGATATATCACCTGCATATTTACGAATGGCTACTGAGATGCAAGTTTTAGGAATTATCAGTTTATCACTCTGTATATATGATGAGATTAAGCACAATCAACCCTTGGTTTTGGATCTATCATTTGTAGTAAGGGTAGTAGTATCGTTTTTTTTCTGGATTTGTGGTAATGTTTTCTGGATTCAAGAACATCGTTTTTTTGTTTCCTTTGCTTTTTATTGTAAATTCTAATTTTTATTTTTAGACTTTAAGTTATGATTTTTTCTTATTTTCTTTTTATTTTTATTTGTTATGAAATTACGTAATACAACGTCACTTGCCACATCAATTCACAATTGATCTACACCCTTGAATGTTTTAAAATCTTATGGTTACAAAAAAATGTTAAAATTTGTGTCAAATTTGATGTCTCTTGAACCGGACTCTAAAAATATATAAATATATTATTTATTTTTCGTGTTCAAGCCGTGTCAGGATTGTCGTTTTTGAGATTTTCTGCATCGCCGTGTCCGTGCAACATAGTGTTAAACTCTTGATATATAGCTTTATCACAAAAATTGAGATCTAAGCACCCGAAGCTAGCAATATCATAACCTAAAAAAGGAAAATTTTAACAACAGTACACCACAAATGTCAAGACTCACCCTGAAGTAAATCATGCGGGGTTCACTTCAAGAGAACTTCTTATTGAAACCCTTTTGAAATGTACAACCCTACCTGCAAACCAACTAACCACATCCAAGAATAATTTAAACCAACCCCTAACACCTGGAGTCATCCTGCTCTCCAAATTACATCTACGCTTCACAAACTAAGTTGGAGTAATCAGAGCAATCTGCATGGAAGAAATACCTAAACAAACGTAAGAGCGACAACAGATTAATTGACTATGCCTCGACTCCTGTACACACAACCTCCTTTCAGCAACCCTGCAACACTGGACATTTGAAAACGTATGGCTTAGGGGAAAACATTTTAAAACACTATGTTAGAGTGAGTGGACAAAAATAATAGCCAAGCGTGAGAAAAATTAATCAATTTATATGTTCTCCTCTTATTTATACAAAATTCATATGCGCGCAACAATTGAGAAAAATTGTTAAAACAACATTTTCACCAATCCCCTTGGTTCAAATCTAGAATTTAAAAGTGGGGAATTAGTTTCACCATGACCACAAGAAAACAACAGATCAGCTCTAATCCATGAGAGGGTCTATTGACTAGCTCTATCGGGAGAGGGTCCCTTGACCTGTTCTATCCGGAAGGGTCTTTCTGACCAGCTATCACCAAAAAGGGTCCCGATAGGCTCCATCCGAGAGGGGTCTGACCAGCTACATCCAGAGAGGGTACCATCTCTATCCGGAGACGGTCCATACTAGCTACAATACATACATACATATATATACATATATATATATATATATAAACACTTGAAAATCATCATGGTGAATTAAATCAAAATCCAAGTCAAAATCACTCATGAATTTTCCCTAAATATTTAGATTAAAACTTTCCTAGGCATCTGAAACCGGTTCCCTGACATTATTTTAAATCATTAAAATCCAAGAGCCAAGTTTCTCCCATTTTAAAATAAAATACCCCTCCATAACCCAAAATAGGGATAACAATTTAAAATCATACTTGGGATGTCACATCCCGGTTCTAAAATCAATTTACGGTCGGTTAGTTTTTGGTTACTTAAGTCTTTAACCGTATGAAGTAACCGTCTTATCGTAGAAGGTCATAAAGTTAACTTTTTCTAGAGTCTTTTTCTCGAGAAACTTCCTTCATGAAAGTTGTAGAGGATGTTAATACGAATCTGTAGACATGTTATGCCTCTTGATCGGAGTTCGTATGAGGAAGTTATGGTCTAAAAACGAAAAAGTACGGTTTCAGGAAAGTCTATAAAAAGAGAAACTTACCGAAGATAGAAAGTTAAAATCAGAAACTTACCAAATCAGTTTCCCTCTCTCCTCACTTTCGAACCAAACTGCTGCCGCCGTCGTCCCGCAGTGACTCCACCTCAGGCAGCCGAACCGGTCCCAAAAGAACGGTCTCTGAGTCTACTTCATTTCTAGGTAATTTTTCCGACCTATCTCGCATTATTTTGAGAGAATTGTCGAGTTGTTAGCCGAGTGCACAGTAGAAGATCTAGATCGAATTTCTCCCTCCTCAGGCCACCAATTGGTGTGTTCTATATATGGATATGATGAGTTTTAAGAGTATTACTCACCCTTAAAGTTTGGTGGATTGATTTAGAGTGTGGAGGAAGAATCAAAGATTTGAAGTTTTTAAGTTTAAAAATTTTAGATTTTTACATTTTTGTTTGATTAACCTAATTATGCTAGGAATTGGCCTTCGAGTTAAACTAGAAAGTTGTTCGGAATGATGAGATGAACACTTGTGAAAATTTGGAGTCGATTGGTGGTGGCCGGAGTTTTGCCAGATTTTCATGCCGGCGGCAGAGCTGCCACCTTTTAGGCAGGTTTTCTTGCCCATTCAATCCTATAAAATAAGATGAGTATTTTTGGAGTAAAGTTTATATTTTTCGGATGAGTTTTGAGATTTTTCGTGAGTTATTACTTGTGCAGAGGCAAATTAATTAATTGGACTTCAGTTTGGGTTTTGAAAACGTGTTAGGAAGTGGTTGTGAGATTTCCCACGCTAAAATTGAAGGGCTGGGAGTGAACTTGATAAGGTTGGGCTTAGTTGGGCAAGTAGTACGTTTTCCTCGGTTTCGACCTATATATTTAATTATAATTTTTAGATTTGGGAACTCGAGTATTTATGTTTATATATATATAAGGATCGTCGTCCGACCTAGCAGTATGGTGAGTGGACTTTGTTTTTAAAGTCATGCATGCTTCAACATTTATGAAAAATCTGTACATAACGTGATTTTAACTGTTTATTGAGCCGGTGGGGTCGGGAAGGTGGGTTGCTCTCTTTCCGTAAGCTCCTTTGTTTTGTCGGATAGAACGTTTCTGTTAATGATTTACTTTGATCATGACCATTGTTTTGAGGGCGGTCGGGGGACCGTTCCTTATGCATGAGATGCATATTTGATTTTTCTTAGGGGAAGAGTCATTTATGACTTTTGGTATTTGTTTTGCTTTTCTTCATCATGAATGATCGTCATATATATAGATATGCTAGCTAGCCATAATAGTAGCCCTAGAGGGTTCCGACTCTAACCTGAGAAGCTCATCGTCATGGTGGAATCTCTCTGCCATGAAGGGTCATCATATTACTTAGTAGCCTTAGAGGTTTCGACCCTAGTCTGAGAGACTCTCCGTCATGATGAAACCTCTTCTCCTATTTTTTTAAGTATTGATTTTCTAAGTCAATGAGATTGGCGTCACTTATTGTGATTTTAATGATTATTTGAGAGTGTATCTCTAACGAGGCATGCTTGTATGATTTTTCAGACGATAAAAAGGAAGAACATTACTAAAGTTATTTTTTACACTTAAATATTGTTTTGTTCACTCATGCTAATGTTTAAAATGTTTCTCCCTTAGGCTCTTCGTTTTAAAATGCCCAGATTGCAGTGATTGGCTCGGCCATAGCTAGGAGGCAAGGCATAGTTACCACCTTCTCATTTTTCTATAGTAGGGTCCTGTATACCTACTTGTGTAAAGTTTCTCACTTCCTTCTATCTTTTTTAGAGCTCTGACAACTATATGGAGTAATTTGTAATATTGTGGTCGTGTGTTTTATTTCAACTTAGTAGTTGAGAAATATCACTCCTAAATTCTTATGATGGTTTGTTATTTGTATTATAGATTAATCACAAGTTTTATGGTTGCTTGCGACGGATGTTGTACATTGGGAGCAGGATGGCTCCAGGAGTTTGTGGGTGGTTGTTGAATTATTAGAAGTGTTCATTTTTGGGTTGTTGTAGATTAAAAGGGTTGTCCATTTTATGGGGAGGTTATGTCAAAATTTTTGAAGTAACTTTCCTTTGAGGTAGACCCCGCAAGATTTACTTCGAGTTAAAGGGGTTAACCCGGGGTTGGTCTTGACACGGGAAAATTATTTAAAACTCACGGGAAATGTAATAATCTCTTTCACGCCTTATTTAAGAAAAATAATAAATCTCCAAATTTTCCCATAATCACCATAAAACTCAATATGGAGGAAATTTTCATAAATAAAAGAGAAACTCATGACAATTTGTTGCATGCAATATATTTAGAAATAAAAGCCCACTCATAGACTTAGGCCTTAGCCTGACGAAAACCCGAATTCCGTTCAAGCGAAGTCTCCACAACATGAGCCTCTTCGCGTCCTATTCCACAATTAATATTAATTTTCCAGACACAAGAATAAAAATTAAATAATATATGCATACACATTTATGAACGTACAACTCACTCATCCTCTCCACACTTTTCAAATTGTCAACAAAAAATCTCCCACCTTAATCAATAACATAAAACTCCTAAAAATATTTCTTAAACCTTAATCAATAATAATCGATGGCTGGAATAATATTTTATTATCCGCTAATATTATTAAACTTCAAAAAATCAAAACCTTAACCAAAACTCCTCCAAAAATTATAATCTTCGTACCAATAAATTACTCATATTTAACACTATTTTTTTTAGAAAACTGCCTAAAAGGTGGCAGCGTCGCCGCCGGTAGCCAAAATTTCGACCACCTCCAATCGTCACTAAATTTTAACAAAAGCTTCATCTCATCATTACGAACATCTTTCTAGTTCAACTCGAAGGCCAATTCGGCCTCTAACTAGGTCAATCAAAACAAAATTCGAAAATCTCAAATTTTTAAACCTAAAAACTTCAAATCGTCGATTCTCCCTTCATACTTCAAATCGATCCACCAAACTTTTGGGGTGAGTAGTATTCCTAAAACTCATCTTATCCATATATAAAACTCACTAATTGGTGGCATGAGGAGAAAGAAATCTGATCTAGATCTCCTACTATACACTAGGCAATCAACTCAAAATTTCTTTCAAAACACGACGAAATAGGTCGGAAGGTGTTAGGGCTAAAATCCCAAATATTGGATTTAGGAAGAACTTGCAGGGAAAGAAAACAAATGAAGGAAATAAACTTGCTATATTGATCAATAATTCTCACATTGAGCAGTTGCTCTAGATAAAGGCTGAACAATGTCATAAGTGACACGTGTCGACTCAACACTAGACAAGACAACACAATTTCTGACAACTGGATCATAGCCAAAACGTTATGTTTCTAATACAAAGACAGAAGAAATAGTATTCCTAGTTATGATAAGAAAGCTAGAAAGTCTATCCTAACAGAAAGCTTACCTAGAATTGAAGTAGACACATAGACTATCCTTTTGGGACTGATGCGACGGCCTGAGGTGGCTTGACGGTGGTGCGGTAGCGACTGGAAGATCCGGCACAAATGCTGCAATTTTCTGGATTTTTTGGGCTATTTATAGATTTTTATGAAATTACTCATATGCCCCTGATTTCAGACTCTTATAACTCCTTCATACGAACTTTGATTTGAGCCTGCTACGTGTCCACAAACTTGTATCGACGTCATCTACCACTTTCATAAAGAAAGTTTCCCAAATTATTGACTTTATGAAAAATCAATTTTTAGTCCACACTGGGTCAATCGGTTACTACCAATGGTAAAAGACCAAAATAACCAACCGTAAAATAATTCTAGGATTGAGATGTGACAACAAATGTTTCACTCTAAATTTTGGTGTCTTAAATTTCAAAATAATCAAAACTGTACATGAACTTGTAATCTTGACTCAAAATATGTACATTTGCTAACATATTTCGTTATACACTATACTTTCCGTCAAATTTTGAAGGACAATTATGTCCATCTGTAATTTATTATTAATAAATTATAAATATTAATAATTAATAAGGAAGGTTGTCTTACCTCTCTCTCTTTGGTTTTATTTCAAAATAAATATATATATATTTATCGTTCGTCCCAATTCAAACTCAGCAAATGGTAAACCCAACAAACTCATGGCATAGTATAAGCTATAATTTGCTATGGGTTTGTTTGAATCCCAGAATTTAAGGATGTGGTGGTGGTGGTGGAGATGAACTGATGGTAAATGAGATAATGGTGATCGACGTACTCAATAAACAACTCATCGAGCTCTTCCACTCTCTTCTCAACTCTTAAATCTCTGGGCTCATGCTACTCATATTCCACTCGTTGTTATTGTACATATGAACAATCTCGAGAACCAAAGGATAATCAAGATTTGAGTATTTCAAAAGTCAACAAACTAAAAGCAATATATTTGATATGTTTTGGGAAAGACTCCACTCTTCAAATTATCAACAAGTTATATCTCTGAATTTCAATAGCTTTTCAATTCCAATTTACACAAAATTTTCTTTTCCCCTATTGATTTTGGGGTTATTTTCAATTGACTCGGAGAAGTAGATCACCTTCATGGTGACCATCTAGATAAGGTGGAGGTAGAGTTGATTGGTGACGACAGAGAAAAAGTAAAATCAGAGAGAACGTGAAAAACTCAAATTACCCTTTTAAAAATGGAGGGTTAACGGTGTTAATAATATCATGTATCGAAAATATGACGTGATTTAAATGTCATGTACTAATTTTAATTCTTTAAAATTTGACATACGACGTAGCTTAAGAGTGAGCAATTTGTCTGTTCTTAAATTTTTTCCAAAAAATAAAGAAAGAGATTCTTTTTACCGGCAAACTACACTAACAAGAAATAAACGGTCTCATATAAGATGATACCAAAATCATAACATACTCACCACCATTTTTTTTACTGGCAAACTACACTAACAAGAAATTAACGGTCTCATATAAGATGATACCAAAATCATGACATACTCACCACCAACAACGCTAAACTTAACAAAACCTTAAAATCTTAAATCCTCTTTAGATGGATGGTGGACTAAACCCAACCAAAATCAAACCAAAATAACAGAAAACAAAAGGCCTAAAAAGCAAATAAAAATCAGACCAACTCGAATCAACCTTCCAAACGTGACCTATGAAGAAAAAAAATAGATAAATTGGGCGACTATGTACTCAGTTTCTTTTTCTTTAGCCAACAAAAGATGAGTCAAGAACACCCCTAGTCAAGAAGGTAACACGTATCGCATGCAAGATAGTGAAAGCAGTGACACAGAGGCTGAGAGTTCATTCTAAATTTGCAACCTTCGAGGGATGAGCAGCTTCAATTCTCTCCCATTCATATTTCATATGGAGTAAGCTCTCTCTACCCTGCTTGTTCCTGTTCTATCTTTCATCTTTTCACTATTTGCTTTTATTTTATATCAAAAATCTTGTTCATAATTGGCAAAAATGACTTGGGTTGATCAAATGATAAGAGGATTGTATGATCAGTGGTCTGGTGCATACGGATGTGGGTTTTGATAAGTTGTTTTTCTTTTGTAAGCACTGGTTGGAAAAGAACTTTGAATGAGTGAAAAAGGAGATTAAAAGTAAAACATATGATTTGGATTGAGATGGTAAAGATTTTTCTCTGATAGCACATTGTCGATTTGTTTTTTTCTTGAGTGTTTGTTATATTGATCTCATTTAAGAAGACTTGACACTGGGGTACATTAGGCATTATTCTTCTCTCACCTGGAGCTATGAAATCTAACTGTATAGAACTTTTCTTTCAGTTTTTTTTATTGTGATGACTGATGACTGTTTCAGATTCATGAACTTTTATCGTTCATTCTCTTCTGGGAAAGTTTCTTGATTAGATTCCCACCTGCATAACTGATTTTCATCTCTGAGATTATGTAATCTACACAAATTCTTGGGTGCTGAATCACAATTAAGAAACGAGGACACATGATCGTAGTTTTAAGTCTTAATCCCTAGTTTTACATCACAATCAAGAAACGAGGACACATAATCCTATATCGTACTCTGTTGTATTTCCTTCAATGATTACCATCTAATCCGTAGATCAAAAGCCTCATATTGAAATACTATTGGGAATTCCTTTTCCGGTGAGTCCACCCTCTCTAGAGTTATCTGAGGTGCTGGGATAGAGCAAGGTATAAGGCATCTTGACGGGCCCAACTCTGTTCTTCAAACTCTCATCTTTGTTCCTTTCTGTAATTCTCTTCTCAATTTTTATCAGCTTCTCTCTGAATTTATCAAATGCTGCTAGTGCCTCACTATCTGAAGTCCACTCAGGAGTGTCTCTTTGTCCAAGATAAATCTCATCAGTTGCATGTCGAGATAAGACCTCTATCAGAGATATGCCAAGAAGAGTTTGGAGCTGGGATGTAATTGTTTTTAGGAAGGCAACATCAGGGTTAGTTTCAAGTTCAGCATACTCAGCAGTGCCTGGCTCAGGCATGAATCGGCGGCTTATGGTTGGACGATTTGGGAGATAGCCAGCATAAGGCCATTGACCGAAATTCACAGCTGCATGAAGGGCAGAAGCCACCCATATGATTATGGTGCATGACTGGATAAGTTCGGCTCTTGTATGCATCTCTGGCCACCATGGTTCATCCTTCTTGTCACCATGGCCTTCATTGCGAAGCTCTTCCCACCATTTCTGGAGTTCAGTATCACTCTGGACCACAATGTCTGTTGGATAGTAGACACTGCAATATTCAGTGACCCAAGTTTCAATGGCACACCATATTTCCAGCCCATCAACAGCAAAGGGGTAATCTTGTATCAGAAGTCTGAGGCCATAAGGGCTGCTTGGGTCGGAAATTGCCATTCCCCTGGAACCAAATAGAGGTCGAAAAAAGTTTAATTGGATAATAGTTGAAGCCTATTCCGTTCTATTCTAGCTTTATGGCTTACCTCTTGAGCAAGTCAGCAGGTAGTGCTTGCTCGGTGAATACCCAGTTTTTATAAATGACAGCGGACATTTCCATGGCATATTGAGCTGGGAAGACCGTCTTCTCAAGCACCCCACCAGCATTGATGAGGATTTGCCTGGCCAGGGCGTTTATGTTCATCGTGTCCCGGAAGTGTGGTTGCAGAAGTTTATGTATCGGGTGAAGCACACTCAACTGTCTATTTGTTGCAATTATAAATGGCTCTATTACAGCATGGGTGTTCAACCTGCATACAAAATTTATAGCATGTAAACTAGGAAGAAGCTGCTACCATATGCTTCAATATAGTGCTGTTTAGGCGCTTACCAGTGGCTGATAAGTTGATGATAGCCTGAATCATTTACAGCAGCGTAAGCTTTGGCCAGCTGCCAAACTGAAGCTTCAATGCCATCTTCTGCCGGAGTGAAAACTTTGCTGACAGCACCATGATGCTCCCCTTGTGGATGTGGTAGGCTTAACTCGATTGCCAAAGGCTTCAATGTCCCTTCTTCTTGCAGCAAGAGGAAAGTTCTGGTGGCGTAGGTCTTCGTCGTCGTTGTGTTTATTCGTCTCAGGTATGTCATTAATGCATCATGATGATCTAATATGAACAGTCTATTGCATTTAATTGCCTGTATAAAAGGGAGAAATGATATTATGCACATGAAGTTAACAAATATATTGGGGTGAGTTTTTATTGGATAATGGTAGTTCTTTAAGAGACAAGAAAATACTTCTTCAACACTGAGGCCGTTCATGTTCTTTTCTATCTGATATTTTTGTATTGAACTGTTCTGATTTCCATATACTTTAGGGTCTAACTTGCTGGTTGGAGGAAATTCCTGCAAATAGAATTTCAGTGAATAATTAGAGCTTATGACAAATTGTATCTCTACGATCAACAAATGAAATACATAATTTAAGCATATATATTTACTTGGAGGCAGGTGATGTTAACAGGGTTAACCCCTGCCAGCATTTCTCTTGCAAACTCTTCATCTGTCCTCCATGCAAATTTATCCACTGCAAAATTATTATCAATTTCATTCTTTACTTAATGCTTTCCACAATATAGGATATAAACTCTTTAATTAATTGTTTTCCATAATATGCAGAATAGTATGATTATACCTTTAATCACATCAGGCATTGGGAACTTGAGAAATTGTTCGCCATCTGAGCGAAGCAGTTCTTTGAGAAGTTCCCAAGGGACAGTATCCCTTAATTTTTTTAGTGTAGGCCCATTTGGTAACTTGATGCCTCCTTCATAGAGATCTAGTACATCCTGAAAGGTGTCAAACTCATTGATAGTTTTATCACACAAAGATCTAAGCTCTGGAAGCAATATCTGAACCAGGGATTTTAGGGCATAAGCAAGAAAATCAGAAAACTTCACATGGCCAAACCGCTCATCTCTTGGAACGTAAATGTCTAGACTTAGAAGAAACAGCCTACTCTCGGAGTTGGGGTCTGTATTGCAAACAAATAAAATTGGTCAAAGTTATGCTTCTAAGCCATCAAAACAAATTACTTTTTTTCCTTGTCTTCTCATGACCTTGCTACCCTGAAAGTCTTATGCAAGTATATAGAATACGAACAGACTATTGATGATAGAATAATCGTTTCCTTACCAGTTTTAGTAGGTTTTCGACCAGTTCTTCCTCTTCTTGGATAGGGATACTCTTGCGATCCACCAAGAACTGGGCGTGCATATTCTGAACCCTTGTCTGGACTCCCCAAATCATTGTAGTATGCATAGTCATAGACTCTGTCCCACTCCTTAAGCTCACCTGATCCACTCCCACGGAGATTACTCAGCTCTTCTTCCCTGTAAGGGAGTAATAGCTCAGGTGTTTGAGATGGCAGGTAGGCCTAACACAAACATGAACAATTCTGTTAGTGGAGTCATTTCTGCATGTGACTATGCATTTCAGTAAATCTCAGACAGACTGAATTCTCTGGAAGATATCTTTTTTCCCACAACCAAACTAGAAACATAATCACCCATTAAAAGTCAGTGTTACATACGATATGAGTCATATCTGTTCTAATTTCTACTTGGATTGATATGCACAAACACAGATTGACACCTACCTTTATAACACTTTCATAAGGATTTTCTTCAGTGTTAATCCAGCTGGAAAGTTATCGATTATAGTTATTCCATATTCAAAAGTGGATTAAGGATAACAGAATGGTTTTCCATATCAGAAAACGTAAGATTCCAATAATTGTGATTCAAGAGAACAATCTTGGAAAAATTATCATCAGATGAGGATCAGATACGATGCTAAAACCAATAGATCAAGTTATGGAAGACCTTTCTTTGGTTTTCATATCAGTCAAAGACAGATATAAAAAAAATTATTATAATTCCGTGTGTAAAGAAATAATTAAAATAAGACTTACAAGTGGAACATATCTCTCTAGTACGTGGAAATGAAAATTACCTTGTTGGAGAAAAAAATACGATTATACTTGTAACGATGTGCAGGGTAAACCCAGGAATTGCAGACAAAATGGACTCTTCCGTGTCCAGGAACATCATCTAATGTAATTGCCTTGAGGTAAAATTGGCTATGGTGATGGTTTCTGATCATCAAAGCCCCAGGAACTCCCATTGACTCATCCCAGTCAATTGAAACGGAGAAAGCAGTATCTGTAGCAGTCAATGATGTAATGGTTGTAATCCATTTCTCCAAGTAAGCCATCTTTCCAAGCTTTCCTCTCAACACCAACCCATTTGCTGCACATGAACACAAGAAAATGTCTGATTTAGCTCAAGTTTGTAAGAACTATGATCAACATGGACCAAGGATTTGGTAATCCATGAAAATCTAATGGTTGACATGAATTATTCCAAGAAGTAAAACACTTCATTGGATTTGGTGACCATAAATTTTGGGGCAAGCAATTGACCTTGACTCTGAAAGCATATGCACAAACGACAAGATCTCAGCAAACCACAAGTGGTTGAAGAATTAGTGTCACAAAATGATATGCAGAGTTTGATTAAAAAGAGAAGCTTGACTGATCATGACCTGCTGGTTCAGGATGAGTAGCACTGATGAGCTGCATGGAAACACCCTTGCCCAGAAACTCATGGACTCGATCAAGAAGCGACGCCTTCATGTCGTTGAAGTCCAACACATTCTTCTTCATCAACACCACTGTTCCTCTGATCTTCTTGCTCTCACTCACCTTCAGATTTGGCTTCCCATTGCTCTTCTTCAGACACACTGTTTCCATCACATCCCTTGCTACTGTGGAACTTGAGCAGAAACCCATGAAGACCCAACAGCAAAAGATCAGTAATTCAATACTCCAAAGACAAGACACCAGAGACTCAAGACTGAGCTTTGGTGGCTGATGAGAACGGTATATTTATGTACAAAAACTTGTCCTGTTCATTTATTTAAGTTGGTAGAGGTAATTAAATTAATATTCTTTTTTTTTTGCTGAAAGTTATTAATATTCTTTGGATTTTTGACATGGAAATGACCAAGACTTTTTCTATTAATGAGTTCTAATTACACCGTTAAATTTGTTAGGTATCCATTCTTTATTTAGTACATCTCTATTTTACTTTCTAATATGCTTAAAAAAAGGTAAGTATACCTCATTTCCTTTACCAAAATGCTCATTCATCAAAGATGTATTCCTTCATTACTTATGAAGAAGAAATCATAAATCGGAGAGGGATTACGATGAAAATGGAAAGAATTGGAGGAGGATTCCGATGATTATCGGAAGAGGAGGACTAGAACAACGATTGCTCAAGGAAAGAGACAAGATGCGAACCGCGGCTTTACCGATTATAAGAGGAATTTCTGGGTTTTTTTTATTGGTTTTGATGACGCAAACAGCAATGTAGAACTGCAATTTTCTTGTACAAGGGTTTTAATTCTAATAAAACCAGATTTGGTTGTTATAGAAGGTTGTAGGACCAAAATAGTTGCTTTGATCTGGGAATTGAGTGGACTAAAGAATCATAGATGAACACAGTTTCAATGATCAAATAATAATGCAATTTGTCAGATTAAAACCCAGTCAAATATTATTCCAGTAGTCCTGTTAATATATGTCTTGAATCAGCCATCTGGAGGTACCAGCTATTCGGGGATCTCGCTGCCCGGTCAGCGAGTTTGGGGTCCAGGGGCAACGCGCTCTGGTTTGGGGGTTCGGGGGCGCGAGCGAAATTATTCCCGCGAGCGAAAGCAGCGCGAAGGAGTTTTCTCCCGCGACCGAAACTGCCCCGCGAACTACAGTCGCGCGAGTGAGATTGGTCAACCAGTGTCATCGGGGGGCAACGCCCTCAAGGCTCACGAGTCCCTGTTATGCTGGGTTATGGTTTCCTATTGGGTTTAGTATATAGGGTTTAGAGTCTCTGTTATGCTGGGTTATAGATTCCTATTGGGTTTAGTATATAGGGTTTAGGGTTTAGTATATAAACGACCTAAACCTAATTGTATTTAGCACTCGGTGGTTGTGTTTCCTCAAGATAATAAAACTGTTCTCATCTGGTCGTGGACGTAGCTAACATATCGTTAGTGAACCACGTAAATCTGTGTTCTTTCTTCCATCCGTTATAACAAACTGGTATCAGAGCCCAGGAGGGGTTTTAATTCTGGGAAGAAAGATGTCTGGGTTAACCGTGAAGATAGATAAATTCACGAGGAGAAACAGTTTCAGTTTATGGCAGATCAAGATGCGAGCCTTGTTAAAACAACAAGGGATGTGGGCGCCGCTTGTGAAGAAGCCGGGAGATCCAGAAATCGCTGAGATGGCCAGTCTGGAGGAGAAGGCACACTCGACAATCTTGTTGTGTCTTGCAGATGATATAATCACCGAGGTCGCAGAGGAGGAAACTGCGGCTGGTCTGTGGTTGAAGCTTGAGAGTCTATACATGACGAAGTCTTTAACCAACAAGTTTCTTCTAAAGCGACGTCTGTTCAGTCTGCAAATAGAGAAGTCATCTGGCACTATTATGGTGCATCTGGTACATCCGGCACTAATTGTGGTGCATCTGGTACATCTGGCACTATTATGGTGCATCTGGTACATCTGGCACTATTATGGTGCATCTGGTACATCTGGCACTATTATGGTGCATCTGGTACATCAGGCACTATTATGGTGCATCTGGTACATCTGGCACTATTGTTGTGCATCTGGTACATCCGTGTAACATCTGAGGCAGAGGAGCCATCTGGTACATCTGGCACTGTTGTGGTGCATCTGGTACATCTGAGGCTGAGGAGCCATCTGGTACATCTGGTACTATTATGATGCATTTGGTAACATCTGGCACTATTGTAGTGCATCTGGTACATCCGTGTTACAGCTGGGGCTGAGGAGCCATCTGGTACATCTGGTACTCTTGTGGTGCATCTGGTACATCCGTGCTATATCTGAGGCAGTGGAGTCATCTGGTACATCTGGCACTATTGTGGTGCATCTGGTACACCTGGCACTATTGTAGTGCATCTGGTACATCTGGCACTATTGTGGTGCATCTGGTACATCTGGCACTATTGTGGTGCATCTGGTACATCTGGCACTGTTATGGTGCATCTGGTACATCTGGCACTATTGAGGTGCATCTGGTACATCCGTGTTACATCTGAGGCAGAGGAGTCATCTTGTACATCTGGCACTATTGTGGTGCATCTGGTACATCCGTGTAACATCTGAGGCAGAGGAGTACATCTGGTATATCTGTTATCTGGTAGAGAAGTTATTTGTACATCTGTTAGCTGGTACATCTGTTATCTGTGAGAGGATTCAAGTCAAGGTGGAGATTTGTTAATATATGCCTTGAACCATCCATCTGGGGGTACCAGCTATTTGGGGTGATGCATCTGGTACATCTGTTATCTGTGAGAGGATTCAAGTCAAGGTGGAGATTTGTTAATATATGCCTTGAACCATCCATCTAGGGTACCAGCTATTCGGGGTGATGCATCTGGTACATCTGTTATCTGTGAGAGGATTCAAGTCAAGGTGGAGATTTGTTAATATATGCCTTGAATCAGCCATCTGGAGGTACCAGCTATTCGGAGATCTCGCTGCCCGGTCAGCGAGTTTGGGGTCCAGGGGCAACGCGCTCTGGTTTGGGGGTTCGGGGGCGCGAGCGAAAGCAGCGCGACCGAAACTGCCCCGCGAACGACAGTCGCGCGAGTGAGATTGGTCAACCAGTGTCATCGGGGGGCAACGCCCTCAAGGCCCACGAGTCCCTGTTATGCTGGGTTATGGTTTCCTATTGGGTTTAGTATATAGGGTTTAGAGTCCCTGTTATGCTGGGTTATGGATTCCTATTGGGTTTAGTATATAGGGTTTAGTATATAAACGACCTAAACCTAATTGTATTTAGCACTCGGTGGTTGTGTTTCCTCAAGATAATAAAACTGTTCTCATCTGGTCGTGGACGTAGCTAACATATCGTTAGTGAACCACGTAAATCTGTGTTCTTTCTTCCATCCGTTATAACAAGTCCATACAAGTTGCGACTTAAACATGAACCCTTACCACCATCATCTAATGGTATTCGCCGGTCAAAACAACATAATTCTAACTAAAAGTATGCAAAATTCCTTTGTGACTTGATTTAAGGGAAAATTATACGAAGAATACATCAACTTTGTTTCATTTATAATTAAGGTGTCTGAACTTTTTTAAATAACAAATTAGTACATGAACTAACAAGTTAAGCCTAATTTTTGTACATGTTATAACACCGTTAAAAGTTACTGCTCTTTTTTTCTTTCTTTTAAAGAAGATCAAAGGATTTCACTCATACCTCCATGGTGACTCGAATCTACAACTTCGCCAATAGATAGTAATTGTGCTTGAGATCTCTCTTTCTCTTACCAATTATCTAATTAACCTCTCTTGCTCTCTTAGCAGAAAACAACTATTCAGAATTCTTTCTCCCTCATATACTAGCAAGTAGAAATCCACAAAACTGAGGTTAAATTGTAACCAAAATAATTTTTCTTCTAATTGTCAAATCGGTTAACCTATTTGATTGTTAACACCTTAATTAGAAAAAAAAATCCTCTTTAAAAGAAAGAAAATAAATGTGCGGATTTGACACCTAAAAGAAAATTATCCTCTTTAAAAAAAAGAGAAAAAAATGATTTCAGAAAAAAAAACATTAACTTTTAACGGTGTTATAACGACATGTATGAAAATTAGGCTTAACTTGTTAGTTCATGTACTAATGTGTTATTTAACAAATTGTTTGTTCATGTACTAATATATTATTTAACAATGTTCATACACCTTAATTATGAGTGGAGCAAAGTTGATGTATTGTTTGTATAATTTTCCCTTGATGAAATATCGAAGGGAATACAATTTGGTTTTTCTTCATCAAAACAGTGTTTTGATGGCAAACAACATCAATTTGAAGGTTTCTACAAAGTATAATCTTACATTCAACCAATTTACTTTAAAAGTGAAAATAAAAACAAAAAAGAAGGTTATAGAGATAGATTTAGTAAATTTATTTATTAATTTGTCTTTATACTTTTTTTATATAGGTTGACAAAATAAAAAAAAATAAAAAAAATGATTGAGATATGCACAATAAATGTGAAAGTGTAACTAGAACTACCTTCTTGCCTTGGTATGAACTTTTTTTCATCATTGATTGATAATTTACAAGTGACAACCACTTTCGGGCTTTTATTTTTAATGGAATTTTCTATCTTGATCTCTTTATTATGGGATAATTAAAGGACAGATTCCATCTTGGCCACCCCAATTGCATGTGCTTTTTTTTATTTGTTATTCCCTATTTATATGCATGTTGGTAGGTACCTATTTGATACGATTTGAACTAGGTTCGATACGGTTTGAACTAGGTTCGAAACACTCTCAAATCATATCCAATAGCTTCTTCATAATTTCTCTAATAAAAGTCAATGTTTCAAACAATTTACTTTTTCAACTCTAACAGATTCTTTATTTTACAGATTTAACGATCCTTCCTCAAATCTTTTTATAAAATTATTAAGTTTGTGGAAATATAGAGAATTTGAGTTTCTTTTTCTTCACATTTCCTATTTTAGAGAAAGATTTAGAGAATCTGTTGAAACAAAACACTCAAAATCTTTTCTAAAATAGAGAAAATCGAGAAAATATGGAAGTTGTTTGCGATTGTCTAATAGGACCAGTCTCTTCTTTTTTTGTCCTTTTTTGTGAATTGAAATTTTCAATAAGAAAATTACAACCAAGTAAGAAGATCTACCTGAGTTGATGTGGTAATTATTAGTCTTTTAGGTAGTTATATATACCTAACAAAATTATGATTAGTCGTTCCTCCCTTTAGGCGAGGGTGGTCTCTCTCTTTTAGGCAAGGGTGTCCCTCCTTTTAGGCGAGAGTGGTAGGGATTTGGTTTGTGTAGTTAGATGTTTTGGTCGGACTATAGTTGGTGTCATGCGTCAGAGACTATCAGTGTTTTTTATTGTCAATGTAATGGAGAGGTTGCCCGTACATATATGATAACGGCTTTGGTATATAGTGCTTAACAGTGTTATTTTTTCTTGAGGTTGGAGTAAAAGGGTATCGAGACTTTTAGATGAGGTTTGAAATATGTTACATTTGATCCATCTCGGTTCATGTTCATTACAATCATTGGTATATGAGTAGGGATGAGTGTGAATACTTATTGTTAACCATTAAGATCTCTCATGGTTATAATGATTGATTATTATATAAAGTTTTACCTTCTAAAAAATAATTTTTATTTGTTTTTTATTTTTAGAAAATTAAACTTTATGCCTTTACTTTCAGAAAGTCAAGCCCTCTTTAGTGTTAGGCTTCATCAAAAATTTAAATCTCTGAAAGTACCCCTGCTAGATACGGAAAATGGAAGGAAGTAATATATATATATAAGGTAAACAGCAAAAGTAAAAACAAAATTAAAGATAAAAAAGAGATGTGAAGACGTGGGAGCCAGAGATGGCTTCACACACGTTCAGTTTTAACTGTCCATTACAGTTTCATGTTTTCTAGATCCCCACGTATACCCACAGGTAAGATGTTAGTAATAATAAAACCAAGATTACAAACCACTGGAGAGTGAAAAATAAATTTCTTACACGTCTCTTTATCCAAAACACTATCGATTATAGTAGAAAAGAACCGTAAGGGTTCAAATGTAATCTAACATATTTTAGAAATTTCGATACATCCTTACAGTCAACCTCAAGAAGAAACAACTATTTCAAACACTTTATGTCAAAATTACTAGAAAAATAAATTTCTTACACGTCTCTTTATCCAAAACACTATCGATTATAGTAGAAAAGAACCGTAAGGGTTCAAATGTAATCTAACATATTTTAGAAATTTCGATACATCCTTACAGTCAACCTCAAGAAGAAACAACTATTTCAAACACTTTATGTCAAAATTACTAACATATATGTACATGTAACTTCTCAATTACATTAATGACAAAAACTAACCGACGTTAAAATAATCTTTAAAAATGACACAAAAACCATGACTCATCCCATGATATATATGTACATGTAACCTCTCAATTACATTGATGACAAAAATTAACGGACGTTAAAATAATTCTTAAAAATGACACAAAAACCATGGCTCATCCCAGGATATATACGTCCAACAACACTAAACTACCAAACCCCTAAAATAGGAGGGACAACCCAGTGAACCCACAGCATAAGCAGTCACTCAAAGGACAACCCAAACCCTAAACCCTCACCCGAAGAGGGATGACCAAACTAAAAAGAAAAAAAAACAAAATAAATAAATGAAAACCTGCCACAATTTACCCAAATCTCCCACGTAATGGCACGAAGGCCACACAAGAAACACAGCCAAAAGCTGTAATGCATCTGATGCAGAAACGCCACCCCGCCACCTAATGTCCGTAGCCACAGCATAAGCAGTCATTGTATGGATTCATCCAAGTGGTCGAACCATCTTCCAAAATCCGTCGAAAAACCCATCAACCAAACGCAGTCCATATCAAAATCGAATCAAATCGGTCTTTACAATTGTGTCATCCCCGACAACTAGACATCATGTGGGAACAATCCTTGCACACAGATTCACACCAACTCTCAGTCCTTGCAACAGCCAGCCTCTCATTCTACAGCTATGGATCTCCAACCTACGACCACTAGGATCGGCCGCCCATAACTCCAGTCTGACGATAGCCTTAACAGACGAGCCGTTACACGAAAAAGAAACGTGTTTTCGAAATTCTAGAATCTTTGATTTTGACGGAGTAAAAAAAAGAGTTCACTTTATATGCTTAATTTATCAATTTAAAAAGAGATATTAACAATTTCATACAAATTAAAAAAAGTGACAAAACCAATTAAAATATATTTTAACAGCTCATTCTAACTTTTCGCAGCAAAAAGATTAAAGCATCCTTATGCATTCAAAAAAGACCAAAATGTCTTCACATCCTATATCTGAGACGTCTTCACATCCTATGTATCCCCCTCACTATTCATTACCAATCTCGTCTTCTCTCTCTCTCAACCCCACCACCTTAACCAGGTCCTTCATCTAGTGACGTAGCTAGGAATTTCATATGAGTGGGGTACATAAATAATAATAAAATAAAAATAGCATTCATAATATTTAAATTTATATTTTTATCTATTAAAACGGTAATTGTCGTCGCCGATCTTTCATATTTTGAAATCGTTGCATAATAGTTTCATCTTTTATACTAGTAAAAATGTTCATATTGATATATGAAATCAAGCAATCATTCGTGAACTTGAGCATATTGTAAAAGGAAACGTTGACAAAGAATACGATTCTCCTAGTTGATGGTATTTTTAGATCTTTTTATTGAAGTTTTGGTATTGGACTTGGAATTTTGTTGTGAAGATGAATCGTAAAACTGTAAAAGTATGGATAAAACTTAAATTCAATAAATATAAGAGTTCTATTATTAAAAGGAATGAGAAAGAATATTATAATGTATTGATTAACTAAAAAATGAAAGAAACGATCAAAAACACCATTCATTAAAAACCGCACAAAAAAAGATACAAGAGTATAGTACAATATCCTTAGTTTTGTAAGAAAACTGTCTATATATAGATATAATAATTATTATATATAAATATTACTATATTTTATTCTATGAGGCACTGGTCTATGACAGATTTGATCTAAAAAAATCAATGAGGCACTGCCCCTAAGGGGCCCCCGTGTGGCTCCGCCCTTGCCTCCACCGCCGAGTCAACCCGCCGCCAACTGTTCACCATGAGCTTTAGCTTTGCCCTTTTGACCAGCGCCTCCCCATTAACAATGCCACTTCTAACGATATTACCGCATAAGTGCAGTGGTAAAGAAGATTGAGAGCCAAGGCTTTGAGGATGTGTGGGTGAGTCTCGGTGGGAGACAGATAGGGCGATCTCGGCCTTGGTTATGGCTCTTTTGGCGTGGGAATGGGACTAGGTCTTGTGTGAGGCTGATAAGGCTCGGATCAGGAGCTGGGATCCAACAAAGAAGTGGCAGGGGGTTTATTGGGTGGCTCGGTTGTTGTTTTGGAGCTTGGTGAGGGCTTTTTGGAGATATACTCCAGATCTATCTCTCTCTTTTTCTACTTTCTCTCTCTATCTCTCTTTTTTTTCAACTTTATTATAGTTATTATAGGGTAATAAAGTTGGTTGTGACAATATGAATGTGGTCTAGGGGTTCAATGGGAGTTTATTAGGGTGGCAGTAAAGTTGGATGTGACGATAGGAATGCGGTTTAGGGGTTCAGTGAGAGTTTATTAGAGGGTAGTAAAGTTATATGTGATGATAAGAATGCAGTTTAGGGGTTCAATGAGAGTTTATTAAAGGGTAGTAAAGTTAGATGTGATGATAAGAATGTGGTTTAGGGGTTCAGTGAGAGTTTATTAGGAGGTAGTAAAGTTGTCTGTGCAATAGAAATGCGGTTTACGAGTTTAGTAGGAATTTATGAGGAGGTAGTAAAGTTGGTTGTGCAATAGGAATGCTGTTTAGGGGTTCAGTGAGAGTTTATTAGAGGGTAATAAAGTTGGCTATGACGATAAGAATGTGGTTTATTGGTTTAGTGGGAGTTTATTATGGGGTAGTAAAGTCGGTTGTGACGATATGAATGTGGTTTATGGTTCAGTGAAAGTTTATTAGGGGTTAGTAAACTTGATTTCAGATTCCAGCGAGATTCCGGTGACCGGGGTCCGGCGAGATTTCTATGACCAGAGTCCGACGGCCGATGACCGTGTCTCATCTCTCTTCTATTTTTCTCTCCAAATATGTTTTAATAGGTGAGGGTAACATAGGTATTAAAAAATTATAGATTGTTTAGAGTTGTTATGAGTTTTGTTGGAATTGGCACAAATTCAAAATAAAAAGTTGAAATAGTTAATGTTTTAAAAAAAATTGTTAGAATGAGAATTAATGTCTAAAAATCGTAGTAAATGAACATTTTCTCATTTAAAAACATGACATACTATATTTGAAGAGTTCAAACATAAAGTTTATCCTATTTCGGCCAAAATAGTCCCCAATAATCTAGGGTAGAGATTTCTCTCCATTACGTATAAATATAGGCAACAATAGACCATTAATTTTTCACAATCTTAAGAAGCTTTTGCTTAGATTGTTTCCTTTTTTTTGCTTAGCTTGTTCCTAAATATGATGTACATACGTAAGATTTTGCGTGCATATCAGTAAGACGCAGATTAAGACAAATATATCACTCACTCGCTCACTCGCTCATACACTCCTCTTAAGAATAGAGAGGAGATTTGAATGTAATTACCTTAGTTTACTCCTGATATTCTGTCATACTTGCCATAGCTATTCCTAGAATAGAGGATCAGAGGAGATTGTGCCATAGCTGTTCCTAGAATAGAGGATCAGAGGAGATTGTTATCTGTATATATAGCTGTACTCCCTTGTGAATGAATATACAAGAAATTATTCTCTTCCGAAATCTTTTATGGTATCAGAGCAGACACGCTCTTGAGACCTAGAAAACAAAAACACTCATGGCCGGAGATGACAGTAAGAGTAAGGACGTGGTTCAGCCACGAGTTCCCCAGCCATGGGAAAACAATCCATATCACGAACTGTACTTGCACCACTCGGATCAAACAGGCGGAGCCTTGATCCCTATTCTGCTCGAAGAGGACAATTATCAATCATGGCAGGAGGCCATACTAGCTGCTCTAGACGTCAAAAACAAAACCGGATTTCTCGATGGTACACTAGAGAGGCCGGAGGCGGATGGAGAAGAAAGACAACAATGGCAGCGCTGTAACACCATGGTTAAGCACTGGCTCCTTGGATCCATGAGCAAGACCATGCACAAGAGTGTTGCGCGAATGAAAGATGCTAAGGGGATCTGGGACGAGCTGAAGGAGCGTTTCACCCAAACCGACTGCTTGTCGATGATTCAGATCGAGGAGGCGCTGAACAAGGTGGATCAGGGATCCTCCACCGTGAATGCATACTACACCAAACTCAAAACCCTTTGGGATGAGAGAGATGCTCTCATAGTTTACCCTACCTGTAAGTGCAATTTGACTCAAGAATGCTATTGTGAAGCAGCAGGTCGCAAGGTTCTTCAATCTTTTCTTGAAACCAATAAGACTATGAAGTTTTTACTTGGCTTGAATGGAAGTTTTGCGCAAACTAGAAACAATATAACTGCGTTTGAACCTGTCATGCCTCTTAACAAGGTCTTGGCCATGGTGCTAAGGCATGAGAAACAGGATGTCATTGTAGCAGACAAGCAGACTCCGGTCTCTGTCGAGGCTTCGGCCTTTGCGGCTAAGATCGTGGCTAAGAAAGGAGGCAGCGACAATGGAGGGAAGCAGCTGTCGAGTGAATACGGGGGGCGGTACTGTGAGAAGTGCAAGGATACGACGCATTCGACGAAGTACTGTCGTGCGCACATAACTTGCACCTATTGCAATGGAAAAGGCCACTCCATCGACTACTGCCGTACGAAGAAGCGCCGGGAAGGACAAGGTGGCAGCGGCATGGCACCAAAAGCAAACGCAGTGGTTAAGCAACCGAACTTTTCTGGCTTCGGACTTTCAACCAAGGAATGTGACAACATGCTAGGCCTCATTTCAAAGATCAGGGAGGCGAGTCGTGATGCATCGGATGACAATCACCTCCTTGACATGCTAAGCTCATCTTCAGCCAATTTTGTCGGCAAGGGTCCGTGCATCGACTACATGTCAGGTAATGTCACTGCTTTGGTTAGTAAGGCAGCAGACGTTCTTTGGCTTATCGACAGTGGGGCTACGGACCACATAGTCCACGACCACAGTCTACTCACTACAACCCGCAAGGTAGAGCACAAGCAAGTGCGTCTGCCAAACGGAGTTACATTACCTGTTACGCACATTGGTACTGTGCGTTTTACAGATGAATTTGTTCTGCATAATGTTCTCTGTGTGCCACAATTCTTTCTGAATTTGATATCTGTGTCGAAGCTTGCTTTGGACACTTTGTATGCTACGGTTTTCATTCGGACTATCTGTTTTATTCAGGACCTACAAACGGGGAAAATGATTGGGACGGGAGTTGAGAAAGAAGGCTTATACTGTCTCAATGTGCCACGGTCAGGAGCTTGCAATTCAGTTCGGTTATCACCGGAGTTACCATGGCACGAGAGGCTTGGGCATCCGTCTGCTAAAGTATCATCTCTGTTTCCTTTTCCAATAACTAAACCTTGTGTTACTGAACAATGTCATATTTGTCCCCTAGCCAAACAAACTCGTACACCTTTTTCATTGAGTCAGTCTTCTAGTCAGTCTATTTTAGATTTGATTCATGTTGACATTTGGGGAGGTTATCGTGTCCCCGCAATTTCTGGTGCAAAATTTTTCTTAACAATTGTTGATGATTATTCTCGTGCTTCTTGGATTTTTCTTATGCATGCAAAATCAGAGGCTCGACCATTACTTCAGAACTTCATTATTTTGGTCGAAAATCAATTTGAAACAAAGGTCAAAACAGTAAGAAGTGATAATGGTCATGAATTTAATTGCAAGGAATTTTATGCACAAAGAGGCATTTTACATCAGACTAGTTGTGTTAGCACACCCCAACAAAATGGTATTGCGGAAAGAAAACATCGTCATTTACAAAACGTTGCTCGAGCACTTTTATTTCAGTCCAATTTACCACCCGAGTATTGGGGAGATGCCATTCTCACGGCCGCCTACCTGATCAATCGGACACCCACACCTTTACTGCACGGCAAGACACCCTATGAAAAACTTTTTCAAAAACCTCCGAAATACGATCATTTGCGCGTTTTTGGTTGTAAGTGTTATGTTTCCACTCACAATTTAAAACCAAACAAATTTGAGCCTAGGTCTAAGGTTTGCATATTTTTGGGTTACCCACATGGAAAGAAAGGTTACAAGGTCATGGACTTGGAATCTCATTCAATATTTGTGTCAAGGGATGTTGTTTTTAATGAGAAAGAATTTTTTGATTGGGAAAATTCCACTTTTACCGACAATTTGCCAACAATTCATCATAATTCCCTTCCTTTTGACAGGTCAATCCATAATCATGAGCCAAATTCATCTCACCTACCTTTTTCACCGGTCAAATCTGTATTTCCTTTAGAGTCTGATTCTCCTCAAATCTCTCCTTCCTTGGACTCATCAAATCCTCCTGATCATCATAATGATGATTCTCCCATTATCACTTCTTCATTCACTCAATCTCCACCATCATCGGATAATCATTCCATTCCTGTCTTTCCTAACGATTCTTCTGGGCCCACATCCACAACTATTCCCATGCAACCTCCCTCAACTTCTACCACCACCCAAAACGTACCACACCCTATTTCGTCGCCACCAGCCCCGCCCCTGCCTCCGCCGCGCCGGTCCACCCGGGCCACTCGACCACCAACGAAGCTTGATCAGTTCCATGTTGAGACTCAACTGCCCTCTCGCTCGTCCCCGTCTTCTTCCTCGAATGTTCTGGTCTCGCCCGGTGCTCCTCATGCATTATCTACGGTAATTGGGTTTGATAAGTTACGTCCAAAATATCTTGCTTTTATCAACAATATCTCTATGGTGAAGGAACCTCACTCTTTCACTCAAGCACAAGCCAATCCGCTTTGGATCCATGCCATGAATGCTGAGATTAAAGCGTTGCAAGAAAATGGTACGTGGTCATTGGTCCATCTTCCGGCCGGCAAGAAAGCCATCGGTTGCCGCTGGGTTTACAAAGTCAAGCGGAAGGCTGACGGCACCGTTGAGCGACTCAAAGCTCGACTTGTGGCCAAGGGGTATAGTCAGGTTGCAGGGCTCGATTACCAAGAAACTTTTGCCCCGGTGGCGAAGCTCACCACCGTCCGGCTATTACTCAGCCTTGCTTCCATCCATGGTTGGCATTTACACCAGTTGGACGTCAACAATGCCTTCCTCAATGGTGATCTCTATGAGGATGTCTATATGCAATTACCACAGGGTTTCGGCCGTAAGGGGGAGACTCGAGTATGTCATCTACACAAATCATTATACGGCCTCAAACAAGCTTCACGGCAATGGTTCTTGAAGCTTTCAGCTGCTTTGAAGCAAGGTGGCTTCGTTCAATCATGGTCAGACTATTCCTTATTTGTACGAAGTCACAAAGGTACTTTTACCGTTTTGCTCGTTTATGTGGATGACGTGATAGTTGCTGGCAACAATATTCATGAAATTAACTCAACGAAAGAATTTCTTGCAAGCCATTTCAAACTTAAAGATTTGGGATTACTCAAGTTTTTCTTAGGCATTGAAGTTGCTAGATCTACGAAGGGTATTGTATTGTCACAGAGAAAATATGCATTGGATGTACTTGAAGACGCAGGGTTTCTTGGCTCGAAGCCAGCACAAGTGCCCTTCGAGTCGGGTGTTCAATTAGACAAAGGCACCGGGGAGCTCCTTCCTAATCCCTCACAGTACAGACGCCTAGTAGGTCGGCTTATATACCTGACCATCACAAGGCCAGACCTCACCTATGCGGTACACATCTTATCACAGTACATGGACAAGCCCCGAGCTCCTCATCTTGAAGCTGCACACCGTGTGTTGAGGTATATCAAGGGCACACCGGGGCAGGGAATCATGTTACCAGCGTCAGGAAAGCTGCAAGTCACGGCGTACTGCGACGCCGACTGGGCAAGGTGTCTGGATACCCGCAGATCGACCACGGGATTTTGCGTCTTCTTAGGAGGAGCACCTGTTTCGTGGAGAACGAAGAAGCAGCAGACGGTATCGAGGAGCAGCGCCGAAGCGGAGTACAGATCAATGGCAGCGGCCTGTTGTGAAGTTACTTGGATCACAAGCTTGCTGCGAGACCTCCATGTTTATCAACGATCTCCGATCAAGCTGTTTTGTGACAACAAGGCGGCGATTCATATAGCATCGAATCCGGTCTTCCATGAGAGGACCAAACACATCGAGATAGATTGCCATGTTGTGAGAGAGAAGGTTGAACGAGGACTGATTACTACACATCATGTTCGAACAGATGAGCAACCAGCAGACATTTTTACAAAACCATTAACGGTAAAACAGTTCCTTTCTCTTTTATCCAAGTTGGGTGTAATTAACATACACTCCAACTTGAGGGGGAGTCTTAAGAATAGAGAGGAGATTTGAATGTAATTACCTTAGTTTACTCCTGATATTCTGTCATACTTGCCATAGCTATTCCTAGAATAGAGGATCAGAGGAGATTGTGCCATAGCTGTTCCTAGAATAGAGGATCAGAGGAGATTGTTATCTGTATATATAGCTGTACTCCCTTGTGAATGAATATACAAGAAATTATTCTCTTCCGAAATCTTTTACTCGAAGTCAGAAACAAGTGATCGAGTATCACCACTAAAACATGCCTCTCCTTTTTGGTCTAATCTTATCTCCTCAAGACAAGATAATGGGTCGGTCGTGCATGTCAGTCTCATAGTGGAGTCGAAATATAAGGGTTTGTCTTATATACATACACACATATATATATATATATATATATATATATATATATATATATATAACATACATCAAATTCATGAAGCATCCGATTGAATTTAAGAAAATGATCAGTTAACGACTTAATATATATTATACATACATATATATTATAATTTTCCAAATACATGTACATCTAGGTTCTACATTCTCTCAGTGGCTGGTGTTTAAACTATTAGGCTCCGTAAAAACATGAAGCTCTAGGGTTTCATGTTTTTTTTCAATTGTGCTCCGTCCGACGGCCCGTCTAAGGACGATGTCATCAGACGAGACTCTCTAGATGTTGCTTCAGGTGGTTGTGATTTGTAGGTTGGTGGTGGTGGAAGGAGATGGCTAGGTTGTCTGTGTTCGAAAAATGGTGAAAATAACCATTTTATTTAACAAATTTAAATGAGAGAATTTAAATGGGTTATATGGTGAATAAGAAATAGTCACCCAAAGATGAATAATTACTTGAAACCATATGTTATGGACATTGTATAGTCTATTAAATAATTGAATTCTAGAAGCTATAACCTCATATAATGTGAAAGGATGTAACCTCACAGAATGTGAAAAGATGTAACCTCATAAAATGTGAAAGGTTGTAACTACGCAAAATGTGAAAGGTTGTAGTATAGAATGTCAAAGGTTGGAATGCTAAGGGTTGTAACATATCCACCAGAATTCATGACAATTCAAGTAGTGGATGGTTTCTCCTATGTATAAATAGGTGACACTTCCTTTGTTCTAAACACAATTAAAAACATCATCATTCAAAACATTTTCTCAATAATCATCTCCTCCTCGCAAAAGTTATTTTCTCTCTAGTTTATAGCATTTCGGTGATAGATTAAAGGTACTACAAGTTCGTCGGGTGTTCTTGCCAGCAGTGCAACTTCAAAACACTAATAGTCGTTGTATCCTAGGAGACAAGTGTCATCAAGCCTTTTGCACCGGTAGAGGAGACATAATTTGTCTTAAGGAAAGTGTGTGAAACACACGACTCGACTTCATCACTTTCCACATATTCTTCATTCTAAGTGTTTCAAGACAGGCAATTCGCTTACACAAATTTCATTTCTCATTGAATCAAATGTGATAACCAATGTTGTTCATAGTAATTAGTTTTATGTTCATCATTTCATTATTTATAATTAATATTTAATTATAAATTATATTTATGTGAATATATATATATATATATATATATATGTGTGTGTGTGTGTGTGTGTGTGTGTGTGTAATATCTAACCTCATTTCTGTTACAGTTTGAGGAGGGAGGCCGAGACGATGGCAGAGACGGGTTTGGGTGTCTGGTTGTTCTGGTATTGATGTCATGTCATCGACGAGGAGTGAGCCGCACTCGGAGGCAAATTGGGGTGGTGTTGTGCAACGACTTGAGGACAAGGTAGGTAGATCTGCTTGGATTTGAGCTCTTGATCCGGCCTTGGTCCCTCTGCTTCAATGTAGATCAGGACAGGAAGGTATGCTACTCCCCTTTGGAATATGCAGATGGTGGTGCTTCTCGGATGGCGATCAACGATGGTGGCGGCGCGGCTTACAGTTTTTCGGACCGGCCTTTAGGGAGATCTAGTTTGTTAAGGTCCACTTGGCTTAGGGTATGGGGCACTGTTGGGCCTAGGTCGGGTTTTTGTTTTTTTTTTGTTTTTTTGTTTAGGTTTGGTTGTCCCTCCTCTTTGAGCGAGGGTTCAAGGTGTTGGTAGGTTGTAGTCGTGTCGTGGGATGAGTCATGGTTATGGTGTCGTTTTCAGGGACTATATTAATGTCGGTTATTTCTTGTTATCAGTGTAATGGAGAGGTTACCTGTGCATATATGCTGGTAATTTTGACACGTAGTGTTTGAAATGGTTGTTTCTTCTTGTGGCTGTAAGGATTTATCGAGGCTTTTAGAATATGTTAGGTTACAGTTGAATCCTTATCGGTTCTTGTCTACTGTAATCATATTTACGTTTCGGGTATGTAGGGAGGAAGGTGAAGAATATATTTTTATCACCGATGGTTAAATCCCTTATGGTTGTAATATATATTCTTGTTTAATACAATTCTTGATATTCTTCCAAAAAAAGCTCTACCTTCTCTCTTTTACTATTGAGTTTGGGAATATAGTGCAATCATAAAAAGGCTATGGAAACTTTCTCAGCCGATAAACCAACAAAAAGAAAAGCAAATTAAGATATTTTAGTAGGTGTGAATCACATGTCCTTGAGGTTTAATTATCTCTCTGCTTCTTTTTAAATGATCTGTAAAAATCTAGTATTGTGTGGTCTAGACGTATAGCCTCAACTTAGTGAGTACAAGATTGATTGTGAATTCGACTCAATATATATAACATTTGATTTTTTGATTATATAAAACATTAAGTAAAAAAATATTTAAAAATATATATATTAAAAAGTTGATTTGTAGACAATGCATTTTGGTAAAGCTGAAGCACATTTGTAGTGATAACCCTTTATCCTGCTTTGTGAACACCAGCACTAGGTTTTGCCTCAAGTTTGGGAGATTCTTGATTTTTCTGCAGGGCCGTCCAGGTCTTAGATGTAAAAATTAAAAAATAATTATTAATAAAAATTTTCATCAATTAATTAATCATATTCAATAGCCAAATATTCATAACGAAAGAAAGTTAATTATTTTCATGTTAACAAGTCCATTAGATATCAACTTGAGCTCACGCAAATGGAAATAAGCATATTGAATTAGAGATAAAATCTGAAAATTAGAGTATATTTATAGTAAAAAACAGTAAAAAATCATTTAAATACATGTTAAGTATGAAAGTTTTTAAATATAGAAGCCCCTGTAATTGTGGAGGCCCTAAACACAAGCTTTATTGGTGTTGTCTCAATGCCGGCGATGTTTTCTGCTGTCTATAATTTCATAATGATCTTATATAACTAGATTTCTAAATTATCATCCGGTTATCCGCGAATTTCTTCCTCTCTTTTCTCTAAGCATTATACTTAATGAAGACCAATATTATATATTGCCAAGTGCTTGCAATGATTTCTAAATAATCATACTATACCAAATTTCATGGAGTACGTGCTAGTATAACAATCTGACTCGTATGAAACGTACGCGTTGATAATGATACCCTCCTTTTCTTGTTAACCATGGAAGAAACTAGTGCAAGGGTTAATGTTTATAACTAAAAGATAAAGAGAACTATCATCTACCAACCAAACGTGATTCGATCAAGAAGTTTTAGCGATCGAAAGAGAAGAATCCACCGTCCGGCCGATCAAATTAAAAGAATGAATACCAAAAAGTTAATATTACAAACAAATAAACATAAATTGAACTCGTAATCTCTCACTCCTATATTAAAAATTAATATTATTAAACATAATAATATTAAACTTTTTGATAAATTCTGTCATTTTTTTACATTATAATTTGTAATTTTGTGATAATTCATGTCCCACTCATTCGTCACACACATATCTATAACGACTCTAGTTATAATGTAAGATAAATCGTATAATTAAGACTACTCGTCACTTAAAAAAGAGACCGAAACCAGAAGCAACGAAAAAACAAAAGCGTTATCAAAGGACGTCGTGTTTCACGAATGAAGTATTGTAATTAACTCTTCCTGCCAATAAGTCGTAGAAATGAAGACCACGACAGTACAGACAATAGGAAGTGGCGATGGGGCATCATTTGCACCAAACATTTTCTGTGTACGTTCCTTTTTTTAATTGGGCTCCAATCGTTAACATCTCATTGCTATTGACAAATGCAACAAAATCAAGTGACAGAAAAATATCTGGAACTTGTAATTGGTTACAGTTTAAAACCCTTTGCTTCGATATCGATCAACAAAACAATTAGCTCTTGCGCGCTTACAGAATAATGACAATATAATCTTTCTCGAGTGTATCTTAATATATATATATATATATATATATATATATATATATATATACACACACAATGAAAATATATTGGTCATCCAAAGATACCTTATAAATCTCCACTAGTATTAGCAAAATTACCCTAAGAGCTCCAAATAATGGGAACGAAAACAAGAACACCCCGTAGTGTCATCGTCAGACCTCCGGAGGGTCTAATGGCGGGCGATTGCGACAATTCGATGTGGTCTTGTCTTACCTTAGAGCAAAGCGCATACGACGGGGCTAGGGTGATCGAAGTTGGTGTTACAAGATCAACGATCACCAAGATGAGGACTGGATGGCCGCAGCAGTAGGATTTTGAATAAGACACTACTAGAAAAACGGTCTTAGACGACGGAAATGTCTCATCGCTTAAGCCCGACTTTCCGTCGTCTAAGGCTTAGACGACGGACTTTCCGTCGTCTAAACGTCGTCACCTAAGCTCGGTCTTATTTTTTCATAGCGACGGAAATCCATCATTCCGTCACTTAAGCCACGTACCTATGCGACGGAAACAGACCTTAGGCGACATAATATTTCCGTCGCTTAAAGCTTAGATTTTTTTCAAAAAAAATTGCTCCGACGGATTTCCGGCAGATTTTTTTTGTTCTACAAAATGTTTATTCTTCTTTTTGTTCTTCCTCCGCCACCACAACCACCGTACCACCGCCTCCGCCACCCCCACCGTCACCACCACCACCACCTTCTTTTTCTTCTTCCTCCTCTTCTTCTTCTTCTTCTTCTTCCGGTCTCTTCTTCTCCTCCCGACCTCTTCTTCTTTGTCGCATCCCAACCCGAGTTTACCTCCTTAAACCCAGGATAAAACGTGCGTGACCCATCCCAAGAAAGATTACCCTCGTAATCCTCCTTGAGAAGGGATAACCCTTACTCAAACCTTTTTCACGGTCCAAACGACACCGAACTAAACACCACAAAACTTGAGGTAATCCCGATTACCGAATGAAATTTCATACTATTTACTGTAGAGGACCTAGGGTTCTAAATATTATTTGTGGCTGCACCCGAATCCTGTTCAGACTGCCTACGTACCCTGTACTCAAGGATCAAGCCACACGTAGCCCTTATTTTAATTAACATCCTAACCGGGTGAATCCCGTTTTTCTAATTATCAGTCGATCTATTAATATGGATAGCAAATGCCTATTGCATATTGCATATCTGGAGTTTCACCTCTCTACTGAGGTATCCATCGACCAACTGTGAGACCCCGCACGTTCTTACCGTGGTTAATGACGAGTTACTGAGGTTTAAGTCGCATTTGGTAATTTCACGAGCTAACGACCACGTTCATTTTCGAGTTTTTAAAAGTTCTTCAAATTCCTCAATTAATGACTCGATGTCATAGTACATGTTGACACGAGTCTCTCGGTATTTTCGAATTATGTTTCGGAGCTTCCGTTAATTTTCTACGAATTTCCGAAGTTTCTAGTAACTTTTAATTATCAATCCAGTAAAAAGAGTTTTTACCATTTGACCTTTTACTTTTCACCTTCTTTAAATCTGGGCCGTTAGATCTTTTCAAGATTAAATCTCAGCCGTCCATTGTTCTATAAATAGAGGTGAGACCTTTGATCGAAGTCAAAGATTCCACTTCAGGTCAACGACCCCCTCTCGAGCTTTCTCGAGCCCGGTCACTGTCTCCATGCCGGAGCTCCGCCGTCTTGCCACCACTGGCTGGCGGACCACCACCAATCTTCTCCTCTCTTCCTCTACTTCCTAGCCCAGTACTTCAATCCGTGAATCATCCACTCTCGGTGGAGATTGGAGGAGGAGCCTCGACTGTGTTTTTTCGATTTCAAAGGAATCGGGGCGGTGACGACAAGTCAGGTGGTATATTCTTTATTCTTATCCTCTTCTCTTCCTTTCTGTGCCATTTGTTTGTTCGATTTGAGTTTAAATCGAAAACTCCCTATTTTCTCTGTGTTTTTCACTTTTCTAGGTTCTCTCTGCTCCTCCCTCCGGCGACCTATTCTTGGTGTTCTGGTGAGTCTTGGGAGACTGGGTGACGTCTAGGAGGAACTTGGAGGAAGCTGACGAGGTCGTGGATCGAAGCAGTGAGCTGCACATCGACTTGCAGCTGAGGAGGAGCTTCCGGTCAGTGTTGAACCGAGGGTGGAGTCCGGTAAGGAGAAGGCTGAGAAGCTGTTGGATCATGGTTTGGAGCAGATCGGAGGTGAGTTGGTGTTTTGGAGATTACTGTGATTTCTGTTTTTATTGAATTGGTGTTGATTTGATTCTGTTGTTTGACTGCATGTTTGTCATAACTTGGTGACGAAGAAACGAGGGTAACTTTGCCGAAATTCCGGCAAGTTGACCGGAATCCGGCAGGAGATTCCGACAAGTTACCGAAATCCGGTGACGGTCCCGACGATGCAATGAAACCGGCAAAAATGCCGAGAGGTAGTCTTCGAATCTTTTAAAATGTGTTGTTTCCGTTTAATAGAGTTAAAGAGTCGTACTCAGAAATTACGTATGAGGAAACGTATAAAAACAGAAACTAACCATAATTGGGATCTTTCCATTTTAGGAAACTTTCTAGTTTTGGAAACCTACTATTTTGGAAACTTTATATTTTGGGAAAGTTTCCATTTTGGGAAAGATCCATTTTTAGTAAAAAAAGGTTTAATACAGAATTGAAGTTCAATGAAGTTTGACACAATTTGGTTGAATTGGTAAAGAGTTAAATTGTTATCGAAAACTGATAACTGGAAATTCTGAAAGTGTCAAGTTGACCGTTTTAAGAAAAATTAGTGATTCACGTAAATCGATTTATCGATTCTTGGTAAATAAATTGGTTAAAGTGACATGTTGGGTGTCCATAGTAATTCAACGAATTATTATGTGACACCATAACGTCAGATTAAAATAGTTAAGGAAAGTTCGGAAGTTAAGTCAGACTTACGGCAATTAAGTAAAGAGTTGATAACCAGAAAAGAAAGTCCAAAAAGGTTAAAGAGTTAAAAAGGAAATTGGTTGGTCAACTTAGTCAATGTGGTCATTCCTGGTCAAACTAAGAATGTTGAGGTCAACATGATTGTTATTGTTTCTTGGTTGCTAAACTACTCAAATTCTGCAGTGAATCATTGGACGAGATAGCTTAAGAGGTGACCTCGGATTACCGAGACGGTTCCTGGAAGCTTGGAGCGTACGTAAGGAACAGCTATTCTAGGTAGGGAAGCTGAACCCCCTTTGGTAGTGGTTTTGTATATATATGAAAGTGTATTGATTTTGTATGCTCATGGTCGATGTCTCGAGAAGTTTTCTTTATATTAAAAGAAAAATGATTTATGATTGGGCCAAGAAAACCTGAGGCTAGACGTAAATGACTTTTTATACGATGATGTGATATGTTGAGCACCGTTGTCCTGATTTCTGGTGCGTGACCTGAAAGTGACGGGACTTAGTATATAGCACTCCCACGGTGTCGATGACCGTGAACCTCCGGAGGGCAATGCCATGTTTATTTTAATTATCCCACTTACGCTCGTCTCGTACAGAGTTAAGCGAGACGTAAGTGCGGTGTGCTGTTACGAGAGATTTGTTGGGCATTAGCAGTAAATGGACACTCTTGCTACTATTCGTCTTTCAGATGCATAGGTAGTTGGCCCCGGTTTGCTGTATAGACAAACCCGGGATTCGGTCATAGAGATTCGTGAAGCCCTGCATGCTATATTGTTCATTGAGCGCTCTGGCCCCTGTTTTAGCATACTGCACAGTTTTCCCGAAAGATATGAAATGATGTTTTTGTGTGCCAAGGATTTTCTAAATGGTTTTATTAAAAGCTCAATATATATATATATATATATATATATATATATATATATATATTGTATTTTATGGTTTTCAAACCTATCATTGGTGGGCCTATATGTGAGCACGCGAGGACGACGCTCACCCCTACAGCAGATTGTTTGCAGGTACTGTACTGTACTGTGACGATATAGATAGAGAGAGAGCTGTGTGTGTGGTGCCTCATTCTTCCTCGATGTTTAGTCCGAGTTGTACTCACTTTTCCTGTTTTATCCTTCGGGTCGTTTACCAGATCATTTTGCATAACCAGTAAAGGTGTCACACTGAATTGTTAACCATGTTTTATATTTTTATTGTTGTCGCTCAAGTTTTTAATTGACCCTTTAATTTGACCACCTTCTGCGAAATTGGAAAAACTCTGATGAATGTTTTAAGAATTTCTTGTGGTGCCACTCAAAGTCTAAAGTTTAAATTTTATTTTATTTACTAAAAAACCTACGACTTTAGGTTAATAAGTTGTTGGCACATCATTTGGACGTGTTGGCTTCTTATTGGCTTAAAATCGTGGCCACTGTAGTTTCCCCTTCCGGGGCGCTACACCAACTATCTATCAGGATTATCTCAAACATTCACCATGCATATGTATAACATCCATACACATATAAACAGAATATAAATGCAACCACATAATTATATAAATTCACCAAGGATATAATAGTCAATTTATTCCCAATAGCACTTGTGTAAATACCTAAAACTGTCAGGGACAATATTGTCAATTCATCCTTAATGGTAGCTAGGTAAATATGCTAAGCTGCTAAGGGTATTTCTAGAATTTTACCCTCAAGGGTAGCCCCGTAATTGTAAAAAAACTACTGAGGGCACTATCGTCTTTTTAACCTTAATGGCAGTCTTGTAAATATACAAATCTGCTAAAGGACATTTCTGGAATTTCAGCCTCAATAACATCCTTGCAATTACACAAATAGTCAGGGGCATTTATGAGATTTTAGCCTCAATGACATACCTGTAATTATCCTAAACTGCCAGGAGCAGTTCTGTCCTTTAACAACTGCGATAAATATTCAAAATATCAGATCTACCGCGGTAAAAACCTAGAGATTTACCTCTATCTACCCTAATCGACTCTGATCGGTCTACCGGCCGATCCCAGCCATTTCCGGCTGTTCTACCCCTTTTTCCTCTCATTCCACCACCAAACAACAACAAACAACAACAACAGAACAACAAGGAGAATAAGATCTAAGACTCACCCAAGAACTTGAAATCTCGCCAGAAACACATCGAACCTCCCTCTGCTCGATTCTCCTTTCTCGAAGCTCCTTTAACAAAATTGAGACTCTAAGAAGGATCCAGGGACCGAGATGAGGCTACCCATACCAGTCGAATCTAAAGTTGGTCAGCGAACCCCGAAACCTCTTCTTTTCTTCGATTCTCCCTCCATGAAGCTCCTCTGACAAGACAAAGACCTTAGAGAGGTTGAAGAAGGCGAGCCAAAGCCGTGGCCGCCTCCAGTTCGTCGAGAGACGGCCTGACGACGGTGCTTTGCCATGAGGGTGACCGGAGTAGAGAGGAGGAAGAGAGAATCGGGGGGGGGGTCTGACTCGAGTCAACCCTCTCCCATCTTATTTAAAGAGAAATAGACGGCCAAGATTTAATCTGTCAAGATCCAACGGTCCAGATTTAATAATAGAAAGTTACCGTAAACAGTAAATAGATATTTTACTATTTACTATTTATGGCATAATAGCAACACATTATCCTGAATAACTTCCGCATACGAACTTCGATTAATTCACATGACATACCCACGAGTTCGTATTAACACCATCTACAACTTTCTCGAAGGAAGCGTCTCCAAATTCTCAACTTATCGTAAAGTCACTTTTTACAGTAAAATAAATAACGTTTAATACTTCCGTAAACTGAATAAATTCATAATGAACAGCTCGTAGCTCTGAAAAATATTACAGACATACTGGAGGACTCGTATTAAAATAATCTACCACCTCGGGACATAAATTTTATCTCCTCCAGAATCAAGAATATCTCGATATTAAACTCGAATATTAGTTTGGGGACAGCTAAAGTGCGGTTACAACCCTCTGTAACCCGCCTAGTCCCGCTAAATGAGTAAATTTTTGGGGTGGGGTGTTACATTCTTCTTCTTCTTCTTCTTCTTCTTCTGCTGCATCAAGAGCTGGAGAATAAAATTTGAATCATTTGCTTAAGCGACGAAACCAATTCCTTCGCTTAAGTAAGTTTCAAATTTTGAAATTCATTTACGACAGGGCTAGGCCGATCGAAGTTGGTGTTACAAGATCTGCGATCACCAAGGTGAGGACTGGATGGCCGTAGCAGTATGATTTTGAATAAGACACTACTAGAATAACGACCTTAGGCGACGAAAATGTCCCGTCGCCTAAGGCTTAGGAGACGGAAAGTCTGTCGTCTAAGCGTCGTCGCCTAAACTCGGTCGTATTTTTTCATAGAGACGAAAATCCATCATTCCGTCGCTTAAGCCACGTACCTATGCAACGGAAACAGACCTTAGGCGACACAATATTTCCGTCGCTTAAGGCTTAGATTTTTTCAAAAAAAATAAAAAATTGCTCCGGCGGATTTCCGGCCGAATTTTTTTTGCTCTACAAAATGTTTCTTCTTCTTCTTCTTGTTCTTCCTCCACCACCACAACCACCGTACCACCTCCTCCGCCACCACTATGGTACCACCACCGCCTCTGCCACCCCCACCACCACTACCACCACCACCTTCTTTCTTTTCTTCTTCTTCTTTGCTTAAACGACTTGTAGGGTAGTTCCGCTTCCAGATTGGTGTCACAATAGTCAATCGGACACCGAAATATCTGTAGTGCAATTTTGTAACTAAAAAATTTTCGTCGGCTAAAATTTCACTATAACCGACGAAAAATTTTAGCTGACGAAAATTTAACTTAGCCGATGAAAAAAAATTTAGTCGACCTGTTTTTGGTTATTTCATCGGCTAAAGTCTTTTTTCTGATAGTGTTAATGACGATGATGAGAGAGTTCAGATCAGATCAAAATGAAGTTGTATATCAATTAAGTCAAGGGTAAGTTTGTCCTTTTGCTCAAATTTATTGAAATGAGTTTATGTATAATTTTTTTATTGAAGTAGGTATTAATTTTATTAATTTTTTGTAAATAAGCCTTACCTCTATATTAATATTATATTTTATAATGTGATGGTAGCTGTTTGTTGGAGAAAAGAGGAGAGATAAAATCTCTACTCGGGCACTTACCCAAACTCCTGGTGTTTCTATTCTTTTGTCCCTATTTTTTGGGTCCTCAGTAGATCTGAAATTTTGATTCTTTTCCAAGCACTTGAATCACTCCAATCTCTGAATCTGTCGCTCCCCATTGTTTGTAAGCTAGAGAGAGCTTATTACAAAGAGATTATATATGAAAACAGAGAGCTTTTGATTATTGTTGAACGTGAGCCTAATGGAGTCACGTAAACGAGCAAACTCTGCTTCTTCATCCTCTCAGCGTAGTATCGGCACTGCGATCTCAGGCAAGTCCTTCACTTTCGAGTACCCATCTCTGAATTTCATGTTGTGCATGTGTTTTGTGTAAAAATCATATAAAAGAATAATATAAATTTAGGTCTGGAAGATTTGGTTTTTCTGTTAATTTAGTTGGGCGTTTGGTGAGAACTGGATTTATTGAGCAAAAAAATATATTTGGTGAGAGAGAGCTAAACCCAGCAGGAAGATTAATGTCTTAGAATATGCTCTTTACCAATTGGAATATTGGATTGGTTCTTTGTCCCTTGTCTTAGCTATGTCTTACAGAGATAATCATATTGCGAAGAAACTTTTGATGGGTTCGGAGTGGCTTTGGTTTAGTTGGATCATGAATGGAACATCATAGACAAGGTTTCATTGTGTGTGTGTTTTCTTTTCAGAGCATTAGGTTTTGCTGTGTTTAGATAAGTATTATGTTTCAGGTTTCCTGTGAAGTTTCCATCTAAAAATTGTATACGCAACCGAAGTACCTTAGGGTCTGATTTCACTGCTAATGTACAGTGTCTGTAAACTCAAGAGTTTTGTGCGAATATAGAACACCATATGTAATGTTAGTTGCTTTTTTCTCCACCATTTTATTCAGCAATAATGAGCTTACTAGTAAAAAACAGAAAAAGCAGATTATCAATATAAGGGCAGTTATATGGTCCTGAATAGTTTTTGCTTAATAGATTTGCAAATTTCGCAGAAATCCGCAAGATGAATCAGGAGGAACTAGATAACTTGACACTAACTACACAACCCTTCAGAACATTGAAGTTCTTCATTTTGTATGTACTTCAACATGTTAAGAGTTCATTGTCGTATTTGTTGGCTCGACGTGGCTGGCTCATGCTGTTGAGTGCTGCAGCATCATGTCTTGGAATTCTTCTAGCGACCATTGACGGCCCCCATGAGAAGGTATGTTTCTTTGTAGATCATCATTGACATATTTCTTCTTTATTTAGAGTTGTGTGTGTAAGTGTAAACATTTTGCTCCTGATATGCTGATGAGGTAGAATATATAAGCTTCCTTCTTGCTGATAATATGGCTAATCAAACCCTGCTCCACCTGCGTGATAGATTATAGCAAGTCACATTTTCTAGTGGGCTCCTCTTTGTGATAATGTTTTGTGGGATATATCCTCTTATGACACAATCAAATATGTACCACCTAGTTGTTAATGCATGTATTCTTTTAGTTGGACAATTGACAAAACTTCTCTTGATTTAGTTCTTTTCATATATATATGCAACATAAGATATTAATGCTCTTCACTTTCTGTTGTGAGGATGTCAATTAGTCTGGTGCCCTGAAAAATCATTCATAGCCTCCTGATCGTTAGCTCTGAGTTTTGATACTGGGTTGCTATTTATCTTATCTGTTTTGTTTAAACAAGTTGATGCTATGTATCTGCAGCATTTTGAGGAGCTTTTCAAATATTTCCAATTTGGGTTGTGGTGGGTGGCCTTGGGAGTTGCATCTTCAATTGGTCTTGGTAAGTCGTATGATTATTCCTGCGCATCTGACATTATGATTTATGTTTTCATGGCATTTTGAGTTTGGTACTAGAAACGTCATGTCTCCTGAACATACTTACCAAGATTTTGCCTTTGCATGCATCAACTTAGAATGCTTGATATAAGGAGGATATATTGTAATATCATCTTCTGTTTGAATTTCATGCAGGATCGGGTTTGCACACATTTGTCCTATATCTGGGTCCTCATATTGCGTTCTTTACTATAAAGGCCATGCAGTGTGGCCGAGTTGATTTGAAAAATGCTCCTTATGATACAATACAGCTATACAGTAGTCCTTCGTGGCTTGACAAAAACTGCTCTGATTTTGGACCCCCATTGTTTTCTTCATCACATGGTTTTCGGGTTCCACTAAGCAGCATATTACCACAGGTACAGTTAGAGGCTGTGTTATGGGGTATTGGGACTGCAATTGGAGAACTTCCTCCATATTTCATCTCAAGAGCAGGTAAGCACTTCTCTGTATCGTCAACCTACAAACAGTAATCCTCTATGGAACCTTGCTCTGCTCGAGTGATCAAACGATCCACTCAAGTTAAGTTGATGTTGTTCAGTCTGTCCTTGAAACTGCTTAGCATATCTTTTTGGTGCAGTCACAAAAGTGTATTTTTGGAAGTAAATTTCTCTATGAGGAACCAGTGAAGCATCAAATTCAGACAAGATTTGAAGTATTCAGGCATATTTACTGTAATGAAGTGGCATGAAGTTAGATATATTCTGATCCTTTTTTTCTATTCTTGTTTATGTAGCAAGCTTAGCCGGTAACAAGATCGATGCAATGAAAGAATTGGATACCTCCCCAGATGAAGTAAAAGGGTACATAGCTACTCGCCTGTACCAAATCAAACGCTGGCTTCTATCACACTCGCAGCAATTGAACTTCTTTACAATCTTAGTGCTTGCTTCGGTTAGTTCGAAAATCGTTCATCTTCGCTAATTGAGTGGCATTTGAACAAATCTTATTATTATTTTCATCGGAGTGACCTCTTATGCTTTGCTAATATATTTGTTTCCCAATAATCAAACCACATATGACATGGTGTTTCTAACACAAAATTTTGGATTTCCATTGCATTCCATAATGCATCTTACCTTGGGTCTGGAGATGATATACAACTTTATCTGATATTTTGTTATATGAAGTTCATTAAAGTCAGTGTTTGTGTCTATTTGTAAAATTGGACATCTTTTTGTAGTTGTATATAATGTCAGTGAGCAACATCATGATGCTCATCTCTAAATTGTGTTCGTTACTTACCCTTAATGCTTCTCAGGTGCCAAATCCTCTTTTTGACCTAGCAGGAATTATGTGTGGACAATTTGGGATTCCATTTTGGAAATTCTTTCTGGCAACAGTGATTGGAAAGGCAATTATTAAAACCCACCTGCAGGTTTGTTAAAGTCGTTATTTTACTTCTTTTTCCATATATGCCAATTCTTAGAATCATATTTTAGGTGTCTTCCAGACTCTTCCCAAATATTTTATGGGTCCAGTTCAAGGGACAATATTTGACACTAAATTTTACACCTTTTTTTGTCTTTCCGATTTTAGTTGATCGAACGGTTATTAATTGTGAGCATGATTTGGCATATGACATGGCAATATTTTTTTTTTCAAATAAAAAAAGAAATAAATCGAATCAAACAAATTTTTTTGTTAGAGAATCTAAAAATCGTTACATGACTAAATTACAGAAGAACACCGATTCAGGAAGGGAAAATAAAATCAGATTGATTAAGGGGGTCGCGCACTCCTCAATTATACCCAATACCATCTTCTTGAAGATAAGGAGGTTAGAGATGAGTTTAGATATGGATGTTTTCCATTAGGAATCCTCGCTAGTAGATCCATTTCAATGTATTCTGAAAACTAACGAATTAGGGTTTTGCTAATTCTATAATCTCATAACATATAGGTAGTCATGATTGATTGGATTCATCGAATGGTAAAAACTCAGTAAGAATTGTTTGATTGTTCAAAAACAAAGATTATATTTGGTTTTCAATTGTTTTTATTAGAAGAGGATAGTAACCCTCATTGTCATGAGAGAAATTCATGAATCTGCATTTTGTTGAACAACAATGGTAATCTTCAAGAGTTTGATCGTGTAAAAGATTTTTTTTCTTTAACAAAATTTTTTGGGTTTTTTAATTTGATTTATTTATTTTTCGATTTGAAAAAAAAAATATTGTCATTGTCATATGCCACATCATACTTGCAATTATTTACAACCCTTCGATCAACCAAGATCTAAGGACAAAAAAGGTGTAAAAATTAGTGTCAAATAGTCCCTTGAACCAGACCCATATTTTATTTTAGTTTATCCAATTGTTCTTACCAAAAACAAATGTTCTCTATTGTCTTATAATCTAGTTATTGTCGCTCGTTATGCAGACAGTTTTCATCATCTCAGTTTGCAACAATCAACTTCTAAATTGGATCGAGAATGAATTGATATGGGTATTCAGTTTCGTACCTGGTTTTGCTGCTGTCCTGCCCAACCTCATTGCTAAAATTGATGGAGCAAAAGACAAGTATTTGACAGCTTCTTACTCCGGATCTTCAAATATCAAGGTATTGTGAATCCATGATGTACAAAGGCTTTAACTTTCCGTAATTCGGTTTATTCGTTTATCTGATTTATACTCTTCTCTTCCTCTAGGTGAAAACGTGGGATTTCTCGTTTGCGTCGATCTGGAACACTTTGGTATGGCTTATGCTATTAAACTTCTTTGTCAAGATTGTCACTTCAATGGCCCAGAGTTATCGGGAGAAAGAGCAGGAGAAGGAGCTTGCTTTGTTGACAAGTTAGTCATAGAACACATTCGCTTGATGTTTGTCAGTGGCCCTTAAAATGGGGACGAGCTCCGGTTGTCTACTGCCATTTTTTCATGCAGTAGCGCTCTAGAGACAACTTAAGAGGCATGATTGGTATCTCCCCCCAAAGTACTCTACGCATCAAAGTATAGGATCACAATCACGATGGGAACTGTAGAAGTTACAGGTTTATTATGTCTGGTTTTGGGGGAGCATTTAGGGTGGTTTTTCTTTACCCAATACCCATTGTCAACTAATGTTGAAATCTAGAAATTTGAGACCTTACTATTCTTTGCAATGGAGTGCAAAACAAAGCAAGACAATGTTTACATCTTGGAGATTCATAAATACACTTAATGTCTTTATGCTTTCTCTCTTCACTGTGTTTTTCTTGTGTATTGCCTTGTCCTTTCGGTTCGCAGATTAGCTCTATCAGATTAGTAAAATATGATACGTCAATTATATGTTAAAAATTCAAGTGTAATTTATAAATTATAAATAAAAATATGGATATGAAAAATTTAAAAATATGATACATACGTGTTTAATTCAGGATGTAATGAAAAATACGAAAGGAAAAATATGAATATATATTTGTTATTTCTAGTAGTTATATGTATTTTTATGACATCTAAAATATAAATAGTCATTGTTTTATATATTAAACATCAATACATATTAAATGAGTTTCTATTAAGGATCTTGTTGAGGACTAGTTAAAGACTTTTTCGTTTCACCCTATTTTCAATTGCATATTCACATCTCGACCGTTTAGTTTGTAGATATATATATATATATATATATATATATATATATATATATGAGTAGATCATCTCTACAAATTTTCATACAAATTGAAAATCGTTAAGGAATTCACAAATGTGATTCACCGATTATAAACTTGAACGGTTCTTGTTTGACATATTTGGACCAGACATTTATTTGATTTATTTTGATACCTTAACGATCACCAATTTGACTGAAAATCTGTATAAGTGATATACTTATATAGACCTATAAACTGAACGATTGAGATGAAAAATGTGATTGAAAAGTAGGTGTAATAAACTATTAAGAAGAAAGTCCTCAACAAGAAGTTGCTCAATGGATCTCCTCTCATTTAATGAATAAGAAATGTAAATAGTACTATAATTAAAAAGAATTCAAAATTCATTTTTTTCTTAATTGGTTTCATAGTTTAACAAAAAATACATTTGACCAAAAAAATTTGAACAATTTTTTTTATTTTGGCATTTTTTTCGTTTTCAAATACGGAAAAAATACATATACGTGAATAATTCGGCTAGCTTTAAAAATACGGGAATTTTTTTATATCTTTGAAACAATTCGAGAAACAAGTGTATAATTCAAAAATAATATGTATACGCATATAATTAACAAATTATACACCAATTAACTAACTAGAGGCCTGATACAAGCAACACGTACACAACACACTAATGATTAATATAATGGGTAATTACATAGAAGTCCTCTTTGAGACATTTATCCCATGAAGGTCCACGCAAATATTTTTGTTCACATAAGTTCATCTGAACTTAAATTTTATATTAGCTATTGGAGTTTAACAAAATTACAAACTGTCATACAACTAAAACAATTATTTCTCTTTATATTTATAAAAATATCATTCATTCTATGAAAAGTCTTCGGTCGACCTCCGACGAGGTCTCCGGCTAACCTCCAACGAGATCTTCGGCAGACCTCCGATGAATTTTTTGGCCGACCTCAGATGAATTTTTTGACTGACCTCTAATGAGGATTCCAGCGACAATAAAAAGCTACTACCGCCGACAACAAACGATACTACATCAGGCAATAAAAGCTACTACCTCTGGAGTCAAAAGTTACTAGCAACATAAACAAAAGATACTACCACCAACAACAAAAATCACTACTACAAAGACTAAAATCTACTACCAATGGCAGTAAAAGCTGCCACATACTAAAGGACCAAAAGCTACTACTGTCGGCACCAAAAGCTACTACCGACACCAAAAGCTACTACCCCTAGCTACAAAAGCTATACATAGCTACAAAAGCTACGTACTACCACTAACAACAAAAACTACTACAGCCAACAAAAACTACTACCACCAACTACAAAAACTACTACGCAGTGATTTTCGATGACTTTCGTCAAGGTGTTACAAACGCTACTACTATAGTTACAAAAATCTACTACAACAATAATATAATTGTACGAAGCTAGCTAGTTCTTTCATTGTAAAAGCTACTACTACAGTTGTAAAAAGCTTATACCATCACCAACAAAAACTACTATAAAACAAAATAAAAGCTACTAATAAAAACAAAAGAAAAAAGACTACCGCCACCAAGAAAGCTACTACCATCGCTAAGAAAAGCTATTACCGTCGCCAACAAAGCTACAACCGCACAAACAAAAACTACTATAGCCGACAACAAAATCTACTACCGTCGAGAACAAAACTACTACTATAGACAACAAAAGCTACTATTGTTAGAATGAAAAGCTACTACAGAAATGCTACTACTACTATATATAATAAAATCCAATATCAAATAAAGAAAAACTACTACTAATAGAGAGAAAAGCTACTTCTGTACATAATAAAATCCACTATCAATAATACAAACTTTATATCAATGTGTTTAAACCCTTAACTTTTATTTTCCAAAATCCCTCCATTTTACTTGGTTATTGCTCTACTCTACCTTCACATTGAAGGTCTAGTGCTTCTCCTTCATCCTAAAAACCATCACCATCACACAACAAAAATATAAGCAAAGCACATAATTCAGGATTCTAATGAGATTAGAAACGTACGTACTTGCAGAGATGCAGCCGAGGTCGAGCAAGAGGCCAATGAAAGATTCAGAGATCTAATCAAGGTCTTCATCGAAGAAATCATAGATCCAATAGAAGTTTGCATCGACCGAATTGGAAATCCAGTCGAGGAAGGAATCAAAGATCTAATCAAGGTTGTCCACGGCGGAATCAGAGATCCAATCAAGGTCAAAGTAAATAAAATTATAGATTCAATGATGCCGAGCTAGACGTCGTTGATGGAATTGTCGTCGCCGGAGATGAGCGCAGTAGAGGTCAAGCCGGCGTCGCAGAGAGAGAGAGGAGGAGCCGGCAAAATCAGATCTAGAGAAGCCTTCGTCATCGACCAAATCTGGTTCTTCTCGACCACCGACAACAGAATTGAAGGTGAGCCGGAATGAGCTGACAACTACATCGACGTTGGGCTTTGAGTTGTGTGAGAGAATCGGCGTCAGGCTTCGAGAGAGACTGATGGATTTGGGTTAATATTAAGGGAAGGGTAGTTTAGGTATGATATTAAAGTAAACTGATGGATTTGGTTCACAAAGTAGACTTACATGAACAAAAATGTTTAGATAGACTTATGAAGGAGATAATGTTGAAAAAGGGACTTCTGTGGTATTTTCTATTAATATAAAGTTGAAAGGTCACATTTTTGTTACAATTAAATTCAGTTTACCCTATTGAAGTTTAGGGGTAACTTCATGTTAGTCCTTAAACTTTCAATTTCATCAGAATACCTCTTAAGCTTTCCAAATTTAATAAGTCATACTCAATTTAACAATCTCTGTCCAAATTGGACGTTAAGTCTATTAATATGGCCTACTGAAAGGGCTAGAATGATCATTTTATTTCTAAGGATAAAAACACACACGACAATGCTCTTTCTTCTTCGATCTTTCTCCATAAAATCTCCACAAATTGCTCTCAATGACATCTGGGTAATCTTCATCATCATTCCCTTAATTCGAAATGTTATAATATGTATTCACCTCTTAAACATTACCTCTCTCGCCGGCCCCCCACACTACCAAAGCTATTAGATAAGAAAATCACACAGACAAGTTGGACGGTATCTATTAAATTGGACATGACTGATTGAATTTGGAAAGTTTAAGGGGTATTCTGATGAAATTGAAAGTTTAAGGACTAACATGAAGTTGCCCATAAACTTCATGGGGTTGAACTGAATTTAATTCTTTTTGTTAACTTTCGAGAACGTCCCTCTATAACTCGTTCGTAGCGCATGTAGATATGACGAGGGTATTGAAGTCGTGATGCTACTTCTAGGGCTGGGATCGGTACGGGATGAGTCAGGATTCGACCTATCCCGAAGTTAAAATAGTGATCCCAATCATGATCTTGAAATTTGATACGGGACGGGTCGGGACCAATCCTGATCCCGATCACGAAAACATGTAATTTTTAGTTCTAAATGCTACATTTCTACTAGAAATTAAGCTTTTTGAATTTGAGACGGGTTGGGACGACATTTAGTTTGGCTCATCCCGATTCGATCTATTTACTCTGATTCAGGACGGGTTGGGACAACAAAATTTTAGGTTCTATCCTGACCTGAACCCGTCCCGATCGGGATGGGTCGGGTTCGGTATCGGGATATTGGTTTTGAATTCCAAGCTCTAGCTACTTCTCTTTTAGAAGCACAAATTGAAGTCTTTTTTTTCTACTTGCTTTTTTTTCTCAGTGAAAACAAAGATATTTGAATGCGAGTGAGATCATACATATAGTACGAAGTTGAACTTAGAGTTTGATAGCTTCTTATATCTCTGTTCAGCTTGTCCATTCTCTAGTACAAAGATGAACTCATAGTGTCTGATACTTCCTACCTCATATTTCACTAAAGCTGAGCTAGACGAGTCCACCGTATCCCGACCAGAGTTTAGATTCAACAATAGGTACCGACTGGGTGAGCCGTGCAGCTCCTGTAATATTAAGGTGATGCATATTATGACTGAAACCCATAACAGCATGTATAGTCTCACACTCTCATTTGTAATTGCTCAAATTAAAATCTATGTTAATAGGGACTCACCGTTGTTAATTAAGTTGCAATGATCGTTGTTTGATTCTGATCAATCGTTTAGGCATAGTGTTGAGTATTCATAAGGGATGTGGAGACTGTAAGGGCTACTTTTTGATCGGGCAACGGCAGAGAAATCGGCATAGCTGAACTCAGTATCTCTTCACCTTTGTTTGAGTATTTCGAAGGAATGAGAATCCTAGTAAGCTTCATGCTCCCCGTCAACTCTTCCATTTTCACGGCAAACTGGTTGTGTGTTGCTTCAATGAAGAGTGTGTGTAGCATGGCGGTTAGAAGAATTTGAGCATAAGAGGAAGAGATGTCATCAGCAATGATTCAGGTATATGCACCAAGGGTATGACGAGAGCTGGGCAAAATGAAAAATGAATAGCTGATTTAGGAGAGAGGAAGTATATAAATAAAGAAAGAATTAATAGAAAAAAATCCCACTATAAAATAAATAAGTTTGGTGGTAATCTTGGAACAATGGAACATGGGTTAGACCAGATTTTTGGGAATGAATCAAGACTCAAGAGTACTACAACTAAATTTGATTAATCAATAATTTCCACCACCAAATATATATATATATATGTCAAAGTCAATATTAATATTTTATCTTTTTCTTTTTAAGAGATAAATATGAATAATTATAAAAATTTTGATAGATTGAAAAATGGACATATTAATGGATATATAAAGAAATTATCATATATCGATAAAAAAATTTCTAATATTTATAAAAAAATTATATATTTAACTAAAAATAAAATAAATATAAAATATCAAAAATATATAAAAATTAATATTAATATTTATAAAAAAATATCAAAAATATTTTAGATATTTAATTCTTTACATCTTTTACTTCATATACTGTTGAAATAAATTTCCTAAACAAATAGCTCAAAGATTCCCAATGTCGAAGCCATTAATGTCGCGACCATTTCGAAGTTGACTCTTCCGCTGTAAATAATTGACCAGCACGGTTAAATTCAAAAGATGGCGCCAAACATAAACGATCACGTGGGGAATATAATCTCTAAACCCGACCCGACCCGACCCCACCTCACCTCGTCCAATCAACCATCTAATTTATCTTAATCGTTCTTTCATGTAGTTACCGTAATACCCTTATACTTAATGATTAAATTATTAATATTATCCGGCAATAATAAAAAAAGGAAAGCGACGTGGGACCATCACATCAAACCCGAATTGAGAATAGAAACCCATTATTTTTGTCCGGGTTCAGTTAAGCTGGCAGTGGCTGAATGTTAAAATCACCACCGCTGTCACCGTAACCCGCAGCCACCAACTAGCCAATAGAACGCGACGTCTGGTGGATGGTGAGTAAGAAATGGGGCCTACGTGTCCGCAGCGAAGGGTATCAAAACATGCACAAATACAAAGGGAACGCGAGAAAGTAGTGTATGGGAGTTGGGTGCTTTTGCTATTAGCGATCGTATACAAATACCGAAAATGAGAAACAGTTGTTACCAAAACTTACACGCTGGTTCCAAGTTGTATTGCGAGAACTGTTCTCATTTTGTTTTTAGAATCTGTTACAGCCGACGCTTATCACGGTCATTTTTAAATCCATAATACGGAAAATGAAATCTTAAAACGATACCTAAGGACTAAAATATTAATAATTATGAAAATTTTGGTGGTTCGAAAAATAGATATCTCGATGGAAATATTAATAATTATAGAAATTTTGGTGGTTCGAAAAATAGATATCTCGATGGATATACCGAGAAATTATCGAATATCATAGAAATTTTTCTAAAATTTATATAAAAATTATATATTTGACTAAAAATAAACTAAATATAAAATATCAAAAAAATATGAAAATTAATATCAATACTTGTAAAAAATAAATTTTTTAAAGAAATATCAAAAATATTTTATATATTTAAGACCTTAACGATACCCAACAACATCTAAATAATTTGAATATCAGAGTTAGGTGTATCACCATGTCATGTTGATGGAACTTTTATAATTAAATAAAGCCAATATATCAATTGATGGATTAAATATTTGTGGTACTTTAGATTTTACATCAAAAAACAGTTTTGTTTTTGAATTTTCAAATTTAACTTGTATACCCCTAAACTCTCATTTCTTTAACTAATTGTGAAAAAAACTTATACTAGCCCTATAGGTGATCTACAATAGTCCATGTATTCTTATAATAAATTAGTCTATCATTTAATTAAGTAGACTTTAGCTGTTTTTATAATTCCTTTTTCATATAAAATTGAAAATAACACATTTAGGGAAGGGATGTAGCTACTTTATCATTCAAAAGGAACAGTTGCATTTTTAAATATGAATCAATATTTCAATTCCTTATAGCTTCTCATAAATGTCTTCAATTAAATAGCACTAGTTTAATGTTACATGGAGTGGGGTCAGTAGGGTGTTGTTTACCTAACTTAATATTTCAATCGCAATTTTCAGTTTCATGCCCTTTGATAAAATTATATAAATGGTTTTTTTTCCATGGGTAGGTCCTTAGCAATCAAGTGCAAAAGATTTGTCACTTGGTAGAGTTGGAAGTGTGAGATAATGTCACACTTTAGCATGGGAGATATAGATGCGAATTGTAATATTTCCTTTTCTTTAATCTTTTGGATGATGGGGTACCTCCCAAAAAAGAAACCACCCAAATCTTTCTTCCCCCTTGGCAAAAAATAAAAAAATCTTTTTCGTCCCTTAATTGGTCCCATACAATTATGGAACCTAAAGACCACAACACCAATACAAAATAAATAAGTGAATTCCCTTCTTTTTGTTTTGGGGTAGTTTCATTTCCAAAAGGCAAGGCCAAACCGCCAAAGTGTCACACCAAGTCTCATTATTTTTTACTGCCTTTTCTCCTTTTGTGATAGGGTATAAAAGCATATGGAAAAGGGTACTCGTGTGTTGATGATAGATTTGAGAGAGCGAGTGATCTCTGAAGGCCATCCTTACAAATAGATAAGGCAACCTCTCCAACCAATATGTCCTACACGCACTGGTGTAGGGTTTCTCAAAGGCCCCCCTGCCCCCTCCAACGCTGGTATAGTCAAATAGTTACATATTTGTTAAATCTTTTTTTTTCTTTTTGAAGAAGGATGTAAAAGGCCATCTTATTCTTATTGATCATCTTAATATTATAAATCCTAAAATATGCATTGAAATCAATAAATCAGAATTGTTAAAATCATCCGACTTATTTAGAATAATCTAAAAGATCTCTAGACATTTAACCTAGCTCGTATGGCCCAATACCAGAACAAACTAGGCCCAACCCTAGAAGCAACTGTTAAGGGCATCCATAGAAGGGGGCACCCAAGCTATAGATCTGCAATTGTCACTGTTATCGTTGTTGCTGCTGTCAACACCTCTGGCAGGTGGGTTTGATTCCCCAGCACCATCCTCACCATCACCACAACCTCGAAATCTAAAGAAGAGAGACAAGATTGATCCTCGACCGTTCGAGGACAAGATTGAGACCTGACCACCTCTCATCAAAAAACCAACGGAACTCACCTCCGGAAGATGACTTAGATTCAATCTAGATCCCCACCGCAAACTAGATCCATCGCCGCCTAACTACTAGGGTCGACTTCTAAGTTGAGGACTTTTCAGTTTATCCCGTTTTTCGATTTTATATACGTTTTATAAATATTTGAGTAGATCATTTCTGTAAATTTTTAACTAAATTGAAAATAGTTAAGACATTTATAAGTGTGATTTATCAATTATGAACTTGAACGGTTCATATTTGATAGGATTTAGTTCGTCCATTGATTTGATCTAGTTCTCGTTCTTAACGTTCACCAACTTGAACGGTTAAGGTGTCAAAATTTGATTAAAAAAATTCATCTAATAAGCAATTAATTTAAAAGTCTTCAACTAGTTAAAAGTCTAAGGGCTCCCTAATGGGGAATGACTTTTGGGCCACCTCACACCCCCCATGTATGAAACCAAAACAAAACATTTTTGGTCTCACAAATTCATCTTAATGGTTCATGAAATTTTGTTCCTTATAAACTTTAATGTACTAAGTTTTAAAAATATTATAACAGTATATCATGTTTCTAGCCCAACCTAAAATTGGTATATGTAGCCGTTAAGATACCAATTTACCTTTCATTTTTTTAAGTTTATTTTCGCATTGTTTTTTGGTCTCAAATTGGAGCGTGTAAAAATTTGAACCTTCTTTGCCTCCAGGCCAATGAGGGTTGGACAACTGGTGTGTTACAAAATTTTGGTTGTAATTCACTGACGGGCTTAGTGGTAAATGTGTTAATTTTTAATTGTTTGCTTCTATATGCCGCATTGGTTATGATCAGTTGTATCTGACCAGGGCTGGTCAGAGAAATTTTTTCCTTCTATTATCTACTTTTCTCACCAACAGATCCCCAAAAGTAGAATAATGCTGCATTTACAAGTAGACATTCAATAATAATGCCGCATTTACAAGTAGACATTCAATAATATGACAAATTAATGATAAAAGTAGAGCCACATGAACACCAAGGCATGAGCTTTCCATCAAATTCCGGTTCTTTCCCTACTCATTTCTCATATAAGATATTTCACAGTTCACATCACAACAAACCAAGGCAATGAAACAAGTAGAGCCAGTAGGCAATGACATAATTTAGATCAAAAAAATTGCAAGAGGGTTTACCAATTATATGTTATACATACACCCTCTTCTTACCCCTGCATATGTCAATAAGATACTGTTACTGCTCCTGGCAATTCAGACTTGAAAGAAGAAACCGAAAAAGAAATCGTCCGTTACAACCCCAGAAGGAAAAAAAGCCGGTCTAGCAATTCCAGCTCATTCTTTGGCATTCTTCCCTCTTTTTGCCCAGAAAAAAAGAAGCAACTTCATCTCTAACATTGCCCCGGACCGTTCCTCATCAAACCAATCAAATTTAATTAGACTACCCTGTCAACCCTGTCAGATTATAAACATGGTACACAATGGATGAACACATTCCATCGAGGACAATTTTCCCCACTTGGTAAACTTCATTCCAAAACTGTGGGTCTAATTCCATCTAGCCTCCCCCTGGTGTGCTTTCTCACATGATTACGCGCTCAATTATTTCAATTCTTCTTGGGCTCCCCGTAGTCACATTCAAAAGTTCAGAAACCCCAGGCAGACGTTCAGAAACCCCATCTCTTTTCCGGCTCTTCATGGTCACAAAAATGGGGTTAGCCAAGTAACACAAAAAGCATCCATCTACTCACCGGCTGGTTGCTTCTTCTGTTCAGCTGGTTTCATCTGTACCACTGTGGGGACAGCATGAACATAAGGGAAGCCTGTCGGTACAAGCTGATGCGGCCCAGAGGATTGTGCAGCAGCAAACTGGGCATGATGGATAAGTGTCTGTGAAGATAAACCACCACCTTTCATGTTGTTAGCAGCAGCAGCTACTGCTTTTGCAGGATCAGTGGTGCCAGTATTATTAGCAAGCGTAACAGGAGGGCAGATTGGCAACATCCCACTTGAGGATGTCCCTGATGATCCCTGTGAATGTTGTGACTGCTGCTGCACGTCACCATGCCGTCTTGTTGGAACATAATACCCACTAGAGGGGGGTGCAGTACCACCAGTACTATTAGAATGCGAAGCTTGCTGGTTTGGCATGTTGGTATTAGAAAAGTACAACTGTGCTTGCTGAATTGATTGCTGATGTTGCTGTTGATGCAGTTGTTGATTTTTTTGCTGCTGTTGCTGTTGTGTCAATTGTGATTTTGTCCCAGTGCTTGAAGAGGTAATATGGGTATTCCCTAAGCTCGAAGGAACATTCCTCCCACCCACAGGAGATGACTTCTGACTGGGAACTGATGGTGAGTTCTTCACCTGCTGAGATGACAGTGAAGAAGCTTGCCCAGCTTTATTACCAGCGGAATTTGAAGTATTTGTCCTTGGGCTTCCACCAGCACTCTTTGACATTGATGAAGTCGTGGTTGTGGGTGAACCAACCATTATAGGAGGAGAGGTGGACTGGTTACTATTAGGTTGTAGCCCCTGATTTTGGGTGGAAGACTTTGGGTTGGCTGCAAAGGAAATCTGAGTGTGACTCTGCTGTGTACGTGCCTGCTTCTGAGGATGATTTTTAAGGGATGATGAAGTTGATGAGGCCAGTGATGATGCAGAAACCTGGGAAGCGGTTGTCCTGGAAGAATTTTTCCACTGAGGAGATTGAGATGGACTGGTGGTAGTTTGGACAAGGTTATGGGGGAATGGCGAAAGTGCATTAGGAAACTTTGCAGCCATAGAAGATGTTGAAGGAAGGTGCTCAGAGTAAACACTGCCATTGCTTGTTGCTGGTGCCTTGTTTCGAACTGCATTCTGCTGTAGCTGTTGCTTCTGAAGCTGAAGCATATGATGTTGCTGCTGCTGTATCTGATGTTGCTGCTGCTGTATCTGATGTTGTTGCTGCTTCTGTATCTGATATTGCTGCTGCATCTGATGCTGTTGCTGGTGATTCCGCATTTGCTGCTGAAATTTCTGCTGTGGTGTGGGAGCATTTACAGCACTAACTGAGGTGGACATAACAGAACTGGATGCCCTGCCAGGAGCAGAACTGAGATTCAGACTTCGTGCCGCAGAGCTATCAAGGACATTGTTTCCCGGTATTGTATTGGTGTTACCATCAGTGGAGAAAGCAATGGAGTGACCAACGGTCGAAGCTTTCCCTGTCATGGCCTTTCTTTCCTCCCCCACATTAGAAGAATCACCTCCTCCACTTTTCCCTTCTTCAGGGTGCCGATAATTCTTCTTATGTTGAGCTGCTTGTGCTTGCACAGCAGCAGCAGCCATCATCTGTTGATACCCTTGCCTAGTAACCTCTGGAAGGCTCTGGAGAATTGCTTGACTATGTGCTATGGAAGCCATGTCAAGGCCAGTAGCAGGGTTAGCACCATTTAAAGAAAACGACATGGCATAGGGTTGAGATCCTTCAACCCCAGCCATTGAGCCTTGCTGCTGCTTTTTTTCACTGACACTGGCAGCAGTCGCTCCACTGGCACTACCCATTGGAGGTGTCATTAAAGCGAAGCTTGGTGGGTGCATTGGCACTGCAAAATTCTGAGCATAAATATTCATGTTCGTGCGAGAGATTTGACTGTCAGCAGTTGATGGGCTATCTTCACCACCCATCTCATGTTCAAGTTGGCGAGCTTGGTGAGGGGCATTTGGGTTTTGTTGATGTTGCCGCTGATGCTGCTGTTGTTGCTGCTGCTGCTGTAGCGTCTGTGAAGACTGCTTTTTTGAGGCAGAAAAGCCTTGCAAGCTAACATTGACACCATTCACACCACTGGAAGGTGGCCTCTGCTGCTGGCTTTGCAAATGCTTCTGAGATGATGAAGAACCACTGGAAATACTAGGGTTTTGATGACCTTGTTGACTTTGCTGTGATTGAGAGGGTGGTTGCTGCTGCTGCTGCTGCTGCTGCTGCTGCTGAGAAGGATGCAGCATTTGGGAAGAATAGAAAGACCCACTAAAGTAAGGAAGAGACTGAGCATGAGGTCCTCTATAAGCTGGTGGAGCACCAACATGTGCTGGCATTGAGAATGGATATGCATTGTTCTGCAAAATTGCCAGATACTGAGGTTCATTTCCTGGATAATTGAAGCTCATCGCAGGAGCAACAGAAGGCGTTGCTGCAGCAGTCATTGATGTAGAGTTCACAGAACTTGGCAATGCTGCACTACCAGCATTCGGAGACTTCACAGAACCAGGTCTAACAGAAGCAGCAGCTGCAGCCTGTTGCTGGCTCAAAGGGAAAATGAAAGCAGGGCCATGCTGAAATACAATGACACTAGATTAATATATGCAACCCCTAGTCCATTGTACCTTTCAACACACGAAACAAACAACAAAAGAAACGTACCAATATATTACTAGGTGCGCCTGGAGGTAGAGCTTGCTGGACTACCATTTGCTTTCTCTGTGCATCCAGAAGATTGGCTGCTGGTGAAGCTTTTTCCTTTCCAGGTTGCGCAGTAAACATAGCAACCCCCTGTCCTTTGTCAGGTGCAGAATTTGTACCTCTACCGGGAATACTCCCATGAAATTCTGGGGGAATAACACTTGGATTGTGCTTGGTCCCATACATAGATCCAGAACCTGCTGCTACTGGCCAGAAAGGATTCATCTTCGACATTTGCTGGTGATAGTATATATTCCTTGCAATGTAGCAATGGGTGGCACATCTCTTTGGACGAGGTTGGTTGAAAAGGACTTGTGGTGGCTGCACAAGTTTAAAATTTGATCAGAAAAAGAAAATGATAGGACTCGCAAAGAGTTTCAATAGAAGATTGGAAAGTGAAAGAAAACACGGAAAGTAGACTTACTTGCATAGCAGCTGGAGGAACTGTACTGACATCCATGGATACAACTCCTTGTAAAGGTGCCATGTAACTGCTGATAAGATACACAAGTGAGTCTAAAAACCAGCACCAGAAATTTTGCGAACAAAGAGCGAGGAACACAAAACAAAAGGATCCAATCATACCCCATTGGAGAAAGTCCCCCTGGCCAGCCAGCAGGCATAGACATTGGCAAAGTTACAGAGCTCGGTTGCACTGATGAAGAATGTAATAGAAAATTATAAACAGGAAACCCGAAAGACACGAAGGGGCAATCCAAAGCTCAAATAACCCCGCACAAAAGACATTATGAGAGAGAAAACAACAAAGAGCAATACACAAAATAAACTCACCAGCAGTTTTGTCAGTGCTTTGTTGCTGCTTAGCACCATGCTGAGGTATCTTGTTTCCACTAAAACCAGCATTGCCAATATCTCTATCGGTCTTTTCCAAATCAAGCTGTAGATCAATATTCCTTTCCTTACCACCCGCAACAGGCTTCTTAAACTCAGCTTCTTCTACTATTGCTGCTATCTTCTCAGCTTCCAAATTTGCAGGCTCTTCCTTCCCAAATTTCAGAGCTTTGTCATCTTCTCTGGTCACCAAGGACTTTAATTCCTGCACCTAAAAACAAACAGTACCCCATTTATTAAATTCAACAAATCACCATCATACCAAACAAGAAGGGTACGCAAGTGGCAGTGGTGGGCCCCTACTCACCGTTTCTGCAACTGTGACCGTAGGTTTGGGATCCACAGACACAAAATCAACATCGCCATCTCTTTCTGGAGAAGATCTTGATGGAGGAGGAGCCTATAACAATTACAGCACAGAAAATTAACCCAGATTGAAAATAAAAAATATAAGATAAATCTAGTTTTAGATAACAAGACCCTCACCATCAGATCTATCTGGAACTTCTCTTCCCGGTGGTTCTCAGAGATGGTTGAATTTCTGGAAAAACACCAGAAAAAAATGGAGAAAACTCAGGACCCAAGTTTTATATTTCCGAGAAAAAGAAAAGGTCTTTGATGCTCACGCTTTATTGGTCGATGTCATATCCCCACGATTATCATCTAATCTGAACACTGGCGATTCTTTCTTGGGCGATTGAGCTTCTTCTTTCCTTGGTTTGAGATTTTGACTCTGCGATTCATCATTTCCTGGTTTTGAATCTGAGATAGTCTTGTTCTCCGGCTTCATTGACTCCTTAATCGTCTCAGGCTGGGACTCCGATACCTGAGTGGAGTGAGAATTTGACAAGTTGTACGAAAACCCACCATTTTCAGTGACAGATACTGATTTTTTCTCCGAATTTGTAGAGGAAGCTTCAATCTTCATGGATTGATCTGTGGGGACCTTGTTTGTGGTCGAAACTGGAAAAATTGATGGCTGTTCTTCATCATACCTCACTTGGGCTCTTGGCCTTTTCCTCTTGGGTGCTGTAGAATCCAATCAAAATTTCATCAGTCACCATAAAAACACAACTTCCCCAAAACAGAGCGAGAAATGAAATAAGACTGAGCTCATATACCCACCAGTAGCGGAGATGGAAGTGGCAGAGGAGCTAGAATTCTGTGGAAACGCACAAGTCGAGTGAGGAGTTGCACACGGAGATGAAACTCTTGATTTCGTATCACTGGCGGACTTGTTGGTTTCTCTTGATTCCAACTTAACTGATTCTGTGGCTGTAATTTCTTGCTTCGTTGGAACCTGCGGTTGCCTCATCATCCCATACAACACCTCGGCAATCTCAATCTCTATCTCGTCCTGAGCAGACGACGATGACTTGGTGGCTGTAGTCACCGAAGCCATGGCCATCTTCGGTGGCTTCAATTTTGGGCCGTTGGGTCTCTACACGAACAGAGCGAATCCGTCAGTAAAGAAAAAAATCAAAGGGAAGCAAAAGAGAAATGAATCAAATCAGAAAACACGCACCGGCTTCTTCCTAATGGAAGCATGAGAAGGCGAGGTTGTAGCTGGGGACGGAGCAGCCATCGATGATGTGCTTGGCCTGACCGGAGACGTGGAAGCTTGCCGGTGAAATTGGTCTCCGAGGACTCCACAACTGGAAGGCCATTCATGAGACCTCTTAGTTGAGGCTGAAATTACAGAAGGAAAAAGACGAGATTAGAATCCCAGAATTCAATAATTCCTTTGGGATTTCCAATATCTGTTTTTTGCTCTCTACCTGACCGTGCTTTTCTGGGTACGGAAACGCCGATCATTTCATCAGTGACCTTCGCCGCCGGTAGCGGTCTGAAATGCTTAACCGGAGGGAAGCTCTTCCGGTGATTCAACGAGGACGTCGTTGGCGGAAGCATGCGAATAAAGCCGCCATCGTCGTATTCATCTTCGTCGTCGTCGTTTTCACTCTCCTCCGAACTATCGTCACCGCCGTCTTCTCTATTGCTCCCGTGCATCAATCTCTCGGCTTTTCTCCTCTTGTTCCGGTTCATCCGATCCCGATCTCTCTTCCCGCTCCCTCCTCGATCTCTCAGCCTCGAGGTCTCCTGTAACTCCATCGGACCGTCGTCCTCTGCAAAAACAAAAATCAACAACCAATGAAAAATCTTCGATTTCAGAATCGGTGAAATCGACCTAGATCTGGTGAGAGAGTCTGACCTGGTGAGTCTCTGAGGCTGTGTCTTCTTCTTGACAAGCCATTCGTGGCCGCCATACTTCCTCTCCTCGCATCTCTATTCCTATCCATCTTCTACTCTAAATTTATCTACAACTAGAAAACTAATCCCATCTCTCTAGTCACCAGAAACAGATGAACGCCCAAACGCAACAAATGATCTCCTCTCACACAGATAAAGATCTTCTCTCTCTATCTGTGTTCTTCCTCTTGCCTTTTTTCTCTCTCTTCCCAAATTCTCTGTCTTCTTTTTGTGCTCTCTATCAGTATCTCTCATCCTCTATTTCACTGGAGCGAAACCCACTCCTGACCCGCGTGGACGGTCCTGATCCACAGCTACATTTCCGCACCAGATCTCAGCTCTCCATTAGTCGACACATCCGGTGGTTATGCATTTCCTGAAACCAACATGGCATCATCTCTCACCGTTCGTTCCACGACCTCTACCTTTTCTGTCTGGTCCCTCCACTTGTCATAATCCTTTTTCTTCCTTCCCAAGCTTTCACGTTTACTCACTCACTACCGATTTGCTTTTATACTATTAAATACCTAATTTTAATCAATAAATACAGATAAAGATAATTTTTCCATTTATTATATTATAATGAGCACAGTATCCCACGAATCCACAATTACAATGAACAGTTTAAACAGACACCGAAGAACCGGTGACCGGCTATAAGCGGTGGCAGAGACTTCGGTAAAAGCTACGTGACGATCACAGCGAATCTACATTGTACATGACCGCAGATAATATCGCTTCAACCGGTTAAATTACACAAATTCATTACCCTGGTCCCATCCTATCATGTTTCCTTTGTTTATATCTTTAATAAAATATTTTAATGTATTTTAGGCTGATGGCAAATCTGTTAACAAATTCCGTATATCGACAAGCAGGGCCCACCAGACTCGTACCAGATTGACGTTCAACGCAGCTGATCTGCCGTTTACCGTCCCATCTGCTCTAGACGCCGTTGGATCAGCGTCCGACGTGGCGTAAAGCTGAACAATATTTTTAAAAGGCAAACGAAAACCCAGATTCGTCCGAGCTGGCAACCAAGCTAAAAAAGGGCTCGTGCGTGTCGATCAGTGCGCCCCCTTCTTGATCTGACGGTCCAAACGATCCCACAGCCGGGGTGAAGCGTACTCTCTCGAGTAACGGTCACGGAACTTCCGAGAGGAGGCGTGGGTCCACCGGGGTTAGCTGCCGATCTAGAAATTATTTCCTCGGGTTGGCCTATTGTCACGTTCGTGGGATATGGCAAGCTGCCATGACGTGTACCGGGCCCACAGAACAAATAAAAAAACAATTACTTTTTTCTTCTTTCCTTTACTCTTCCTGCGCGCCGGTCAACTTTAACAGCGCAGTTAAAAAAGTCGTATATACACTTACGATTTATAAACTAAAAAAGGCAAACGGAAAACTCCACGCGCTTATTGCGGGGTTTCATATTTAATTACCCCAGATATAAAAAAGCTGTTCAATTGTGACAGTGTCATTTTCTCTACGTGTCGTGCTACAGACGAGACACTTGACACTTGCTCTGCTGAATCCCCGCCTCACAAGGTATAGTAAATATCTTTCTCACATTAGATGGCGGTGGCGATACTCTCACCCGCCTGTGACGGACTATATTCGAGCGGGCAGTGGGAAAACGTACGACACAGCTGGGTGGGTTAATTAGTGCTCCATAAACAATGGGTATAATTTAGGAGACAAGTGTGACCACGTCAGACAGTAGGTCCCAAAATGGGCCGGCCCACCACAGTGGATCCCTTTCTCCAATATTTGTCGCCTTGCAAAGGGGTGGGCTAGGCTCTCATTCTTCACTCGCTATCGTGATTCGTGAACTCCCTGATAGATGCCACGTGTCCGTAAAGATGCTACGTCATCTGCCCGCGTGGCTTCATTTATGACCGTATTCTTTACCCTAGCCGTCAACAACAAAGCACACATAATTGAGGGTATGACCATAACTTGCGCTTATTATTAGAGACTATAATCACCGGTCTCCACTCATTAATTGATTAATTATTAACTAATCTAAATATATTTGATTTATTATAATGTGACAACTAAAACGAATAATAAAATATCTTATTGTCAGTGTATGATCTTCCCTATTTGTGTGCTAGTATATATACCCGGTTTTAGGCTGCGGACGTCAGAATTAAAAGGTTTGGGGGTAAATGTGTGATTTTGCTTTATATATATACAGAATTTTTAGATTGCAGATGTCTGTACCAAAGAGTTTGGTGTAGATGTGTGATTTTGCTTTATATATATACAGAATTTTTAGATTGCGGATGTCCGTACCAAAGAGTTTGGTGTAGATGTGTGATTTTTTCCTATTTTTTAAATCTTAGTTTCACATCTTAACCGTTCAATATCTAGGTATATATGTATAGATCATCTCTATAAAATTTCATCTCATTTGGTGATCGTTAAGATATTCAAGCCTGTGATTTACCATGAAGAAAACTGATGGTTCCGGTTAAACAGTTCAGGAACCGTCATTTTTTTTCATGGTAAATCACAGATTTGAATAACTTAACAATCACCAAACGAGATGAAATTTTACAGAGATGATCTATACATATATACCTAGATATTGAACGGTTAAGATCTGAAACTAAGATCGAAAAGTGGGGAAAAATCACACATCTGCATCAAACCTTTTGGTGTGGACGTCCACAGCCTAGAAGCTCTGTTTAAGAACCGTGTGTATATATATCCATACACTGATCTTAAACTGTTCACGTAAATAGATTTTTTTTAAAAAAAAACTGTGTTTTTAGCTTTCAACCAAGAGATAGAGTTTTTTCTTTTTCATTTTTTATAAAGAGGATCAAAGGATTTGACTCTTACTCTCGTGGTGACTTGAACACGTAACTTCGTCAATATTTAGTGGATGTGCTTGAATAATTTTTTTATAGTTTGAAGCCTTGACCTTACTTATTAATACTATAATTCCTCAAAATTGTTGAAATGCTACCTTAGGTTACTAGTATGAGTTTTCTACTTAATTTAGTTACTTTTGTTATCAATATAGTTTTTTTTATTAAAAATGAAGAGGAAGAGAATAACCAAAGGTACTTACTAGTTTTCCGGTCATTATAGATTAGGTACTAATCACTTTAGTCTTGAAGTTTAGGTAAGTTTTGTACTCATAGAATGTTATGTGAGCTCAATCATATTTGTAGTTGGTTGAAACATTAGAGTTGTAAACTCACCTACAAATTGTTACTATCGATTTCAAGTCTGATGATGACTACAATAGTGCTCCTTTAAACAAACAAACATACGCTAAAGTCTCGCTCCAACGCATAGACATTTAACATGAACAATGTTGTCGGTGTGATTTTTTTAATGTAATTTGTAATTTTTCATTTGTTAAGAGTGTGGTTAGTTTTTCGAATATAATATGTAATTCATATAGGGTTTAGATTACTTTATGTAAATTCTATTTTCTTTATTGAATGCTTCATATTCTAATTTGTTTTTTTTTCTTTTCTAGATTTTATTTTGTGATTATTGACTTTCTATTTGTTTTCCAAAGATTTACTTTGTGATTATTAATTACATAATATGGTATTCATTAGTATTAATATTTTATTAACATCAAAATGGTTTCAAAAAGTTATTGATGCACTTATCGAATTTGATTGGTATGCTTATTCAAAATAGTTGGTTTGTTTTTAATAATTGCACTCTGTAATATAATATGTATATACTATTGTGAGGGTTCTTTTTGAATTCGATAATGACTATGCCAAAATCATCCTAATAATTCGATTAAAGGGAAGATTTGTATGTGATTCAGAACAAAAGACGCTTTACAGCATGAAGCATGGTGTGACAGCTGGAAAAGCACTAGGGTGAATGAGAGAACTAGACTGGTTTTCAGAATTGGGTTTTTTGACAAAGAGGATAGGTTTCAAGAACAAGAATTAGGGAATGGGTAAGAAAGACTATTGCTTGAAGGCATGAAAGAATGTATTTAGGGGGATTTTCTGGGTTGTTCTTTATGGACGAATGTATGAGTGATTGAGGGGTTTTTATGGGTTGTTGCCTGATCAGATGAAGGTATGAGTGCATGAGAAAATGCTGGGTTTTAGAACAAGAACTAGAGGACAGGGTAGTGAGGCTTCTTGCTTGAAAGCATGAAAGATTGGGCAAGGCTAGTTCTAGGTGTTTTTCTAGGTTTGACTCGATGATGCCTAATGGTTTCTCTAGTTCTAAACTCCTCATTTTGTAAGCTTAGATTTGAGGTGTTGGAGTGATTCAAGCCTCTAATTATCTGGGTAAAACACTTTCTCTTTACCATCCATGATTTGTGCCCTAAATCATGGAAAACAAAAGCCTACTTTGAGGTGATGGTTTTCAGAAGGAGAGGGTTGTTGTGGTGACAACGACAACACTAGCACCAAACCTGGAACAAGGCTTGGAAGGGAGACTGGGAAGTATGAGCCCGTGGCTTGAGGGAGAAAGAGATGCTTCTCGACCGGTTTATAGGTTTTTCGGGTGAGATGAAAATCTTAAACGATTGCATATGGATTGGGTATAAGACTGATGCGCGGAAGGATATAAGGTGTGATGTTGGGCTTTTATTAGACTTTGGGTGTATATTACTTTATAGAGGAAATATGAGTAGTTTGGGCCTTAGGTTAAAGAAGATAAAGAAAGTGTAGCCCAATTCTCATATTCACCATTGTATTGTCGATTTACGTCGTTGAGCTTGGATTTCGGGCTCAAGACCGAAATCACCAACATCGTTAAATCAACAGATGAGCATTATGCGTTTTCGTAACCTTCCACATCACATCCACGTCTGCAAGCCCCAGAAATAAGTGGATGTGACTTGGGCTCACATTAATGGGCATGTTTGATTGTGGGTCAAAATTGAGGATTTAACCTAAAACTATGGGTTTTTGCATGAATTGTATAAAAAATTGTCGTGCGGCACAATGCGTGATTTTTCGGGTATCAACAACTATTTTGCTTACTGTTCTTCCAATTTGTTCACAAAATAAAATATCGCAACAACGTGGTGGTGGTATGTCTAGTACATATATATTTTCTACAATACTTGACATGTTATTATTTATAGTTGTATTGCATTTCATATTCTAATCGCTTATCTTAAAAATTATTCTCTGATTACGGTCTTTTATTATTAGTTATGAGTTTCTATTTCTCTGAATATAACAACGAGATACTGTTTAAGGCGTGATTTTTTAGGTATCAACATTAGCTCTCTTGATTGTGTGAACTATTTCGGGTATCAACATAATCAAAGAAAAACCAGAAAAATCAACCCGGCCCATATAGCATGTGTTAGTCAATGTAAGCAAACCCAAGTTGACTGACCTAATTATTATTTTAGTTTTGATTATTCTGCTATCTTCATCTCAGATTGAGTTCGTGCGCATCAGTATCTTGAAAATGCATATTGCCTGTTTCGAGTGAGAGCTTCACCGTAGCTCTATGGTACGTCTTCCAATGGAATTTCTCTGATTCATCCTCTCCTTTTAAAAATTCTCAGAACTCTTCCTTTTAATGACTCAAATTTGTCTTCTTTTGCTGCGGGGGCGCCCAATCTCTCCTAATGCCAAGACTAAGTCACTGAAAGGGGTTGCGACTTACCCTTATTACTTCAATTCTCCGTCATCCTATTTCATCTCCCTTATTCAAGTGAGTATGCATTTTTTGAATTAGGCATCCTTAGGTCTTGGTCTTGAGTTCAGAGATATTGTGCATATTACTTTTCCTTTTTGAGAAGTAGGTCTACGCTTTGTATGAATTTGGGATTCCATTATGCTAAGATGGTTGATGGGTTAGAGAATAAGATTGTCTTCGTTGTGCTTGTGTTGCTTTGAATGAATTCTAGTGTAGAAGATAAGACTGATGTTTGCTTCTGCTGCGGTTTGGCTATTTGTTATTGCGATTTGCATGTGACTTTGACTTTGGAATGTTCAAGCTATATGCGCTTCTGATTTTCTGTAAGATTGATCTCCTTGCTTGGCTTCAATTGGTTACTCTAGGGTAGAAACTGCTTGGGTAATTCATGGTGGTTGCTAGCAAACTTTGCTCTCATTCTGTAAGAGTTAGGAACAATATATTGTTGCTTTTGCCTTTACTAGTTTTGCTTGGATATTGTTAATTTAAGCGTAGTAGAGAATGTTATTGTCCTAAGCTTCATATGAGAAAAATGTAAAGGCTAGGAGATTGAGGTTGAATGTGTCGGAGTAGTTTCAATAGAAATGGTTTTGGGTAAAATTCGAAAGAACTTAATTACTAAGGGTAAGCTAATCATAAAGGGATAGCTGGTGCTGAAATAAGCAGCCATCAAGAAGGGTTTGTATCTGTTTAGTACATAATAAAATATGGAAGAGTGCAATATTTGTTTGGCTTGATAGGACTGGCAATTATGTTTTTGTTTAGGAATGCTTGCCTTTGTGATATGAGAAATATGAAGGAATGAATTGGGTAGGCTTCAAATTTCTAAAAAGCAATGTCTAAAGCTTGATTTCTAGAATGAGAAGGCTGATTTATGATCTTCTAGCAATTGGATTTGTATTTCAATTAGAGAAATTGTTTGTTGTGTCATGGAATTTGAACATATTGCTCATGTATCTGACTTTCCTTTGGATTTTATTGTGGGGTTTCATATGGGTGATTGATGAATGTTAAAATAAGTTCCATGAGCTTGATCGTGACTAGTTATTTGACTTCATGACTTGATTGCGAGAACCATGCTCTTCACAATAATTTGAAGAGACTTTCGCTTGGTAATTAATTAACATGTGCATTTTGCATATCAACATGATCTTTGCTTGATTAATTTACTGCATAGGCACTTAATCTAAAAGCAATGTGCATGCAGTTTTACTGCGGTGATAGTATACTACTAGGGATAGGTGTATTCTTGTATGGCTAGAAATGAGGATATGAATTAGAGTTGAAGCTCTTAAATTTTGGAGCTTGGAAATGAATTTTAAAATTATGAAGCAGGGTTCTAATGATAAACATGAAAGTTCACTATTGTGGTAACATGATGAATGTTAGCTCTGTTTTTGGGGAATTTTGGGTTTGAGTTTGATAGGGTTTGCTACTTGGAATTTAGTGAGTAGGGGATTGGATATGTGGATATCAAATTTTTGTTGCTTGAAACGATGATGAAATGTATTGGCATGGATCTGTATAAGGTTGCAGTATGACACAAAACTTGTGGTTACTGTACGTATTTGCTTGTTGAAATAGTAAAACTTTGGATATGATACTGATTTTTTTTTGGTTTAGGGAAAATTGCAATAATGGTTTGATGGTAAGGCATAGGATGTTGTGATTGATATTGATAAGGTTCTTGTTATGTAGCAGAGTAGTTTAGGGTAACTGGAATGATTGGAGTTGCTGGGAGGAACAAGCAATCGAGAATAAAAATCGTAATGAATGAAAATTGTATGGCTTAAGAGAGGATACCAGCTTTGTAGATGGTATATCAAAAGAGGGTACTAATTTCAATGTGTGGGATTTGAAAGTTACATGTATGAAATACAAATGGGATAATGACATGAGTACATTGCTCACTTAAAATTTCATAATAACTCGAAACTTATTCATCATTAGTTAGCCCCCAAGGGTCATAACATGCCTTTTAGGGGCTGATAATGATGAACAATGCATGTGGCTGGAATTAGCTTGAGTAAACATGTTTTGAGTTAGGCTTGGTATTGATTGCATGTTCTACGATTTTTGTTTGCTGAGTGTCGTTTGTTGCTTGATTAAGTATTGTTTATTACTTGAGGTTTAACTTGTGGAAACCTTGTATGGGCATATATTAGACATGTGTTTTGATAGCCTCTGTTTGTGGTTGCCTTTTGTATTTGAATGACCATGAAAGAGCATGCATGCATCAAAACTTATTTGCATTAGAGATGGGCTTCGTGTGGCTTTATCAAGACTTTTAGGATGAATTCATGACTTTTGTAAAAAGAGTCTGGCAAATGCATGTTTATAATACATATTTGGCATGACATGTATGTAGGCGAGTTGGACATTAGTCAAGAGTTTACATTAGAAGGGATGATGCTTGGCTTGAGTGTGTGTGTGTGTGTGTTTGCTGTGTTTGCATGACCCTTATATGTATAGTTTTCTTTATCATAGTGTTTATGCTTGGCAGTGAACATGTCATATTTGGTTTGGCTTTGTTTGCTCGGCATAGTTGCTTATTGCTTGTTTTAGTTGTTTGTTATATATAAGTCACACCCCGCGCTTGGCTTGGCTTGATCTGCTTGGCATTGTTGCTTGTTTCTTATTTTTCTTTACACGACTTGTTTGTGTTAAAGTCATGTTTATGCTTGGAATGAAATATTGATAATAGATTCATTATAATAGAGTGTGTTGTAGTATGACATGTCTTGACTTGATTTGTTTGGCATTGTTGCTTGTTGTTTCTAAATATGAGCTTGGTATATGAATTTATATGACATGCTCATCTTAGATGTCTGTAGGAACTAAGGTGTATGTAGCTTGATTTTATCGACCAATTGCTTATAAAAGCTTAGTATTGCAATAGGTAGGTTGATGTAAGCTTACTTGAGGAATTTGTAGAGTACTAGTAGTGATATGAAGTTTGAAAATGTATATATGGGAGGATAATGAAGCACAGTTTTGGGATCGATGTGTTTGTTGGCTACCGCAGCAAACATGGTAGATCAGCTTCAGGGACATGGTTTGCTAGAAATACGGTGTTTGAAAGTGTGGCTTCTATATGGCAAATGCCATTTATATATGTGTTATTGGCTAGTACGAAAGCATGACTGCAAGTACGAGACTCTGGCATGAAATGGTCTTATATAGTGTTTTGCTTGCTGCAGGAGTATGTGGGGTGATATTACTAATCTAGGGTTAGGAAATACTTGAAATAATGACCTTGGTGTGACATAAGGGCAGGTTAGGTATAATATTGTTTGTTTAGAATTGAGTGTTGTGATTAATGTTAAGGTATAAGTTATGAGCATAATATCCTTACGATAGAAAGTTGTTCACTGTAGTAACGAAGTATGAGACATGGTTGAGAGTAATGACAAAGACTGTCTCTAGCTTGGAATCGACTTGATTGTGTAGTGAATGTTTTCTCTAATTTATTTAGTTTGTTACTTGCTTGAGCATTGTTTGTCGCTTGAATGAGTATCATTTGAATACCGTAATGGTTTTGGCCTGACTGTTTATTTTTTCATAACCGTTGACATGTGCTTGTGGTATATTTTTCTTTGTGTAAGTAGTGGCTGATTTGTTTGCTTGTGGATGTTGGTATTATAATTGCAGAGAACACGTTCTAGCTTCTTGCGTGTCTTCATTTTGTATTGTACCCTCCATGACACTCTTCATCTATCTAAGTTTAGGTCTGAGTGTGGATGCTTCAACAAAGGGATTATGTTGTAGGCATTGCTCTTTGCGAGGGTAGCCACATAGTGAGGAAGTATGCAACATTACTTCATACAATAGTAATATAGTGGTTTAGCCCCAATGATTATGTGAAGTATGGAGCGACATAGCCATAGTTTACATAATTAGTGTTGCATGTTGCTTACTGCGATCTTCTAAATGCATCATTTTCTTTATGTAGGCTGGATGAGTACTTGAGCATCATGTTCCTGAGGCAGTCATTGGTAGTAGTGTCAATATTTCAGCCTTGCATTGTGAGGAGGCTCCGTCTTATGACATTCCTTTCCAACTCAGGTAGAAGAGAGATGCGGTATAGAAAATCCCCTTGTTTTGATACAAGAGGATCGCTCGAGTATTGTTGAGGATGTTGCATGTCCTTTATGATGCACACTTTCTTCTCCAGAGGATGAGAATGTTCCTTCAGATTTTTTGATCCCTCCTGCATAGTTTGTTAAATAGTATGGTGTGTGATGTTGCTTAGCATGGAGCTTGAGGAATTGAAGATTGAGGAAATTTTTGTGTTGTATAGGGATATATGCATGCTGAGACATCATGGATGGGGGAACCCTAAGACTGCTGTAGGGAAATTCACTAACTGGAAATACCAGTGCTTGAGCCGAGGAGTAAACTTTCGCACCTTGGAATAAAAACTAAAGATAGTACAAGGGGACACAGTACCAAAATTTTGTAATGGTGTTAGCCCGTGGTAGCATAGGCATGTACTTTTTGTTGAATTCTTCATAGCCACGCAAAAAGAGTTTATATGTGCTTTGTATCTTGCTTGTGATTTTGTAAGACATTAAAATATAGGTATGAGAATTGACATGAGGTTGATTTAGGAATATGTAGGGATGTTGCTAGTTGCTGTAATGGGATTTGGTTGTGGCTGTTTTGGTTTGAGCAGAATTGTAATAAGGAATTTGCAAACTATATGAATATTTCATGTTGGGATTCCATCGAAGAATGCAGTAAAGCATAAACTTATTTAGCCTCCAAGTATTTGCGTGAGTTTAATTAAGCTTGTGTGTATCTCTTCTAACTTTCAAAATCAATATGCAGAAGAATATATTGCCACAGTACCACACCAAAAAATGAATCTAAAATATCCAACAAGAAATATCATATAGCAATAGAGGTTTGTTCATATTCAAGCTAACAACTTCTGCTATAATACAAGATTTGGCTTAAGAGAGTAAAAAGTTTAGTTAAACCATGAGAATTTGAGATCTGAGAAAAACTTGAAACATAGATTTCTAGTATGAAATATTATTGACTACTGCATCAAAAGTGATAGACAACGCTGTGAAGACTCAGGAATAACATAGAAGGCTAAAGGAAAAAAATAGTCTCACAACATGAACTACATGTTTTCTCGTCAGCATTTGGTTTTGGAATCAAATGCCATGGCAACTGAGATTTTTGTACAGACAAATAGGGCTAGGATATACTGAAGAGAGAAGGATTCTATAAAACCCCGTCCCAAAATTCACCCATTTACCAGGATCAGACTGGTTACAGAGATTGTAATCATGATATAAGCTTTCCCTGAATTATTATTCGAGTATTATATCGAGATATTTTCGGTTTTAGGGAAAATATATTATATGTCCTGAGGGTGTAGAATATATTTATATAGGTCCTCCAGTATGTCCAGAATAGTTTTCGGAGCTACGGGCTGATTAATATGGATTTTTTTTTCAGCTTACGGGAATAATAAATGTTATTTATTTTACCGTAAAAAGACGACTTTGTGATAAGTAGAGAATTTAGGGAAACTTCATTCAAAAAAGTTATAGGGGACGTTAATATGAACTCGTGAGTATGTCCTATGATTTAATCGAAGTTCGTATGCGAAAGTTATTAAGGATAATGTGTTGTTACTGTGCTGTAAATAGTAAATAACAAAATATCTATTTACGGTAAATTTCTATTATTCAATTTGGGCCGTCAGATCAATTAGAGATTTGATCTAGGTCACTGGTTTTTGAATATATATGGGAACTGGGCCGAATGTGAGGGTTCTCTCACACTCTCACACCAAATATCTCTCTCTCTCTCTTATCTTCTTTCCTTTTTTTCTTCTATCCTTCTTCCCTTTCTTTCCTCTTCGGTTATTTCTCTATCCTTTTCGATCTCTCTCTCCCTTGACAGAGACTGTCACATCCCGGTTCTAGAATCTATTTACGGTCGGTTATTACCCAAGTTACTTTGATCTTTAACCGTTTCGTAGTAACCGTTTTACCGTGAAAGGTCAAAAGTTGACTTTTCGTTAGGTCAGGAATTTGGGGAAACTTTCTTCATGAAAGTTGTAGAGGGCGTCGTTACGAGTTCGTGGACACGTAGCACGCTCAAATCGGAGTTCGTATGAGGAAGTTATAAACAAAAATGTAAAGTTACTATGCGGTAAAATGACTATATACAGGAGTTACCGGGGTGAAAAATCAGATTTTTCACCCCAGCCTCTTTCTCTCTCTCCCCGTGCGATCGGAAAACTGTGCCGGAGCTTTCGGCCGCCACAGCGCCGCCGTCCGGCCACCTCAGGCCACCGCACCGGTCCCAAAAGTTCGGCCTCCGAGTCTACTGCATTCCTAGGTAAGCTTTCCGACCTAACTCGCCGTAAATCGGGAGAAATTCCGATTTGTTCTTCATGTGTACAGTAGAATTTTGGGATCGAATTTCTCCCTCCCTAGATCACCATTTGATAGTTCTTTATATGTTTAGGATGGGTTTTAGGTGTACTACAATCCCCTAGAATTTGGTAGCTTGATTCGAAGTGTGTAGGAAGAATTGAGGATTTGAAGTTTTGAAGTGTAAATTTTCGGGGTCTACTGTTCATCGAGTTTTTGACCTAGTTAGAGGCCGAATTGGCCTTCGAGTTGAACTAGAAAGTTGTCCCAAATGATGAGACGAAGCTACTGGTAAAATTTGATGGCGATCCAAGGTCGCCGGAATTTTGGTCGGAATTTCTGCCGGCGGAGCCGCCACTTTTTGGGCAGTTTTTCTTGCCCATTAAATTGTAAAAATTAAGAGAAGGCCATTAAAGGGCAGTTACTATTTTTAGGGATTTAATTGATATGTTAAGTATGTTTGGAAGGTTTGGGGTTATTGTTTGTGTAATTAAAAGATAACCGGTCGTTTAGGGAGAACCGGCTAGGCGTGAAAGCATGATTAAGAGTTTGTACGCTATTTGGAGTATTAGAGACCGGCACCCCACACTTTTGATAGATGGTTAAGGTTGAACGCTATGGGTAGAGCGTGTTATTATTGCCCTCACTATGATTATGGGTTTAAGACCTGTTTATGTGTTTTGGACAGGACGTGGGGGAGCTCGAGCTGAGCAGCCATCTAGTAGCCGGCAGACATAGCGGCATCTGTGAGTGGACATTTGTTTTAAATTAAATTGCATGCTATATACTTTAATTGATTTCTCCTGCATATATGATTTCCTCCATTTATATGTTTTACGGTGATTTGGGAAAATGAGATTTAAGGATTTTAAAGGCAAACAAGCCGGGAAAGAGGTTCATACCCTTCCCGTGATTTTAAAGGATTTTCCCGGGATATGGTTTATTGATTATCACCGTTTTGGGATTATGGAGGGGGATGATTTTAAAAGGAGAAACTTGGCTCACGGTTTTAAAGGGGTTTTCGATTTATTATTATTCCCACGAGGTTTTACAGGTTTTACAGGTTTTAAAGGGATTTTAAAAAGGGAAAAGGATATAAGGATTGTATGCTAGCATGGACCCTCTCCGGTGGAGCTGGTCAATAGACCCTCCCGGATAGTAGCAGGTCAGGACCCTCTTCGGTAGTAGCTGGTCATTGGACCCTCCCGGATAGTAGCAGGTCGGGACCCTCTTCGGTAGTAGCTGGTCAATGGACCCTCCCGGATAGAGCAGGTCGGATTTCTCGTGGATGAGGTTAACACCCCACATTTAAATTATTTATGTTTGAGCCAAGGCATCATGGATGATTTACTTGCATGCTGTTTTTCTTAGAGAAACTAGAGGGAGAGCATTAAAGGAAAGTAGAGTTTTTATATGTTATTTTTCGTCCACTCACTCTAACGTTTTTCAATGTTTCTCCCCTGGGTCTTTCGTTTTTAAATGCCCAGATTGCAGTGCTCGACCCATCTAGACCACTTGGAGGCCAAGCATAGTTACCTCCACTTTCCGCACTAATAGTAGGTTCCGGGTTGACCTACTTGTAATATATCTATGTTTCTGCTTTTATCCTAGACGCTCTGATACACATCGGGTAGTTTTATTTGTTGGAGAACTCTTAGGGACTTGGAACTTTATGTATCATTTACATTTGTAGATGTTGAACTATTTGTTGGATTTGTTAGATGTGTATCTTGTGGAGTGTTGGTCATTGGGAGCAGGATGGCTCCAGGAGTTTTTGGATGGATATTGGTATTAGAAGTGTACTGTGGGTTATTGCAGGTTAAGGGTTGTCCACTTTTCAAGGGAGACTATGTCGGATTTTCGGCAGAATCTTCTTTGGGAGGTGGTCCCCGCAGGACTTACTTCGGGTTAAAAGGGGTTTAACTCGGGGTGGGTCCTGACAGAGACTACCCAGCTGCTCGCCACCACCAGTGGCTTCGCCTTGCCCCGGCGACCGAGCCCTGGCCTCAACCACGCTAAAGACGCCTTGATTGTCGCCCAGCAGAGAAGAGAGAAAACTTGAGGGACTACCTAGGCGAGTTGGGCGTCGAACCAGCCAAGAGAAGGACCAAGGAGCTTCCAGGCACCACCAGGCGCTGCGTAGAAGGAGGAGACCAGCGGAGCTTCGCCGGAGCAGATCCACTGGAGTTGCAGAGGTTGACATTGAGGTATAAAAACCTCGACTTTTCTCGTGTTTAAAGTGTTGTTGGACTACCTAGAATATATAGAAGCTAGAAATGCAGGTTTAGAAGCTCGGTTTGGTCAGAAAAACTTAGTTTTCCGGCAAACCAGTCTATCGAAGAAGACACGGTAAAAACCATAGTTTTTACCGCGTCTGACTTAACTTTTTACTATGGAGTAAAATTATCTAATTGTGAAATGTAAGAACTACCCCTGATAGTTCAGGATAATTACAAGGATGCCACCAAGGCTGAAATCCTAGAAATGTCGTTAGCAGTTTTGCATATTTATAAGGCTGCCACTGAGGCTAAAAAGACATAACTGCCCTAACAGATCTAGTTAATTATGGGGTTGCCCCTGAGGTTAAAATCTCAGAAATACCCATGGCAGTTTAGTGTAATTACCAAACTGACATTGAGGCCGAATTGCCAATACTGCCCCTGACAGTTTAAGTTAATTACAAGGGTGTTCCTTTAGTTGTTTTACTTTTATTCCCATGCTGGATTTATATAATTACGTGGTTGTCATTATATTTATTTATTTATGTGATTAAAATGTGTTTGGATGTTGTTTATCGGTTTGGAAATAGTCGTGGAGTAATCTGGATATATAGATGTTTAATACTACCCTAGCGGAGGGGTTGAACTCCGGATTTACGATATGAATACTTTTAGCGGGTTATTAAATGGTCCGCTAAATAAAAAAGTGGGATTTATCCGGTTAGAAAATTAAGTACATAAGAGCTACGTGTGGCTTGATCCCTGCGTACATGGTATGTACGCAGCCTGTCCAGGATACAGGTGCAGTCACAAATAATATTTAGACCCTAGGTCATCTAAATTATTTAGTATGAAATCCAACTCGGTAATCGGGATAACCTCAGGTTTCGTGAGGTCTATTTCGGTTTCGTTGGGACTGTTGTAGATGGTTTGGGTAAAGGGCTATCTATTCTCAAGGAGGATTACAAGGGAATTTCTCTTGAGATGAGTCCCACACGTTTTATCCCGAGTTTAGAGAGGTAAACTCGGGATGGGATGTGACAAATGGTATCAGATCATAGGTTCAAAACCTCGGACTAAAGGATTGAGTAATTAAAGTCTTTAGAAATGATTAAATGCATTATTGTTTTCCAATTGAGACTAGTTGCTTATACTTATTAATTTGTTTTGTGGCAAGGGTTGCCACCTGGGGTCGAATTAGTAATGTTAAATGTAATTATAAAGTTTGCGACATCAATTGTAATTAGATGTCGATATTGACTTTTCGTTGAATCAAAAAGTCGGGGGGTTCGTAAGTTTGGTATCGGACCAGATTAGGAAAAGTAATTTTGAATTTTAGTATTTGGCGCAAATAGGCTTAAAAGTGCCCTTAATATTATTCGAATTTATAAATCGATGATTATTGAGTTTATTTGGATTTGATCATTGTCGATTAGTCAGAAAGTCTTGGTAAATTTCCTGGTCAACCTTGAAGTCAATCATTGACTTTTCCTGATTGAACCAAGAAATTGGGGTGTTAGACCATTTGATAGTTGTTTCGCGTCCTACATTGTGATCGATGGGTTAAGGGAGTATGTGGGGTCACTTTTGTCGATACATTAGTGTTGCGTGATTATATTTGTGGAGGTTTAGGGATGATCAGGTGATTGAGATGCTGGATGAGGTTAAGAGAAAGAGATTACGTAATGTTTCAGAGCCCAAGAGTACACTCAAGGAGGCATATTTTATTACGGTCGGGAAACTGTATAGTAATAAGTTATTATGGTCGGAAAACCATATACGAGCATGAGAAACGTTACTGATGATGAGGTAATTAATTAAGGACGGTTAGAGTACCATACCTGGCGCATCAGATGCGTTGCCAGTATGGTGAGTGGACCTTTGAATTATTTACAGAAATGCATGCCATGGTTTATTACTTAAATAATTTTAAAATTTTCCTAGTAAGATTGATTTTCCGAGTTTCTGTATGTTTTTGATTCCTTTAGTTTTTGCGAGCGCCTCAGTGAAGGGTTTTTATTTGTTTATTTCCATTTGATTTATGGATTTCAGCTCGCTTATCTTCATTTGGGTTTTGAATGGTTTTCGATGGGAGAGACCCATCGTATAGATGGGAATCAGACCCTATGTTTTACTGTGATTTGATTATTTGGCATGTTGCTGGGATTTGGATTATTTTTTTGGCATTTGCCTGGATTTTATAGGCTTCGAGCCTAGATTTACATATTGGGGATTTGTTTTAATTTCACCATTAAGGGTCATCGGATGTTTATTAATGGCTAGCGGGCAGCGCTCCTCATTGGGTGGAGTGGAAGCGCGCCTACCCAGCGCTCCTCGTTCAGCTGAGTGAGCGGGATATGTGTTCTCACTGAGAGTGGATGGTATATGGGATTTGCGTTCTCTCTAGACAGTGGGTGAGACGCTAAAGCTCTTAGCTCCGACCCTAGCTTGTGAGGCTCACTTTTATGAAGAGTCGTCATATGTATTGTTTGTTGCTAGCTAGAGGACAGTGCTTCTCATTTGGCGGAGTGGAAGCGCGCCACTCGTTACGCTCATCTTCCTATGGGGGAGATGGTAGTATTAGCGCGGGATTGCGTCCTCCTTGAGAGGTACGCTAGAGCACATAGCTCCGACCCTGGTATGTGTGATCGATCATTTGTGAAATTCCTTTCCTGATTTGTTTTATATTTGTGAAATTCCTTTCCACGCCTAAGAAGTTCCAACCCTAGCCTAGGAGGTTGACATGTCCACGCTGGTTATGAATTGTATATAAAATTTAGGAGTGAGGTACTCCAGGTTCTAAGGGTATATTTGGAGGCGGTTAGGTTTGCTTGTGATCACTTGTAGCATTGGGTCACATAGAAATGAAAATATGTTCATGTTTCATGCAGTGAGCTCTTGGATTACTTATCATGCTAATGTCTGGTTGCATGACTGGTGGTTGATTTTGGTAAAAGATATCAGGTTATCTCTTAGAGGAAAATCCACTCTTGAGGAATGATTTTGGGGTTGATGGTTACTATATATATATATTAGGAAATGATTTTGCTCCCGAGTTATAGATTAACGGTAGATATATATATGTCGTGTCAGTCGCAAAGAAATGATGGAAGCGACAGCGGTGGAGCAAAGCCCATTGAATCATGGAGCAAGGGTATGACTGTCCATGATTTTCTAAATTTTGAAATTTTTTATTAGAATAGTCTGCTAATGACACCTGAATGTTCAGTTGGCAAATCATCGCTATGAGTCGACGTGGGAATTGGTCTACCTACTTAATGTCGTAGGTGTGGATTGTGAACCTACTCACATTTTGTTTCATAATTCAGGGTCTTATGTGCGTGAGGAATTGATCTATTGAATTAGAGAACAGACTCTATTATGCATGTTGTAGGCTATATGAGTGTTGGCCATGGTAAAATATGTCTTTATAGGATTTTTGTTTGTATACGTAAGTTTGATTTTTCTTTGATGCTGGCATAGATTATCCCCGAATGGGAAGTTTGTATAAATAAATAGATGGAGCCAGAATGTGGATTGGTTTTATTGTATGGAATTGTGAGATCAAGAGTAATGGTTTATCCTTGGAGTCGTACATCTAAGATTGTAGAGGTTGATTAATAAGGGGGTCTAGGAATGTCTCAAGAGTTTCAGTTGAATGAAGAGTGTTGCGTGGTGTAAATGTGCATGACATGGACTTGGATTACATCCTGTCTTGGGAAAAAATTTGATGTTATCATTTTCCATTTTCCTCATGCAGGATTTTACCCTAAGCTGGGTGAAAGTAGCCTCTAATTATTGAGATTTTAGTGACTGTTTCGAGACTTCTATTAAGACATCAGGGTTTGAATGTTAGTGTACTTTCGACCCTTATTGGTACGAGTTCAAGATTTCTCGTGCCGACCGTCAGGCAGAATTGAGAAAGATGTGCTTATGCCATGGATCTGTTAGGCACCTGGGGGAATGAGCATTCATCGCTGGATGTGGTGCGTTGGCGGCACTCTGGACGATCATGACATGTTATTGAATTTATTGGTAAAGTAAAGAATGGTGTCATTAGGAATGGCGGTTAGTTTTACGTTCCGTTGCGAAAATTTCAAGGACGGGCATATTAGTATGGTGGTAGATTATAACACCCCATCCCAAAATTCACCCTTTTACCGGGATCAGGCTGGTTACAGAGGGTTCTAACCGCGTTATTAGCTCTCCCTGAATTATAATTTCGGAGCTACGGACATATTAGTATGGATTTATTCAGCTTACAGGAATAATAAATGTTATTTATTTTTACCGTAAAAAGGCGACTTTGTGATAAGTAGAGAATTTAGGGAAACTTCCTTTGGGAAAGTTGTATGGAATGTTAATAAGAACTCGTGAGTATGTCTTATGATTTAATTGGAGTTCGTATGCAGAAGTTATTAAGGATAATGTGTTGTTATTGTGAGGTAAATAGTAAATAACAAAATATCTATTTACTGTTCACGGTAACTTTGTATTATTCAATCTGGGCTGTTAGATCAATCATGGATTTAATCTGGGCCGTTGGTTTTTGAATATATATATATGGGATCCGGGCCGAATGTGAGGGCTCTCTCTCACACCGAATCTCTCTCTCCCTTGTCTTTTTTTCTTTTTCTTCTTTCCTTCTTCCCTTTCTTTCCTCTTCGGTTTCTTCTCTTTCCTTTTCGATCTCTCTCTCTCTCCTTAGACATAGACTACCTAGCTGCTCGCCCCAGCTGCGCATCCTGCCTCACCGTCACCACCAGTGGCTTTGCCTTGCCCCGACGACTGAGCCCTGCCCTCAGTCACGTGGGACACGCCGTGACTGTCGCCCAGCAAAGGAGAGAGAAAAGTCGAGGGACTGCCCAGTTGAGTTGGGTGTCGAACCAGCCAAGAGAAGGACCAAAGAGCTTCTAGGCACCACTAGGCGCTGACCAAAAGGAGGGAGAAGGGTAGCGGAGATTCGTCGGAAGAGATTCGCCAGAGTTGCAGAGGTTGACCTTGAAGTATGAAAACCTCGACTTTTCTCGTGTTTGAAGTGTCGTTGGACTACATAGGATGTGTAGAAGCTAGAAATGCAGGTGTAGAAGCTCGATTTGGTCGGAAAAACTTGGTTTTCCGACGAACCAGTCGATCGGAGAAGACACGATAAAAACTCTGGTTTTTACCGTGTCTACTTACCTTTTTACTGTGCGGTAAAATAACTGAATTTTGAAATGTCAAAACTACCCCTAACAGTTCAGGATAATTACAAGGATGCCACTGAGGCTGAAATCCCAGAAATACCCTTAATAGTTTTGCATATTTACAAGGCTGCCACTGAGGCTAAAAAGACAATAATGCCCCTGACAGATCTAGCTAATTACGGGGGTGCCTAAGGTTGAAATTCTAGAAATGCCCCTAGCAGTTTAGTGTAATTACCAAGCTACCATTGAGACCAAATTGACAATATTGCCACTGGCAGTTTAAGTTAATTACAAGGGTGCCCCTTTAATTGTTTTACCTTTATGCCCTTAGTGAATTTATATAATTACGTGGTTGCTATTATATTTATTTATGTGATTAAAATGTGTTTGGATGTTGTTTATCGGTTTGAAAATAGTCGTGGAGTAATCTGGATAAATAGATGTTTAATGCTACCCAGTGGAGGGGTTGAACTCCCGGTTTACGATATGAATACTTTTAGCGAGTTATTAAATGGTCCGCTAAATAGAAAAGTAGGATTTATCCGGTTAGAAAATTAAGTACATAAGAGCTACGTGTGGCTTGATCCCTGCGTACAGGGTACGTAGGCAGCCTGTTCAGGATATGGGTGCAGTCACAAATAATATTTAGACCCTAGGTCATCTAAAGTATTTAGTATGAAATCCAACTCGGTAATCCGGATAACCTCAGGTTTCGTGAGGTCTATTTCGGTGTCGTTGGGACTGTTATAGATAGTTTGGGTAAAGGGTTATCCCTTCTCAATGAGGATTACAAGGGAATCTTTCTTGTGATAAGTCCCGCACATTTTATCCCGAATTTAGGGAGGTAAACTCGGGATTGGACCTGACAGATTCACTATGGTAGGCTTGGAGTTGAATAATTGTCAACAAAAATACACAAATCTATGAAGACTTGCTACAACGCAGAAGGCTTGAAAAAAAGACTTACTGTAAGATAAAATCTTTTCACAGTATAATTATGCAGTATGCAGTTGAAAGAAGGATTAGAGCTATTAGTCTAAGCTACCCTAAAGTGTCATCACTGAAGTAAAAGTTTTAGCGATGCAAATGTCAACTGTACAAAGTGGAGGAGCGAGCATGTATTTCTAAAGAGGGCTTGACTAACAACCAATTAAGGAAAAAGTTCCTTTCGGCATGAATATATACATTGGGAGTTCAATTTCAGCCCCAAGTCAATATGCATGATGTAACTTGGGAAAGACTGAACACTGGTAGCTTTGCACAATACTCTTTGTATGCATCAGCAATACTTGTTTTTCTTTCAACTTCATGGAATATCAGACTGAAAACTCTAGCTGAAGACTTTAGTTACTGCAGTGAAGACATGTTTTTGCAAGGGACTCAAACTCAACAAGGAGGCTTGTAACAATAATTACTTCTTTTTGACATATGGTTTTGGAATCAAGTGTGTTGTTCCTGGTGAGATTTTGTTACACATATACAGCTCAAAATCATGAAAGAAAGAAAGATTTAGTGGTGCGAGAATTAGAGCTGAAGAATCATTGATCACAAACAAAACATAACAACTTTGAATGATGAAAGAAAGACACATCCCCTGTTGTTTGCATTAAATAGTAGTTACGAATAACATGATCCACGCTTAATTGGCAGGATTGCATGAAGAACAAACTATCAGAATCACAACCTAGTTTCCAGTGAAGTCGCCAAAATGTGAGAATTCTTTTTGAATTTGATAGTGAGTAGGCTGAAATCATCCCAATAATTCAATTAAAGGGAGGATTTTGTATGTGATTTAAAACAAAAGAGGCTTTATAACATGAAGCATGGTGTGAGAGCTAGAAACGCATTGGGGTGAATGAGAGAACTAGGCTGGTTTTCGGAATTGGGTTTTCTGACAAAGAGGATAGGTTTCAAGAACAAGGATTAGGGAATGGGAAAGAAAGACTATTGCTTGAAGCCATGAAAGCATGTGTTTAGGGGAATTTTCTAGGTTGTTCTTGATAGATGAAGGTATGAGTGCTTGAGGAAAGGTTGGGTTTTAGAACAAGAACTGGGGGATAGGGTAGTGAGGCTTCTTGCTTAAAGGCATTAAAGATTGGGCAAGGCTGGTTCTAGGTGTTTTGTAGGTTTGGCTCGATGATGCTTGATGGTTTCTCTAGTTATAAACTCCTCATTTTGTAACCTTATATTTGAGGTGTTGGGGTGATTTAAGCCTCTAATTATTTGGGTAAAACACTTTCTCGTCTACTCATCCATGATTTGGGGGAAAACAGAAGCCTACTTTGAGGTGATGGTTTTCAGAAGGAGAGGGTTGTTGCGGTGACAACGACAACACTAGCACCAAACCTGGAACGAGACGTGGAAGGGAGACTGGGAAGTATGAGCTTGTGGCTTAAGGGAGAAAGAGATGCTTCTCGACCGGTTTATAGGTTCTCGGGTGCGATGACAATCTTAAACGATTGCATATGGGTTGGGTATAAGACTGATGCGAGGAATGATATAACTGTTGCGGGGAAGGGGAAGGAGAAATTGAGAAACTATTAATGAACGATAAGGTGTGATGTTGGGCTTTTAATTAGGCTTTGGGTTTATATTATTTTATAAAGGAGGGAATGTGAGTAGTTTGGGCCTTAGGTTAAAGAAGAAAAAAAGGTAGCCCAATTCTCATATTCACCATTACATTGTCGATTTACGTCGTTGTGCTTGGATTTCGGGCCTAAGACTGAAATCACCAACAATGTTAAATAAACAGATGAACATTATGCGTTTCCGTAACCTTCCACACCACACCCACATCTGCAAGCCCCGGAAATAAGTGGATGTGACGGGCTCACATTAATGGGCATGTTTGCTTGCGGGGTCAAAATTAAGGATTTAACCCAAAACTATGTTTTTGCATGAATTACATAAAAAATTGTGCTGCATAATGCGTGATTTTTCGGGTATCAACAACTATTTTGTTTACTATTCTTCCAATTTGTTCACAAAATAAAATATTACAGCAACGCGCTGGTGGTATGTCTAGTACATATATATTTTCTACATTACTCGCCATGTTATTATTTATAGTTGTATTGCATTTATTATTCTAATCGCTTATCTTAAAAATTATTCTCTGATTACGGTCTTTTGTTATTGGTTATGAGTTTCCATTTCTCTGAATATAACAACGAGATACTGATTGTGATTTAAATTTAAAACATAATGTTTCATTTTACTTGTGTTTTGAATAAATTAATATTTCTGCTTCTTAAATGTGGCTTTAAGTAGGGCCTTGGTATAAAAAATTCACACGTCTTTAGAATAGACTTGATTCGCTTGAATCTTGAGGGAGGAACATATGTTAAGTAGGAACATATTTATTGATGATTGTAGAAGAATTTAGGCGATAAATGTTGATTTTTAGAAGAATCTTGTTTAATGCTTCTGTAGAAATCCAAAACTTTTTGTCATAATAAACATGTAGGGGCGTAAGTCATTTCACATAGTGAATGTCACAAACTTATAGCAAAAGTGCTCAGTGTTATGGAGCCACTTGAGAAAGCAACCATAGTCCACCATGGACCTACATGAGTAAATGTGCATCTCCGTAACTAGATCCCTATAGAGATAGACAGTGACAACATCTATGAGATGCATGTTCAGTTTTTCATAAGCTAGCAAACTGGTAAGATATGTCTATGTATTACGGAAAATACGTCTCTTCGTAGTCAATTCAAGGTGTTACTGGACTCAAACCTCTAAAGTACCCAAGCTCAAGTTGGTAGGCTCATAGGCATAAAGATCCTCATACAGGCCTTCTACACCTTTTTTTAGCAAAGAAGAATAGCTTATTTTATCGATCACAACTTAAGAATAAGTACAATAGCATAAACACTAAGCAATCTTTGTGCTGATGATCATATGATGAAGCATTATGATCAATTTTTTGTGTTAGCAAACCGAAGAAGTAACACGGAGGAAGAGACGATTCCTCATCCTATAATTATTGATTACTTCCGAGGCCACCTTATGCATAGGGAGGCAACCTTAGAGCATCAAAAGAAACCTAATTAAAGACTGAAATCAATAACTAAGAAATTTTTTTAGACTCACAAGCAGCCCAGTCTAAAATATTTAAAACAATAACATAAAGCAGAGAACCACGCTAGGTCCACAGAAGAGACCCAACCCAATAATCTACCTAAATAGCAGACCAAGCCCATGGAGGGAACAGATGGGCTGAACCCAACTTTCCTGGCCCAAGAACATGCCTTTCTATCACACTCCTTTGCCACCGTGGTGTCGACACAACGCTTGACGTCACCATTAAATGCCACCACCGCTCACCTCCACGCACTAGGACTATCAGATTCAGACCCAGGATGCTAGCATCCTCTTCGACCTATAAGCAACATCTGAATGGATCTCACCTGCCAGCCTCCGTGATCGCCACAAGTCGCTCTTGGTTTGACACAATCTCCAACCAATCGAGAGGAGAAAAACCCACCCGACCTCCTCCGCAGAATGAGGGCTTAACACACAAAGTCGTCCGACCATGCCTAACGAACACCGGCTAGGCCAGTGGCCGATGCTGGACACATGCCTTGGTGATAAGTGATGAATGGTGGTAACCAGTCCCTCTTAATAATCTAGTTGGGTACTACAAAAATAATCCATATCTAAATTTTCTGATCACCAGAGTTGAAACCTCGACCCAATAAGTGAGTGGATACGTTCCCCTAGGCCTCATCATTTGAACCTTCGACCCTAGCTTGCCTTAAAATCCGCCCTACCCTCTAAGGCCAAAGTCCTACCGGCCCTCCATTAGGGTTGGCCGCGTCTAGCCCTTCTCAAATAGGGTAGGGTAAGGGTTGACAAATAAAACCCGATCCTACCCTACGACCTTGCCCTATTGAGCCCTTTAGGGCCAAGCCTGGTCCGGCCCGTCATTTAGGCCCTAATGATTTTATATTTTTTATATTTGTTTTTAATATGTCTCTTATTTTTTAGATCAATGCGACTACTCTTCTTTCTTTTAATTGGTTTTGTAACATTTAGTTCTTTGATTTCATTTTGCTTTGTTAAATAACGATTGAATTTTGATGAGTTAGAGAGATATTTCATGACATATATGGATATAACCACTTAGGTTAATGATTATAGATACTTGTCTAAGTTAGGTATAATGTATATCTATGTATGTTAAACATGATAAGAAATAGTGTATTACATAAAAGTGTTATAATCCTTGAGATTAATCATGAGGAAAAAATAATAATTAGCTCATTTCGGTCCTATTTAGACCTATTTATAAGGCCGACCTTACCCGGCCTTTTAACCTTAATAAAACGGGACTTTAGGGCGGGTAAATGTTTGCATATTCAAATCTCGGTCCTACCATACCCAGCCATAAGTTATATTGACTAAGTCAAAGTCCTACCTGACCCTACTTTAACCATAAAATTTAGGGTAAGGCCGGCCCTAGCCCGACCCATAATGAGGCCTACATTCCCCCTAGCCCATGCTACATAAACAAGAATTCAATGATAAATATCTAGTTTTGGTGCTTATTGTAACATCTTGTGTAGTCGTACTTGCAATAACACATAAATTTCTAGCTAAGGCACTCATTGTAGCACCCTTTACATTCAACTTTCAGCAACACAGAACGTGACGCTCCCTTTAAACGTTTATTGACATTTTATTTTTGTTTTTATTATTGACTCATGTATTATATTATGTATGAAAATAAACATAATCAGAACAACTTTAGCAAACTCTTTATTTTAGCTTTTAGCTATTTTGAAGAACGTATTTATTTTTCATTTTTTAATTTTTAGAGCTCCAACAGACTAGTCAAACCTGAGCTATTATGACTTTAGCTATCTTGCTAGCTATATTTAGCTAGCGAGATGACTCAATTGTGGTACTTATAATTTAATACATTATTTTAAAGATATTTTAGATGATATATAAATACATTTAAACTATTTAATCTTTACTTAAAAAATAATATTGATGTAAAGCTAATTAAAATAAAAAAATATTAATGCATACGCATTTCTAAAATGTTGCCAAACATGCTCGTAGAAACTTGATTTTAAAATATATCATTAAGAAATTAAAAATGCCAATCATGATGGGATAGCCCTAACCTTAAGGGCAACCTTGAAGTACAATCTTATTCTGGTCGTTCTTACATAAAAATAAATGTATACAATTTTTTTCTTGTAGGACTCATCTCATTTGTTAATCAATATTTCACAAATTAGTGCTTATAACTATTTATAATATATATATATATATATAGGCCTCACTTTGTGTTTAAATATTTTCTAACAGCTAAGATACAATGTTAAACAACACTATATTTTTCAAGTTGGAATGAACAATATTTATCTATTATATAAATATGTTGTAATGTAACACCTTAATTTAACATATCATTGTGAATTTGTTTTTTTATTGGGATGAGGTGACAGATCATCTTGATTATGTTAGTGAGTTAGCTGTTCACCTACCTAGTCATTATTTGGATAGTTTCACAAAAGTATCTCAATAAAAGTTAAACAAATCCTTCATTACAAGTGTTCTAAAGGAAGAGCTCTTAAACATGATGACAACAAACGGATCAAAGTTGAGACTCGAATGTTAATAAGAGTTCTATACTAATATTGACTAGTTTGACAACACCAAGTGGTATTATCTTTATGAATTGAGAAACTTGAACCAAAATGACGGTGGGTCCTGAGATTTTGGGACCTTAAGTGGTAAAATTTAGGGCATATCTTTCTTAAATTATATTTATATATTCAACATTCAAACTCATGTAACATATTTTTAATAATAACAATCGTCTTCAAGCTCAACCACAATATTGTAATAATCTTATGAGATTGGAGCAGCAGACTTATAAAATTAAAATCATTTCATATTTTCTCAATTTTTTTACATTTACTTATAAAAAACTAAAGTGTAACCTTGATAAATGAATATTCGATAAATTAATAACCTGGTTTAAATAATAATTTTCTCCGGTTTCGACTCGGGACCAGTTCATATTACTAGGTTTCTCGCTAAATGCATAAGATAATTTTTTTATTCCCTTAGGTCCCAGCGAATATATAAAGTAATAATTAATTAATTAATTAATTAAAAAATATATAAAATATAAAATATAATAATAATAGATAAATACATAAAAATACATGTAAATAATATTCTTCATACAAAATAAGAAAACATATAACAATATTTACTTTCTCAATTTAGTTACTCCTAAAGTATCTATTTATGGTTCTTTGCCTTTTTCTTGTATCTAAACCAAATTGAATTTCATCCTTAATTTTTTGTAAGGCATGCACTAGATTAGCTACGTCTCTCATTTTGTAGCAAGTAATTATTCAAAGTTACCGTTGTCTGAAATGCCTCTTTAGAAGAAACTTGTGGTAATGCACAACTATTATTTGGATCCTGTTCATCTTTAGTAGTCAGATTCATGACTCTATCAATGATTTTTTCATCAATAGGTGATTTCATCACCGTATTATTTTCACTAGGATAATTCAGAATATCCTCAACTTCCATCTCATTTCTATAACGGAGACTAGAAATTGCTTCACGTAACTTGTGAATGCTTTCATCTGCAGTAATAATGTCGGAATAATCTTAACAAGCTTTTATGTAGTTTTCTTTCTTCTCTATCTAATTAGAGTCATTACATTGTCCCGAACTTGGAACGTATATAAATGTAATACAACTAGGAATCCGGTTAGAAATAGATAAGATAGTCAAACTAGACTAAGTTATTTTATTCATTTATTGATAATATAATAACCCGATCAATTAATAATTTTATTCGTTTCTGATTTTATTTATTTATAGAGATTTTACTGTATAATTTTTTTTGAAACCCTTCCATTTTAGGCCGAAAGCTTGTGCTTGCTCTGCTTTAGGCCAAGACCGGTCCTGACCAAACCGAGAACAACAACAAAATCAAGCCGGTATGGAATTTTATGACGGTGCAAATATTTTTGAAGACAAAAATATCGAGTGAGAAGTCCACAGAGTGGGACAAAACGTGTGGCAATGTCGCAGCATATAATGACTTTTACATGGCCATTCTAACTTTGCTTCTCTCTTTTTGTATCCGAGTTTTGAGCCCCAGAAGAAGTGGGGTCCTATCGTCTTCCTCTATGGTTTGCTAAAGATCAATTCCTTAAGAAAAAAGCACGAATTATTTTCTGTCTTTTGGATTTGTATTATTTTGACCTAACCCTAGCAATGACTCCAATATTATATTGGCAATAAAGTATTGTATTTATTATTATTTTTAAAATCCCAAATCAACAGTTGGATTAACCAAAACAAAACTCATGGCTAAGTAAAAATTTCTCTCCGCCGACGGAGTTGAGTTTTCCAAAACGGTAGATATTGGTGCAGGGCGGCGTAGATATCTTTTTTTTGGACGTGAAAGGGCATTCAAGAAAGCCCAAACGGGCAGAGAAGACAAACCAGACCCAAGGTCCAGTAGCGAGACAAGTCAGCTTTCATAGTCACAGTCCATTAGACACGACTAGATAAGCCAAAAGTAAATAAAAGAGAAACGAACTATATAAGATAACAACATTAAAAGCTAAGGCAGAAAAGAACGACCCCGAACATAAATTGCCAGAAACTACGGTCTTTGCTCTGCCATTGACGCCGGCGGTGGACATGGCAACCCGTCACGAGAGAGAACATGGACCAGGGAAGACGGCGGCCTGTCTATCCAGAAGTCCGGGCACGTCTTCCTCACATTAAGCGTCGCAACGTGATGGGCTGCGCAGTTCGCTTTTCTGGGAATCCAAGACCATGAGAACTGCCTGCATGCAGGGGGAGCAGCTCGAATTCGAGCAATGACATGTGAAATTCTCCAGTCCTTATCAGAGTTGATACTATTTATGCCTTTCACTAGTTCTTCACAGTCCGATTCAATTTGAACAGGGAGGTGAATGTACTTCTGGGCAAGAGAGAGCAGCGATGGCAGTGGTTGCTAGGTTCAAGAGGGCGCTTCATCTCGGTGAGGTGCGTTGGTTGTGGTGATCGTCTTCTTTTGGTGAGGTAGTAGACCCCGATTATAGCTTTGCGGTAGTCAAACTGAAGGTTTTGATTAACAATTATTTCAGTATGTTTTCAGAGAAGGGAGATACGTTGGTGGTCTCACACGACGTCGGCGTTAGTGGATTGGAGGCAACGACAGTTAGCAGTTGGTTGTTGGGTCTTAGAAGGCGACGCTCAACGAATCCATCTCTTAGCGGCGGCAACACCTAGTTGGTTGTTGGGTCGAATTGGAATATGAGACTGGGCTTCGATTTAGTGGGCTGCTATTGTGTGGGCCAGGGAGTTGGGCTTTGGGCTTTGCTTCTTTTCCTTACTTAGTGGGCTAGATTTGTGGATGTTTTGGTTAGAGTAACATGGATGCCAGAGTGTTGTTCACCATGTTTGGATGGAAACGTACATCATTGGGCCTTTAGCATCATACCCTTTGGGCGGAAGCTTGGCTTTGGAGGTGTATAGTAGTAGAGGTTTGACTAGTTCAGATCCCTTCTAAATCCTAATTGATTCTACTCTGTTTCTTTTAACGATGAAATGTACACCTCTAGGTCCTAGGCCTGATTCAGGAGGAATTGTAGGGTTGGTTTGGGGTAAAAAGTAATGTTTCATTCCAAAATAACTATAAACTCTATTATGCACTGGAAACATCATTTAGAAATAATTCGTGTTGCCTTAGCCAAAACATAAATACCCATAGGCTTGTTCATGCTTTTCCACGCGCTGAAAGCAGCTAACTCGAACAAGAGCAAAGTTCGATTTCACCACCCGATTCGAATTTCATGACATCATGTAACAAACTCGTCACCACGCTATTCCATAACTAAACATAAAACCCACTTGTTAAGAAACTACAGTTCATGCATTCACACATCACTATCAGAATCAGTACTTTAGCCGATGAAAAATGTTTGTCGGCTAAGTAAAAAATTTCATCGGCTAAAGTCTTAGCCGAAGAAACATCATCGGCTAAGAAGTCGTCGGGAAAAAACTGTCAGTCAAGACTTTAGCCGACGAAATTACTGTTCATCGTTGGCTAAAGTCATTTATTTAGCCGACGAGTTTTTCGTCGCTTAAAGTCTGGACTTTAGCCGACTAATTTTTGGACCTTACTCGACAAAAAGTTATTAATTTTCGTTGGCTATAGCTATTATTTTTATTTTTATATGTATTTATTTAACTTTAGCAGACAAATTTTATTAAAATCCGTCGGCTATAGTTATTTATTTATTTATTTAACTTTAGCCGACGAATTTTAATAAATTCGTCGGCTATAGTTATTTTATTTTTTTCCTTTATTTTTTTGTATTTTTGATTAATTTGTTTTTCTTCTTTTTCGTTTTTACACCGGTGGTTGAGGAGGAGAAGAGGAGGAGGAGGAGAAGAGGAGCTGCTAGGAGGAGGGGAGGAGGAGGAGGAGAGGAGGATGAGGAGTTGTTGTCGCCGAAGGAGAAGGAGGAGGAGGAAGGAAGATGAAGAGGAGGAGAAAAATGAAAGATATATTTTTTTGAACTTTAGCTAAAGAAATACCCTAATTTAGTCGGCTAAAGTTCAAAATTTTAGTCGGAAAAAATTCAAAATTTTCAAAATCCCCGCCAAAAATTTTAAATTAACTTTAGTCGACGAATTTTAATAAATTTCATCGGCTATAGTTATTTATTTATTTTATTTATTTAACTTTAGCCGATGAATTACCCTAATTTCATCGGCTATAGTTATTTATTTATTTAATCTTAGCTGATGAATTACCCTAATTTCGTCAGCTATAGTTATTTATTTTATTTAATTTTAGCCGACGAATTACCTTAATTTCGTCGGCTAAAACCATAAACCCTAAACCTTATACGTAGAAGCCTCAAACGAAAAACAGTCATGAAATAATATATGACCGGAATGGTGAAATACGTCTACGGTTGAAAAATCACCTAATTCCGGTAAAGTTTCGGTGCCGATAGTTGCGGTTAACACAATTTTCCATTCTTTCTCCCTAGAGGATGCCATATCTCCTGTGGTTATTTTTCATAAAATTTTTATACCAATGGTTGCATCTCATCGATTTGAAACTATTTTCAGTTGAAGGTTTGAGCAAAATACATAATTTAGACGGTCAAATGACCATTTCCGTGAGTTAAGGGGTTTGACTGTAAGGATCGAGCCCTGAACGTGGTCGGATCAAGTTGAATTTTTTTCCTATAGAAATATTTTGACTTAATGCTCATATCAGATTGTCACGCCCCTGCCCAAGTTTACCTTACTAAACCAGGGATAGAGATCTATCCCAAGAGAGATTTACTCGAAATCCCCTTTGAGAAGGGATAACCTTTATTCCCAACCATTTTCAAACAATCCAAACGATACCGGAATAGACCTCACAACCGGAGGTTATCCCGATTCCCGCATTTGGATTTCATACTAATTACTTTAGAGGACCTAGGGTTCTAATATTATTGGTGACTGCATCCGAATCCCGGTCAGGCTGCCTACGTACCCTGTACTCAGGGATCAAGCCGCACGTAGCTCTTATATTTAAGTAACGCCCTAACCGGGCAAATTCCGCTTTTCTATAATTCGGTCGATCTATTAATATGAATAGCAACGCCTATTTCATATCCGGAGTTTAACATCTCCGCTAAGGTATTCATCGACCAACTATTTATCGGAATTATCCCGAATATTCCATCATACATGTCTATAACATCCATACACACATAAACAGAATATAGTGGCATCCATGTAAATAATAAATCCATCGAGGATATAATAGTCAATCTATTCCCAAATGACACTCTTGTAATTAGCCAAAACTGTGAGCGGCAGCATGGTCATTCTAGTCTTAATGGCCGTTTGTAATTAATCTGCACTATCTGAGGCATTTTAGGAATTTTGGCCTTAGTGGCAGCCCCTGTAAATAGACAAAACAACGAGGGGTATTTATGGGTTTTCAGTCTCGATGACATCTTTGTAAATATATAAAACAGCCAGGGGCAGTATTGTCTTTTTAGCCTCAGTAACAGTCTTGTGAATATGCAAAACTACCAAGGGTATTTCTAGGATTTCAGCCTCAGTGGCATCCCTGTATTTCTGGCATTTCACAACCCACAGTAAATCGGTAAAAGGTAAATCTGACACGGTAAAAACCAAGGTTTTTACCCTTGTCTTCTCCGATCACTGTTTCATCGGAAAACCGAGTTTTTCCGACCAAACCGAGCTTCTACTACTGCAATCCTAGCTTCTAGACATCCTAGGTAGTCTAACAACACCTCAAACACAAGAAAAATTGAGGTTTTCATACCTTGGAGTCACACTCTGTGAACTCCTGCCGATCTCCTCTGGCGGAGCTCCGCTGGCGTCCTCCTTCCTCCTCCCTTCTTCTGGCAGCTCCTGGGAGCTTCCTAGAAGTCCCTAGCTCCTTCTCTCGCCTGGTTCTGCATCGAGGCAGAGAGTGCAGTCCTCCACCATTCTCTCTCCTCTGCTGGGCAGCACCCATGGCGACGCTGGCTCAGCTGGTGGTCAGGTCGTGGTCACCAGGGCAAGGCGAACCCAAATGGTGGCGGTAGTGAGGTAGGACGCGCGCGCCGGTGGCTCCGTTGAAGGGGGAAGTAGAGAGAAGAAGAGAGGGAGTGAGAAGAATTGAGGGGGAAGAGAGAGAGAGAGAGAAGACTCTCCAGTGAACCTCCCCATATATATACCTAAAATCCAACGACCCAGATCAATCCCAGATTGGATTATAAAAAGTTACATGAACAGTAAATAGATATTTTGCTATTTACTAACTATACAGTAACAACACATTAACCCCTATAACTTCAGCATACAAACTCCGATTAAAGCGTAAGACATACCCACGAGTTCGTATTAATGTCTCCTACAACTTTCCCGAAGGAACTTCCTAAATTCTCGACTTATCACAAAGTCATATTTTCAGGGTAAAATAAATAACTTTTATTACTTCCGTAAACTAAATAAATCTATAATAAACAACTCGTAGCTCCGGAAAATATTCCAGACATACCGGAGGACTCGTATTGACATAATCTACCCCCTTAGAACATTAATTCTATTTCTCCCAGAATCGAGAATATCTCGATATTAAACTCGAATATTAATTCAGGGAAAGTTAAAAGTGCGGTTACAACCCTTTGTAACCCGACTGGTCCCGGTAAAAAGAAAAATTTTAGGGCGGGGTGTTACAATCTATCCCCCTTATAAAAATTTCGTCCTCGAAATTTCCACTGAGGGACGTAAAACTAACCGTCATTTCAAATGACAACATTCAGTTAAAGATGGTCCACATTTCAAGACTTTATTTGTCCAACCGTCAAGGAATGTCATCAAGTTCCACTAGACGAAACTTCAAGCAAACAAGAGTCACAAGCTCTAAGTACCAATTCCTTTAGAAACTAACGTCTCCTCGTAGTTACAATACGAGATACACAACTACGCCCGCTTGGATACACTTTTTCAAGCACGACACCCTCGTCTCATCACTTTCGTCGTAAATCGACTCCACAAGGCTTGCCTCTTAACTCTTCTCAAGTTAATTCCCGAAATGGCTATTAAGACAAGCCGGTAGCTTTCCAAGACATAAACGTAGACTAACTCATAGTCAATACATATGCTCCAATTTTACCACTGCCACACTTGACACTTAACGCCAACGTCCTCCTCATGGAATGACGAAAATACTACAGTCCATCACCGTAGGGGAAATCACACGTCTCTCGCACATTCTGAGATAAAAGAAACGTGCATTTCCTTCACTAGGCCTTGAGGCTAAGGACGTATTATCTCGTGCGTCTTTCAATCAAAATTCTCATTTCTCTTTCCTTGTACCCTAACTTTCGATCACGGGCTCGAACGAACTCGTATATCACAATGTGATCTCTAAACTGCTCACTCAGCTGATGAATCCGCTAAATGCCTTCGCGTCAAAATGAATGTCATCTTCACATACTCTACCACAAGCGAATTTCCTTATCCTACTTCACTCTCTCAGGAAAAAGTCTTCAATAGGGCATTTCACAACAATAGAAGCTAACAAGCTCGCACACTAACTCATGTGTGCTCGAGTCCTGCCAAAGGAACAATAATTTAGCTCAAAATCCATCATGCATCTCATGGTGCCTCTGTAATCAATTTCAATATAGCACCAATAAACTCAACATCTCTCATTCATCATGAGTGAGTTTCCCTCAAAGAGATACCCCAATCTCTTTTACCAAAATTCAACCACCACTCATCCAAGCGATCACGAGCAACCCGAACCATCTCCAACTATATAAGTAGAAATCCGGAGTACGTCACTCGTAAATTTTATATTCTATTAGGAACTAGTGTGGACTTGTCAGCCTCTCAAGTTAGGGCTAGAACTTGTCAGACGTGGAAAGCTTTAGAGTGAGTGGACCAAAAAATCAATGCCAATAATAATGGTTCAAAATCATAATTTCAAATTTCAGTTGAGGTAGGACGCGCGTGTCGGTGGCTCCGCTGAAGGGAGAAGCAGAGAGAAGAAGAAAGGGAGTGAGAAGAATCGAGGGGGAAGAGAGAGAGAGAAGACTCTCCAGTCACCTCCATATATATACCTAAAATCCAACGGCCTAGATTAATCCTTGATTGATCTGACGGCCCATATTGGATTATAAAAAGTTACCATGAACAGTAAATAGATATTTCAACATATTGATGATATATAACGGTCATATTTTTGTTTGTGAATTTTGATGACCGGAATCACAACATGCATACTATTTACCATTATTTATCTATATGGGGAGCCCTATCATCGAGGGGTAAATGTCTTAAAATTTTTAGATGGACAGTTGTGTATCATCATGGTGAGAGTTTTTTGTGTTGAAGGTTTGACCAAAATACCTCATATAGATGTAGATATAGGCTTTTTCGTGTGTTGAGAGTTTAGAAAAACTTCATTTTGAAGTCTTAAACGAACTCGGATAGACAAAAAAACCTATATATTATGGTATTCACGATGCGTTTTACTAGTACGCCCATTCCACTTCTAGATTGGTATCACAATAGTCAATCGGTCACTGAAATATCCGTAGTGCAATTTTGTAACTAAAAGGTACTTTAGCCGACAAGATACCATAATTTTGTCGGCTAAACTTTTCAAATTTCGTCGGCTAAAGTTCACAGACTATAGCCGACGAAAAAAATTAGTTTAACCGACGAAATCATTTTTCGTCTGCTAAAATTCCACTTAAGCTGACGAAAAAAAATTTGGTCTGCCTGTTTTTTGTTATTTCGTCGGTTAAAGTCTTTTTTCTGGTAGTGCACGCTCGTAGCGATCTAATAAACCTCTAATCGAACCGATTGAGAATTTGTACCCTGCAAAGCTGCAAGAAACCAAAACTCTTAATGTCTAAATACGTCGCAAAATCAATCCACAAGAAAAATATCATGGCTGAAATGAGACATGGGAACACTTTTCCTTTTAAACCAGATCACCTGATCTGGCTTATGCCTTCCATTAATTCTTAGTCTTATGCATCTGCTGAGTAATTCTATTTCCTTACATGATTTCTAAAATGGTCTCACTTATATGTACTAGCCACCCCCCGTAAAAAGGGTACTGGAAGAAATTACATTCAATCACCCAAACGTCCACTCCAATAACACAGTTTAAATCTCCACTACTCACACCAAACTACAACTCATAGGCTTAATACATGTCCTAAAAACAAGGATAGCCATATTTGGGAAGTTATGAGCAGTCAATGATACCTACCTTGTAAGTACATACGCATGGTCAGCATACTTTGACTGCTTCTATACTGGTTACAACCACCTCATCCGCTTCAACCGTGATTGCAGGCGTCAAGCCAGTAGCAAGAGCTCTGCAACACCGTCAACCACAGGCCAAACCGAGTTTTGACGCGCCTGCATGTGCGTCACCAAGAGCCACAGATTGTGCAACTATGGAAGCGTCAGTCCCACATTGAAGGTGAGTTGAGGGTCGAGCATGCCTCCCCACATTAAAGGTAACTCTATATACTTTTCCTAAGAGGGATCTATTACTATTACTACAGTTACTATGTTTTTTTACTTACTTAGGCATCAGAGTGTTGAAGGCCGCCCCACGCGGTCTCCTCTTCTAACGCCCTTATTCACATTTTGCAGACATAACCAATTCAACACAAGTCTTCCTTATCTGCATAAAACTGAGTATATGACGTAGGTGCGTGGTCACTCGTACCCGCATAATTACTACACAAACATTTGGCGTCGTCTGTAGGAACTCTTGAGCAAAAAGTTTCACGTATTTCGCTAGGATGACAAACGATAATAGCAATGTCCTCATACCCACCCACCAGCAGGCCGCGATGGGTGTGGCGCAAATTTTGACTGTTTCTTCTTTGCCAGAAAATGAAAACTAGACATTGGACACCCCAGTTCCGAATATTGTGACTGCGGGACAGTCAACCGGGGGGGGGGGGGGGATGGAGGCCAAGTATGCCCTCATGGCGCGCGACTTGCATGAATCAAGAGCAAAACAAGCGGTCTTGGAGAGGCAGCTCAACCTCACTTTGGCAAAGCTAGAAAAGAGGCCTCAGATGGTAGATAGTGAATCAGTGACCACCAGTTCCCAGCGTAATGATGGTCAGGGGGAACGCACATCCATAGAAGGATATAAAACATTGGCATCCCCACTGCGCTATGGACGCTCTGACCATAACGAAGAAGCGAACCAACAAGAAAACAACATGCTCCTTAGGAGGTTAATGGAGCTCGAGCAGCGGGTCGACAAGCAGGCTGTGCCTAAAGTCCACAATAATTCTACAGTGAGCGGCTTGGTCCATTCACTAGCCGCATCAGGCGGTCCATGCATCCAGTCAACTTCAAGACCCTCAAGATGTCCGTATACACAGGAAATTCTGACCCGTATGTGAATATGGATAATTTCTAGAAAGTCACCAGTGGAAGAGGATACAATGACGCATTCTAGAGTCAGTTATTCAGTGAAACGATGTAAGGGGAGGCAATGAGCAGATTTTTTGAGCAGTCAGCGGACACTATTGGTAGTTTCACGGAGTTTAGTTGGCCTTTTTTCGCCGGTTCATCTTGAGGGCAGATTACGGCCGCGACATAAAGGGGTTGTTTAAAATCAAGCAGCAGCCCAAAGAGTCACTCTACTCTTTTCCCACAAGATGTCAATCTGCCACCTCTAGGTGCAGATACTTTAACTGGAAGACGGAATTGATGGCCTTCAAGGAGGGGCTTGCCAGGGAAGTTTCTTAGTGCGGCTTAATAAGAAATTCCTCGCCGCATCCTACAACGAGGTCATAGCAGAGTGGTAACCACAACCCAGGTGGAATATCTCACCTATGGAGAGCGTAATGAGCATCCAGTCCATCCTTCAGCAGCCCCGGGGGCACAGGCAACAGTCCCAACGGATAACAGGCCTGCGCGCAAACGTGAGTGGCAGCAGGACAGGTGCCACAACAATAAATGGTAAAAAGACAACCACTGGTATGATAAGAATCGTCTGTGGTGGAACATAAATGGAAATTGGAGACAAGAACGATAGCCGCAGCGGCAGGAGGTGCATGCAGTCTTAACCGGTACCAATGAAGAAATATTTGACCGGTTTACGGATTTGATCCCCAAGACGCGCCAGTCCAATTTCCAGTCATTTAGAGAGGGGGATAGTTGGTGTAAACATCATGAAGATGCCAACCATGACTCCAACGATTTCCGCCACTTACAACATACCGTTGAACAGTTGTAGCTGGAAGGAAAGTTACAGACTCATGCGCCTCAATAACGTAGGGCGGTAGCAGCAGCCAATGTTGAGCTTCACCGTATCAACATGATCGATAGGGGTGCTCCACTGACCAACAAGAAGCGGTATGCCAGAGCTAACCACCCCAGGAGAGTCAATCACATTTCTTACGATAAGGCAGTCAAAATGACTAAACAAAGGTATGAGCCGATCATTTTCTATAAAGAAGAGGAGCATGGGATCAATGGTCCATATGATAACCCATTTTTGTGCAACATTGTTATGGCAGACACCTTTAGCTTGGGAAGTGTCCTGATTGACTGCGGCTCAATGATCAACATAATGTTCTGCTCTTGCCATAAGAAGTTGGAGCGGTCAGATAAAAAATTAGTGACGGATCGTGACCCCTGCTTAGTTTCTCTAGGCACATCGCCCGGCCACTGGGATCTGATATGATGACCATTCAGTTCGGAATGATCCATTGCACTTTCCGGATGGATGCATAGTTCATTATTGTGGACTGCTATAGTTCGTATAATGCAATTTTCGGAAGACATGCCTTGAACCGTATAAAGTGCATCATCGCCGGATTCATGCTGCTTATGAAACTTCCAATGCCTCATGACACCGACATGGTCAGAGGAAGCCATATAGTGGTCAGAGAATGCTATATGATCTTTTTTGTTACAGGCAAGAAAGCGCAGCGAGATCCATTCAAAAACGGTAACACAGGACTTGACCGATCCCATAGAGTCATAGACGATCCTCGAGAGCAGGACGACAAGTACGCCCTGAAACGCCACTTTTGGCGACTTATGTGAGGATGGTTAGCATCTTAGAAAAGCATCCAGAGTGTAAAATTTAGATTGGCGTACAGTTAGACCCGACCGTAGCGGATGACCTGATCCAATGCCTAAAAGAGAATGAAAAAGTGTTTGCATGGACCTATGCGGATATGCTAGGCATTTCGAGGGATGTTGTGGAACAAGCATTGGCGATCAAGCCATCCACCATCCCAGTTAGGCAATGGCGAATAACGTTCGACGAAACGAGATACACGATACGTGACAATGAAGCAGGAAGTCGCCAGGCTGTTGGAAGTCGGCTTCAATTCGTAACTTAAGGGCACTGTTCATGTGAACAGTAATCCCCCATCTTCGTTTAATATATAGAGATATCCTTCAATCGATGACCAAGATTAAACGGTTCATTAAAATCCAACGCTCCAGATCAATCCATCACAATTTCTATTTTTAATTAAATTTTAGGATAATACCAATTATTCAAAAATTAATTAAAAATAGTTTCGATACCCGAAAATACTTCCGTAAAATTAATGTAACAACGTCTACATTCACTACCAGAGAAAAGACTTAAGCCGACGAAATAATCAAAAACAGACTGACGATTTTTTTTTTCGTCGGCTAAAGTGGAATTTTAGCCGACGAAATATTATTTTGTCGGCTAAACTAATTTTTTTGTCGGCTATAGTCTTTGAACTTTAGCCAACGAAATTTGAAAAGTTTAGCCGACGAAATTAGGGTATTTTGTCGGCTAAAGTACATTTTAGTTACAAAATTACAATACGGATATTTCGGTGTCCGATTGATTATTGTGATACCAATCTTGAAGCGGAACGGGCGTACGAGTAAATCTCATCGCTAATGCCATGACATATGAGTTTTTTTTGGCCATCCGAGTTCGTTTAAGGTTTCAAAATGAAGTTTTTTCTAAACACTTAACACACGAAAACCCCCATATCTACATCTATATGAGGTATTTTGGTCAAACCTTCAACACAACATACTCTCACCATGATGAGTTGCAACTGTTCATCTAAAAATTTTGAGACATTTACCCCTCGATGATAGGGTTCCCCATATGGATAAATAATGGTAAATAGTAGGCATGTTGTGATTCCGGTCATCAAAATTCACAAACAAAAATTCGACCGTCAGATATCATCAATATATTGAAATATGTCTATGGTAAAAAATTTAACTTGATCTGATATATTTAAGGGATTCATCCAGACGGTCAATCCTGTAAGTCAAACGCTAAATTGTATTGACCACAACTATAGTCACCGAGAATTTACCGGAATTATGTGATTTTTCAACTGTAGACGTATTTCACAATTCTGGTCATATCTTATCTCATGACTTTTTTGCGTTTGAAGTTTCTATGTAGAGTTTGTTTTTGAAACAGAACATTTACTTAAAGCTTAGTAAATAAGTTATACAACATTAGTATACATGTTGTGATTCCAATAATCAAAGTTGAGAAACAAAAATCCGACCGTCCTATATGATCATTATGTCGAAATATGTCTATCGAAAAAAATTCAATTTGATCCGACAACGTTAAGGGTTCAATCCTTACGGTCAATCCCGTAAGTCAAATCCCTTAACGCACGGAAACGATCATTTAACCATCTAAATTACGTATTTTTCGTGGGCCTTCAACTGAAAATAGTTTTAAATCAATGAAATGCAACCAGTGACATAAAAATTTTATGAAAAATAATATGGCTACCTCTAAGGAGAAAAAATGGAAAATTGCGTTAACCGCAACTATCGGCACCGAGACTATCGGAATTACGTGATTTTTAAACCGTGGACGTATTTCACAATTCTATTCATATCTTATTTTACGATTTTTTTTCGTTTGAACCTTCTACGTATAAGGTTTAGGATTTTGGATTTTAGCCGACAAAATTAGGGTAATTCGTCGGCTAAAGTTAAATAAATAAATAAAATAAATAACTATAGCCGAAAAAATTAGGGTAATTCGTCGGTTAAGATTAAATAAATAAATAATTATAACCGACCAAATTAGGGTAATTCGTCGGCTAAAGTTAAATAAATAAATAACTATAGCCGATGAAATTTATTAAAATTCGTCAGTAAAGTTAATTAAAAATCAAATTTTTTGACGGGAATTTTGAAATTTTTTTCGACAAAAATTTTGAACTTTAGCTGACGAAATTAGAGTATTTCGTCGGCTAAAATTCAAAATTTTCTATAACTTTCATTTTTCTCCTCCTCCTCCTCTTCATCTTCCTTCCTCCTCCTCATCCTCCTCCTCCTCCTCATCCTCCTCCGGCGGCAACAACTCCTCCTCCTCCTCCACCACCGGTGTAATCAAAAATATAAGAAAGAAAAAAAATAACTATTGCTGACAAATTTTATTAAAATTCGTCGGTTAAAGCTAAATAAATAAATTAAAAAAAATAAAATCAATAACTATAGCCAACGAATTTTATCAAGTTAAATAAATAAATAAAATAAATAACTATATCCGACGAATTTTAAAAAATTCGTCGGCTAAAGTTAAATAAATAAATAAAAATAATAGCTATAGCCGACGAAATTTAATAAAATTTCGTCGGCTAAGGTCCAAAAATTGTTCCGCTAAAGTCCAGACTTTAGAGATGAAAAAGTTTTTTGTCAGTTAAATAAATGACTTTAGCAGACGATGAATAGTAATTTTGTCGGCTAAAGTCTTGGCCGACAGTTTTTTCCAGATAACTTTTCGTCGGCTAAGACTTTATCCGACGAAATTTTGTATTTAGCCGATGAAAATTTTTTGTCGGCTAAATTACTGATCCTGGTAGTGATTAATCCTATAGGCTCGAAAGACATTTTTGACAAACTAAAAATTGAAGTAATTTTCGAAAGCTACTAAGAATTTTAAAGAATAATTGAATTTGAAATAAAATAGCTCGAAAATTATTTTCCATTTAAAAATTGAAAAATCAAATTTTAGTGATGTTATAGTATTTCGTATTTTGCAATATTTGAAGTTTTCTCTAGGAAAGGGATTAATCTCTTCAAAACAGACACTTGGATGTTTCCGAGTACACAGATGCAGAAGCAGACTAGACAAGTAATATTACAGATCGCATGTCTACTTCCGACTACTTTTGCGTAGGTGGTAATTTGGTTACTTAAAAAAATAAAAGGCAAAAAGTGGTAGCTCGCTCTGAAAAAAAAACTAAAAATATATCGTATATCACATGTTCAGCTAATTAGTGATTGACGAAGAGATTCATGGTCAGTTACTGATAGATTTAAATCTAAGGGTGAAGAGAGTTATTTTTAAATATAGTTGTTTTGTTTTCAACCGTTAGATGTAAATCTAATGGTGATTGACTTTAAATCTCTTGGTCAATCACTGACCATGTGAACAATACTGTCTCAATAGTTTAGGAAAGATAATGGATCTCACCAGTTTATTGAACCCAAAAAATGGATACCAGACAAACTAAGAAAAAGAACAAAAAGAATATGAGCTTTGACCAAAAATAAAAAAGAAGAAAAAGAAAAGAGATATCTTTTTTTTGGTAATAAAAAGTTTAGATAAGAATGAGGCCTCCATACATTACCAGAGCCAGGACAAACCCTGCGACCTAGGTCCGAAGGCTTTCAGATTTCTGACTGGGGGGAGTTTCATCACTTTTGCTGAGCGGTGGCACCCTCCGTTGGAGGTCCGGAGGCTTACCACCAAGGAAACCACACCCGCACCCAGCGGTCCGAAGGCACAGAGACATTTTCTAGATTACCCACCAATGAGAGATTGTGGGTAACGGAGAAAAGGGATATCTTTATCTCTGAATCTCAAATTTTTAGCGTCTGCGACTAACCTCGCAGCCTAGGTCTCTTCTTCTCCTTCTAACTCCAAACCTTAATTGTCTTAAAATTCCAAACTTGAGTCTCCTATTCAATCTGCCAAAGTACCAAACACAAGAACAGATTTGGCTAATCTCGGTCATATATCATTTTCCAATATAAGATTGATTTGCTGGTATACATTGTTATTGGATTTGATTAGATTTTGGTGATTTTTGTTTTTAGGGTTTGGTGCTTTGGGTTCGACGAAGCACTATGGATGACGAATTCTTCTGTGTTCCTGGGTTCGTCTGTGAGACAACCTAGAGCATGGTTGGAGACACGTTTGTCATGTACACGAGTTGTTCCAATTGGAGACTTGAAATCCTTGAGATCGAATAGAACTGTAGACCGGGATCATAGGTTTCAGCCAAATGAATTTCATTCAGATTTCACAGAACAACTCACAACGATGAATTTCATCCCCACCAACATTGCTGACTACCGATTATGCCCTTCATTTACAAAATGTCTTTGCTGCCCTTCATTTACTCCTGAATCATTCTACATATTTACTATGAGTCCGGATCCGTGGACACCTAATTTTACATTAACTCTGACATACGTATTTTGCCTTTGTATTTTAAAATTGTAGATGTGACGTCAACAATACAAAGGTTGTGACGTGACAAATGACATGTCAATATATATTTTTATTACTTATTATAATCAAAACACAAAAATAAAATTAAAATAATCCAAAAATTAAACTCTGTAAATTCTTTTCTAGGATAGTCAGTACATGATAAAAACCTAACCGGAGCTGAAGAACATGAGTACAAGAACAAACACGAAATTCATCTATCTTCTCAACTATATAACTACAGGTATGTATCTAGCTTTTGTTTCTTCTTCTTCTTCTTCTTCTTCTTCTTCTTCTTCTTCTGGTATTACAATATATTTAGGTTTAGGCATAGATCGAATTTGGGTAAAGATGAATGAATGTCTAGTTCTTGAATTGATATGATTTCAATTTAAAGAATGGATGATAACAGATTTGAATGCAGTTTTATCCTTTGAATGCATGTTTTCTCTCTTTTTCGTTTTCTTTTTTTATGCAGTGAATCAAGGTTTTGGCACAACAGTAGTTAAACTAGCCTAAGTCATTACTAACGTTTAATCAAGGGCTATATCCTATCAATCAGAGATTTACATAACTAGCACAATGATCCAATATTTTTTGCTCTGTACGGTTTGCTGATTATAGTGGTCACTCAAATTTTAATGCAGCAACTTCTCAGTACATTTATGATTACCAATTGCTCATTCTTAATTTTACAAATTGCTCATTTTTAATGAAAAATATATATTGTCATGTCATTTGCCATATCACCTTTATGTATGTTGACATCACATCCACAATTGATTCTCACCGTAAAAATTTAAAAATCCAAAGATAGAAAATGTGTGTCAAAGTTTGTGTAAAAATAGGTGTCCTCCAATCTAGACCCATTTACTATATACTAAAGTAGAGTTTAGGTTGCAGGGTATATTCACTGTTTATTGAACAGTGAAGTGACAATTGTGCCCCTTATTTAAGTGACGTGGAACATACCAAAGAGGGCTATGAATGTTAAATTACTAGGAGTGTTCGACGCCTATAAACTTACCCGATCGTCCTGGTTTTCTGTTGAATCTATATTTTCTAGGTGAAAAGCGCTAGAATACACAGTTAGTACACTACTATGTGGTGGGCCTTGACACGTGACACTATTTTGTCCACAAAATTTTAATTTAATGGCTGAAAAGTAAGTTTACCGAGACATGTGACTATTTTCTCTCAATACTTATTCAACTCCACTATCTTACTCTCATATCTAATCTCCCTGCATTTTCTCATTGACTGGGATCGATATCTTTCAAGTTCTCATTCTTGCCGTAAAACGAGTTAGTTATCATTGTTTGAGCCCAATTAATATTGGGTCTAAAATTAATTAATTTTGGATAACATTTGGGCCAATACCAGTAACCCAACAATGAGTCTTTTTCAACTTCAGATGGCAAAACGTCTCGCATGCATGTATAGAACTCTAATAAACAATGTCCGCATGGGAAACTGAGAAGTTTCGATAACTATTGGGTCAGTACCAGTGACCTAGGCGAAACCGATTGTGATTGGGATTGCGTCATCTCAGTTATTTCATTGCCAAGTAAACGAATCCTTGCGCAATTACTGTGGTAGAAACCTACTTAAATTGAACAGTTTGCATCCTTATTAACTATATTTCGAGTCAGTATATATAGATGACTAGGGGATCAACCAAAAAACAACTTTACACACAATCAATCAACAAATAACTACATCAACTACTACAAACAACTCAACCTTGTCGATACAACCCGACGCCAAAGCCTTACGCCTTAGTATTCGTCAACCCGATTCCCCGGAACCATTCTTGGTACGCAGCTTATATCACTCCAGCGGCATCCCGCCCCTTTTTCCAGTGAAGCTCTGCTCTTCTAAACACGAATATCTAGAATCCATAAACATATGCTTGACCTCCACAACTTAGCTTTTGCTACCAGGTAATTAGTTTCTCTTAACTTAGCTTTGGATTATTCTCTTGCAAACTATCACAATTTTCATATTTTGATTGGTGATTGAGACTATTTATACGCTTGCAATAAGGCATTTTATGTAACGAAAAATAGGAGGTAAAACACGCGTAAATCAAGCAATTTATGCAAATGTTAATCAAGCATATGTCATTACTATTTGTTTTTTCCCTATTAATTCAAATGTATTTCTAAAAAAACAAACTAAGAGCATAACTAGTGGTGTAAGTAAAATTATTGCTAAATTTAGTCATAGTTATAAGATTTAGAGTTAAATACATTTTCGGTTCCCAGCAAAACCCTGTTGGGGAGGATCACATGACACACCCAACAACCACTCTGGCGAGCTGACTGTCTCGTTGGAAATGAGCCCCAGAGCTTTCTATTTGAGCATCCGATTCTGTAACACCCCGTCTCATTAATTTACCTTTTTACCGGGATTAGGCGGGTTACAGAGGGTTGTAACCGCGCTATTAGCTTTTTCTGAATTAATATTCGAGTATAATATCAAGATGTTTTTTGTTTTGGGAAAAATAGATTATATGTCTCGAGGGTGTAGAATATATTAATATGAGTCCTCCGGTATGTCCAAAATATTTTTCGAAGCTACGAGCTGTTTAATATGGCTTTATTCAGCTTACGAGAATAATAAATGTTATTTATTTTACCGTAAAAGGTGACTTTGTGATAAGTCGAGAATTTGGAGAAACTTCATTCGGGGAAGTTGTAGAGGACGTTAATACGAACTCGTAGGTATATCATCTGAATAAAGCGGAGTTCGTATGCAGAAATTATTCGGGATAATGTATAGTTACTGTGTGGTAAATAGTAAATAACAAAATATCTAGTTACTGTTCCCGGTAACTTTCTATTATTCATTCTGGGCCGTCAGATCAATCAGAGATTCGATTTGGGTCATTTGTTTTTTAATATACTTTCGATTATTCATTCTAGACCATCAGATCAATCATTGATTCAATTTGGGCCGTTGGTTTTTGAATATATATATATATATATATCTTGATTGCTACGTTATTTTCATTAATGAAGAAGACTGATTATGAGTTTGCATACACCGAAAGAAATTTGGTTTTGAATCCTTTCTTTTCCTTTTGGATTGAGACATCGGGTATAAATTTGTCCATGGATCGAAACTGTTTCTAGGTTTAAAGAGATGACAAAGGAGGAGATGGGTGGGACCTATGAGAAAACGCAGCAGTTGTTTCAGTTACCGACGCGTGTCCATCTGCAGTTTAGTGATTTTGCGGACGTCCGCCTCTGAATATATATATATATATATATATATATATATATATATATATATATATGTACACACACACACACATATATGAGGGGCTCTCACTCACTCTCTTCCTCCCGAACTCTCGTTCCCTCCCGGCGCGCTCTCCCTCTCGATCTCTCGATTTCTCTTCAATTCCTTCCTCCACTAAGTCACCACCACATCCACTGCATCTGCCGCCTAGCACAAGCCGAACTGTTGCCAGTGTCGATGCGCAGTCTCGGCTGTTCGAGACCCGAGCGCAAGCAAGGAGAGATATCGACGAGGCTAGATCCGCTATTTGGTGTCGAGGTAGAGCGGCAGCGAGGGTAGGAGCTTAGGAGAGCTATGGGGAGGTCGATCGAGGCAGAGACGGCCGAGAACTATCGTGCCCTCTTTGTTGAGTCTCGGACCCGATTCTCCTTCATTTTTGTTGTGTCGCTGCATTGTTGTTGTTGGTTGTCGTTAGGGTTGCGGTTTGTTGATCGGAGAGGAGAGGGGGATGGCCGGAGTAGGCCTTAAAATCGGCTGGTGGGCCGATCGATGATGTTAGGATAAAAAGTGGGTAAATCCTTGGATTTTACTGTGGTAGATCTGGTATTTTACCATTTATCGCGAGTGTGAAATGTTAGAACTGCCCCTGGCAGTTCAGGTTAATTACAGGGATGCCATTGAGGCTGAAATTTTAGAAATACCCTTGGCAGCTTTGCATATTTACAAGGCTACCATTGAGGCTAAAAAGACAATACTACCCCCGACAGTTCTAGACTAAAAAGCAAAAATTTCTAAAATGCCTTTGGTAGTTCTGCTTAATTATAAGCTGCCATTAAGACTAGAATGACCATGCTGCCCCTGACAGCTTTGAATAATTACAAGGGTGCCATTATTGCTGATTTTACCTTGGTGCCCTTAGTGAATTTATTATTTACGTGAGTGTCATTAAGGTTAATTTGACTATTATATCCTTGGAGAATTTGTTAATTATGTGTTTGTCATTATGTTATATTTATATGGTTAATATTTATCGGATGTTGTATACTTGGATATGGTATATCGGTATGAAGTATGCTAGGGATAATCCGGATAAAAGCTGGTTTAATGTTACTTCAGTGGAAGGGTTAAACTCTGGATTAGCGATAGATGTATGCTATCGTTAATAACTATTTTACCGATAAATAGAAAAGTCGGATCTTTCTGAGTTAGATGTTAAATTATATAAGAGTGTGGCTTGATCCCTGCATTCATGGTACATAGGCAGCCTGTCCAAGATACAGGTGTAGTCACAAATAATATTTAGACCCTAGGTCCTCAAAAGTAATTAGTATGAAATCCAATTCGGTAATCAGGATAACCTTAGGTTTCTTGAGGTCTATTTCGGTGTCGTTTGGACTGTTAAAAACGGTTTGGGTAAAGGGTTATCCTTTCTCAAGAGGGATTACGAGGAAATTTCTCTTGGGATCCTGGATTTATGGTGGTAAACTCGGGCCGAGGCATGACATATTCGGTACCACGTCGCCTAATTAGAAGCCGACGCTGTCTTCTCTCTCCCACACCAATATCGATCAGTCACACACCCAGAAAACCCAGAAAGAAAGAAATTCAAGATAATGATAACCTCCACCACCTGTGGCTCTGAGTCCATCTCCATGAAAAGGTCCCCACCTTCTCCCTCTGATTCTTCTTCTCTCCTCGGTTTTGGCTACTCCAAGATCACCCTCCCTCTCCCTCTCCATCACCACCACCAACCCCTGATCCATCACTGCATCTTTGACCCCTACTCCCCTCCAGCTCCGCCGCCTCAGGCCAACCCATTTCTCTTCGTCGGCCACTCTCCATATCTCAACAATCCTCACCATCACAGATCCACTTTAACTCCTCCATCCCGCCTCTTCTGTCATTGATACTCCGCTGCACCTTCTCTGATCTCAACCCCTCTCTGGCCCAAGCCTTCTCTTGCTCCTCCATCTCCAACGAGATATCCATCGAGACTGACACTGATACTCCTAATTCCAAGGTTTGATCTGTATGCCCTCCATATGTTTGTGAAAATGCCTCTCTCACATTCTTGGGTCTATCTTTCTGGGTTTTTGAAACTGAAAGCTTCGTTCTTTTATCTTTGTTTGTTTGTGAAATTCATAGCTTGTTTCTTTATCTTATGTGGGTTTGTGAAATTGAAAACTTCTTTCTCTGTTTTGTGTTTCTAGGTTTATGGTGATTGTGGGATTTGTAGAGGCTAAAGAGGATGAAGGGTCGGCTAAAGGAGATGATATGCCTGACATTGATGACATAAGAGATATTCCCAATGATACTTCAATTGAGGTATTGATTGTTTTGGTCTTCCTCACAGTTCGTGTTTAGCTACTTTTTAAGAATATTAGGTAGAATTCATATATGATAAATAATGTAGAATATGCCTGATTTTTTTTTGAAATTGGGTCAGGGTTTAGTTCAAGGTTCATACTTTCTTAGGTCTCAAATAATCTTATATTTTGATAACAATCACAAATGTGTGGACTTACCAGTGTGGAGTATTGTTGGTTTATTTCATTATACCACTAGAATAAATATGACATTGTGAAGTTTGTTCTGCGTATTTGAAACTATATGCACAAGAAATTTGAATTGTAATGATATTTTACGACATTATGAGTGTGTTGTTTGCAATCATCTTTTAAAAAACTTTCGGTTTGGTTGTAGGGTGAACCAAGCTTTCAACTCTTGGGGTTTATTATGTGCATTACACTAGAACTTGCCAGAAAAGATATCAAACTTGTTTGGTACCTCTTGTTCAATTCTTCTCTGGCTTATTTTGTGAACTTGACCAATTTTTTGGTCACCAAACACAAGTGTTTTGGCCCTCCAAGTAAATAACAATTACCCTAGTTTCAAAATTTAAGGAACCATTTGATAATGATGCTGAAGTTGCCAAATAAGTCATTAATCACTTCACATTTGAGTCCTGTGTTTTAAGTTTTAACTGTGTATGTTAATTTTGAACTGGTATTTGGGAATGCAAAGAGTATGCAAAGGGGGTAGTTGTTGTGGTTGTTTCAATCATGATATTTAAAAATCATGTTTCCTTCATAGGTATGTTGGGCTATGGACTCACTGTTGTTGGAGCATTTTGTACAGTGAAGCCATGAAGAGGTATACATTGAATTGTTGAAGTCATTTTGGCACAATTGTACGTAACCCACTCCTCCCTCTTCTTGATTCATCTTTATTGTTTCTATTGCAGGACCTATCATGGACCAGGTCATAAAGTCTAAGAAGGGATGGAAAAAAATGAAATTGGCAATAGAGGGTACTTCTGTTGGAAATGCTATTGCATCAGCATCAACACAGTCTTTTACTCAAAGCAGCTAAAATCATGCAGTGACTAAAAAGGGTGTCAAAATCATACAGCAAGCTAATGTGTACTTCATCATGTTTTGGAATCAATTTTTTGCAAACAATTTGGTTTCTCATGTATAGTATGTTCATAGAAGCCAATTAAACTTAAATTCTAATGCGTAATATGTTTATCATGTTGAACTCATATTGGTTATAATTAACTGATATTGGTAGCCGTTTTTGGATTTATGTTTGAATTTCTATTGTTGCATTACATAGTATATTATTTCTTGTCATCAGATAAACACAGTTAGTGTCTAAACTCTACTGAATCAATCAATGTTATACCCATAATGAACTGATCAATGTGATTCCTAGAATGAAAACTTAGATTTTAGAGGGAAAATGGTTATGGATTGAATCAGAAGGTTATTTTTGTCATTTGACCTTTTTAGGTGGTTCCCATTATAGCCACGTCATCAAACAGACGGCTCTGTGGCGGACATTGGTCTCAGACCTTTCCTTGATAGCGAAATTAAAGTTTGGTACCACATTGATAGTTTTTAAAGTATGGCTACAATTTTGACCGTGACACACAAATTTGGATACCGATGATGCAGTTAACTCTAAGATTTATCAATTGATATAAATAAAGTGATGCATGCCAATATGCCTGAAATCCTAAATTTTCGTAACGTCCCTTTATTTCGCTCAACGTATTAAGATCTATTAAACATATAATAATCCTTAATCAATCAGTCATAACTTTCCCATATATCACAGAAAAACAAGAAAGAAACACAAAGATACAAGTTCATCGTTCATTGAAAACACAGGTTATGATACGTTGAAGTTTGGATACAGAAAAAGTTCAATTTTGCTCCTAACAAATTGATGGTAGCTAGTTACAAAATTTTTTCTATAATCTCATCACTCTCACCCATCAATGGATAATGGATATCGACAAATTTTCCAGATTTTATCCAAGTTTATAGAATCTAGATAATTATCCACTTAATAACTAACACTGTAACACAAACCGTAGATTATCACGCATCGAATGATCCTTGTCGTTCACAAACTAAATCATCTATTTTCACGTCACTCACTCTTGATACTAGTTCTATTTAAACCTTTCATAACGCACCAACCTCGCTCATTCACTCACTCACTCACTCACTCACTCTTCTTCTTCTTCTCTTACTCGGTCTCAAATATAGGTTTTGGTACACTCAAAAACAGATCATGGCTGGTGGTTTTGGAGCACCGGCACACGGAGGTGGCGGACAGTTTGACGAAAAGATCACGCCGGTTGTGATCATTTCTTGCATATTGGCTGCTAACGGAGGCCTCATGTTTGGTTATGACATTGGTATTTCAGGTACAGACTTGTGTATAACTAGGTTGCAACTCTCCTGAATCTATTATGCATACTGTTATTAGTTTTGATTTCACCAGTCCTCGAGTGAGATTGATTCAAATTGATAACAAAAAACATGGATTTTCGAATGTAAAGATGTATCATGTATCATTTTTATGATATAAAAAACAACGCACATTCTTCATAACTTTGTTTTTCTTAGCTCAAACAATTAAAGAGATTTTAGGAATAAAATATATCGAAGTTAAAGCGATCTTATTACGATTCGTGAAACTTAGATTTTTATATGTCAATCCATGAGATTATTGGTATCAATTTGAATTTACGCCGATTTGAATTCGATGACAGTTTTATTTACTTTTACCACGAAAATGTCATGATGATCTCTAAGGCAACTCATAACTATGTTTTACTGTTATAGACAAGTTTTTTGTTGGTCTGAAAATCATAGACAAAAGTTTGAAATTGTTAATTTTGATTCATGCAGGGGGCGTTACTGCCATGCCTCATTTCCTGAAGAATTTTTTTCCGGTTGTCTATAAGAAGACCCAGGAGAAAGGGATTGAGAGCAATTATTGCAAATATGACAATCAAGGCCTGCAGTTGTTCACATCTTCATTGTACCTCGCTGCATTAACAGCAACATTTGCGGCATCGCGCACAACAAGAACTTTAGGCCGAAAAGCAACCATGCTGATTGCTGGAATTTTCTTCATATTCGGAACTGTTCTTAATGCTGCAGCTGTGAACCTTCTAATGCTTATTATTGGGAGGCTCTTACTTGGTTGTGGAGTTGGTTTTGCCAATCAGGTTTCTTAGTATTCTCTTAAACCAGTACATGCAATACTAACTTAATATTCTACACGGTTTTACTTTAAACAAATACATAATGTTAACTGTATTACATCATGGGTTTCAGGCTGTGCCGCTGTTCCTTTCTGAGATTGCACCTACAAGAATTCGTGGAGCACTCAACATTCTCTTCCAGCTCAATGTCACCATTGGCATTCTTTTTGCGAACCTTATCAATTTTGGCACTGCCAAGTAAGTTTAGTGCATTCTCTTCCAGCTCAACATTCTTTTTTCTTCATTCTTTACTGCATGAAGCGTTATAGGCTCTTTAGTGAGTTTAGTCTTTACCTTAATCCAAAGAAAGGTAGAATATTGGTCAATTTATTTGATCACTATATATGACTGTGACATGCATGTTGAAAAGTGTAACTACTAAATAATTGCTCTAGAGCGGTAGACATAATAGCATTTGATATTTTTTGCTACAACAGAATTACAGGGGGATGGGGGTGGAGGCTATCTTTGGGATTAGGCGGTATTCCTGCCGTTATGTTAACCGTGGGGTCTCTTATTGTGGTGGACACTCCTAACAGTTTGATCGCACGGGGAAAGTTGGAGGAAGGAAAAGCAGCTCTTAAAAAGATTCGAGGTGTTAGCAATGTTGATCCCGAATACTTGGACATTGTGGAGGCAAGTCGTATGGCTTGTGAAGTGAAGAATCCCATGAGAAATCTTCTCAAGCGCCGAAACAGACCTCAACTGGTTATTGCAGTTTGTATGCAGATTTTCCAGCAATTTACTGGCATTAACGCGATCATGTTTTATGCTCCAGTTTTGTTTAGCACAGTAGGATTCAAAAGCGATGCTTCCCTTTACTCCTCTGTTATAACAGGAGCCGTCAATGTCTTCTCCACCGTAGTATCACTCTATTCAGTGGACAAAGTTGGTCGTCGCTTGCTTTTGTTACAAGCCGGTGTCCAAATGTTCATTTCTCAAATGGTGGTAGCAGTAGTTCTTGGCATCAAAGTTAAGGACCATTCTGAAAGCCTCACTCCGGGATTGGCATTACTTGTGGTGGTGATGGTGTGCACATTTGTTGCAGGGTTTGCATGGTCTTGGGGGCCTCTCGGGTGGTTGATCCCTAGTGAGACTTTCCCACTTGAGACTCGCTCCGCAGGCCAGAGTGTAACCGTCTGTATTAACATGCTCTTCACATTTGTTATAGCACAGGCTTTCCTATCAATGCTTTGCCACTTCAAGTTTGGCATCTTCTTATTCTTCTCAGCTTGGGTCTTGGTCATGTCAGTCTTTGTGCAGTTCTTGCTTCCTGAAACAAAGAACGTACCTATTGAAGAGATGACAAACAGTGTCTGGAAGCAACATTGGTACTGGAGGAGATTTATGGATAGATGATGGGGATGCTTTTTACTAGTTGGACTTCTTACTAGTTTATTTCTTAAATTTGTAAGCCTTAGGTAAAAATTTGTCCAAAAAATAAACCTTGCAGTAGTGATTCTTGCAATTCAGTTGTCCTTTCTCAGAAGGAAAAATGGTGGAGTAGCTCACTTTATCACAATTCTTATATAATTCAGAAAGTTATATCATGTTCTTATCCAAATCGAAGAATGGTATCCAAAACTGTTAACCTGTTAAAAAAATGACAGATTAAGGATACTTTCATCGGCCCATCTTCACAATCCCAAGGTTAAAACTTAATAATACAACATTTGAAGGTTGAACTTTAGACGTAGTCATCCTTTTGTCATCATGTACATTCTTGGACGCACCATGATCCTCATCGACTTCAACAAGAGCAAACTCTCTTTTTTTATTATCAATTTCAAGTTTTCAACAAGTCTGTCTCTCTATTCCTTTTCACTTTATGCCCCATTCTGAAGTTAAACACTACTGGATTCAAACGCGAATAAAATTGGTGTACCTTTCCCATGACTCTCCCATGGTTGTTGACCAACACTTTCTTCTGTAGCTTTGGGAACTCCAGTTCGTCAAGGACATCATCCAGATCATGGCAAACATCTTTGAGATTTCCCAACCACTGAGTGATTAAGGGTTTCTTCACTTGCTTCTTCTCTGCATCCTGGAGCACTAGTTTGATGGCAGATAAAGACGCATTCAGCCTGACAAGCTTAAATTGGGCATTCCATGCTAGGGAGATCTCTTGTGAGGCAGAGGAAGCTAGAAGCTAGCCTACACAGGACGTTCTCCACAATACTGGAAGGAACTTAGGCGACGGAACCAAACTCTCACTAGTGGATTTGGGTTCTTAGGCGACGGAACCAGAACTGTTCCGTCGGTTATGATTACCCTAGCCGATGGAACTATTTCCGTTGGAAAGGATAAATTTTTCGTCGACTAAGATTATCATAGCCGACGGAAATTTTTCGTCGACCATTTTCGTCAACTATAAAACTCTTAGCCGACGGATAAATTCAGTTGACATATTTCGTCGACTAAGTGTATCCTAGTCGACAAAAATTGATCCGTCGACTAAGAGATACCTAGTCGAGGAATATTTATCCGTCGACTACGCACTTAGTCGACGAAATATTATCCGTCGACTAGGTAACTCTTAGTCGACGGAAATGTATTCTTAGCCGACATAATATTCTCTGAGACGGTGCAGAACGAATATTTTTTAGTCGACGAATTTTTTCCTTAACCACGGAATATTTCGTCGACTAAGTGAAATCAAATCTGATAAATACAGAACATATGAATTGAAGTTCTATACTATCTTTCCACGTTTCCTCCATTCCTCCGATCCATCTCTCCATCCATTTCTTTCATGTCGATTCATTCATTCTCCATCAAAAATTTTTGATTCATGAATTGAAGTTCTCTATTCATTTTGATCATTGATACATATTATTTAACTTTTTTATTTATTAATTCTCGATGGAATTCGTTTATTTTCGGGTATATTTTTTATCTAGATTTGTTTAATCCATGCTTATATATATATATGATGTTTATATATATTTGTTAATTTCAGGTATATCATTCTAAATTTGTTAATTTGTATATTTTCGGGTATATATATATATATGTGAATTATTAATTATGTATATATATGTTGTTTAAATATTGAGCTAAGTTGAATCATTATTTGTATTAAATTTTATTTATTTTTATGATGATTTTTTTTATGATATATCCATGCATATATATATATATATATATATGATGTATACATATATTTGTTAATTTCGGGTATATCATTCTAGATTTGTTAATTTGTATATTTTCAGGTTTATATATATGAATTATTAATTATGTATATATATATATGTTGTTTAAATATTGGGCTAAGTTGAATCATTATTTGTATTAAATTTTATTTATTTTTTAATGATGTTTTGTTGATGATATATCCATGCATATATATATATATATATGATGTATACATATATTTGTTAATTTGTATATTTTCGGATATATATATATATATATATATATATATATATATATATGTGTGTGTGTGTGTGAATTATTAATTATATATATATATATATGTTGTTTAAATATTGGGCTAAGTTGAATCATTATTTGTATTAAATTTTTTATTTATTTTTTTGATGATGTTTTGTTGATGATATATCCATGCATATATATGATGTATACATATATTTGTTAATTTGTTAATTTCGGGTATATCATTCTAGATTTGTTAATTTGTATATTTTTGGGTATTTGTTAATTATATATATATATATATATGTGAATTATTAATTCTGTATGTGTGTATATATATATATATATATATATATGTGTGTGTGTGTGTGAATTATTAATTATGTAAATATATTATATATGTTGTTGAAAATAATTGTCCGTTTAAATCATTATTTGTATTAAATTTCATTTATTTTCATGATGTCATTTTATTCGTGATAATTTTATAGTTTATGACCAATTATATAAATTTGTGTTTCTAATAATTAATAAGTTGTAACCTCTTTTATTACATGTTACAACATGGACATGAGCTGGATGGAGTTAGATAGAGGGTCTGTGTCATACATGAGAGAAATTTTTGAGTTTATTGAGTTCGTCCGTCGACACACTCTTTCTGGACAAGTTTTGCACATTTGCCCTGCACAAAATGTCGCAACAGATCCGCTACTCATGTAACTTTTAAGGACATGTCTTCACCTGTCACAATACGGTATTTGTCTTAGTTATACGATTTGGACATGGCACGGCGAAGTTCCTGAACATATGCCCACACTTGTAGATATTCAAGGACAACGTAAACAGGGAGAGTCTTCTAGCGTCAATTACGGGGACCCTGCTATGATAAATTTCCTAAATGATGCTTTTTCATACGCCTCATCATATGATGAAAGTGTGCCACATGACTACATCAATACAACCTTGTCTGATCTCTCTCAAGTCGGCAGTAATGACTACTATGAGAATTATAACAAGCCTTGTCGGCAAGCACAAACACCGTTGTATCTCGGAAGTGAGCATACTGTGTTGGAAACTGTCATGAAGCAGAGTATCAAAAACAAGAGGAACAAGACTATTGATTGTTTTAACGATGACCTTGGACTTTTGAAGGAATTGCTTCCTGCTGATAACAATTGTCCAGAAAATTTTGACAAGGTCAAAAGCATCTTGCGTGACATTGGTCTTGAGTACATCAAGATAGATGCTTGTGTCAATAACTGCATCATTTACTACAAAGATTATAATGACGCAATTAACTGCCCACACTGCTATGAGCCAATGTATGAAGCACACTCTAGTTCTCGACAGACAAGCTCAATTCCAAGGAAGGTTCTTCGCTATTTCCAATTGGGTCCTCGTCTACAGCGCCTCTATATGTCTTCACATACGTCCAAGGATATGAGATGACATCACGAAAGGCACCAAGGGCCGGATAGGGTAGATCCGGATAATCTTACAAACCCCGCAGACGAGGAGGCTTGGAAGCACTTTAACAGTTCATTTCCTGAATTTGCCTCGGATTGTCGAAACGTCAGATTTGGACTAGCAACAGACAGATTCAATCCTACAGGAGACAAGAATTTGTCTTATAGTATATGGCCAGTGATTGTATTTCCTTACAACTTACCTCCTCACATGTGTATGAGAATAGAGTATAATTTTCTTACTCTGTTAGTTCCAGGAAAGTATTCTCCAGGAAAGTGCTTGGATGTGTATCTGAGGCCATTAATCGACGAGCTCCTGCAGTTATGGGAATATAGAATCGATACTTTTGACAAGTATGACAAGACTTCATTCTGGATGAAAGCAGCAGTTATTTTCACCATTAGTGATTTCCCTGCTTTAGGGATGTTGTCTGGTCAAACTAGCTATGGATACAAGGCTTTCCCTGTATGTATAGATCAGGTCAATACGAGCCATCACGCTAACATAATTGTTTACTTAGGATCCCGTAGATGGCTTGCAGAGAATCACCCGTGGCGGTTCGATACAGAAGCATTTGATGGAACTCAAGAGCATCGTTCGAAACCAGAAATGAAGTCTGGTCAATGGATTTTGGATAAGCTAAACCAGCACTAGTTTGGAACTTTGAGCAGCAGCAAGTATGTAACTGACTTGAATCCTCCCACGCCTGATGACTTTAAGTATTGGACGCACAAGAGTTCATTTTTTGAGTTGCCTTATTGGTCGACGTTGAAAATCAGACACAACTTGGATGTCATGCATATAGAAAAGAATGTTTGTGACAACATCCTTGGAACAATTCTGAACATCAAAGATAAGTCTAAAGACAGCACCAAAGCTCGTGTTGATCCTCAAAAGATGGGTTTAAACTGAAAATTTATATAAATGATCTTATATAGACCTATAAACTGAATGGTTGAGATGGAAAATGTGATTGAAAAGTGGGTGTAATAAACTATTAAGGAGAAAGTCTTCGACTAGTCCTCAATAGATCTATTTACACACACACACACACACACATTGATATCCAGAGTGGAGTCCAGCTCTGAAATTAAAGTGTGGGTTTTTTATTTGGCTCACTAAACCCCTAAAACCCTAAACTCTCTCTCTCTCTCTATATATATATATATATAGTTTAGGGTTTTAGGGGTTTAGTGAATCAAATAAGAATGTTTTTCTTAGGTAAGGATGTCTTTACCATGAGCGGTAAAGATTTCTTGAATTGGCCAAATTTTAGATCATATTTTCTCATCTTAACCGTTTAGTTTCTAGATATGTATGAGTAAATCATCTCTGTAAAATTTCAGCTAATTTGGTGATCATTAAGTCATTCAAAACTGTGATTTATAGAGAAGAACTCGAACGGTTCCGGTTGAACAGATTCAGTTCGTTCAAGCTAATTATACGTTTTCAAAGTCTTAACAATTACCAAATCAGCTAAAATTTTATAGAGATGATCTATACATATATATATATATATATATATATATATATATATATCTAGATTATGAAGGGTTAAGATGATCTAAAAGTGGGTTAAATTAAGGAAATCTACACCAAATTTATGGTAAGGACATCCTTAACATAGAATGACTGTGTGTCTGTATATATATATATAAAGAAGAATGAAAGCTGTCTCATAAATTAGGGAGGAGAGATTAGTCTGAATGATGATCGGCAATTAATCAAAGAACCGATCGTGTTTTTTTCTTTTATCAGAACCCATTCCCAAATCATAAAAAAAATATGATATCGAGAAAGGAAGACAAAGGAAGAGAGCGAGAGGTAGCTTCTGAGTTTGATAAGGAGACGAGAGAGATAAGATGAGAAGATGTGTGTGGGTCCCACACAAGAGAAGAAGTTGATTATCCGCTTGACTCGTGTATATCCTTAATTTTGGTAAAGAACGGATGTGCGACTCTGTACAGGGCTAGAAGGATGTAGAGCGGACGTCCGCACAGCTCTAAAGTCCGAACGTTTCTGGTTTTTCAGCCATTTGACACAGACGACGGTCCTACTTGCTATTGGATGGACTCTAGACCTTAGACATAACTTCTCCTTGCCGGTGGCCTCGCCGACCTCAAGTTTCTGGCCAAACTTGATCGATCTTGTAACTTTGGATGAGATCACAGCACTGGTCTTCGATTCCAATCTCAATGATGTTCTTCTTCCTGCTATTGCGTTTGGGATGCCTCTAGAGTCCGTCCAGTAATAAGTAAGGCCGCCATCAATGTCAAATGGCTGAAAAATCAGAAACTTCCACACTTTAGGGAAATGTGGACGTCCACTCTACATCCTTCTCGATATAAAATATATAGGCCCAATGTGAAGTGGATGTCCATACTCTAGCTAAAGTGCAGACGTTTCTGATTTTACGGTCATTTGGCGTCGACAACAGCTTCTCTCATTCTCGGACGACATCACATCCTCTCAGGACCGCTTTCTTCCTTTCAGGACTCGCCAACGAAGAGTTTTCCGGCCACCTTGATCAAAAATGGTGTTTTCTGTCCAGATCTTCATTCTAACAGGAAAACTCGTCGCCTAGTTTTTTTTAGAAGAAATGACAAGCCTAGTTCTTATCACCGTAATCAGCCATATTGCCCAACTCTTTGACTAGTCTATTCTTCTATTTCAACGTCTGTCCAAATTGTGAAGCAAGCAGTCAAGTTTTTATCCCCAACTCAAAATCATGCTCTGTAAATCCCATACTCTAGTCATGCTTAGATTGACTCTGTCTCATCCGTAATCGATCATCATTCTCCTGTTCCTGTACACGTATTGCTCTTAGACTCCAAAGCAAACCAGCAAAGCCAAACTTAACCTTTATTTCACCAAACTCTTCCAATCATCCTTCTCTAACAATAATTCAGTAGTCAACAAAACAGAAATCAAACCCAGAAACCTTAACCCCCAGCTATCACCACCACTTCGGCCGCCCATTACTGCTGTTGCCATCACCAACACCAAACACATGAAACCAAACTCCAGACCTTCAATTCCTAACAAGAACAGAATATCAAACTTCAAACATATAGAACACTAATCAATTCAACTGCATGAAATACAAAACCAGAAATCGATCAGAAAGCCTTCACCACCGCCATGTCCATACTCATTAGACGTCAAGAAGTGATCTGAATCAGAACCCCATTGGAGACCCAACCTCCTCTCAGGACCGGTCATGTGTGCTCAGAGGCCTCAGTCGAATTTTTTGTTCGACAGCCCATATTGGATAACCAAAGACATCATAATTAATACCTAAGTAAATAAAGAAAAAATAAAACCAAAACAAACAACTTTAAGACATAAACTCTATTTTATAGTTGTTATGACAAGTTTATATCATTAAAATACGTTATATATATTGATATTTAACATCAAATTACATATATTAAGAGCCCTAAAAATTTGAGACGCTAGACCTGACTGACTTGTCTTTACTGAGGGCCGGAGGTGCCTCCTCTTCTTCGATTCTCTCTTCTCCGAGCTTCCTATCGAAAACCAAAATTATATATACTCCAACATCTATGACCCACATTGCGATGAAGTAGTTCCAACTGTCTTAATCAAGCTGACTTAAAAATCTACTTTTAATCAAATTGTTGGATAATACTAACTTCTAAAAATCATTAAAAATAACTTCGATATTTAAATGATATTCTGAAAAATCCGACGAACTTCTAACAATGTATAAGTTAATCATATGGGTTCAAAAGACAAAATTTTACAAACTAAACATTTGAGTAATTTTCAAAAGCTACTAAGAATTGAAAAAATATATATAAATTAAAATAAAATTAACTCAAAAATATTTTTCTATTAAGAAAATAGAAAATCGAATTTCCGAGATATTGCATTAGAGCATCTCCTATGAAGATGTTTTTTGAGTGTTGTTAAATTTGAATTTTGACATGTGACATGACAAAATTGACATGTTGCTTAAAGTTTTATATTTTGCTCCAATAAGCGTCTAAATTTTTAGTGTCAAATTTGTTCAATCACTTGGTAAATAGTGAATTGGCATTGTTTTGAGGGGTATCAAATTTGACATATGATAGGAAATGTCTTTTGCCATATAGGAGCAATGTCACAATTGATATATGGGTTCGAGGAACCTAATGGTAAAATATAGTTTGTTAAACTTGCCATGTGTCAAAAGACATCTACATTGGATATGCTGTTGTTGGTTTGTGGCTTAAATTAATAAGCTTAACAATCATCTTTTGGTAAGCCCAAGTAATCAACCTAATCATTTTAGATTAGAGTTTTGTCTATTCACTATAAATATATGTTTTATGTCACCATGTAAGGTGGGAGAGACAAAGAGCCGTAGTTTATGGTTCTATAGAAGTTCTTCTATTTTTGTTTCTCTTCGTTAGTGTATTTTGGGGTGTGAATCCCTGTGATAAGATACTTGGGTTTGAGTGTTAAACATCTTGTAATCTCCTTTTCATATTAGTGAAATCTCCTCATCATTTCCTCCGGTAGACGTAAACCTTGTTGGGGTGAACCACATAAATCTTTGTTATTCTTAGAATTTTTGTCAATTTATCTTTTCTGTACTTCATACTTGTTTGTTTCTTCCACACAACAAACCAGTATCAGGAGCACATGCTACATCTAGGGTTTGGATTCGATTATGAATTCTTCTAATTTGACAAAATATGAGATTGATAAATTTAACTGGAGGAATGATTTCAACCTTTGGCGTTTGAAGATGCAAGCCTTATCAGTTCTATAAGGGTTATTAAAGGTGTTGAAAAGAGTGATACATATGACCAAATCCCTCACCAGTTGATTATATGTGAAGCATCGACTATACACTCTTCATATGTCTGAAGGTACACTTGTTCAACACCATATTGATAAGTTTAATAAGCTTATATCTAATTTGAGAAATATGGATGTGAAAATTGATGATGAAGATCAAGCTTTGATTTTGTTATGCTCTTTCGTTCTTTGGATTTTTTTTGACACCATATTGTATGGAAGAGAGGCTATCTCATTAGAAGATGTTAAAGCAACTTTGAGTTCAATTGAACTAAAGAAGAACGTGTCAGACAGTTTGAATGATAATCAAAAACATAATTTGGTAGTTCATGGCAGTAAAGGAAATTCAAAATTTAAGCCTCAGATTAGAAAGGGTAAATGAAACTATTATCACAGAGAAGGTCAGTGGACCTCTGAATGCCTTAAACTCAAAAACAAAAGCAAGTCTTTTGACAATTCTTCTTTTAATGGGTGGTTACTTGATTCGGCTTGTTTGCACCATATGTTCTTCAATCGAGATTGGTTTGATACTTATCAGTCTATTGATGTAAGTTTTGTCTTTACGGGAGATGATATTCCTAAAAAGTTATGCAGATTGGAACTGCTCAAATTAAGATGCATGATAGAATCATCGGGACTTTGGGTGAATGTTAGACATGTCCCAGATATGCAGAATAATTTGATATAATTGGGTACTCTTGACTAACACGGCTATAAGAATTCCTCTCAAGGTGGAGTTCTAAGAGTTAGAAAGGGTGCTATTGTTGTGATTCAAGCAAAGTTGATTTGTCATAATCTCTATGCACTTCAGGTTAGCATAGCTTCTGTTACTATATCAGTTGCCTCTTCAATGAGTCTATATTCAAATTGCAGAACATATTTGTGGATCCCTCATAGAGAAAGTATTTTGCATGTTTCCTAACTTGGATAAGTCTAAGGACTTTGGTCTTGAATCTTTTAATTCCTGTTACTTGGTTAATTGGTCTCCATCTTTTGCATGTTGTTTCAAGACTTCAATTATGGTATGGTTTGGTACTTATGATATTAGTTATCCTGTTGGTACTCATGTGAGTGATGGTAAACTTGAGTGGAGGACAAAATTTGTATTCCATAGATTTTCATATGGGGTGTGATAAGTGCGTTTTACGCCATGTTTTTAATGTGTTTTTACCCTCATTTATACTTTGTTTATTTCTTAGTAGAGTCGTTTTTACTTGTTTTATGTCAAAAGGGTTTTTCTGAAGAGCATTGGCTACTAAATGTGTTTTATAGAGAAATTGTGCTTAAAATGTTAAAAATCTGTTTTTGGAATAAGACTTGGTTATTTTTCTTCATGAATATTTACATTTTGCATTGTCACGTTTGATGAATCTTGTTTATTGTGTAGGTGACATGTAAATGAGCATATGAGAACAAGAATCATGAAGATTGGACTCATGGAAGACAACAAGAGAGGCCATGGAAAAGAAGAAACTCTGAAACATAAGATTTTGATCCGAGCAGAAATTTCTAGAAACCCTACATCAACTTCGGAAAATCATATCTAAAAATCCAGGAGGAATCTAAGGCGAGCCATAAACCGTTGGAAATCTGTGCGTGTCTAGTTTTCAGATCTTCTTGAATCGCAGTATTTGGAGTTCAGATGAAGGAGTTATGATCAAAACAATGGACGGAGCTCAAGCTGCAAAACTGGGCAGTTTCTGTCTAAGTTGTCACACGAGTTTGGGAGGATGTTTCTTCACCAAAATTCTTCCCAAGCATTTCAAAGGACTTAAGAGAAGCTTAATGAAGTCATGGGAAGCTGCATAGAAGAAGAAGATTCGAAGAAGTCATCATAGCAGCCGAAACAACCAAGTATGGAGCTTTCCCGGTCAAACCGGGAAAGTCTGTCCCTACCGAGTTCTAGCAATGGATTCGGCTGCCTATGAGCCCAAGAACTTGTGTATGAGGCCTACATGGATCCAATAACATGTAGAGGAGTCCAATAAATCAGAAATCCAAGGTCCAAGTCGAAATCCTTGTCCAAAGATGAAAGGAGGAAACCAAGTCCAAGAAGGATTCCAAGTCCAACAAAGGTTATGTCTCCTTGAAGCTCCCGAATTCCCTAGGGTTTTGTTCGAAATTTTCTGTATAAATAGACATGTATAGCTCTTAGTTTAGTGTCTTCAACCTTTGTAATTTTTAGAGAGCCAAGCTCTACCCAAAAACCCTAAACACTTAGAGATACAAAAAGCTGCCGCATCCATTGTTCACCGGAGAGTTCAGCCATTCTTTCGCCAATTTCACCCTACCTTTGCCGATTATCTCTAGGAGGTCTTAGGTTTGGATCTATGTAAGCTTTTGTATACTCTATTGTTTTTGTCGAATTTAATAAATATATATATTGTTTTTGTGGTTTTATGTCTCAAGCATATGCATGAGTTCTTCTTTGTGATTTTCTTATATGTTATTTAAGAACATAATGATTAGATTGCATGTTTAGGTTTTGAATAAAAGACTTAACTTGCTGTGTTTATATGATTAGAGAACTTTAATTGATTAATCCTCACCTATACACGTAATCGAACTCTAGGTTAGCTTGAATCTAGACAAGTTAGCTATTAGGGGGGAGTTTCATATGCCGTAGTGTTCTAAGGGTTGAGATCAGGCGATTGTAGGTCTTGATTCTTAGTCACTGTCAAGGGTTGCTAGGGTGAGAGATTTGCATGATAAATAGGATGAGTGACGCCATACCTAGAACCATATTTCCAATGGCTCTTGTTCGATAAGTGTATCTTGTCTTAGTGTCAGGCGATTGTAGGCACTAATTTTACATGAGAAGCCTATATAGTTGGAATTAATCAAAGTATTTGAAAATATAATTGCTGCATTTTTAATCTGTTTCATGAACTTGCATGCTATTTAATCGGTGCTATGTGCTGTTCTAAATGTTGCATTGTTGGATGACCATGTTTTGTAAATACTTGTGTTTATTTTCTTTTAAATTCGAACCAAACTCAAAAATCCCATTATAATTTGTACTTGTATTCTTTTGAAATTACCAACATTTTTTTTGCAGTATATAAAGTCCTTCCCTAGTGTCCCCGGTTAGAACGATCCCTACTTGCACATACTACACTGATAGGGTTTTTTAAATTGCACAGGTCAACTTTTGACAGGTCAATTTTTGGCGCCGTTGCCGGGGACGCTAAAAAGGATTTTTGTATATTGCCGTCAACTAACAATTTTCTCTTATATCTTGTGTTTTTTTTGGTTTTGTATTATTTTTGTACCGAGATTTCTTGTATTATACTTTTGTGCCGATTATTGTTTTATATATGTATGTTGCGAGACACTTTAGTAAATACTTAGGAAAATTGGCTCTACTTTCGAGGTATATCGGACAAAGCAAAACACTACCTTGAGCTGAACAAGCTCATTGCACAGTAGTCTTCACTGCTCTACGTACCTTGAAAGTTAGGGGTAATAAAATCAACTAGCAACTTTACTAGGTTGCCGACATTCTGTGCTTACATGACATATATTGATGCGAAACATATGCTTGTACATATGCCATGCCGTGTACTTATTTGTTTACAAGTTAAGTTTCGTTTTCAATTTTTATTTTTGACGATGCTCACTTGATCTTTGTTCAATTGTGCCAGATTGGTTTTGCAGGTTCTCATAAATGACCAGTTCTGACAAGAAGGACGCAAGGTAGCAAAACCTAGTCATGACGCCGAGCACAATGTTAACACAAAGTGAAGCAGAGCACGTTTCAAGGAGAAACAAAGGAGCTCATGAGAAAGTGACATCACAAAGGAGAAAGTCTAGGCTGACAGACTATAAACATTAAGCGCTGCATGAGAGGCAACTCATTTCAACCGTAGCAGTGGAGGAGCCGTCTACGAGAGTTTGCATTTTCTTATCCCTTCACTCTTATGGTTGATTTATTATGTGACTTAAACACCTGCTTAGAACATTATGACATAATTTTGAGCTCACATTGAGGACAATGTAATTTTCTAAGTGTGAGAATTTGAGCCAACATACTGTCTTTTTGAGTGATTAAAATTCTAAATTCTTCATACCGTCACCAGAGGAGATGTAGAAAACCCAGAAAAATCATGATAAAGGGAAAAACTCGATTAGGGTTCGAATCGAAAGATTAGGGGCATGAAAAGGAAAAAGAAGGGAATAGGAGAAGGAATATACCGGTCTCACATCACCTCGTCGCCTGAACGGCGAGTTCTCACCGGAAAACAATCGAAGGTTTCTCCTCCTCCGATCTGCCTCTATGGTGGGAGCATGGTGGATTTTCGGGCTCGGTAAGGTAGAGGAGAGGAAGAGAATGGGAGTGGTTCGCCAGAGAGTGGTGACGGGAATCGCCGGCGTCGGGCGGAGGACGCCGAAGAGTAGAGAAAGCTTGAGTTGACCTAAAATGGGGTCTTTGACTTCGGTCAAATGCCTCAAGCCTTTTTATACGCAAATGGACAGCCCAGATTCAATCTGGAAAAGATCCAATGGTCCAAATTTAAAGAAGATAAAAATATAAATGGTAAAACTGTTTTACCAGAATGGTAATTAAAAATTACCAGAAACTTTGGAAATTCACAGTAAATAGACGGAAGCTCTGAAAAATATTCCGAACATACCGAAGGACTCGTATTAAAATAATCTACCACTTCGGGACATTAATTATATATTCTCCCAGAATCAAGAATATCTCGATATTAAACTCGAATATTAGTTCAGGGAAAACTAACAACGCGGTTACAACCCTTTGTAACCCGTCTGATCTCGGTAAAAAGGTAAATTTTGAGGCGGGGCGTTACAGTTCTTGGGTTTAAGTGTTAAGCACTGTCTAATCTCCCTTTGATATTAGTGAAATCACCTCATCGTTTTCGTCGGTGGACGTAACCTTTGTTGGGATGAACTACGTAAATCTTTATTCTTCTTCGATTTTTTTTTATCAATTTATCTTTTCTTATATTTCAATTCTTCATACTTGTTTGTTACTTCAGCACAATGGCTCTTACGTTTCATTTTTTCTTGAAGTTCGGTTGATTCTAGTAAATATTGCAAGCCGGTATCTAATTTGATATGGAATTTGCCGCGGTTGCCATTGCCCGGCCCTAGACAGCGAGCTAACTTCAAGTGGAGTGAAGCCGAATCCTCATCAAGTGATAACATCAAAAAATGTTAAAACTGTGTTAAGGAAAAACTAAGCTCGTCAACATGTGTTTTGTTGCTGCCATACAAATATATAAAACAATTTACCGTATTACCATGCCAAAACCATATTCAATTGAAAGAGAAATCTCACATTGCAGTAAGCAAAGTAATTCAGATTCACAGCAAGTGCGGCAGTTTCTCTATCTAAACCTCTATAATTTCTTCAATTTGATGGGATTGTTGGTCTGAGAATGAGATTCAAACATATTAGCTGCAAGGCTTGATTGTTTGAGCAGGTAAGGAAGGGTAGCCAAAAGACCTATATATATATAAATTGATTTCTTCTTTTAGAAAGTTAATTTGTTTTTGTTTGGAATGAATTAAGTTGATTGTTTTTGATATTGAATTTTCTTGGAATGCTTTTAAAATGTGAATTTCAGGATTTGAAAGAAAGGCAAATTTAACTGGCTCAGTAAAAGGGTAAGTAAGAATACCATCGTATTCTGTTGTAAAGGGATATAGAAGAGTTATGAAGGGGAGACCTAAAATTATTTTATCAGTTAAATTTTTTTACTAAAACAAATATATATATATATATATATATATATTACGTATATGTTAATTAACTTGGTGGTGTGTTATTATTTTCAACCAAATTAAGCATCCTAAAGACCCTAAACCCCCGACCTTACTCATTATCTCCCTTCCCAATGCCAACTTTACTCAGCTTCCTCTTTATTTTAGTCTGTACTCATATCACTCAGTTCACCGTAACTTCTCTACATTCATGTTTGGATATTCACAAGGGAACAATTCTTAATTTCCCACGATCTTTTCCCCTCATTGATATTTCAAAGCGAGTCTTTATTCTTTAATTTAACAGCTCCGCTAAGCTCAGCTTTATAATTTCTCTTGTTTATCGGTTTTAAGTGTTATACAGACCTATTACGTAATATTAAAACTACAAGAGTTGTGCGGCCGCTCTTGCTCCCAAGAGAGGAGGCACATAGGGATAGAGTAGGGCCCGTGCCCCATTCACTTTTCAGTCAAACTTTTTGGTTCATCAGTGTTTGACAAATGCCGCACTGAACAAAATACAAAAATATGCACTATGTGGGAGTCAAACCTCTAACCTTTCAATGAAAGATCCAAGACTGATCCACTATACCACCTTGATCACATGTTAACATTACACAAATACTCTATATATTCACATATACTTCTTATTGCAAAGGGATTATTTTTTAAAATAAAAAATTAAATAGGCAAAGGTCTCATTCACATATGAACTTCAGGGCTGAACTCACTTAACCAACTTGAAAATTCGCTTAATTTTGCAACCTACCTTTAAATGTATTTATTAGAGTTGTGAAAGCCAAAATTATGAGCCACTTATTTTATGTTATAAATATTTTAAAGTCTCGGTGAGTGATTGTCTGATTTCATATATCTAGAATGATAATTTTTTTCTAATATAGTCAATGAGACTAGCTATCATACAACAAGTTGAACACATAACACTTGTCGAGAACCAATATTATTATAAATATATTATTATAATTATTATTATTATTATTTATACCCCACTAGCTGAAAATTTGTGGCTATGCCACTGCTTACTCCCAAAACCCTAGGTTGCCTTTCCTAGCAAAATTCACCATGTAGTGCTCCTCTTGATTCATTCTTCTCATTTATACCATGTCCATCGACTCTGTGTGTGAATCTTTTTTCCAAATCTCTCACTCTCATGAGCAACGACGTCTTGGATGTCTTTAAGATGTCAAGAGGAGCGCCTCGTCTGCGTCTTCCTCACCTGCCCGTTCGTCCCATTGTGCCATCCCAGGATATGCATGATCTTAATAAAGATCTTTAGCATATGTGGGTGGTTAAGAAGGGCTATAGAGGGTGTAACAACGATCTAAGGATAGGTTTCTGATCACTTTTGATCACAAACTAGATTTTGATCACAAACCAGATCGATAGAAAGTGCTTCTGCGAGGTCCTTGGCGTTATAACAAACCGCAAATCACCCTCCAAATCTATGATGATGTCTCTCCTTTTAATCGGGTACCAATGTAAGAGTTTTTTTCTGGGTTCGTTATCTGATTCATATTAACAAAAATGTTTCCTCTGTTACTGGTGACTTTATGGAATGGGATGAACATCTCTTTGAGGCTGAGGGCAACATCAAGGTACGCGTTGCTCGTCACATTGCTCGTCCATTTGTGTTTAAGAAGAAAATCATGTTTGATGTGGATCTTGAAGCTGAAGTGTAATTTTTCTATGAGAATTTGGTTGGAATGTGCAAAGCATGCACTCTGATTTATCACAGCAATGGAACTTGTTCTACTGCTCCTAAATCGACGCCAGAGCTGGTGCATTTGGGTCCCAAAGTTGCTACCCTTGTGCTAGGGTTTGGTCAAACTCTGATCAGTGGTCAATTTACCTTCATGGGAGATCGCAAGGCTCCACCATCTATATGTCACTCTCTATTCACTTTCAAAGTAAAGGTACGCAAGCCTATTGTCATTAAAGATCGATTAATGGATAATATGGAGCCTGGTGAATGCAGCAATGCGCAGAACTTTGCCTTGGTGCCGTTTGAAGGCAGTCCTAATGCCGATCAGGATGAGCAAGCTGAGTAACAACTTATTGTGGCTGCTGAAGATCCTAAGATGACCCTCAAGCGCCAGGGTGGTGTGTTTCAAGCCTCCCTAACTAAGTTACAGGTACCAGCGCTGCTTAGGTGGATCCCTTCTGGTGAGGTCCTTACGGACAAGCTCATAGTGCCAGAGTACTCGTCAAAGCTTACTCCTCAGTTTTTAGACTCATGGAAGTTGCTGGAGGTGTTCTGGTTTTTGCTAATAAAGCTGAAAATGAGAAGAAGAAGAAGATAAGGGGGCGCAAGCTTAGGTCCAAGAACAAGAATCTGACTGCAAGTGTTGCTAAGAGAGCGACTACGATAGCTACTACGAAGGTAGCTAAAGGAAATACAGCTTCAAAGGATGTGAAGGAAGTTGCTGGAAAGGTCACACCGGTTGATGCTTTCTCATTTGTTGCTCTACCTCCGTGCCCTAGCGTGAAGGGCAAGGAGAAAATTTAAGTTTTTTTATTTAAACTTTGCCTATAACTTTGCTCATCATGCTTAGTTTGTAGAGTCTCAAAAAGTAGAGTGCCTTAACGTGTTAATGATTAGATCCATTTCCTATGTATCGTTGTGATCTTGTATCACAAACTTCTTATCCATCCTTAGTCGATGGACGGACGGTATGTAACAACCTTCAATGGCTTCAGCTTATATATTATTCTCGATATTATTCAAAAATAAAAGTTTACAGAAGACTACTTTGATTATATGATGACTGATTGACGAATTTCTATATTTAATCGACTCTGCTTTCTTTTTTTTCTATTCGAAATGCACCTTGTTTTTTCTAAGGGTATTGCTATTAACATACCATATTTTGCTATTAACACACCATATCATTTTTTTCTGTAACTAGAATTTGTCTACATTTATAAAATTACCCTTAAAATTTGCCCTATAATTGGCTCAGAGGGTGTGTGAATAGCAAATTATGGCGTGTTAATAGCACCATCTTTTTTTCTAAACTTGTTTGTCTATACCCATTTCTATTCTATTAGCCTACATCTGAGACAAAACTGAGACTTATGAAAAATGTCGAGTATAAAAGTTCAAGTTCGAATTTTAATAATTTTTTTTATATCTTCTTCAAACTTTGGTGATCAACCACAACCTTCATTTTGTCTATACCTTCGAAATTGTTCACTAGTTTTTTTTCTTTTTAGTTAAGAATTCTAGCATCCTCTTGAATATGTCATTGATTGTTTGTTAACTAGGTAGGATGCCCGCGCCAGCGCGGGTTGTTCTAATTGACATATATAACAATACTTGATAAAACAATTTTGATATAATGATAAGGATGAGAACGATCAAAACACGTTATCTTTTAATCGAAGCGAAATTAAACATAAGCTAAGCACCCAAGCTTCTAATATGAGCGGGAAATAAAAAAATCAAATATCAATGTTGGCACATGATCGCGAAGAAAACATTGTATACCTTTTGAAACTCATCCATAAGATCACGAAGAACATAGAGAATACATAAGTGCATACATAAGATGTACATAATACATCTAATATGAGAATAAATACTACATAAGATGTACGATTAGGTGTCATATATTTAAAGATACAATAAAAGATGGCAATACCGCTTAATACACAATAGTCTGTCTAGAAATTTGCACTAAACAAAAGAAAACAATACAGACTAAACAAAGTGGACAAATGTAAAAAGCAAAAAATGGATTGAAAATTGGGACAGCAGGTGTCGCAAAACTCTAGGGTTGCTTCTTAAATGTCATAGTGCCGTTACTTTGTCAATAAGTATGTGAGTAAAAATTATGTATTGGTAAATAATATGAAACAAAGTGTTTAATGTGTATGAATATTTAAGATACATTTCAAGCATTGATTTGTGTAGATCAAATGCGACAAAGCTTTCGAGTTACAGAGATGACAATAGAAAATTGGTACAATAATGGTGATCAATTTAATATATTGTGTAAAACATCTTTGTAGACTATATTTTTTGTACAATTATTAACCACACAATTATTGTTATCAATAAGTATTTTAAGGCCTTGTTTTGAGGTGACCCTTGACAATGCAACGTATAGTTGTCCGTGTGTAAAGACCGGCTCAGATAAATATATTCCAACTTGATTCAAAGACTGCCCTTGGCTTTTGTTGATTGTCATTGCGTAACATGGTTTAACAGGAAATTGACGTCTTTTAAATGTAAATGGCCATTTATCTTCAATCGTTGTCATAACAATTCTTGGAATAAAGACTTTATGTGTTATGTTCTTACCTGTTAATATTTGTGCCTCAATTAGCCTATCATATAACTGTGTAATTATTAGTCTCGTTCCGTTACACAAACCCTCAATCTGATTCAAATTTCTTAACAACATGATCGGCATTCCGACTTTTAAAATTAGTTCGTGTGTTGGCATCCCACCAAATTGAAGTTTGTTTAAAAATTCAGTCGGGTACAGAAGATTAATATTTGTTTCACTTCCAGAAGAAAATGAGGCTGTGTCTGAACTAAAATATGTTCTTTTATCGCCCGGTAATAAACTTATGACATAATCATTAATATTTTGAGCAATTATGTTTCGAGGTGTAACAATAGCACGTTCTCGTAAATAGTCAGCATTATTAGAATTCTCATGAAAATTCGGATAGGTGGCCAAGAATATTGATTCTATAGGATTTCTAGTTGTTTTTGTAAGTAACTCTACAGGAATGTTAATCCAAGATACGTCTATGTCGTCACTGGGATAAACCGATGTCAAACGTCCTTCTCCTATTTGTAAAATCCAATCAGCAAATTTTGTTATCTCAATTTTTTCCTCGTTAGATAAACCGGGCTTGGATAATCGCATATTTTCCGTTAAATGAAGGACCTGAAATGAAGGCCAGAGGAATGAACTGTTTAATGTAACATCAATGACTTTTTCTTTTGTGCCTTCCGGTACGACTGGTAAAATTTGTCTAAAATCTCCACCAAGTAAAATCGGTTTACCCCCAAATGGTTTTCCAGGTTCTCGCAAAATATCTTGAAGAGTTGTATTTAGTGCTTCAAAACAATATTTATTGGTCATTGGAGCTTCATCCCATATTAATAATTCGGTTTGTTGAATTAATTTGGCAAGATTGCTATCTGGTTTAATTGCGCACGTTGATAATTCATTTGGTTGCAATGGTATTTTAAATCGTGAATGTGCTGTTCTGCCATTTGGAAGTAATAACGAAGCAATACCTGATGAAGCGACAGCTAAAACAATTTTTCCCTCTGATCTTAATTTTGTAATTATTGTATGCCATAAAAAAGTCTTTCCAGTTCCTCCACATCCATGGACAAAAAAACATTTCGAATCTTTCTCAACAACTGCTTTTATTACTGTATCATATATGGTTCTTTGAGACACATTTAATTTACTTATTAGATTCAAATGTTCCAAACTGAGGGTGTCACGATCGTAGTCGAGCTCTTCTCGCATTAGTCTATTATTAAGTTGTACCACTTTATCTGCATCTGGCATTGGAAGTTGATGGTCTGATAATGTGGTTGATGTCATTTTGAATAATTTTTCAAGCTCGAATAAAAGATTATTTTTTAATTCTTGTTCATGTATAATTAAATTGGGCATATTAAATTCTGATCGAATTTTGTATAAAATATCATCAGACATGTTTACCCAATGTGCATCAAGCAGAGCTTGCGGATTAGAAACGTTACAAAATAGAATTATTATAGTGAACAATCGACGCATCTGATAACAGGTTGCAGTAAAAGAACAGTCTGTTAAGGCATCGTTCCATTCTTGATCATCTTCTAACAGACCTAACGCTCGACATGCCTCTTGGTAAGAATCATATGTAATGCCATTCACTTTTCTGATTTCGCTATAGGTACAACATCCTTTCTGAATATTTAATAACATTCTCATGTAGTATAATTCACCTGCAATTGGTGGTACATGCATAAGCCGGCCAATAGTCTCATACCGACATCTACGTGTCCAACATTTACTATTTTCGTTCCAAACAAATTTTGTGGGAAATTCAGCATATGTTAACTGTTTTGCCTCTTCACATTCTCTATTTGTCTCCAACCATCTAGTGAACATAGTAATCTCTGTAATAGGATTTTGTAACACTGATTCAAGAGGGTCAGATTCTTTAAAGACAACATTTTGTTCAGTGGGCAAATGTATCTGTAATAACTGAACTGCAGGGTGTCTAGAGTGAATTGAAAACTCAAACAACCTCCATATTGATTCATGAGGTGTTAAATAACGACAATTCAAATAATTCTTAATTTCATCATCAACGTTTTCATGTATTGACACGCGAGCTCTGTCAGGTCCTTTATTTATGTATTTGAATAAATATTTAATTAGCATCGATTGAGAACACGACTCAACATTGATATGTGCATTATATCTTAATAACAGATTAAAATTATATGGAACAACATAATTATTACCAACATTTATTTTATTTTTAACCACAAATTTTGTAGCATCGTCACATCTTTTATATACTGGTGGTTTAATCGCCTCAAATTTAGTTTTAGTATTGTATAATTTTGGAAATCTTTTGGTGCATTGCCCATCTTGCATACACGGAGCATCAGGTTTTATTTTCCCACATGGACCATGAATCATAAATTGACTAACAATTGAAAAAAGTTCTGGACAAATATGTTTATCAGGTAATTCGGCTGAGATAATTGAATCAATATCAGCCGCTGTATAACACTTGTATGGTTTTTTTAGCCAGAATAACATATGGGCATGAGGCAGGCCTCGTTTTTGGAATTCGACTGTACAAACATCTGCTTGAACTTGGCCAAATGGTTCCCCGGATTTAATGTAGGCAAGCATATCATCTAACTTTATTTTAAAAATCCGTGAAACTATATCAGGTCTATCCTCTTGCCTGTATCCACATTTTTTTGTAAAGTACCTTTTGATTTCAGGCCAATTAACATTGCAAGTGAATGTTATAAATAAATCTGGATTACCATATTGTCTACATATCGCCATTGCATCTTGGTAGTTGTTGATCAAATCCCGAGGGCCTCCAGTAAAAGAATTTGGCAAAATTATTTTGTTGCCCACATCACACGTCATTGTAACACCAGCAGAAACAGCATCGTAAATGTTCTTGCGTTTTTCACACCTGACCTTATCTTGGTTAGCTCTTGCATATTCAATTTTATTTTCTTCAACAGTTGCATAGGCATCAACTAAGTATTGTTGAAATAATCTTCCGCCTTTTAACAGGGTGGATGCATCATTTTGTCTATCATGGAGTTGGTGGCATACAAATTTGATCATTGTCAGTCTAGTTCTTTTTCTTTTGCGTTTTTGTGGATCCGGTTGTAACTCTAATCCAAGTTTGAACCCATCTTCACCGTATGGAAAAAGCAGTGGATATTGCAGCGACATGAATTTTGGATGTAATTTAGAAATTCGATTTAAACGACCATCATTTGATTGAATAACAATATCTCTATCAGCATTAAATTTTCCAATATCACCAACAATCAAACCAGCTAGCTCGTCCCCGGTCGGCAATCCATATTGTTGACTATCTATTGGTTGTCGAGCAAGTATTGTTGTGTTAAATGAGGGTAATGTATGATTCTCAAATTGATCTCTGATAGTTCGATACTGTTTAACCAATTCATTAGTTTCATCCAACATTTTTATCAGTCCTTGTACAATATCAGGTTTGCTCTTTTGGTTCACATGAGTCGGATCAATGACAGCCATACGATTTAAAATTTCATTATTAGTATCATAAACATATAATTGTGCATATTTTGGCCGCTCACCTTCAACAGGCAACACAGAACCCATTAAATGATGAGCTTGACCACATATTTTGAAAACATAAGGTCCAGATCCTTTGTTTACATCGCGGTCAATTTTTGCACCCATAGAGGTAAAAGCGAACATTGAATTGTAAACTCGAATATTTTCACGAAACATCAAACTATCTGGACCATTACTCGGATCTAATAATTGGTCAAGAAACATAGGTGTTGGTTTAGCTAAAGGAATATGTACTTGTCCGTTATGACAACATGTAGTGTAAATAGGATTATTGTTTATTCCTCGAGTGGTATTTTTAAGTGCTTCCCCAAACCAAAAGTATGCACCACAATGAGAGCATGTGAATGAGTTATCACCACAATCTTCATACTTTATGATCGAACCTGAAACGATATAGCATGACATATAAGCGAAAGCACAAAATTTTGCTTATAACTGCAAAGAGACGGCGAAACACGACAAACCTTGCCGGTTTTGTTGATATGATTTTTGACCTGCAGCAACAACACATTATCATATCTAATGTGAAAAAAGATAATTGAAACTGAAATTACTTATTTTTGTCAAATAACTTGTTTTTTATATCGCATAGGTCGATAAAGCAAGTACATAATTCAGATATACCTCTATTTTCATTATATTCCAAGACAGTAGAGCCGTTGCACTCAGGTATCTGTGGTTGAAAATTTGTATGATGTTTAAAAAATCTACGTCTAATCGAATGCCGACTCGTTTGACCAGTTCTTGCTCTCTTGTTAGATTTGGTTAATAAACTTGGTCCCTCATGTTGAAGAGATGCCATTGTAAAAATCCTGCGACATTTAGTAAAGATTATGTAAAATTTAAAAAGATTATTTCCTTTCATATCTTGTGACTGTTCTAAACAGTATGTATTAGAGAACCATTGTTGTGACCAAATTGGAAATTAGCATGAGCTATCAACCAAAATGTCAATTATGAGGAACACGGAGGTATCTATGTTTGGAACAACAACAATATGCAAGTTTTATAAATTATGAATGAACACAAATAAGCTAATGAGCGTACGCAAGTTATTTCAATTCATGTAAATTTTGTTCGTGTAATCAGTACCAATATGACTAATCACTAACTTTGAAACATTGTTTACATGCATTTCGACATAAAATATGAAAACTCAATACTTAGAGAAACTCTGCTGACTTTCAATTCCACTTTTCAAAAAGGAATGCAATAATCATATAATTAGTTCATGAACATAACTTAATGCAGGCAATAACAAACTTCTATGCTATGTAATGAAGCGAGACTACAGTAGTACCTTATAGAATGTTTATGTTATCTGTAGATAACAGCTTTGTATCTCCAACAAATACTTGTAGTATACGGACTGAACTGAAGCTGCAAAACACAAAACTGTCCCGAAAAATTTAGTTAAAAAAACAAAAAGATACAAAACATCAAAAGACTATTAGCGATAGACTACACATTTGTCTGGTATTCACTTTTAATATACTATAAGAGGAGACAGAACCACAATTCACAAATGACATTAGGCCCTACTTCATGTGAACATGCACTTCTCTTGAAATTAGTACTATCACATATGATCAGAACTTAGTAAGTCACAGCTGGCCATTATAGAGTTACTTGTCCATTCTCAATGCATCAATCCAGCAACTCATCCAAGAAACTAAACTAAACAAACATAGGAACGCACTCATATAAACCAATACACCTCCCCTTGTATAAACAAAACCAAGCCAAACAAACCGATTGACAAACATTACACACATCATAAACCAAGCTCAATTTTGGCCACAAATTCCAAAAACAGTACTCATGCCCTATGAGAAGCGAAATCGAGAAATTATACACCAATTGATATCAGTGTTCGAAATCAAAACAAACTAAATGGTCCACCGGTCTGATCCAATTGTTATAATCATAATGATATAAGAAAGAGAAAACTCAAGAAGGAGATGATCTCCTATTTATGTATGGAAGAACTGATTCCATGGAATTTTTAAGGACCAGATTGATGATCACAGACCAACAGTATCAAACGTTTCAAGGAGTTTAGGCAACATACAAAAACAGCAATAGTTATGATTGTGGATTGGGGTGAATAGCAAGATGTATAAATGATAATACCTTCAGGCTCCAGCTCAGTTATATTGCAAAGCACCTAAAGGTAATTTGCTTTGAGAACATACATTTCTGAAGTGATTGTTAAGATAGAATAGAAGGTACACCCATGAATGAAAAGATGAAATTCATCAGAAACTATCAATTAGAGAGATTAAACAACAAATAAAACCCCATAGCTTCAGAAAGTGGCAACCTTGATATTAATCAAACAAATTACATAGATCTATCACGGTTCCAGATACCTGACGCTACACTGTTTTTAGGATTCATTACATCGATCTATGATCTATGAAGATCAATAAAGGTTGATCATGAGAGTTAGAGCCTTAGAATAGAGAGTTATACTTTGCAGTACTTATCAGTAGAGTTTTGTAAAGAATCGACCAATGTGTTTTATAACGTGGTCTCCATTGTGATTATCTATAGAAGAATTATGCCCTCTGGAAACCCAAATCATATATGACAAAACCCAACTGAATAAAATGAGCAGATATCAGAGAAAAAGCAAAAATACACAATTGAAATCAAGACTCATGCACTGAAGATAGATGTTTGTTTTTTTAAAAAGTTGGTTGGGTAATCAAGTAGTATCATTGTCAATATGAAAGGGCTTCAGGTAACTCAACCCCAAAATCAACAACAGAAGCGAACTGGTTCTTACAATCAGAAATTTCAACAACAAAACACCCAGAAAAATAGACCTTTGAAATCGAATAGAGTTAAAGTCCACAATGCTAAACAAACGCATATCAGCAATCTTGATCAACATACATCCACTATTTGATTTGATTTCAAATATCAGCTCTTATTCGATTTCAACAATCGAATCGAATCAACATATATCAGTTCTTATAATCCTTACTTTCCTAGCAACCCAATAGAGTTAAAGCCCACAATGCTAAACAAACACATATCAGCAATCTTGATCATAACAAAAAATCAAAACAGAATATACAACTGATTAACTCACACACCCAACACAAACAGTCTGATATGTAAATTAAGTAAATGGTCCATTATGGAAGCTCATATAGATAACAATTCTATGTTTACCTCCATAATTAATCTATCCGCTATATTATCACCAATATTAAAAAACATAGATTGAAACCAAAAATGGCAACCTCGAGGAGCCGTAGCCCCAATACATGAAACTGAAAGTAAAAGACAACTAATTTTCCGAAGAAACTGCAGCCAACTGGAAAAGATATAGACGACATAAAAAACCAAAGATTTACACAAAACAACATCAACCAACTCCTCAATCAATACCAACCAAAACCCAGAAGCTCAAATCACACGATGAACTATACCACCTCACAAATGATCAAAATGAACCTACTGTCCATCACCAACGCCCAAACCCACATCAATACAAACACAATCTCTACCAAACTCAAGAACCCAATTCACACCACCAATTCAACACACCAAAATGTCTCAAAAAGCATCAAAGACTCAAACCTTAAGCAATCAAATGCAAAAAACGATCTGGGTATCAACCAAAAGAGTGAGATGAGGAAGCCATTCACCTTCGTGGGTTAGCTCAGTTTCCAGAGGCTAAAGCTACCAAAAAGCTGCAAGAACGAATCATGCTCTGGACGAAGTGGTGATTTGCGATCAAAGAAGACGAACCGGTCCTATGCTCTGGACGGGTCTCTACTGGGACTGAAAGGAAGAGCAGAGTCAACGTCCAAACTGAGATTTCTGACAATTTTCGGATGAGGGTGAATACTACAGAGATATGGTGAGGAACGAATGAATACGGTAGTAGATGGGTATGGTGAAGACTAAGATTTTGGGTATGGCGAGGGACACTTTCGGAGATATTGGTACGGCGACGGAGATTTCTCTCTTATTATATGAGAGCGCAGATAAGGTAGGGTGGGGTATGGTGGGTTGGCTGAGGTATGGTGGGTTTTTTTTGCTTTCGCTCTGTGAATGGCTCGAAGCAAAACCCACTTAAACTGAAAAGTTCAAAACTTTACAGAACAAAAACCAAACCTTTAATAAGCATTCACAGGCAAAGCAACATTCTTTAAAAGAAAATAAAGAAAACCCAAATGAAAATAGTAATAGAAAACTTGGACCCGGAAGCGAGAAAATCCCAGATCCGATGCGAAGAAAGAGCCTTACAGCGAAGCAAGGCAGCGTCAAATATGGAAGATGAGCAGCCGCTCCGGTGTGTGACAACTCAACCTGGACAGCTTCCACAACCGAGTCACCTCCACCACCAGAGCCTAAACTCTCTTTGGACTCCTCCAATTCACCACCAACACCGTTCTCTTTGGCCACCACCTCAGCGAAACTCAAACCCTTCTCCACCACAGAACTCTCCCCCACCTCACCGGCTTCCTCCTCTTCCCCGCCGTCATCATTATCCACCGAGACCTTGGCAATCGGCCTCAGAAAAAACTCGGAAGAACTAACCAACTTGTCAGCGCCGCCTAGGGTTTGTTCTCCCCTCACAAACGCCCTATCCGGACCGAAGCCCTCCTCCGTCTCGGGCCCGGAATTAGTTTCGTCATTATCGAATTTCAAAGCAGTGCGTCTTGGGGCTAAATTAACATCAATTTCAGAGTCGGAAGAAGAAGAAGAAGAACCTGATGGGTGTGAAGCGGAGATGAGCTTGGAGGAGTCCATGGATGGAGGCTGTGAGGGAGATGGAGAGAATGGGGATTGGGTTTTGGAAACCCGAAAGAAAGATAAAATGAGGCTGAGCAGAGCCGGCTCCCGAAGGCAGAGCCGAGGCTCCTCGGCTTAAAAACAGGCGCATAGGGAAATTCGGCTTATGAATAGTGTACCACGAATGTTATATAGGGAAATGATAGAAGAGGGAAGCCAGGTGGCTCTATTGAGTGATATATTTTTATACAAAAATGAGGTGTAATATTTTTTGGGGCCAATAAAGTTATGGCTCTAGACCTGTGCCTACTACGTCTACGCCTAATCCAGGCTCTGTCCAAGATATACTCACGATTTTGATGTATTTATTCAGGAGAGGCTAATGTCAACAAACCATATGATATTTGATCATATGTATCGAAAGAAGAAAAAATATATGTGAAGACAAGATAAGCACTACACATAATAACGAAAGAAATACAACTACAACCATAACTTTCAAATACAACATTTTACCTACATATATATAGATTTGAAAATGATTTAGGGCCTTAATGAGGCACCACATCTTGTGCCTTAACACTATTTGTCAGGCCATGTCAGCAAGATTATGTCAAGTCATTATTAAGGAAAACTACAATCATGTTCCTCTATAATCCAATGGTTCTAATTTTTTGTCTCCCCAATATTAACAATAATATTTTAGAACTTTTTTTCTTTCTTACAAATCATTATTGGATATAAAAAATATAAGAAAAAAATATCTTTGAGAACGTATATATAATTTATCAAATAAAGGTTTAGATTTTTTTCTTTAATCCAAAAAATGTTAAGATGTTACTATTATTCTATTTTCTAACAAAATCTGATCAAAATATGACAATAACTAGTATATCGTAAAGTTATTTTTAAATATTTAGGATTATAACATGTTTTAAAAGTTAGAATGATTAATTAAAGCCATAATATGTAAAAATATTTAGGGGTGGACGTTCTGCACCGAAAATACTGTTATTAACAATTTCAATCAACAACTTTTCTTAGATTTCGACTTTTATGAAATAGATCGTGTGTATAAACACCATCTTATTTGAATTTGTTTACATGAATATCCAAAACTAAAATTAATAATAATTATAAATTCTATATAATTGATTTTTTCTTAGATATATATATATATATATATATATATATATATATATATATATTCATATGTGTTCACATTTTCTTATATTTTTTTATATCCATTAATGATTTGTAAGAAAAAAAAAGTTCTAATATATTATTGTTAATAGAGGGGAGACAAAAAATAGAGTTATTAGATTATAGAGGGACATGATTGTATTTTTCCTTAATAATGACTTGACATGATATTTTTAAATGATGTTGTGTCTTGCTGACATGACATGACACGTAAAATTGAGACACAAAATTTAGTGTCTCATTGAGGCCCCCTATCACTCCTCTATATAGATTTTGGAAAACTAAAATAAATAGAGATAATCTATGAATTAATCTCCTTATAAATTGGCTAGTTAATCCATGTGGTTAAAAATTATGGTTCTTTCTAAGACCAGTACTTGTTCTTGACGACTTGATCAACATAGGTGTAACTAACTTCTCGTACTCAGTTGACTAAGCAACCATCGTGAATGAACACAAGCCGTAGGTCACGCCATGAGAAAAGATGTTGACCATGGCACTGACTGAATCATCGATACTTTCAGGTGTAACTTGTTTTGTATAACCCCTTATTAATACAATCAAACCCATTTAGTCGACTCTCTTTTTCTTTGTTGAAATCTGCTTCCTTCTTGTAGATAATTAGGACCTGAGAATTAACCCTTTAGGTATATATACATAGCTCAAAAAAGTTTGAAAAGATAATAAGGTAGCGATCATGGCAGGGGGATTTGGGGTGACTTCGTCAGGAGGCGAAGATTTTGAAGCAAAAATCACGCCAATCGTCGTCATTTCTTGCATATTGGCGGCTAGCGGAGGCCTCATGTTTGGTTATGATATTGGTATTTCAGGTATGACTATCAAATCCAAAGATTGCAAATGTTTTTCTTTCCTATATGTCCTTTGAATCCCGACCATATATATATATGTAATGCAGGGGGTGTTACATCTATGCCCGATTTTTTGAAGAAATTCTTCCCAACAGTCTATAAGAGGCAACAAGTTCCAGGAATCGAAAGCAATTACTGCAAATATGACAACCAATACCTGCAGTTGTTCACATCTTCATTGTACCTTGCTGCTTTAACAGCGTCATTCTTTGCTTCTTACACTACAAGAATGCTAGGACGAAAGTTGACCATGTTGGTTGCTGGGATTTTCTTTTGCGTTGGAACAATTTTTAATGCTGCAGCTACAAACCTTGCCATGATTATCATCGGGAGGCTCCTACTTGGTTGTGGAGTTGGTTTTGGTAACCAGGTTGCTCAATCTCATCTAAACTACTACTACGCATGCAATTGTCATCTTTTTTGGTGCTTCATCTAATTGAACACAACTGTTCTCTAATCAGTTAATTATGCGTGTTGTGATTTGTATTAAAAACGAAAAAAAAGGCAGTACCTCTTTTCCTTTCTGAGGTCGCACCTTCAAGGATTCGTGGGTCTCTTAACATACTCTTCCAGCTCAATGTCACCATTGGACTTCTCTTAGCAAATGTTATCAATTTTGGAAGTTCCAAGTAAGGCAACCGTAGGACTTATCTCGCGTTACTTGTATTCTTCTGTTTTTGGATTACTAATTTCTAATTGATTAGAATATCTTGTGCCGCGATAGGGTGACGGGGGGATGGGGATGGAGGCTATCATTGGGTTTGGCTGGTGTTCCATCAGTTCTCTTAACGATTGGGGCTCTTATTGTGGTGGATACTCCTAACAGTTTGATTGAGCGAGGCAAGTTAGAGCAAGGAAAAGCAGTCCTTAAGAGAATTCGTGGTGTCCAAAACGTTGATCCGGAGTTCTTAGAGCTTCTCGAGGCAAGTCGCACGGCTCAAGATGTTAAAAATCCCTTCAGAAATTTGCTCAAGCGTAAGAACAGGCCTCAATTGATTATTACAGTGTTTTTACAGGTACTCACAGTAACTTCAGTCCCTAACTTGGCTAATATAAAGCATATATAAGTTACATTTATCTATTTGATTGAGTTGTTTATGTATGCTTGCAGTTCTTCCAACAATTCACTGGCATTAATGCAATCAATTTCTACGCACCAGTCTTATTCCAGACTTTAGGATTTAAAAGTGACGCTTCACTTTACTCGGCTGTTATAACAGGAAGCTGTATGGTGGTCGGAGCTATCATCTCAATCTACTTAGCAGACAGAGTTGGCCGCCGTGTGCTCTTGCTAGAAGGTGCTATCCAAATGTTGGTTTCTCATGTTGGTGTAACAATAATCCTTGCACTTAAACTGAAAGAGACTACAAGCAGCCTTGATCGCGGAATGGCGATTCTGGTGGTGGTGTTGGTGTGCTCCTTTGTAGGTTCGTTTGGATGGTCTTGGGGGCCTCTTGCCTGGCTAATAGCTAGTGAGATATTTCCGCTAGAGACTCGCTCGGCAGGCCAGAGTGTGACCGTCGGTGTTAACATGTTCTTTACATTCGTCATAGCACAAGCCTTCCTCTCAATGCTTTGCCACCTCAAGTTTGGCATATTCTTATTTTTCGGAGTTTTTGTCTTCATCATGTTTTTGTTTGTGCTCTTCCTACTGCCCGAGACTAAGGGCGTTCCTATTGAAGAGATGACTGACGTTGTATGGAGACAACATTGGTTTTGGAGGAGATATATTGAGGACGATTCTGAAGATGAACCCGAGGGCGAGGGTTATGCTTGAAAAATTAGCGGTGTTCTAATTTTACTGTTTGAAAAATTATCTTCCAATCCATCAGCTTCAAAGCCTAGAATTTGGGCATTTTGTTTTTCCCTATAATATATAGAGTAATTTTGAAACGAATTTTGGAGATGCTTGTCGAGATCAAGGGGAATCTACATGGGTTGATTTGTGTTACTGAGGAGGATCCTCATGTGTTTGAAGATGAAGATGCTGGGGTTTATGTCGGTGAGCGCCGTGACACTGGCACAATTATAGGTTTCCGTGACCAAAAATTTGACACTGGCACAATTATAGGTTTCCGTGATCCCCGAAACAAGCCCAATTATTTCAATTATGGTACACGCCCAATTATTTCAATTATGGTACACGCCCAATTATTTCATGTCATGGCTTCTTTTGAGGTTGATAAGTATTTGAATAAGATTGTCATTTTGGTGACTTCTAAACAGTGATGTGCTTCTATTTGTTAGAAAGGAAGTGGTTGATCATTGGTATCACAATTGCGTGATTGGCTAATGGAGAGTCAAAATATGATTTTTCCCTTTAACACCCACATTTCTTGAAAAAATTACATAGTGACATCGGATCAAATTTCAAAACACAAAAAACTCGCTTTCAATAATATTTAGACAGATTAGGATAACAGCCCATGGTCCAATACTAACAATAGTAGGTCTGACCCGAATTTTGACTTTGAAAAAGCCAAAATATACAGTTTCACAATAAAATTACGAATATGCCACCAATCTCTCTATTCTATTTCTCTCGGGCTCTCTTCCGAGATCACTCTCTCTCTCTTTCTCTTTTTCCCTCTCTCTGACCGTCGTTGACCTGATCTCCATCGCCGCATGTCACCTTAATTGCTTCCAGGTCTGCACTTTCTTCCTTCCCATGGTTGGCCGAGCGCAGCTCAGGCTACAACAGCAATGAAGGCGCCAAATCAGAGTAGCACCGACGACGGTGAAGTTATTTCTTGCTGGGGAAGACTTGGAGGTCAACACCGAGTCCATCTATGGCGCATCCAAGGAAGGTAAAACATGTTGACACTACCAGGATCAGCACTTTAGCCGACGAAAGATTTTCGTCGGCCTGTTAGCCAAATTCGTCGGCTCAGATCTTAGCCGACGAGTTGTCGTCGGCAAAGACTCGTCGGCTATAACTTTAGCCGACGAAATAAAATTGGTCGTCAGCTATAGTTTAACACTTAGCAGACGACTTATTTTTCTATTTTCCGTTGGCTAAAATAAGACTAAATATTTCGTCGGCCAAAGTATTTAATAAAAAAATAAAAAATAACTATAGCCGACGAAATTTACTATAATTCGTCGGCTAAATAATGAAAAAAATATAACTGACGAATTATAGTAAATTTCGTCGGTTAAATACTACTATACCAGACGAAATAAGCCATATTTCGTCGGCTAAAACTTGAAAATAAAATAAAAAATACTATAGTCGACGAATTATGGTAAATTTCGTCGGCTACAGTACTTTTTATACTAAAAAAACCACAAAATTTCTAAATTACAATCCAAGCAAGTTGCAAATTACATAAACAATTTCATATAACCAACAACACCATCAAAAGTGGTCTAAACGTTTTTCATTAAATTATTTATAAATTGTTCGTAAACCCATAAAACTATATAAAATCTATATCATCTAAATCTATATCTGCGTCAGGAGGGGGTTGTTGTTGAGGAGGTTGCGGCGGCTGAGGTAGGGAAATATGCGTAGGCATAGGCGGAGCCGGAAGTCCTTGAAGCTGGGCAGCTGAAAAATCCTGCAAGTACTGGAACATCTGCTGCTGTGCCTGGTTGGTGGCATATACTGCCGTATTATACTCCTGTAAAGCGGCAGTATAGGCTATCTGGGCGGCTTGCTGTTCCCGTAGCATCTGAACTTCCGCCTCTAGCTGAGTCGTTCTGCTGCTGGTCGAGACTGTCTTTTTTTGAAATCCGGGAGTGGTCTTCAGTACCCCCTCACCCTTCTTTCTTAGACCCCGGCAGTAGAAGTTATTTCCTCGCGGTGGGAATGTTGTGCCCATGATCCTCTCTCCAACCCTAAGATCTAAAATGTCGATCCGAGACATGACTTCGGACATGTCTTCCTCCTGTGTGTCTGGCCATGTCTCCCTCACCTCACTATAGCAGTCATCACCTCGTCACTAGCCTGCCTCACATTAGCCTAATTGGATAGAAAAAAATAATTAATTAACATTATGAAATATATATATATAATTTAAAAAAAATTTGAAAACGTAAAACGACTTACAATATCCTCCTAGACGTCAGGATATGTCTTCTCGTACGTATAGACATACCGGTTGACTTCTGGATGTTCCCTAGCCGTCTCGTCCATCAACGATGCGAACGGTGTAGAACCGGCATGATGGTTCCTTGTGTTGCGTTGCCGGTTCTGAGCGTTCGCCTCAGAAAAGACCTACAAAGGAAAAAAATATTAGTAAACTATTTTAAAATGTACTAATTAATAACAATATAAGAATTTTTTTAATTACATGTTTATGAGGGTTGTTGAATTCTGAAATCAGAAGCCAACGCCACTTGTACTCCTTGAACTGGAACTCAACATGAGTACCAGAACGTGTGTTCCAATGCGTAGTCCAGTGGGTCCGCAACTCGTTATTCCACTCCTTGTACCTACAGATATCACAAAAAATTATAAATATTATTAATTACACATATAATTTTTTTCATTAACTTTCCAACGTACCTTCCCCCATGCACAATGTCTGCTCAGATGTTCCTCAAGTGCTGGGGAACGTCAAACCACAACTACATTAAAACGTTTATTAGTTTAGTTTTTCATAAATCAACAATATAATACATATTATTAATTGTGAAATTTTTAAACTTACCGACATTGCGTTGTGGACCATGTCCTTAACCTCTTGTGTGACTTCGCCCCAGTCTGACCACAACATAAGGACTCTATCCCTAATGAGTGCTCTCACGCGGCTAGAGTACATCCTCGTCTTCCCGCCCAATACTACGTTGTCATCCCCATCAGTATCGATGACGATCCTTCCTGAGGTACTCACGGTTTTCTCGAGAGCCTTCTCTATGACAGGGTCTCTCTTCTTCTTTGTCGGCTTGGCTCCGATGGTGCCTATCACAAATTGATTATTAATAAATTTTTCTTATTATGACATTATAAGAAGACAAATTATTTATATTTCATTACCTATGGGCGTTGGGGCGGACGCGACGGATTACGACTCTGTCGCCGATGATGATACCCTCTTGGAAATAAGATCCGTACAAAAAGACACGAACTGGTACGCCGCTGATAGGGTCACCTGCAGGGGCATTGGACAAATCGACGCCCTGAGTCATCGAATGCATGTAATGCCAGTATCAACCGCAGAAGGTAGATAAGAGGTGGCGGCATCTGTACCCTAGATGACCCACCCTCCGAAATAGTAGGGCCCGGACTTGGTGCCCTATGTATCTTAGACATACGTGGTGCAGACACCTCCGCTTGAGTCGGAGGCCAAAGCTGCCTCGAGGAGCGAGGGGCGTCTGGCTTCATCGAGGAATGTGTGGCGCTCGGCTGCCTCTGTGTCAGCTCGAAAGGGACGCACGTCGGGCTGTCATGGGGCCCTGAAACGACGTTTGAGAGTTGCTAGACGTTCCCTCAGACGATTCAGACCTTTGACCCTTTAAACCCTTTGTTTTACCGAAAAAGCGTTTCATCCTATTTAAAATATTAATTTATTAAATTATTAGAATTTTAAATTTTAATTGGAATTTTTTTATATTTTAATTAAACTAAAATTGTTAAAACTATTAACCTCATCATGCTAATATAATCCTCAAATAAATTCAGAAAAATTCACGGATATATGTATATACCAACATATTATCATTTTATTTAACAAACATCCATATATACATCAATATATATTTATTTGTAGCAATATATACAAATAAATTTATATACATCAAAATTTTCATATAATTCAATATATAAATCAATAATTCAATATATAAATCAATAAAATAACTAACTCAATAAATAAATCAATTCAAAATAAATATATAAATCAATTCAATATATACATCAGTTTTTTCATATAATTCAATATATAAATCAATAAATCAGTAAATCAATATGTAAATCAATTCAATATATACATCGAATCGCATACCTTAATTTCTTAAAAAAATCGAAAGAGAGAGGAGGGCAGTGGGAGGCGGAGGAGCAGAGTGGAGGACGAGAGGAGAGGGACCATAGTGGAAGCCGAGAGGAAAGTGAGGGAAAATTTGTGAAAATGTTAGGGTTTCTGTCGCTGGGTTTTGATATATATAAAGAAGTATAGCCGACGACATAAAAAATTTGTCGGCTAAAACTATGTGTTTCGTCGGCTTTAGTTCAACTTTAGCAGACGAATTTAAAATAAATTTGTCGGCTATTTACAATACTATAGCAGACAAATTTACTAAAATTCGTCGGCTATAGTACTTTTTATACTAATCCATTTAATTTATTTCTAATTTATATGTTTAATTTTGTGAAACAAAAATCGGACCGTCAGATATCATCATTATGTTGAAATATGTGTATGGGTAAATTTTCAACTTGATCCGACAACGTTAAGGACTCGATCCGGACGGTTAATATCGTAAGTCAAACCACTAAACGCAAATAAACGGTAATTTGACCGTCTAAATTACGTATTTTGCCCGAACCTTCAACTGCAAATAGTTTCAAATCGATAAGACGCAACCAGTGGTATCACAATTTTATGAAAAATAATCATCGGAGATAGTGCTACCTCTAGGGAGAAAGAATGAAAAAATGCATTGACCGCAACTATCGGCACCGAAACTTTATCGGAATTATGTGATTTTTCAACTGTAGACATATTTCATCGTTCCAGTCATATCTTATTACATGACTTTTTTTCGTTTGAAGCTTTTACGTATAGTTTGTTTTTAAAACGGAGCATTTACTTAACACTTGGGAAACAAGTTATATAACATTAGTAGACATATTGTGATTGTGATGATCAATTTTATGAAACAAAAATCCGACCGTCAGATATCATCATTATGTTGAAATATGTGTATGGGTAAATTTTCAACTTGATCCGACAACGGTAAGGACTCGATCCAGACGGTCAATCTCGTTAGTCAAACCCCCTAAACACAAAGAAACAGTAATTTGACCTTTTAAATTACGTATTTTGCCCGAACCTTCAACTTCAAATAGTTTCAAATCGATGAGACGTAATTAGTGGTATCAAATTATTAATTAATTTCTTTAACTATAACCGACGAAACATTAGGGTATTTGTCGGCTATAGTATAGGGTTTAGGGTTTATGGTTTAGCCGACGAAACATTAGGGTATTCGTCGGCCAATATTGTTTTAGCCGACGAAATACATCTTAATTCGTCAGCTAAGAGAGCTTTAGCCGATGAAACATGATATAATTCGTCGGCTAAAACAATATTGGCTAGCGAAATATGGACTATTTCATCGGCTAAAACTGAAAAATACATAAAAAAACATGTTGTTTACTGTAAACCATACCAATTTCCTGTTCATAAATCACCAAAATTAAACAAAATTATGAATTCAACAGCTGGTAACATATAAAGCACAATTCAATTTGTATTACAAATTCAAACTAAGAAGGCTCGTAATCGAAATCATCTGATGAGTCTTCTTCGGTGTCAGAATTAATTTCTGGCAATCTATGCATTTCCTCATCACAAGTGTCTTCGTCTGTTTCTTGATTTAGACCAACATCAATAAGCATTGCGTCTAAATCATGAATTCGAACTGAACAAGCCGCTTTAAAATTATTAAGACAAATTGTTGAGGAGTCAGGAATACCTATTGCGATGGGCTCTTGATACGCAACATCTTTTTCCTCGTCTTCGGCCTCTCCAAGTGTAGCCGCCCGATAAATGTTTCGAGGGTGCACAAGGTTGACTACTTTCCATGCATCACCCTTAACAAGGTCATCAATATAAAACACTTGTTTTACAGATGTGGCAAAAACGAACGGGTCATCTTCGTAATAGCTTGTAGCAGTGTTCACCGATAAAATCCCGTACTGATCGTCATGCCTTGCCCATAAACGAGTTCCACCACTGAATCGAGAACACCGTAATAGTCAACTCCATTCCGCCCACCATGTTCCATCACTCTAGAATTTTGTGTTCTCCATCTGTTGTCTCTCTATTCACATATAAATTGCACGTCATTCACCTTGCACATCAGATAAACTCTTGACATTATCGGCTTCATCGCTAGAAGTCTTAGTTCGTGAGACCAATTTGGGTGACCATCGAATTGAATATGGTTCATCTGCAACCAAATATTCAATGTATTGTAAATATGAATAATTATGTAATGAAAGAGTCATGAACAAAAATAAAGAATTACATACTCAGCCGCCAAAATAGTTCGTGAACTCCTTGTTGTGGTAGTCGAGATCACCTTGAATGTCTGGACAGTATAAATAGATGTCTTTCCAGTATTCAACTTCTGGAAAGTTAAGCAATACCCACCAATGGGCTATGACTAGCTCATGTGGTTGCAACTTGTAGGAGTCTGACAAAATTTCATAAACTTCAACATCATTAGAGACTATGGAAAGGTTGAACTTCGGTACATCTACCGGTATGGTTTGTGGAGTTTCCTTCAACGCTCCTAAATACAACTTCATGTAGGTGACACACTCGTACGCAATATATGCTTCATCTATACATCCTTCAGGCGCGGATTTATTAGCCACATAAGCTTTGTAGTCTCCAAGTTGCCTATAAATAAATTGTTGTAATGTGTTATGATTATATATTGAACATATAAATTATGAATTTAGGTGTAAAAACATACATTTTCATGGGATACATCCAAGTATAGTGTACTGGACCGATAAACAACAATTGCTAGGGAAGATGGATCATCAGGTGCGGCATGATGTCAAAAATTTTGAGAAAATATCCTCTCAAATTTACACATGATATAAAAATGTCCTCTTGCATTTCTCGGAGGTCAGATTTTGTCACTTCTTGTGTGCATAACTTGTGGAAGAATCTTGACAACGCTACTAACGACTCCACCACCTGACGGGGAAGGAAAGATCGAATGAAAATAGGAAGAGACGTTGTAGCAGAATATGACAGTTATGACTCTTTAACCCATACATTTTATTGTCTCAAATGTTTACAGAACTCATCCACCTGAAAATTACGTTCTTCTAGTCAGGCTTCACTGTGTAAGGAGCTTGAGGAATTTTTTTCTTCACTTCTTTCAACCACAAATGTCTTCGTATCTCAATTTTTTAAGATCAATGCATGCCTTCGGAGTGTCTTTCGTCTTCCCCTCCAAGTTCAGCACTGTTCCCACCACATTGTCGCACACATTCTTTTCTATGTGCATCACATCTAGGTGGTGTCTGATCAATAACTTATCCAGTATGAGAGTTCTCAGAATATGTTCTTATGTGTCCAAAATTTATACATGTCGGGTCTGTCAGGTATTGCAGCCACAATATTAGGATGATTGCTGAGCTGCCCAAAATCAAACACATTAAGCACTGCTAAAATGTCTTCCCTTGTCAATCTTCTAGGAGGCACACCATTTTCTACAGTTTCATCAAATGCCTTGTCATCAAACCGTCATTCGTGATCATACGGAAGGAGGGTACGGTGGCCCAATTTGCATATCTTGTTGCAATGACTACTGCTCTCCTCATTGCTAAGGCACTCTGGACAAGCCTTGTATCCCCTAACAACGTTGCCCGACAACATCCCATGGGCAGGAAAATCACTGATGTTACCAACAACCATGACATGTATCTGGAACATCTCGTGCATGTACTTGTCATAAGTGGGATGACCAACATTTTAAAAAAACTTAAGCTCTTCAATCAAGGGTCTCAAATACACATCGAGACACTTCTCTGGATAACCGGTCCCCGGAATCAACAAACTCAACATATTGTATTCCTTCTTCATGCACATCCATGGAGGAAGGTTGTATGGTACCAAAATCACCGGCCATACACTGTATTGAAGACTCATGTTACCAAAAGGATTGAACCCGTCGGATGAGAGCCTGAGCCTCACATTTCGGACCTCTGACGTAAAATGAGGAAACTCACGGTATATATGTTTCAAAGCCTCCCCGTTAGCAGGGTGTATAAGAGTATATTCACCATGCAATTCCCTATCAATATGCCATCTCATAGCTTTGGCCGTGTGTGATGACATGTACAACCACTCCAGCCTATCTCCTAACGGGAAATACCGAAATACCTTCACAGGTTTACTATTGCCTACAGGAGTCAGCTTATACCTGTCACTCTGACATACCGGACATACGTCAAGGTCACCAAGGTCATTCATTTTTGGATCTTTACCCCAGAAGAGAACACAGTCATATCTGCATGCATGGATCTTGATCAGTATTCTAAAAAAAGGCGCCCAGGGCCGCCTAAGCGCTGGGCGGCAGGGTACCGTTCCGATTTTTCCCGAATCGGTCAAGCTGGGCGCTGACGCGAAAATTGGCCACCTATGCGGGTTGGGTGGCGCCTAGGCGGCTCGATTAGTTTTTTTTAATTATGAAATACATAAAAGCCTATCTTAAAATGAATAAAATCAACCACAAAAAACACCATATTATAATCTAAAGTCTAAACAAAGATAGACTGTTGTATTTTTATTATTTCTAAGAACATTGTTGTTTTATTATGTATATTTTTGAAGTATTTTAGCTATTTTGGAACATAAAAGTGTTTTTTTATAATTTTTATTTATATAATTATACTTATTAAATAACTAATAATAGGTAAAATATTAAACCACCTAGGCGCCCTGGGCGCTATGCGCTGGATGTCCGCCCTAGTAGCGCCTAGCGTTTTTTTAGAATCTTGATCTTGATGTAGGAAAGCTCAAGATCTTTCAAGATACATCGAATCTTATGATGAGTGGTAAGAAGACGATGACTGTGGGGCAACATCGAAGCAGTGTACTGTAGATAATCATCAACAGCCTTCACGGTCGATTTTGTCTCAACTTTAATCTTCATAACATCCATCACACTTTCAAGAACCGTCTTCTGACAACCGGGGTACACAGGGGTCTGTTAGGAAACAAATAGTTTGTTATACTTGTCAATACCAGCAGTGTTGACAACTCTAGGGAAAGGCTGCACCGACCCAGGCATATACGGTCCTTCAGAGCATACACCGCTCTTATAAGGAAACATATCGTTGATGAAGGTCGTTGTTGGATCGTTGGATGTACTGCCCGTCTCAGAAAATTGTCCATGATCATACGGACCCCCTAATGATGTTTCACCATGATATATCCAACATGTGTACTTCTCCCAAAACCCCTTACTCTTCAAGTGTTGCAAAACCTTGTCAATTGCAAATCGATGCATATCGCTACGACACTGACATTTAGTGCACGAGCAATAGAAAATTGTATTCCCGTTAGCATTATCCATCACATATTCAATAAAACTAATAACTCATTTACCATATCTTTTGTCCCATTTTGGAAACGAAATCCAACTCTTATCCATATCCTAAAAAGATAACATAATATATATGTATATACTCTAATTAATTAATTAAAATTTCAAATCATTTAGTATTCAATAATCTATAGTTAACATACAATTAATTAATAACAAATTAATAATTAACACACATATATATATATATATATATATATATATATTATGTATATATGTATATATATACTAATTACTAATTATATAACAATATTATATATATATATATCAATTAACATCAATCGTAATCAATATATTACTTAATTCATACTATGCATCAACACAATATTATAATTAAATTAATATATATATATATATATATATATATATATCTACTACTTATTAATAACAACAACTCAAGGTTCTAAAAGTCGCTAGTCGGTCGGCCGGGCGGGGACTAGCGAGTAGAGGAGTAGTCGGGGAGTACTCGGTTTTTAATTTTTAGATTTATTTTTATTTTTAAAACATATAATTAAATATAATTTTTTTAAAAGGTATTATAATGTCCACAATAATAAAAATAGTCAATAAAATGCCGAGTTTGGCCGATTTTTCTGAGTTAGCCGATTTTTTTCGGAGTTAGACCGATTTTTTCCGAGTTGGACCGATTTTTTTACCGAGTTGGGCCAATTTTTTCCGAGTTGGGCCGACTACTCGGCCGATTTTCTTCCGGCCGACTTTGTACTCCGATTTTCTTAAAATCGCCTCAGAACGACGCCGACTAGCGAGTACTCGCCGAGTACTCGGCCGACTAGGCCGAGTTTTAGAACACTGCAACAACTTCATATATATATATATATATATATATATATATCATGTCACACCCCGATCCTAGAATTATTTTACGGTTGGTTACTTAGGTCTTTTACCATTTAAAGTGACCGTTTAACCGTACAATGATCGTGAAGTTGACTTTTCGTTAAGTCAAGAATTTGAGAAAACTTCCTTCTTGAGAGTTGTAGAGGGCGTCGTTACGAGTTCGGGGACACGTAGCACGCTCAAATCGGAGTTCGTATGAGAAAGTTATGAACAAAAGTATAAAGTTACTATGCGGTAAAACGGCTATATATAGGAGTTACCGGGGTGAAAAATCAGATTTTCACCCGGCTCTCTCTCCTCTCCCCCGACGGAAAACTGCGCCGAGCTTCCGGCCGCCACAGCGCCGCCGTCCGGCCACCAACCGCCGGCGCACCGGTCCCAAAAGTTCGGCCTCCGAGTCTACTTCAATCCTAGGTAAGCTTTCCGACCTAACTCGCCGTAAATCGGGAGAAATTCCGATTTGTTCTTGGTGTGTACAGTAGATTTTCGGGATTGAATTTCTCCCTCCCTAGATCACCAATTGTTGAGTTCTTTATATGTTTAGGATGGGTTTTAGGTGTACTACAATCCCCTAGAATTTGGTAGCTTGATTTGAAGTGTGTAGGGAGAATTGAGGATTTGAAGTTTGGTAGTGTAGTTTTCGGGGTCTACTGTTCATCGAGTTTTTGACCTAGTTAGAGGCCGAATTGGCCTTCGAGTTGAACTAGAAAGTTGTTCCAATTGATGAGACGAAGCTACTGGTAAAATTTGGTGGCGATCGGAGGTCGCCTGAATTTTAGCCGGAATTTCTGCCGGCGGCCGCCGTCGGCGGCGGAGCTGGCGGCGGTGCCGCCACTTTTTGGGCAGTTTTTCATGTCCATTAATTAGTACATATTGTGAGGAGTCTATGGTTAAAATTTGGTAATTTTTGGAGGTGTTTTGGTTAGGTTTTGGAATTGTTCTAGTTTAGTATTATTGGCGGATAATTAAATATTATTCCGACCATCGATTATTGCCGGTTAAGGTTTAAGGATTATTTTAAGGACTCCTAAGGTATTGGTTAGTGTGACCCGTTGGGTGTCCATAGTAACTCAACGACTTATTACGTGACACCCTAACGTCAAGTTAAAGTAATAAAGGAAAGTTCGGAAGCTGAGTCGGACTTCCGGTAAATTGAGTTAAGAGTCGATAACCGGGAAAGAAAGTTATAAAGGTTAAAGTGCTATAAGAAAGAAACTTGGTCAACATGTGGTCAAATAGGATTTCCTGGTCAAACTAGGAAAAGACCAAGTCAACCGTGATTGACTAATTTGATGATTTGTTGTACAGTCTCTGGTCGGACGTGAGACGGGCTCGACTACGCGGGTAGTTCGAGGGTGTCGCTCGAGGAGCTTTCCGAGCGGGAAGGTCGCAATAGTACTGTGAGTGGACATATTATTTTAAATAAATGCATGCTTTAATTATTGAGTTAATTGCATGGTTTTATGATGGTTTTCGAGAATTATATCTTTCTCGGGTTCTTGAACGATTTTATTTGGTTAAAGTTTAGCGGGAGCCTCGGTTAAAGATTTTTACTATGGTTTGAGATATTGACACTTATGCGTGAAGTATTTACATTATTACTCAATTTTCTATTTCTCCCGAAAATGGTTATAGACGGTGATGGCCGTCCTTCGAATGGATTTGAACCCGAGACTTCGTTGGAAATTGGTTTTATGCATATATGACAAGGAATTGTTTTAATTAATTGTTTTGGGAAGAGAATTTGATTATTGTCTTGTTATGAATTTTTATTTTAAGGGTTGACCAATAAATATGCTAGTTAGAGTAGCGTGAGGGCGCTACTAGAGCTCTTAGCTCCGACCCTAGCCTGAGAGGTCAGGCAAACTACGTAGTGCACTATGAGGGTTGACCATTTCCACTTTATCTAGAGCTCTTAGCTCCGACCCTGGTCTGAGAGGTCAGACAAGCCTGAGAGGTCAGGTTGATATTATAAGGGTTGACCGTATTATTTTATCTAGCTAGCATAGCGTAGCGTGAGGGCGCTACTAGAGCTCTTAGCTCCGACCCTGGTCTGAGAGGTCAGACTTATTGTGTTTGGTGAACATTTCTCTTCCCATATTCTTTAATTGTTTACCTTGTCATGCGTTTGTGGAAATTTGGTAATTGTGGGCATGCATAAATGATATTTGAATCATTAAAGTTTTGGGAGAGCATTAAAGGAAATAGAGTTTTTATATTTCATTTTCGTCCACTCACTCTAACAGTTTTTAAATGTTTCTCCCCTGGGCCTTTCGTTTTTAAATGCCCAGTGATGCAGGGTTCTTGAGAGGAGGTCGAGCGCGTACGAGAGTCGAGGCATAGTCGATCATTTCCGTTGCTGCTTGAAATTCTTTGGGTAATCATCTCTATAGACTGCTCTGACTAACCCGGTTTAGTTAGTTGTGTAGGAAGGGTTGGCCATTTCAAGGGAGTTGCGGTAAGAAGTTCCCTTGAGGTGGTCCCCGCAGGATTTACTTCGGGTTAAAGGGGTTTAACCCGGGGTGGGTCCTGTCAATGGTATCAGAGCATTAGGTTATCGTTCCTGTTACTACCTCATATACTTGGTATCACTTAGTGTCTATAGAGTGATGGTCCGACCGCGGCGGATCCATCGGCATTTTATGCTTGGACGCTTAGTGTTTATTGAGGATATGAGTTAGTACTTCCTGATTGAGATATGGACCGAGTGGTCCTATAAACGATCGAATCTTCAAGACTATGCCTCAGTACGCGCGACCTCATAGAGAGTTCCTGTAAGGAACAAGGTAAGCTCGTTACGTATTTATGTTTTTGTATTCCCCATTGATTTATGAGATTTGAGTTGGGGATCGAGCTGTAAACTCACGTTGTTTAACGTTTGAGCTTTACGTGTGAGTACTCGGTAGTGAAACGATTAATTCACACCTGGGAGGCTGTCATGGTCGTTGACAGGGATGCTGTAGAAGCCTAAGACAAGGCTTGGGTGTTCGTGTTATGAGGCTCTTAGCAGTGAAGAGTCGTACGAGTTACTGAAAGATGTTGCATCCTGTGATGGAAAAAGGAGCTGAAGTCGCCTAGCGCGATTATTCTGAGGGGATGAATATTAAGATTTGACGATTGCCACGATTTTGTTGAGGTTCGTCATTAGTGTGGTTTCAGAGAAACCAACGGACATATGAAAGTGGAATGACTCAAGGAAAGTTGAGTGGGGTTATTTTGTGATCAATGGACTTTTTCTAGTGACGAGTCCATGATGTGACACTATTGAAGAATGTTAAGGAAGTAAAGGCTGTTTTGGTCACTTGATGCTTTATGGGACAGCCACTAGAACTAATGGCGTGGGTCAGCTTTGGTGCTGACATTGTTGTCGACAGCTACGACTAGATCTTCTTAGCTCCAGCCACCCATGTTTGGGGTACTAGAAATATTCGAATCGTTAGTGAGTCCAAGCGTGATTTGAATTATAGGTGACAATGGTCATTTGGCCATTTATCGTGGAGGCAAGAATTTAATCGTGTCACCAGATCTTGGGACTCATGGCAACCTCAAGGTGAGTTATCCACCTGCGGTCAAAGTGTTGTAATTAGTACACCAGTGGAGGAGTCTCCAGGTTGGCTGTATTAGAGATCGATTTTCAGATCGAGGAAGCATTACTAGTGGTAATTAAAGGTAATTGGTTTCGGAATTTAAAGGAACGTGTTGGAAGTAGCAACAAGCCACCGGGTCTCGGACCAAGGGTGCTTGGGGTACCGGAGATAGTGATACGAGCCTTGATGGACTTGGTATTATTGTGGGTAGGAACCGGTAGTTGTGCAAACGGCACTGTTTGACGGTTGAAGATGTACATGTGTATACCCCACATGAGCACGTGTACCCTCCTGTGTAGGGAAGTGGTGAAGTTGAAATTTGGGTAGCACATGCTGGTAAGGCATAATTATGGTGTGCAGTTATGTGTGGTCAAAATGACACCAGGTAGGTGACTAATACTAGTGATGACATCATCTTAAGAATTTCTCATGAGAGTTCCATTTAGTGAGAACGGAGATTAGAGACGTTTGGTTGGAAGTTTCTGTACAAAACGTCCAGAAGATGGCCTAACCATTTAAGTATATGTCGGAAGTGGGTTATTGTTGGTGGCTCTGAATTTTATGATGGTTAGCGAGATTATTACATGTCGTTAGTAGGTGGCGGAGTGCATGTTGAGTTAGATGCACGGAAATGGTGAAGGGACAGCAGTGAGGCAAGGTTTACTGGGTCATTAATTTGAGCAAGAATGTTTGTAGTTGCTCAATCTTGAATCTGCAGTCCCAGTCGTCCGTTATGACACTTGGTTTCTTCGAGGACGATTAACTGAGCTTGATGGCATGGGAATTTGTGCACTCACTGGCTGTGGTCTAATCTAGTATTGTAACCGGAAGTGTACTTAGTCGTATTTAGGGTTCATAAGCTACCTTCACTGCAGCGACAGAAAATATCCTCAATCTTGATATGGGGAATAAGGATTAAGATCTGGGAGATCAATTATTGAGGATAATTTAAAGAAATCCTGAGAGGATTAAACTATTGTAGGCATTGCTATGGTCATTGGTCATTTGAGTAGTGACCCTACTTGTTAGGAATGATTGACCTAACGACAATTCTTGGCGCCACGAGTGTAAAGTGGTAGCAAGAAAGATCATTGGAGATGACTTGCGAAATTGTCAACATTTCGGCGAGTATGAAATGCAGTGAAACTGAGGAAAGAGTTTCTTTGATGACTCAAAGGTGTTACGAGTCAAGGTTTTGGAAACCAAATTGTTACAAGAGTAGTAAAGTATGTTGCTAAGTTGTGCAACACTCCATCGGAAACCGTGGAGTGATTAAGCTACGTTCAGATTAAGTTATGATCTGAGAGGATGTTAACGTGTGGCAGTGGACCTTGTGATTTAAGATCTAGAGTGGTAAGCGATTGAGAATTTTGAATCTTACCGAATAGAGGTTGCGGTGGATGGTAAACCCGCAGCGCCTGGGGGACAGTTTTGTTAGAAACTGTCTAGTTGTACGAGTTGACTCTGTGATGTATACGTGCCCAGTGCGGTAATGGTATTTGTTATCTTGTGCCTCGTTAACTGGATGCTCGGTGATCAACATGGTTGTGTCTGGTGAAATTAATTCCCGATGCTTTGATCAGATGTTCCTTTGGGCGTGCACCAGTGGCACTAAATTTCATGTAGATGTCTGATCTGGTTAAATGTCCAAGTTGCTGGTTATTACCGGACGATGTGGTAATGGAGGCATTTGGGAATGGATTATACTTGTTGAGCGGGTAAGGCTCTGAAATTCTTTTAATGGTAAGTCTATTCCGGATTGAGATGCGGATAATGTTTAATAGACGCACGGTTATGGTGGAAGTGCAAGTTCTGCACTATGCGTCATTCCAGGTTAAGGTAAGAGATAGGGAGGTCAGTGGCGCCTCACCTATGAGTAGTACAGAGATGTATTTCCAGTTGTAAAGTATGCTGTGACCTCACAAATTGATAATTGAGTTGGCGATTCTAATGATCGGCTTGTTGGTAAAGTTCAGATTTATCCGGTCAGAATAGCTTGGTAGGCAGTGTGAAGCCTGACAATATTGTTTTCATGCGAGGAGTCAGTATTGTTGGATCTCGATGTCAGGAGCTTTTGGATCTCCCCGATTTAAAGGCTATGGTTTTGGATTTACGCTAATATTCACGGCAGTTCATGTCCTTTGTGTACAAGTGGTTTGAGTAATGATAGAGTCAGGGAAGACAATTACTCTACAACATGACAGAATAGTTTCTAGAAAGCGTAAACCAGATCAGGGAGCCTGGTTCAAATGAGGTGATGGTTCGTGTAACACGAGTCGCCATGGTTTTCTCGTGGACTTGTTGTCAGTAGATTTGGCTCCACGTGGTATTGTGTTACCAGAGGATTTAAATCCATTAGTGACATCGAACCCTACTCCTCAGGCGTGATAATCATTACCTGCATAGGGAATGTGTGAGCTGATATTTAAGGTTCCACGAAAGTATACGAGTATTCTTGAAGAATTTATACTCACGACAAGCGAGTGGTTATTGGAATCAGAATGATTGATAGCGGTATTGTGACGACGTCACATGCGGTTGGTAAGGACGATTATTGGATTTTCAAGGATATGGTTATAATCCGGTTTAGGCAACAGGGAATTGTTGCCAAATGATGTTTTCAGCGTGTGACAGAATTTATCATCTTTTGGTAAAAAAAAAAAAAACAATAGTGATTCTCGCGAGGATTACAGATGGTGGATCAGCATAGGCGGTGTCGTATTCCACCTCATAAATGAGATGTAGTACAGTAAGAATTCGGTGATTCAAGAGAAAATCATTGTGATCCACGGTAAGACCTTATGCTTTAGTTTTGACCTAAGAAGAGTGGTCGGGTGTCAGAAAATGGGGAAGTAGCGGAGGTTATCATCCACGTAGGAAGGAGTGCTACGTTGGCTAGATGTGACACGTGACAAGGTTACATGAGTTTGAGGAATATGTTGGGTATCCTTAGAGTTAATGGATACCTAGTGTCACGTATGTCCATGTTACGTAAATAAGTTTACTACCTTACATCCTATGTCAATAGACTTCTGGTTGGTACTGGAAATTGGCTTTCAAGGAGGAACAGTAAGGATGTTGATCGTAAAGAGCAGGTGTTTAGGTTTTGACAATGCTTTTCGTGAGGCGTCTCAGAAGAGTTCTCAGAAGGAAGTGGATATTGGAGAACAATGTTATTATTTTAAGTGGTACTATCCCCCTCTGTGTTGGACTTTGAGTATAGAAATTTCGAGGACGAAATTTTTATAAGGTGGGGAGAATTGTCACACCCCGATCCTAGAATTATTTTACGGTTGGTTACTTAGGTCTTTTACCATTTAAAGTGACCGTTTAACCGTACAATGATCGTGAAGTTGACTTTTCGTTAAGTCAAGAATTTGAGAAAACTTCCTTCTTGAAAGTTGTAGAGGGCGTCGTTACGAGTTCGGGGACACGTAGCACGCTCAAATCGGAGTTCGTATGAGAAAGTTATGAACAAAAGTATAAAGTTACTATGCGGTAAAACGGCTATATATAGGAGTTACCGGGGTGAAAAATCAGATTTTCACCCGGCTCTCTCTCCTCTCCCCCGACGGAAAACTGCGCCGAGCTTCCGGCCGCCACAGCGCCGCCGTCCGGCCACCAACCGCCGGCGCACCGGTCCCAAAAGTTCGGCCTCCGAGTCTACTTCAATCCTAGGTAAGCTTTCCGACCTAACTCGCCGTAAATCGGGAGAAATTCCGATTTGTTCTTGGTGTGTACAGTAGATTTTCGGGATTGAATTTCTCCCTCCCTAGATCACCAATTGTTGAGTTCTTTATATGTTTAGGATGGGTTTTAGGTGTACTACAATCCCCTAGAATTTGGTAGCTTGATTTGAAGTGTGTAGGGAGAATTGAGGATTTGAAGTTTGGTAGTGTAGTTTTCGGGGTCTACTGTTCATCGAGTTTTTGACCTAGTTAGAGGCCGAATTGGCCTTCGAGTTGAACTAGAAAGTTGTTCCAATTCATGAGACGAAGCTACTGGCAAAATTTGGTGGCGATCGGAGGTCGCCTGAATTTTAGCCGGAATTTCTGCCGGCGGCCGCCGTCGGCGGCGGAGCTGGCGGCGGTGCCGCCACTTTTTGGGCAGTTTTTCATGTCCATTAATCAGTACATATTGTGAGGAGTCTATGGTTAAAATTTGGTAATTTTTGGAGGTGTTTTGGTTAGGTTTTGGAATTGTTCTAGTTTAGTATTATTGGCGGATAATTAAATATTATTCCGACCATCGATTATTGCCGGTTAAGGTTTAAGGATTATTTTAAGGACTCCTAAGGTATTGGTTAGTGTGACCCGTTGGGTGTCCATAGTAACTCAACGACTTATTACGTGACACCCTAACGTCAAGTTAAAGTAATAAAGGAAAGTTCGGAAGCTGAGTCGGACTTCCGGTAAATTGAGTTAAGAGTCGATAACCGGGAAAGAAAGTTATAAAGGTTAAAGTGCTATAAGAAAGAAACTTGGTCAACATGTGGTCAAATAGGATTTCCTGGTCAAACTAGGAAAAGACCAAGTCAACCGTGATTGACTAATTTGATGATTTGTTGTACAGTCTCTGGTCGGACGTGAGACGGGCTCGACTACGCGGGTAGTTCGAGGGTGTCGCTCGAGGAGCTTTCCGAGCGGGAAGGTCGCAATAGTACTGTGAGTGGACATATTATTTTAAATAAATGCATGCTTTAATTATTGAGTTAATTGCATGGTTTTATGATGGTTTTCGAGAATTATATCTTTCTCGGGTTCTTGAACGATTTTATTTGGTTAAAGTTTAGCGGGAGCCTCGGTTAAAGATTTTTACTATGGTTTGAGATATTGACACTTATGCGTGAAGTATTTACATTATTACTCAATTTTCTATTTCTCCCGAAAATGGTTATAGACGGTGATGGCCGTCCTTCGAATGGATTTGAACCCGAGACTTCGTTGGAAATTGGTTTTATGCATATATGACAAGGAATTGTTTTAATTAATTGTTTTGGGAAGAGAATTTGATTATTGTCTTGTTATGAATTTTTATTTTAAGGGTTGACCAATAAATATGCTAGTTAGAGTAGCGTGAGGGCGCTACTAGAGCTCTTAGCTCCGACCCTAGCCTGAGAGGTCAGGCAAACTACGTAGTGCACTATGAGGGTTGACCATTTCCACTTTATCTAGAGCTCTTAGCTCCGACCCTGGTCTGAGAGGTCAGACAAGCCTGAGAGGTCAGGTTGATATTATAAGGGTTGACCGTATTATTTTATCTAGCTAGCATAGCGTAGCGTGAGGGCGCTACTAGAGCTCTTAGCTCCGACCCTGGTCTGAGAGGTCAGACTTATTGTGTTTGGTGAACATTTCTCTTCCCATATTCTTTAATTGTTTACCTTGTCATGCGTTTGTGGAAATTTGGTAATTGTGGGCATGCATAAATGATATTTGAATCATTAAAGTTTTGGGAGAGCATTAAAGGAAATAGAGTTTTTATATTTCATTTTCGTCCACTCACTCTAACAGTTTTTAAATGTTTCTCCCCTGGGCCTTTCGTTTTTAAATGCCCAGTGATGCAGGGTTCTTGAGAGGAGGTCGAGCGCGTACGAGAGTCGAGGCATAGTCGATCATTTCCGTTGCTGCTTGAAATTCTTTGGGTAATCATCTCTATAGACTGCTCTGACTAACCCGGTTTAGTTAGTTGTGTAGGAAGGGTTGGCCATTTCAAGGGAGTTGCGGTAAGAAGTTCCCTTGAGGTGGTCCCCGCAGGATTTACTTCGGGTTAAAGGGGTTTAACCCGGGGTGGGTCCTGTCATATCAAATCAAAATCGATCAACTCAATCACACTCAAAATCTAATAATTCAACTCAAATTAAAACTCAAAATCAATATATATAACTCAAATAAAACTCTTAAATCAACTCAAAATCAAGATATATACACATATATGTACCTATATATAGTGCCACAAACTAATTTTAGACAGATTTCGACGACACCCAACAATTTCGACAACACCCAACTTTTTCTCCCGTTTTTTTTTCAAATGAACTGCTGTCTAGATCTGCAAATATAAGGACTTTTAGCCGACAAAATTATATATTTTGGCTAAATTTTAAAAATTTGGTCGGCTATAGTTTACAGACTATAGCCGACAAAAAAATTATTTTAGCAGACGAAAAAAATATTTCGTTGGCTAAAAGTCCACTTTAGCCGACGAAAAATTAACTTAGCCAACGATTTTTTGTTTCGTTGGCTAAAGTGGACGTTAGCCAACGAAAAAAATTTCGTCTGCCTGTTTTTTTTCGTCGGCTATAATGTTTATTCTGGTAGTGTAAGGATGGCGGGGCAGAGATAGAGGTGAAGAGGGGTTCAATCACGGCGTTGAGGATGGCGGGTCAGAGAGGAGGAAGAGGTTGACCAGAAGATGGTTTTGAGTTTTGAGGTTGGCTGCGGTGGGTGGCGTACGGAGGTGCAGAAGGGTTCTGCTACTGGTTGTTTTCTTCTCATAGGAATATATGGACTCGATTCCATGAGTAGACTCATGGTAAGGTAGGTGAGTAGATTCTTGTGATCGAAATTTCAATTCAATGGTCGTTGCTTGTAGCTAGATCAAATGTTGCAATTCAAAATCCAGATCTGGACTGGTATGATTCGTCATGCTACTGTACAGTTGTCAGTAGCAGAAATGTATCCTTTCATGACGGTAACAAGATTGTTTGGTTTCAGAGGATGGCCAGGAAAAATTGAAATTGCACCGAGCAGTGGCAAGTTAGTAGCACTCCCTCACTAGCCAGTAGCACATGTTTTGTTTGGTTCCGGAGAATTGTCAGAAAAAATACAATAGCATTGGCAGTGACACATTTCTATTGGCAATAGCATCTTTCTATCAACTGCGTGGGTTATCTGTAACGAAGGGTATTCTGTTAAAACTATAGTGACAGATGACATGTGGATATTAGTTTGTTCTAATTTGTTAATAATTTTCCTTAAAAGTGTAAGATAATGTGTGAATGATGTATTTATAAACTGAAATTTGGTCAGTAACTAAAATGTAGTTTGTTATTATTTCTTTATTATGTAATTCGTTGCTATAAAGCAAGCTTAGGACGGATGTGTATGGAGTTGTTTAACTCTTAACCTTTCACAAAATACCGTCTATTGATTGGAATGTAATCGATCTCTATTATAATAATAATAATAATGAAGAATATGGTATAGTAAACATTTTGGATGCCAAACTTTCGTATCCCTAGGATTTCGAATTTTCAACAATTTGATTACAATACAATGACATTACTGGCCGGAAGGCTAGGACTGAACTCGACATTTTTTAAGCCAATATTGAATTTACACGTTTTTTAAAAAAAAAACAATTAATGAATTTACACGTTAACATAACAATTTCCCAGCTATAATATCGCCAGGCTTCTCTCAGTTCGTTCTTATTACATCCATTACTTATTACCATGTTGTAATTTACCCGTTAACTACCTCATGATGGGATAAGAAAATTAATACGGTCCTAGTGTTATGCTTAACGACCTGATCAACTGCGCGCATCATGAGTGCCAACCAGACTATGCCATTTGGAAAACTCCTGAACATGTCACTGACTATACCATCCTTCTTTTGCGTCAATCACTCTCCGTATGACCCTGAGATGTGTTATATATAAGTCTCACTTCTGTCATGCAGTGAGTTAGGAGGTCTCTCCGTTTCCTTGTACCATTTGTTGTATATTATTACACTTCAGGGAATAAAGCACAAGCTGATAAAAAGTAGAAATAATGGCGGGAGGATTTGGGGTGTCGTCGGGAGGCAGCGAATTTGAATCCCAGATCACGCCTCTTGTGGTCATTTCTTGCATAATGGCAGCTAGTGGAGGACTCATGTTCGGTTACGATATTGGTATTTCAGGTACGCGAAAACTAGCTCTCATGGTAGCTAACTTAGCTATGATATTTGCTCTAGATGGTCTGTGTACGCGCGATGAATCGATTTGGTTGAGCTGCACATACAGGTGGTGTTACATCGATGCCCGACTTTTTGAAGAAATTCTTCCCGGTTGTATACGAGAAGACACTAAATCCTGGTCTCGAGAGCAATTACTGCAAATACGATAATCAAGGGTTACAATTGTTCACATCTTCGTTGTACCTTGCTGCTTTATTAGCAACCTTTGTGGCGTCGTACACAACAAAAATGCTAGGCCGAAAGCAAACCATGTTGATTGCTGGTATTTTCTTTTGTGTGGGAACGGTTTTTAATGCTGCAGCTCATAACCTTGCGATGCTCATTGTTGGGAGGATCTTACTTGGTTGTGGAGTTGGATTTGCCAACCAGGTTTCAATTAACACTGACTTAAACTAATACAGATGCTGAATTCATTTTCGCTTAATTTTTAGTTTTAAGCTCATCAGTTGATTAAGTTTCCTATTTATAATAGGCGATTCCACTTTTCCTATCCGAGGTTGCACCCACAAGAATTCGTGGGGCACTTAACATACTCTTCCAGCTGAATATTACTATTGGCATTCTGGTTGCAAACCTTATCAATTATGGAACTTCCAAGTACGCCTAGATCTTCTTTAGTTGTTGTCACATATATAGTTACACACACACATTTTGGTTTGCATTTGAATTAATTCGTTCTCAATTGCACAATGTAATTACCAGCATCTAAAAAACTTAGTGCTGCCATATATATATATGCAGACTAACTAACGGAACGGGATGGAGAATATCGCTAGGTTTGGCTGGCGTTCCCGCACTTCTGCTAACTGTAGGGTCTCTTATTGTAGTAGACACTCCTAATAGTTTGATCCAACGAGGTAAGTTAGAGGAAGGAAAATCTGTTCTTAAAAGGATCCGAGGTATTGACAATGTGGATCCAGAATACTTAGAGATTGTTGAGGCCAGTCGTGTGGCTGCGGAAATCAAGGATCCGTTCAGAAATCTTCTTAAGCGTAGAAACAGACCTTCTTTGATCATTTCAATAGTGATGCAGGTCTAGATTTATCACTCTTACCCCTAATCTTAATCCCTTGGATTCTGATTGACGATATATGAATTCTAATATGTACGCCTATATATATGTAACAGGTTTTCCAACAATTCACTGGGATTAATGCGATCATGTTTTACGCTCCAGTCTTGTTCCAGACCTTGGGATTTAAGAGTGACGCCTCTCTCTACTCAGCTGTGATAACGGGACTTGTCAATGTCCTCTCAACTGTTGTATCAATTGTAATCGTCGACAAAGCCGGTCGCCGCATGCTCTTGCTGGAAGCCGGTGTCCAAATGTTCCTTTCACAAATGGGAGTTGCAGTCGTAATGGGACTAAAAGTTAAGGACAAAACTAACAACCTCGGACACGGCTTGGGAATTCTGGTGGTGATATTGATCTGCAGTTTTGTGGCATCCTTTGCATGGTCTTGGGGGCCTCTGGGGTGGTTGATCCCAAGTGAGACATTTTCCTTAGAGGCTCGCTCTGCAGGGCAAAGTGTGGCTGTTTTTACCAACATGCTCTTCACGTTTGTGATAGCACAGGCTTTTCTCTCAATGCTTTGCTCATTGAAGTCCGGCATATTCTTTTTCTTCTCAGCCTGGGTGCTTCTCATGACGCTCTTTACAGTCTTCTTAATTCCTGAGACGAAGAATGTCCCAATTGAAGAGATGACTGACCGAGTGTGGAAGAGGCACTGGTTCTGGAAGAGATTCATTGATGAATGTGAAATGGACGCACCACCCCTGGGGCATGCTTAATTCAAGGGCTTATTACTAGTCATCTGAAAGCCCTTAGGGATTTTTCTTTCATTTCTGTTGGCTGTTTTAATAAAACTCTATCAATTAGTTTCTTCTTAGTTAGATAAGTTAACAATTATCCTGAATTTTCCTTTTTAATCATATTTATATAAAATTATTGAATTCGCTAGAAGTGTATGGTTTACTTTAATTAGTTTGAAAAATATGCATGTTCATCAGATCTTTCCATTAAAATCTTAATTCGTAACAATGTAACAAGAAGTTGAAGATGCTCAAGAAGGAACGTACTACTAATAATCACAAGTTTACTAAGAGAATGAGGAATTGTGATGAAACTGAATTAACTGATTTACGTTAAGTACAAGACTACATATATAGGACTTCTAGCTAACTTCTAGGACTAGGAAAGGAATCCTTCTGATTACAGAAGAATTAAATAAAGATTACACAACTAGGAAAGGAATCATTCTGATTACAGAAGAATTACATAAAGATTACACAAAGATATTGATACTAATCCCTAACCGTTTGGGATAGCTTCCTTTGATGTTTCAATACTCTCCCTCAAGTTAGAATGTATGTTAATTACACCTAACTTGCTCAACAAATCGGTAAACTGTGTAGATGTGAGTGGTTTGGTAAATAGGTCTGCTGGTTGATCTTGTGTTCGAATGTAGGTAGTCTTGATCATACCTCTCTGGATTTTCTCACGAACGACATGACAATCAATCTCTATGTGTTTAGTTCGTTCATGAAAAACTGGATTGGATGCAATATGTAGAGCAGCTTGATTGTCACAGAAAAGTAATGCTGGCTGCGTACATGTGACATTGAGGTCTTTCAATATATTTTGCAACCAAGTAATCTCACAACAAGTAGAAGCCATGGAACGATACTCTGCTTCTGCACTTGATCTAGAGACTGTTCCTTGCTTCTTTGTTTTCCAAGAGATAGGTGAATTACCAATAAAAATGCAATAGCCAGTAATTGACCTTCTAGTGTCCTTACAAAGTGCCCAATTTGCATCACAAAAGGCACGTAATTGAAGCGTTCCTTGAGATGACAATAACAAACCTTGTCCCGACATTTGCTTTAGATAACGCAACACCTTGTGCGCTGCTTCAAGATGGGGTATTCTTGGCTTGTCCATGAACTGAGAAAGGATGTGTACCGCATAGACAATGTCAGGTCTTGTAATGGTGAGATAAATAAGCCTTCCCACCAATCTTCGATATTGAGATGGATCAGTAAGTAGTTCTCCATCGCTTTGTGTCAAAGCAATGTTGCACTCTACAGGGAATGTTGTCGGTCTTGCTCCAAGGAATCCGGAGTCCTCCAATATCTCCAATGCGTACTTACGCTGGCTTAACACGATACCTTGCTTTGATCTAGCCACTTCTATGCCAAGAAAATATTTCAATACTCTCATATCTCTTAACTTGAACTTGCTGGATAAGAAGCACTTCACAGCTTTGATATCATCGAGATTGTTTCCTACCAAAATAATATCATCGACATACACTAGTAGCAAAGTGAATGTCTCTTTGCAGTTTCGAACAAATAGTGAGTAATCAGACCAGCTTTGACGAAAACCAGCCTTCTTGAGTTCATTTGACAACTTGATGAACCATTGTCTTGAAGCTTGTCTGAGCCCATATAAGGATTTGTAGCTTGCAGACACGATTCTCTCCCTTTCCTCCAAAACCGGGAGGAAGCTGCATATAAACATCTTCAGATAAATCACCATTCAAGAAGGCATTACTTACATCAAGTTGGTGAAGATGCCAACCACACAAAGATGATAAACTGAGTAGGACGTGGACTGTGGTGAGTTTAGCAACTGGGGCAAAGGTCTCCCTATAATCAATTCCTTCCACTTGACTGTATCCTTTGGCAACAAGACGAGCTTTATATCGTTCTATGCTACCATCCGGGTTGTACTTGATCTTATACACCCATTTACATCCGATATGACGTTTGTGAGCATGGGTGATACAAGGCTCCAGGTTTTGTTTGCTTGCAGCGCATCAATTTCATGTCTGATGGCCTCACTCCATTTTAGATCTTTAACAGCCTGAGAGTAAGACGTAGGTTCTCTGTCCAAGGTTAGAGCAACAGCAAATGCTCGATGGTTATCAGATAATCGATCATAAGACAGCACATGTGATATAGAGTGTGTTGTACCTGGGACCGTGGTAGATGAAGATGATGGAGTGTGTCGTGAGGGGAGAGCTGCCTCGATGTGAAAGTCTTGTAGGAGGCTTGATGTTCGTGTTGGCCTTGTTGAGCGACGCAAATTATGAGGACTAGACACAGGATTTGTGTTTGTGGCAGACTGTGTATTTGGAACAACAGGTGAGGACGAGATTTGAGAAGGTATCGAAGACTCGAGATTGGATGCATCGAGATTAGGAAGAGTTGTAGTTGTGGACATTGTGTTAGGAGAGGAAACTATATCATGTGACAGAGATATAGGGGGATTATCAATAACTAGAATAGGATTCTTATTAATAGGATTCCTAATAGGACCAGGAGAATATGTGTGAACAGGATTTCTGTTTTGAGGTGTAGAATGATCATGCACTGTTCCCCCATAATTGAAAGAAATAACATCAGAATGTAAATTAGGGAGTGATGGAGATGGAGGTGACGTTCTGTAATGGAAATCGGTTTCATGAAATATTACATCACGTGAACACAAGATTTTCTTTGCTTTGAAATCATAGACCCTATATCCCTTTTTACCTTAAGGATAACCTAAGAAAATACACTCAATTGATCGAGGATCAAACTTACTGGGCTTGGATGGATGAGTAGATACAAAACATCGACAACCAAAAACTCAGAGATGATCATAGGATGGTTCTTTGGAATGGAGTTGTTCGAAAGTTGTTTTACCCCTTAAAAGTGGAGTTGGTGTACGATTAATGAGGTAACTTGCAGTTAAAATAGCCTCACCCCAAAAACGTTTTGGAAGATCAGCTTGGAAAAGAAGAGCACGAGCCACATTTAAGAGGTGACAATGCTTTCTTTCGGTAACATCATTTTGTTGGGGATTGTTAACACATGTTGTCTGGTTTTCAATGCCTTTGGATGCATAAAACTCAGGCATGTTAAATTCCGGACCATTGTCACTTCTAACGATTTTGACACGTTTTTCAAATCGATTTTCAACCAAATTGACAAAACTGACAAGAAGTGAACGAGTGTCAGATTTACATTTCATGAGAAAAACCCAAGTACCTCGTGAATAATCATCAACGATGGTTAAGAAAAATTTTGCACCGGTGAGTGAGGAAACATGATAACCACCCCAAATGTCAACATGAATTAATTCAAAACATTCTTTACTGAAAGTAGTACTTAAAGGAAATGGTTTTCTGGTTTGTTTTGCCAAAAGACAAATGACACAACTATTTGGTGCACAATAGTTCATGAAAAAGGGAAATAACGATGTTACTCTTTGTGAAGGATGCCCCAATCTTTGATGCTAGATGCTTGATTTTTGAACATGAGCCACATTGCAGTTCCTTTCTGGTGGATATCGAGGCAGTACACTCCCTTCCTCTCATGGCCCATCCTAATCATCTTCCCCGATCGTATGTCCTGCATAATACATAGTTGTTTCAGAAATATGGTCACATAAAATGAATCACGAGCTAGTTTGCTGACTGATATCAGGTTCAGATAGAATGAAGGTACACATAACACATTCTCAAGTTTCAATTGAGATGAAAATATAACAGTCCCAATATGTGTGACTTGAGCGGATGATCCAGATGGTAGCCTTACTGTATAACTCATGACAACTTGTTTGGAGTTAAGAAGTTTTGCATCACACACAATATGATCACTGGCACCACTGTCTATGAGCCATGTTGGTGTGTGACAACAAGTATTGGCTAGGGAAGTGGCCTTACCAGCAAGATCTTCATAGTTGGTAATGTTACCGTCTTATGGTTGTTTTTCTTTGAGAAGTTCCCTCAACTGTGCACACTCAGCTTGAGAAAATGGGAATGACTCAGTTGTGCTGCCTTGATTATCATGGAATGTCGAGATGTGGTTTACTTGGCTTAAGCTTAAACCAGACTGCATCTTCTTCTTCTGCCTGCATTCGTCAATTGTATGGCCTTTAAAATTACAAAAGGTGCATCGCAGGTGGGCACGACATGTATCTGCAGTATGGCCTCTATAGTTGCAAGTGCTACAACGTAGGTGAGCCTTACAATTCTCAGTTGAGTGATTGGAGCGATCACATTTGGTACAACGTGGTTTCATGTTACTACCGCCAGAATTACGTTGTTGCTTGCGCACGATGCCTGCAAACGGTTCATGCAGGAACTCATTGCTTTGCCCTTTCATGTCTGTCTTCTGTACGCAGAATGCAGCAGAATCCGAGACCGGTATAACTGCTTTGGTGGCCGACGCTGCTGCCTGTTTCTCATGCCTTAGTGCCATTGAATAGACCTTGTTCAGATTTGGCAAGGGATCCATGCCAATGATATTGCTCCGAACCACAGCAAATTCTTCTGTTAAACCCATCAAGAACTTCATGATCTTTTGTGTTTCAAGATACGATTTTATCTCCTCTCCTGCTGCACATACACATGTAGGAATATTGCAAAGAAATTCCTTCTCGTCCTAGAGGCTTTTAAGTTGGGTAAAGTAGGTTGTAACAGATGAAGATACCTGTGTACAATCATGAATAAAAATTTTAATATTGAAAAGTTGAACAGTGTTGGTTTGTCCAAACCTCTCATGTAGCTCAAGCCAAACAGTTCTTGCAACCTTGCAGTGAGAAAAATTTTTGGCAATTGATGGTGACATTGATCCTAACTGCCATGTCTTGACGAGAATATTGCAACGGTTCCATTGCAGCTGTGCATCCGGATTCTTGACGGGTTTGGTTAGGGTTCCATTCACTAACCCTATTTTGTTCTTAATTTGAAGTGCCATGTCCATGCTCTCAATCCAAGAGCTGAAGTTGTCCTCCACTAGTTGTTGAGGAACGAGTATCATTCCTGGTTGATCAGAATGATAGATGTATAGTGCGTGATTTGAATTCTCCCATGCAGGGGTTTCTGATGCTGTTTCTGGTTTTTGATCATCTCCTGTCATTGTTTGCAGCAGGGAAGGTTTAGGGTTTTGTGTTTGGAAATTGGCTCAGAAACTTATGGCTCTGATACCATAAGAGAATGAGGAATTGTGATGAAACTGAATTAATTGATTTACGTTAAGTACAAGGCTACATATATAGGACTTCTAGCTAACTTCTAGGACTATGAAAGGAATCCTTCTGATTACAGAAGAATTACATAAAAATTACACAGCTAGGAAAGGAATCCTTCTGATTACAGAAGAATTACATAAAGATTACACAAAGATATTGATACTAATCCCTAACCGTTTGGGATAGCTTCCTTTGATGTTTCAATATTTACAACAAAGTAAAGCCCCAGAGAATAAAGCCCACTCCCCAAAAACTCCATTAATTATTTCATTTATTTGCACTTCGATCTTTTGTGTATCACGTTTCCTAAATTTTCTTCCCCTTCACTCAAGTAGTAGTAGACAAAAAATAGTGATACAAACTGTAATCCAACTAACTTGTCCAATACACAAATTGTAATTATAAGTACTTCGATCCAATAATGTGTAGAGGCTGTCACTACTAACGATCATAGGAGAAAAATTCTAGGTTGAAGCGAATGGTTATAGCTCGCAGTGGCAATAATGATTTCTAACGCTGCTTTTTGAATCAAAGAGCTATATGCGTGTTGATAGCCATCCTGACTTAGTTGAACTATGATTTCAGATAGTCGAAGCTCCAAAAGATTGCCCAACATTGGTTCAACTTAATTAGTTCAACCTAGCTAGCTCAAAAGTCATCTCACTTTGTTCGTTTTCTTTTCCTTTTTACGTGAACTTTCGAGCTTGGTAAAAGTGTACAAGTTCGCAACCTTTTCGCTGCGAATATGTGCAGCAGCTTTGCATAGAATTTTCTCATCTTATCTGGAGCTTCTTTTAGATCTTAATTTATCCAAATCCAAAAGGTGAATATAGCTAGAAAATTCCAGGATTTCCAAATCCAAAACCCAGATGGTTGGAAGCTGCAAACATATGGTCAAGTTTGACGTCTCCTAGTTACACACTAATCCCACTAATACAGCACAATATATCTCCATCTTGTGGTCATCGCAGCCCAACGTACGTCATGTATTCGTGTGTTAATTTCTTGAGTTTGTGATCACATTACGATATAACGTATTAGATCTGAACAAGTAATATATAATATATATATATATATATATATATATATATATATATATATATATATATATATAGTACAAGATTGAAGACCATTTTAAGTTAATTATGATTCCATTTTGATTTTTGGAAGCCAAGTGCATTTACATAATTACATGAATTCACGAAGCATCGAATGGATTACACAAGTTTATAGGTACTCTTAGCAAAGAGTTCTGTTGGCCAAATTAACGAAACTCCTAGTTGTCAAGCTAGATATTTTGAAGTGTTTATTTTTTTTGTAGAAAAAAAGTTAAGGTAAACATAATCCATTGTTCAAAGCCTTCATGGATCTGCACATAAATGGTGGCTAGCTATTGTCGTCTCGTCAGGTTATTAGAGATCGAGTTTGTCTTTAAACACATGTTTCATGTGTGATTTTTTGGGTCTGAACACAGATAGAATAATATTCTAAGCCGAATACTGGGATTTTGGATGCTAGGGTTTTCCAATTTGTTCCCCTTCGATTCTGTTCTTCTTCATCTTCTTTCTGCCAATTCTTTCTTTAAATAAAAACCGGAAAAGGAAAGCAAATGGATACGTAAGAGAGGTCTCTTTCTTATTGGTGTTGAAGCTGTTAAGGGAACCAAATATAGTCCAGAATTTATAATCATTGCACGATCGAGTTGAATCCTGGAAGTTGCGCCACTGCCTTATCAGCACCACTGGCTTTGTTCTTGTGAGTTATCATTTTTATTAAGGTTGTTGATGGAACAATAATCAAGTGAGATTCAAACGTGCAGGGTAGCACCAACTTAACATCACTTCTGGAATTGTGATTTGGTTCTAAAATTGTGATGGGAACTAGTTCATAATCATGTTCTTTAGAATGTATGTCTTTCACTATATATATTGGCAATGAAATATATACAGTGCATGCAGTATCTTGAGTTGGATAACCAAAATTAAAACAGAATCTTTGATTTTCATTTAAAAATGATTTAACAAAAACGTATTGATAGCTAAAAATTATGTTTATATCTTAAAACCCTAGATCATATTTTAAGTATTAAAGAAAAGAAGAACATACGCGTAAATGCATTTGTTTCATTTGTTGCTCGAAATTTTGGTTTGTTTTAGAGGTTAAATTGTGTATAAAACCTACATCAATACATACACACAAGGCATAAATGTTTAGTGAATGTACCATGTACGTAAATCATTTAATCTTACAATGAATCGATGCATGATGCAATCTTTATAATTGAAGTGTATAATGCATATATATATAGACACGTTAACTAAATTCCAATAATTTGAGATTCATTTTTCTTCTCTATGCAAGTTGAATTTTGAACCTTATTCAAAATGATATTTGAACTGAATTACCGGCCAGTCAAAGATTTAGACAAAAATGGTGACGAACATGTGTACGTATGGGACTGATCAAACAGCCTCAAAAGCCAGTATATGTGTGTAGTATGAATCCTTTGATACGAATAACGTACGTACTTACGTGTAGATATTTACGATCCGTGAGTATTGTATATAAGTATCTATATCGATCTCAATCTGTGACAAAGTCAGGTTCAAAGCTGGAAAACAAAACCCTAAAAAACAAATTTTTGGACCACCTGCAGATTGTCCTCTACGTAAACGTCTATCAGTTCATAAAATATATGAATTCCAACTTGTGTTTCATTTCGATTGGCTGTCTTAGCATATATATTGGAGCTTAGTTCATATATATATTCGTTTAACATATTCTTCACGGCTGTGGTGACAATTTGTTTAAATAGATCGGCCGGGCCGGAATCGAATATGATATGTACATAATTCCAAGATATATGGTTAGAATGTGTAAGTTAAGGTCAACCACGAACCTAGCTAGTTAGTTTGCATGTAAAATAGGGGTTGCCATGTCAACGTAATCGCGATTATAAATTTAGTTTTTATTGTATTTTATCCTTCACTGTTAAGTATTTTATCCTTTATATGTTGGGTTATCTAAATTATCGAGCTTATTAGACGACAGACTTGACAATGATTTTTCAAGCTTAGTGTTGACGGTTTCAACTTGTTTGATATTCACATATTTATTTTCATTAACCTTTTTTAGTTTGTGCAAGAGATATGGTGTTATCTTGTTCTTTTTTTTAGATTCGGTTCCAAACCCTTGAAAAAATATCCTTCACTGTTATGTACCCCAGTTTACAAATTGATTCAGTGTATAAAATTTTGCTCATATTATTTGGGGTTGGTCGTTGACCGAAGTGACCGTTTGAAAGAACGAACATGAAAATAAATCTAATCGGAACTTTCTTGCCAATTTATATATATAGCATCTTTCGTATTTCCATTTTATTTGCATGTTTTGAAAAGTACACATGGCCTAACTATGAGTTAAGCTTGAATTAAAAATCAGGTTTGTTTGTTTGGGTTGCTCATTTTTAGAGAGAGATGCCAAAATTTTGATATTTATTCATATTTTGATAATTTTAAATATTATATTTATTAATTAAATATAAAAATTAATACCTCTTTGATTTTGCTTAAGAGTTGCTTAAGAATTGTTTGAAAAATACCTCTTTGATTTTGCTTAAGAGTTGTTTTAGAATTGCCGCTTTCCTCTTTGAAAAATCCATTGCCATAATCCTTGATTCTTCCGCTAAGGCCCTCAATTTGAAGTCTTTCTCTTTAAGGCTAAGTTGTTTTTCGTATAAAGCAAGCTCCATATCATCACTTGTTTGTTGTGCGGCTAGCCAAGATTTTTGATTTTTCACAATGTTTTTCAAAGCCTCATCCCTTACCTCATTTGAAGAAGTCAAGGCGATCTTTTTTCCCTTTCTTTTAGCTTCCTTGGCCGCCTTCACTCCCATTGGTCTAACCGGACTTGAGGAAGCTTCAAGGTTGCTTTGTGGTGTTGCAATGACTTCATCCTCAGCCACATCGATTGTGGGAGGCATTGAGCTAACGAGCGGAGTAGAGGCGGCGGAGTTGGCATATGAAGAAGGTGGAGTACTAGTTTGGACTTCTCTGAAATAAGGATGGTTCTTCACCACTTCCCAACAATCAAACCGCGTAAACTCTTTCTTCTTTTGTGCCACATAGCATGATTGAGCTTTTCTTATCTAATAACAATAACAAATTTATATGTCACAATAATATCTAATAAATAGAGATAACAACATTTATTTAAATAAACATACATAAATTTAGGGAAATGATAACATTATAAACTCTTACCTCATCTTGCAAATTTGAGCCGGATTGTGAATTCCTCCGTGCATAAGTAAGAGCGACACCCCAAGCTTTCAAAGTCGGCTTCAACTTAGTAAAAAGAGAAGAAACCGCGGTTTGGCTCCTATGCTCAGGCCTTGACTCATGAGGCGCAATCTCCCAATTTTCATGAAAATCGGTATGTATTTTTTCCCATAATTTAACGAAATTTTGCATGTTGCCGGTGATAGGACAAACGCTAATACGACAATAAAAAATGCACAATTGCAAATCTTCGGAAGCAAGCCAATTGGACATTTTTCTAGCAAAAAATAGAAAGGAATGGGAGAGGAGATGGAAGGAGTGGAGAAATTTGTTGTGCACAAATTGGTGTGAGATGTGAATGAAGTTGATGTAGTATTTATAGAAAAATTGTAGGGTGTTTTTTGCAATTTTTGGGATTTTTTTTAATAATGTTTTCGGATTTTTTTGCAACATTTTTCCCCAAAAATTGGAAGGCTGTTGCCTTCAAATCTGGGTCGTTAGATCTAAAATCAAATAAAATCAAACGGCCCAGATCAATCTGCCCGTTGGATCCGATTTGTTGTGTCGATATTGACAGGTGGCGTGCGTTGATTGGGCGAGCCGGATCTGCAGCTCGTGCTGTTGCTCGAGCAAGAACTGCTCGTGCTCGCGCTCGACCTCTCCGTCAACGAGCGGTCGCCGGCCTCCACCTCCCCCGCTGCACGCTGCTTTCTCCCTTGCTCTTGCTATTTTCCGGCTGGTCCACCGATCGGCTCCTTTGCTCGTGCCCAAAGCAGCACCGCTGCAGATGCTCTTAGCCTGATGGGAGCCCATTCAGCCTGCACCTCCGGTAGAAGAGCAACATGAACATTACCAAATCGTGTCGCGAGCTTGTTCCATAACTCCAGCGGATAGGCTACTTGCTGGTATTGCCACCTCAATTTGGAATCCAGGTGCCGGCGGATAAACGTAAGCGCCTTGGACTTCATTCTTTAGTCCGGCTGCTCTACACCCTCTGCAAGGGGTTCTATGGGAGGATCGATGGTGGAGATATAGTCCTTACCAATAAAAGTATGCCTCATGTCGAGGACCTAGCGATGGTACTCATGGCCTTGGGCGTCTAGAGGATCAAACTGCAAGTGTTTGTTCATTGACTCTGCATACAAGAATTCAAGCAGTAAGTTCGAAACCAATTGGATTCGATGCTTATTTCTTAAATCAAAACAGCCATGGATACCACACCATGCTGACCTAAAGAGGATATACGGTGCATATGTACATGTTTGCAGCCGCATGCACGTGCCAAGCCCCAACCTCGGCAGCAGTGCTCGGCAGGTGAACAATAGGTGCACGTGTGGTGCCCGGCGGCAGCGTGCGCATGCACAAGGCCAATCCCCAGCAGCAACGCTCCGCATCAGCCTATCCGGTGCACATATGGTGCCTGACAGCAGTGCACGTGCACATGGTCAATCCCTGGCAGCAGCGCACGTTAGTGCACAGAAGGTGGGCATGCGCGCCGGCAACAGCGTGCACCCGTGCACAGGGGCAGGCCCCGGCAGCGGTGCTCGACAGTGCACAGCAGCAGCATGGCAGGCATATGCAATCACTCCTCTAGGGTTTTATTCAACAAATTGTACCTGTAAAGACAAACGTCCCAAGCATAGAAGGGAGATGGAGAAGGGAGGAAAAGACTTTATCCCTCCTCCCCGAGTTTAGTGAACTTTGAACGAGTTTATGGTTTTAAAGTACATACCTTTTTCGTTAAATTCTCCAAAGAAGATTGAAATTATGTTTTTGATGCTTGGGGCAGCGATTGTGCGCAGCAAAAAGGCAGCGGCAACTCAGTGTGCGCAGTGGTGCACGTCTGTGTCAGCGGTGCGCACTAGTGTCTGGTGGGTGCGCGGCGGTGCAAAGGAGGGTGCACGTCGGTGCTCGCGGCAGTGCGCAGGTAGGGGCTGCCGAAAAAAAAACTTTGGGTTTTTTTTTGTGGTGGGCGGCCGATATGTAGCTAGGGTTTTTTAGAGCAAAACGTGAATGATAACGTCTTGTATAATATGAGAGTAGGGAATGAATGGAATCAATCTTATTATGAATATGGAGGAGCTCTTTATATAGAGACTCACTCTAAGTACAATGGGCAATCCTATATGGATTGAGTTAAGTACATAATGTAAACCTATTACAACTAGGACACATGCATAAGGCCATTAGGCTAAGCCCATATATACGATATAAGACCAAGTGCACACACGCATATGTTATATATCCTACAACATTTTCCTTTTTGTTACGGGGCCTCACAAGTTTGATTTTTCCAGTGTTAGTGATCACAAATTTAAAAGTGAAAAGAGAACAACTCTGTTAATTCATTTTAATTAAATTAAAACTTAACAGTTTGACCAAAAATAAATAAAACTAAACAGACATATTTTTTTGAATCGAAGCACCTGTTGCGATCTTAATAAATACTATCAGTTTTTCTATTTAAATTTCAAGAGGGCTAGTATTTTCAATACACGACCCGTGTATATACACGACACATGCGAACAGTTGAGATTAAAACATATAATATTAATACATAAGTGGTGAAACATATAAATTATTGTGAATAACTAAAATTATGTTGTATACATACACGACGTTCATATAAGAATTTCTCTCAAATTTCACACACGTAGCAAATTCCATTGACTCTTCAGGTCAAGAGTAAAATACAATGGCTTTTGAAAAATCAAAAATGGACTTTTCAATCTCAATCCATACCTCACGGGTTCCTCACAAAATGTGTTCATGCTGACTATAAGACTCGCCACCATACCCCACACGACGTGTCGAAATCTCAACGGAGGTGCCCCACCACAGGATCCGATTCGTACCTCGTGCTCTCTTCGTCGTCGCCTATATAACACCCTCACCCCACTCTGCTCAATTCCAATACCCTCTACCTCCTCCTCTCTCTCTCTCTCTTTCTCAATTCTCCTTCCATTTCCGAGAACCGTAATCCGGCTTCGCTTTCATCACCGGCGACATGGCGGGAGGTTTCTCTTCCGCCGCGGGCGGCCATGAATTCGAGGCCAAGATCACCCCCATCGTCATCATCTCATGCATAATGGCGGCCACCGGCGGCCTCATGTTCGGCTACGATGTCGGCGTTTCAGGTATCAAATCCTCTTCTCTCTTTCTTGTACCGCTTTAGTCTTCAACATTTTGCGCTTCGTTGAGCTTTAGTCCAATTAGATCTAGCTCGTCGGTTCATCTTCTCCGGCGGTTGATGACCTCCGCAGTGGTTTGTTAGGGTTTTGGAAGATCGTGCCCACGTTTTTGATTTGCTTTGAGTGATTAATACATGCTTTATTCTTTCTTTGAGTATACAAAGGCTTGAGTCAATGCATGTGAAAAGCAACACTGAAAGTTTCTATTATTGTAACCGTGTATATAATTATCCATTACTAATTTTAATTTTAAATCAACATTTTCAATTAACCGAAACGGATTTCGTATGTAATAATGTTCTTCGGAGATTTATTAATTTTCCTACATTTACATGAAATTTTTGGGCTCGGACAATTCGAAGCCCGGAGAATTGGAGATTTTTTTTTTCTTCTGTTTTTTTATATATAATTTTTCTTTTTTAATCGAAAAAATAGAAGAGGGACTTGAGTTGTTGATCCCGCCAAGGGAATTTTCATGGTGATGTGATTTGATTTCCAATTTTGTTTTGCTGCAAATTACCGTTCTAGCCTTGAAAATTTGATGATGGTGAATTTGATGCAGGTGGTGTTACATCAATGGCCCCATTCTTGAAAAAATTCTTCCCAACTGTTTACAGAAACACAAACAACGAAACCATCAAGAGCAATTACTGTAAATATGATAACCAAGGCCTGCAGTTGTTCACATCTTCTCTATACCTGGCTGGTTTAACCGCGACGTTCGCCGCTTCCTACACTACCAGAAACTTTGGGAGGAGACCCTCTATGCTTATTGCCGGGTGTTTCTTCATAGTTGGTGTAATTCTTAATGCTGCAGCGAAAGATCTAGCTATGCTCATTATTGGGAGGATCTTACTTGGTTGTGGAGTTGGTTTTGCTAATCAGGTAACTTTTTATTTTTAACTTTTTACATTACAATATCCAATGATCTGGGTGATTTTAGTTTCTGGGACAGACAGATTGTGGTGTGAGCTTAAGATGCGTTATTAGCCTTGTCCCTTGCAATATAGACACCATATCAGTCGTATCAATTTTGGGTCCATTCCTATTACTATCTTAAATCTACTTTGGATTGTTATGGACGATATTAACATGTTCTAGGTACTGACTAGTGACTACACACCTTGGTTTGTTATAAAAATCAAAACACGAGTTTTTTAATTCTATCAAAATATCATAGCTGAAATTCGTTTTTTTTGACTTGAAAAATGTTTGGGGCCATAGCAGAACACCATGGAGGACTAACGTACTGTGGGGAACTGGTGGGTCTAATCTCTTAGATTGGAAGAGAAGCATATGCCCTTCTTTTTCCAACTTTTATGCTTTTAGGTATATTCTGGGGTTTGACGTTTTTACATGTGGTGAGGCCTCTTTACCATTTTGCGGCTAATAGGATAAACATGTCATCACAGATTGTGATTGGTGGCCTGGAGTTTTCTGAAGAGGTCTCGCCTCATCTAATTACTTTGCATCTTCTTGCTTTTCGAATCATTTTCCCTTCCAAAAAGTCATGAATTTGTTTGTGAGAAAACGTGAATTCATAGACCTTTCTTGTTCCAATTTTGTTCTTTTTTTCTAGCTTAGTCCATCATTGTGTGGTGTATTTGTTGGACTAGTTTATCTTAGGAGCAATAAATTAAATTCAACCTCCTGTCTAAGAACTTAGAAGGGTATGAGCTATCTCTTTTTATCTGCTTGTCTTGGTCTGTAATCTTTCAATTTTCATGTTACTTACAGGCTGTGCCGCTGTTCCTTTCGGAGATTGCACCTACAAGAATACGTGGGGGGCTAAACATCCTCTTCCAGCTCAATATCACCATTGGAATTCTGTTTGCAAGCCTTGTTAACTATGGCACCAATAAGTGAGTTACTTCCCCCCATATTAGTTACTGAAACCTAGAGAGGAACAACAAGCATGTAAACAATTCCTCTGACATCATACTGGTACTTGGAATGAAAGAATTAGTGGTAATAAAATAGTAAAATAGTTTAAGTTGGAAGACAATTTTTGCTCAAAGTCATGTGGAAGCAGAGAACACATGTTCCTTTATCCAAAGAAACCACAGGTGTTAGTTGATGCTAAACAAGATTGCATTTGTATAAACATGTTTTCAAAACCATGTTTGACTGTAGAAATTAAGTATTAAGCTTTTAGTATCATAAAGTCAACAATTAGGCCCTTAAAATAGACTAATCAATCTATTGTTAAAACTAATGATAGATGATGAGTACTTAGAGCTTCCTTAAAAAATTTTAAAATGAGAAAGTAAAAACCAAAATCTCTAAAAAAATTTGGTCTAACTACAACAGCTTTTTCATTTTAGAGATTTCAACATTTAATGAAGTAATACAATATGTTATTTTAATATTAATTATAACAAAAAAATATTTTATGTTTTATTATATTCATAAAACAAATAATAAAATATTCTAAATATTTTTTATTTCTTATTGGATAACGTGAAGAATTAAATTTTGAAGAAAGATGGCTTTATTGTAAATTTGGGGAATGGATTCTTTTTCTTATTCATTCTTATTTTGGAAAATGTGACAGGGAAGGTGTTGGATTTCAAAACACACCAAAATTCTCTAAAATTCTCCAAAATTAATTAGGGAGGGCTGGATGTTTATTTATACAGATGTGCATGAAGTTGTTTTCAGCTCTCAGTTCCCCTTTTTAAATTCTTGTTCAGATGACTTAAACGTTTCCAGTTTATACATATTGAGAACAACAGTACCGAACTTGTTTAACCAAAATTATTGTAGCCAAAACTGTCTAGTTACTGGTTTACCATGTCTACTCATGGCTTTGCCTTGGAGCAGAATTTGTTTGTGAACATTCAGACAACAAAATATGGATTTGAATTCAGATGAACTTTTATTAGTAATGCTGAAACATTTGATCTTTTCTTACAAGAAAAAAATAGCTTTTTTTATTTGAACCATTCAGTCTTCTGCTTTGCCTGCAAATGCTGGCCTTGTTGCTGACTGTCTCTAATGAATCGCTTGCAATAACAGAATCAAAGGAGGATGGGGATGGAGACTGTCATTGGGTTTGGCTGGTATTCCTGCCGGTCTCCTTACCTTGGGTGCCCTCTTTGTGGTGGAAACACCTAACAGTCTTGTGGAGCGTGGTCACTTAGAACAAGGGAAAGCTGCACTTAGAAGAATTCGGGGCACTGAAAATGTTGAACCTGAGTTTTTGGAACTTGTTGAGGCTAGTCGTGTGGCTAAAGAAGTGAAGCATCCTTTCAGAAATCTCCTAAAGCGTAGGAATCGGCCGCAACTAGTCATTGCAATAGCCTTGCAGGTTAGTAATCTCGTAGAATGCCTATTTGTTCTAAAGCTGAATTCACATTCCAATTAATTAGTATTATAAGTTTCTGATGTCTGCTTTATTATTAATTTTTTGGCTACAGATCTTTCAACAATTTACTGGAATCAATGCCATCATGTTTTACGCACCAGTCTTGTTTGACACATTAGGATTTGGCAACGACGCTGCTCTCTACTCATCTGTTATAACAGGAGCTGTCAATGTTCTCTCCACTGTGGTATCTATCTACTCAGTTGACAAACTCGGCCGTCGCATGCTCTTACTCGAAGCTGGTGTTCAAATGTTCCTGTCTCAAGTGGTTATAGCCGTAATACTAGGAATCAAGGTCAAGGATCACAGTGACGACCTTGAGAAAGGCTGGGCAATCTTCGTGGTGATCATGGTCTGCACCTTCGTATCTGCCTTTGCCTGGTCTTGGGGACCTCTAGGTTGGTTGATACCGAGTGAAACATTCCCACTGGAGACCAGATCAGCAGGGCAAAGTGTGACCGTTTGCACCAACTTGCTCTTCACTTTTGTGATAGCACAGGCCTTCCTCTCTATGCTTTGCCACTTCAAGTTTGGCATCTTCCTTTTCTTCTCGGGTTGGGTCTTGATCATGTCAATCTTCGTGCTATTCCTGCTCCCGGAAACAAAGAATATCCCCATTGAAGAGATGACCGAGAGGGTCTGGAGGCAGCATTGGTTGTGGAAGAAGTACATTGATGCTGACTACCACACTGAAGGAGCCAACATTGATGGTGCTAATGGCGCCAAGAAGAATGGACATTCTAATGGATTTGATCCCGCTACACAGTTGTAGATTTTGAAGAAGCTTTCAGGGTTGTGTCTGCACTCTGCAGTAGTAGTACTAGTAACTACGTACATCGTTTAGATATGAACATATATGTATCTATCGCTCTTTACGTTTCTTTAGGTCTCACCGTAAGACCATGTTGAAAAGCTTTATGGGTATTGGATTTGGCCCTCCTATCTGTATCAGGAGTTTATTACAAGAGAAAATTGTTTTGCTTAGAATCATTGTTCATCAATGTTCAAAAACTCGCTAGTCGCTAGTCGGTCGGCCGGCTGGGGAGTAGCGAGTAGATGAGTACTCTCCCGTGGAGTACTCGTTTTTTAATACTTGGATTAATTTTATTATTTTTAAAATATATAATTAAATATACAATATTCAAAATAATAAAAATAGTCAATAAAACATTACCATATTCAAGAGATAATAATGTCTAAAAAGTAAAAACAACCATTACAATAACTCAATGAGTTCTAAGTAATAAAAGCAAATACCAAATTCAATTCTTGCAAACAATCACAAACATATCATTTGTAACTATGTCTCAAATTCTTCTTCTCTATATCCATCAAGTACTCCATTCGAATCCGACTCAAATTTGAAACTCATATCATCTATTTCTGTAACACAGAACAATAGAACAACTAAACAAGAACACAATGTGATATATCAAAATCTAATTCAGTAATATAAGGTTGCGCGACTGTGAGAGTTAGAGAGCTACAAAGTGTGAGAGACTGAGAGATGAGAGCGAGAGACAAAGTTAGAAAATTAGGTTTCAACGAAAACGACGTCGTTTGTTTTTTTCCTAACTAACTGAGTTCACCGAGTTACACCGAGTTGCACCGAGTTGATCGATTACTCAGCCGATTTTCTTCCGGCCAACTAGAGGCACTGAGTAGGCGAAAATCGGCTCAGCAAGCAGCCGAGTAGCGAGTACTCGGCCGAGTTGACCGAGTTTTAGAACATTGTTGTTCATTAATTGGCAGTAGATTCTACTAATATACAAGATTCATTTGCAAGTGTACTTTTTTTTCGATGAGGTATAGGTAACAAAAATAGACAGGCTAGCATACCTACTAATACTACATACATGTTTTTTATTTTACAAATTTAACACAATTACACTAATATAAGTAACTTCAATCTTAACACGTTATTTGGTTCAAACCTCGTAATTACCAGATATGTATGTTTGTTACAAAAATTTCAACTAAATGTCATTGAATTTGTAAAAACGAGGTGAAAGTTGTAAATACGACACCACTCAATTACAAAACCAATAATCATATTACGTGAACGAGAACAAATGATCTATTTTGGTCTAAATTTGAAAATTTATCATCTCGACAACATATTTGTTCTCAATTTTGTAAAAAGGGTCGTATATATGTAATTAAACATATTGATATTTATTACAAAGGTTTCAACAAAATAATGTCATTGTGATTGTAAAAACGAGGTAAAGCTGTAAATACGAAATACACCACTCAATTACAAAACCAAGAACCATATTAGGTGAAATGATCTATTTTGGGGTCTAAATCTGAAAATTTATCATCTCGATAACACATTTGTTCTCAATTTTGTAAAAAGTGTCGTATATATGTAAATTTGGTCAAGAACTCGTAATTACAACATATGGACATTTATTACAAAAGTTTTAACAAAATGTCATTGTAATTGTAAAAAGGGAAAATTATAAAAACAGTACACCATCTTTGCTCCACTGATAATTTTGGTGTCTGAACTTTGTTAAATAACACATTGGTACATGAACTAACAAGTTAAGCCTAATTTGTGTACATGCCGTTATAACACCGTTAAAAAAAAAGATAAGAGATTTCAGAAGACTGTTCAAAAAAAATTGAACAGTAACTTTTAACGGTGTTATAACGGCATGTATGAAAATTAGACTTAACTTGTTAGTTCATGTACCAATGTGTTATTTAACAAAGTTCAGACACCAAAATTATCAGTGGAGCAAAATTGGTGTACTGTTTTTATAATTTTCTCTTGTATAAAAACAAGATGAAAGTTGTAAATATGAGATACACCACTCAATTACAAAACCAAGAACCATATTAGGTGAAATGATCTATTTTGGTCTAAATCTGAAAATTTAACATCTCGACAACACATTTGTTCTCAACTTTGTAAAAAGGGTCGCATATATGTAAATTTTGCCCATACCTCGCAATTATAACATATGGACATTATTTACAAAAGTTTCATCCAAAAAATATTCAAAAAACCACAGTATAGAAAATTAGTGAGTACTCTAGGATTTGGCCCTCCTATCTGTATCAGGAGTTTATTACAAGAGAAAATTGTTTTGCTTAGAATCATTGTTCATTAATTGGCAGTAGATTCTACTAATATACAAGACTCATTTGGTAGTGTACTTTCTTTTTCGATGAGGTGTAGGTAACAAAAAATAGACAGGCTAGCATACCTACTAATACTACATACATGTTTTTTATTTTACATATTTAACAACACATTTACACAGTAACTTCATTCTTAACAGGTAAATTTTGTTCAAACCTCGTAATTACAACATATGTATATTTACTACAAAAAATTCAACTAAATGTCATTGAATTTGTAAAAATGATGTGAAAGTTGTAAATACGAAATACACCATTCAATTACAAAACCAAGAATCATATTACGTGAACAAGGACAAATGATATATTTTAGTCTAAATTTGAAAATTTATCATCTCGATACCATATTTGTTCTCAATTTTCTAAAAAATGTCGTATATATGTAAATTTGGTCCAGAACTCGTAATTAAACATATTGACATTTATTACAAAAGTTTCAACAATATAGGTAAAGTTGTAAATACGAAATACACCACTCAATTACAAAACCAAGAACCACATTAGGTGAAATGATCTATTTTGGTCTAAATCTGAAAATTTATCATCTCAATAACACATTTGTTCTCAATTTTGTAAAGTGTCATATATATGTAAATTTGGTCAAGAACTCGTAATTACAACATATGGACATTTATTACAAAAGTTTTAACAAAATGTCATTGTAATTGTAAAAACGAGGTGAAAGTTGTAAATATGAAATACACCACTCAATTACAAAACCAAGAACCATATTAGGTAAAATGATCTATTTGGTCTAAATCTGAAAATTTAACATCTCGACAACACATTCGTTTTCAATTTTTTAAAAAGGGTAGTATATATGTAAATTTGGTCCAAACCTCTACCACCAGAAAAAAGACTTTAGCCGATGAAATGACCAAAAACAGGCCGGCAAAAAAATCTTTCGTCAGGTAAGTTAAATTTTCATCGGTTAAAGTAAACTTTAGTCTACAAAAATTTTATTTCGTCGGCTATAGTATGTGAACTTTAGCTGACGAAATTAGAGTATTTCGTCGGCCAAAGTACATTTTAGTTACAAAATTGCTCTACCGAAATTTCGGTGTCTGAATGACTATTGTGATACGAATCTAGAAGCGGAACAGGCGTATGAGTGAAACCCATAGCTGTGCCATAACATACGGTTTTTTTGGCCATCCAGTTTCGTTTAAGGCTTCAAAATGCAGTTTTTCTAAACACTTAACACACGAAACGCCTCTATCTGTATCTATATGAAGTATTTTGGTCGAACCTTTAACATAACAAACTCTCACCATGATGAGACGCAACTACCCATCTAAAAATTTTGAGACATTTACCCCCGATGATATGGCTCCTCATAGGGATGAATAATGGTAAATAGTAAGCATATTGTGATTCTGATGACCAAACTTAACAACCAAAAATCCGACCATCTGATAAGATCATTACGTCGACATATGTCTATGGTAAAAAATTCAACTTGATCCAATAAATGTAAGGGCTTGATTCGGACGGTCATTCCCGTAAGTCAAACCCCTAAATTGTATTGACCGCAACTATCGGCACCGAGACTTTACCAGAATTATGTGATTTTTCAACCGTAGACGTATTTCACCATTCCGGTCATATCTTATTTCATGAATTTTTTACATTTGAAGTTTCTACATAGAGTTTGATTGTCACACCCCGAATCTTAAAATTTCACTGTGAGTTACCTTCCCTCCGTTATCCGTGAATTTACGGTGTCGATAATAAGGTTTGAACAATAAAAATTAACCGTTGGGATTGTTGCCGGTAATTTAAAAATTATCGGGGATTTTATTGGGGTTTCCGTGTTCTAGGAAGTTTCCATATTTGGAAACTTACTTTTTATTCTTCCCTTACCTTTTTTCGGCGTCACTTTCCCTTTCTCTTTTTTTTCCTTCTTTCTTCTTTCTCTTCCTCTCCTCGCGTCGTCCTCTTCTCTGGTCAGTGTGCACTCTCACTGTGCTCCGCCACCACCGGCCGCCGTGGGGCGCGTGACCGGCCTCCCTCGACTCGGTGGAGGTCCGGCAACCCAGCACGCCTGCGGATCGAAGCAGCGCCGCTGCGTGGAGGGAGAGAAAACCTTCTGAAAGGTTACTGTACAATCGGGTTTCAACCGGTTCCAGCCACCGGTGCCGTCGCCGGTCGTTCGGGGCAGGTCCACCGTCGTCCTCTGCGTCTTCCACTTCAAGAATTGGACGATTTTGAGCTAGGTGAGAGGATTGATCCGGATTTTCTCCAGAGTTGGGATTTTATACTGTTCATGTGATTTGTTGTTGTTAGAGTTGTTTTTGGTTGTTGAGTTGTAAAGGAAAGTTGTAGGGGAGTTTGAGAGGAGCAAGAAGATGGCCGGAGATCGCCGGTCGGAGGTCATCTGGCCGGCGGCCGAACTTTACTGTTCACAGGGGCATTTCAGTCATTTCACGGGAAAATTTACTTTTGACAGTTTGGAAATTGAGTTAGGATAAAGGTAAAAATATTTCTAAGTTAATTTGGAGGTAAAAGGTGATAATTGTGGAGAATTGGAAGTAATTGGATTATAGAACTTAATGTATATGAAACTCTGTGGAGGTGGGATTATTAGCCGAGTCGATTAGGTTTCGATTGTTATTCGAAATATCGTTTCGATTCGGAAAAAGAATTACATGTTATCGTTGGTCGGGATTGACCGAAGATTTGCTAAGAGTAAACAAGAATTAAGCTAGTTTATTACGGAGTTTATACTAATGTCTCCGGAGACCCGACTTTACGATTTGGGATAATTAACGTATTTATTTTATTAAACAGGACGTGAGGATTTACGTTCCGGGGAGGCACAGGATCGCTCTCAGGGCTAGTCCCTTTACTGTGAGTGGACAGTTTATTTTTAAATGAATGCATGCCCTAATTATTGATTTATTTGCAAGATTTATACGATTGTTTCGAGCATTATAATTTCCTCGGGATCTTGATTGTGTATTTGGCTGGATACATATATGTTGAGGATTTGTTTCACTTATTGGTTTTGGGAAGAGAATTGAGTAAAGTACTATTATGAAATTATATTATAAGGGTTGACCAATGAATATGCTAGCTAGAGTAGCGTGAGGGCGCTACTAGAGCTCTTAGCTCCGACCCTAGCCTGAGAGGTCAGGCAAATTACGTAGTGCACTATGAGGGTTGACCATTTCCACTTTATTTAGAGCTCTTAGCTCCGACCCTGGTCTGAGAGGTCAGACAAACCTGAGAGGTCAGGTTGATATTATAAGGGTTGACCGTTATCACATTATCTAGAGCTCTTAGCTCCGACCCTGGTCTGAGGGGACAGACAAGCCTGAGAGGTCAGGTTGATATTTCAAGGGTTGACCGTATTATTTAATATAGCTAGCATAGAGTAGCGTGAGGGCGCTACTAGAGCTCTTAGCTCCGACCCTAGTCTGAGAGGTCAGACTTATTATGTTTGTGAATATTTCTCTTCCCATAATCCTCACTTGGTTATTTTATCTTGCATTTGTGGAATTGTTATTATTTGTGGGCATGCATAAATGTTATTTTAATAAATAAATCTTTGGGAGAGCATGAAACATTGGTTCTATTTATTGTGGTGAATTTTTGGCGTTTCATGTATTATTTTCGTCCACTCACTCTAACGTTTTACATGTTTCTCCCCTGGGCCTTTGTTTTTCTTAAAATGCCCAGACTGCAGAGTTCGGCCAGCAAATTAGGAGGCGCATAGTGGTTACCTCTCCACACCGTTTTCACTAGTAGGTTTCTGAAAACCTACAAGTGCCCTTTTCCTCCTTTGTATTAGAGCTCTGATAACCTGGGTATATTATTATTATGTTTCGGGGTAGAGTACGGAACTTATTCATTTTTATTCCAGGAATTTCGGATATTTATTAAGTTGAAAGATGTTTGTGATTGTGTTATGTTATTGTGGTTGTATTTGTGGAGGTAGTTCTGTGTTGTTGTGAGCAGGTTGGATTTTTATAAGGAGGGGGAATGAGATTAGAAGTGTACTGCATGTGTTTACTTGGATTTTAGGTGAAGGGTTACTCACTATTAGGGGACATTATGTCGAATTTTCGGTAACTACCCTTTTAGGTGGGTCCCGCAGGAGTCATTCTGGGATTTACTGGGAAATCTCGGGATGGGTCCTGTCATTGGTATCAGAGCACTAGGTTATTCGATTCCTTTTCTAAATGTCACTGCTTATGCCTTGTGTGAAACTAGTATCTATAGAGTGATGGACCGACCGCGGCGGATCCATCAGCATTTATGCTTAAGATACGAAGTGATCATCAGGTATTTGCAGTAGCTATTACGGTATTATGTGTGATACATGGTACTAAACATCTTGGTTTCAGGTTAATTATGCGCCGAGCACGTGGCCGAGCTCGTAGGGAGAATCTTTCCCCTCCACCGGAAGGAGAAAACCCTCTTCCTCCTCCTGGAAGAGGAAGTGAGGAGTCAGCTACTATGGGAGCGGGTTTGTTAGAGCGGTTAGTGCAGGGTATCCGCTCTGGTATGAGTTCTGAGCTTAACTATGAGAAGGCCCGCAAGCATGGTGCTAGGGTGTTTACCCATGCTAGTGAACCCATGGAAGCACTCAGTTGGTTGGAGGAGACTGAAAAGATGTTCCGCATAGTAGATTGTCCAGAGGAAAGGAATGTGGCAATAGCTACGCAGTTTCTGGAGAGATAAGCTTGGCATTGGTGGCTTGATGTAAGCCGCAGGGTGGGTGATGCAGCTCAGCAGATGTCCTGGGAGCAGTTTTCCGCCCAATTTAAGGAGCGTTATGTCAGCCGAGCACACATGAACCGCATGAGGGAAGAATTTCTAAATTTGAGGAAGAGTGATGACATGTCGGTTTCAGCGTTTGAGCAGCGTTTCAGGGAGCTGGCCTACTACGTTCCTGAGTTGGTAAAGACAGAGCAGGATAAGGTCTATCAGTTTGTTAGAGGCCTTGGTGGTAACTACTCTGCACAGATGATGGCTGTACCATATGCATCATTCATGGAGGCAGTGATGGCTGCTCTTAATCTTGAGGCCCAACAGTTTTCTTATGGTCGGCGTTCAGATGTTGGAGTTGCGAGTTCTGGCTCAGCTAGAAGATTGTTGACGAGGTCTAGTTCAGTATCCTCTGCTGGGAGTGGCTTTGATAGCAGCACAGGATCCGGGTCAGGATTCCGAGGGAGGCTTAAGAGCTTCTTCAAGAAGACCTCTAGGGGGTTTAGAAGAGGATCTAGCAGCCAGAGTGGGCCTTCTGGAGGTCAGAGTGCGCAGCAGAGTCAGAGACCGTCTCAGAGTTTTCAGCAGAGTCAGTGGGTACATGGTCAGTGCTATCAGTGTGGGCAGACAGGTCATTTCAGAAGAGATTGTCCTCTCTTGAGTCAGGGAACAGCATTGGCACCTGCCCAGACTATGGGGCAGACGCATTCTGGTACTGTTAGTAGTGGTACCCCCTCTGTGACACAGACTAGAGGCGGCACACAGCAGAGCAGAGGTAGTAGAGGCCGTCCTGCCACACATGCGAGACTGCATGCCATGACTCAGCAAGAGGGTCGCTCTTCTCCAGATGTTATTATTGGTACGTTATTCATTTTTGGCCGACCCGCTTTTACATTAATAGACCCTGGAGCGTCGCATTCCTTTATGTCCAGTAGATTTTCCTTACATGCCAATGTGCCGTCATCACCACTTCCTGGGGAATGGCACGTGTCCTTGCCTTCTGGGGATGTGATGAAGATAGATTGGGTATTTAAGAGTTGTGAAGTGCTGATAGAGAGTTGCGGTTTTGAGGTTGATCTAATACCTCTTGATATTGTTGAGTTCGATGTGATCTTGGGGATGGACTTCTTGGAATCCCATAGGGCGATGGTGGATTGTTTCCGAAAGGAGGTAGTGTTAAGGAGTCCAGGGAAGCCTGAGATCACCATTCAAGGGGAAAGAAATGTTCTCCCAAACTGTGTGATTTCCGCTGTTACAGCTAGGAAATTGTTGAACAAGGGTTGCCAAGCCTACCTGGCACATGTAGTAGATACCAGGAAGGGTGAAGTGAACCTGGAAGACATTCCTGTGGTAAAGGAGTTTCCAGATGTATTTCCAGACGAATTGCCTGGGTTACCGCCAGCAAGAGAGATCGATTTCACCATCGAGATGCTTCCTGGAACCGCTCCTATCTCTCAAGCTCCCTATAGAATGGCACCTGCGGAATTGAAGGAGTTAAAAACTCAATTGCAGGAGTTGGTGAACAAGGGTTTTATTCAACCTAGCACGTCTCCTTGGGGTGCTCCTGTACTTTTTGTTAAGAAGAAAGATGGCACCATGAGACTTTGCGTGGATTATCGGAAGCTGAATCAAGTGACGGTGAAGAATAAATACCCTTTGCCACGAATTGATGATTTATTCGACCAGTTGAGGGGAGCCTCTGTTTTCTCAAAGATTGATTTGAGATCGGGTTATCATCAGTTGCGGATTCGGGAAGGTGATATTCCCAACACTGCATTCCGGTCACGGTATGGACACTATGAGTTCGTAGTGATGCCATTTGGACTTACTAATGCACCCGCCGCCTTCATGGATTTGATGAATAGGGTGTTTAGTCCATTTCTTGATCGTTTTGTGATCGTGTTTATTGATGATATTTTGGTTTACTCCAAAAGCTTGAAGGAGCATGCCAGGCATTTAAGGACGGTTCTGCGAGTTCTCAGAGAAGCTCAGCTGTATGCAAAACTTAGCAAATGTGAGTTTTGGCTGGATAGAGTGGGATTCTTGGGTCACATTGTGTCAGAAGAAGGTGTTAGTGTGGACCCTCAAAAAGTAGCTGCAGTGGCTAATTGGGGTAGACCCACCAATGTGACAGAGATTCGGAGTTTCTTGGGATTAGCAGGTTATTATCGTCGCTTCGTTCAAGATTTCTCCAAGATTGCTGCTCCACTTACAAGATTGACCCGGAAGGATATTAAGTTTGAATGGTCTGACAAGTGCGAGAAAAGTTTTCAGGAACTTAAAGAGCGTCTGACTAGTGCACCAGTTTTGGCACTACCAGATGATAGTGGAGAATATGAAGTCTATTGTGATGCCTCTAAACACGGATTGGGTGGTGTGTTGATGCAGCATGGGAGAGTGATCGCTTATGCTTCTAGACAATTGAAAACACATGAGGTAAATTATCCCACCCATGATTTGGAGCTTGCTGCTGTAGTGTTTGCTCTTAAAATTTGGAGACATTACCTTTATGGAGCCAAGTGCCAAATTTTCACTGATCACAAGAGTTTGCAATATGTGTTCACTCAAAGGGATTTAAATATGCGTCAAAGGAGATGGATGGAATTAATTAAAGATTATGATTGCTCGATTGAATACCATCCAGGAAGAGCTAATGTGGTAGCTGATGCTCTTAGTCGCAATCCCTCTTTATCCTTGGCGTATATAAAAATGATTCGGGTTCCACTTCTTTATGAGCTTCGAGCTACCGGTGTTGACTTAACAGTGGATGAAATGGGTGTTTTGGTGGCCAGTTTTCGTGTGAGGCCAGTATTAATTGATAGAGTTCGGGAGGCGCAATGTAATGACCCCTCCATTGTACAGTTGATAGAGAGGGCTCAGGAGGGCTCAGCGGAGGACTTTGCGGTTAGGAAAGATGGAACCCTTTTATTTAAGGGTAGGTTGTGTGTACCGAAGAGGAATGAAGAGCTTAAACGGGAGATCATGGAGGAAGCTCATAGTTCCATTTATGTTGCCCATCCAGGTAGTACAAAGATGTATAGAACTTTGAAGAATTATTACTGGTGGCCGAATATGAAGAGGGAAATAGCAGCTTTTGTTAGCAGGTGTTTGGTTTGTCAACAAGTGAAAGCTGAGAGACAAAAACCCTCGGGTTTGATGGAGCCATTGCCTATTCCGGTGTGGAAGTGGGACCACATTACTATGGATTTTGTCTTCGGCCTGCCTCGCACCCGTAATGGGTATGATGGAGTTTGGGTGATTGTGGATCGTTTGACGAAATCTGCTCACTTTCTCCCGGTTAATAAAAAGTTTTCTCTTGATCGGTTGTCGGAGATTTATGTGAACGAGATAGTGAGACTACATGGGGTTCCAGAATCCATTGTGTCAGATAGAGATCCACGGTTTGTTTCCCAATTTTGGGGAGCTTTGCAGGCAGCATTGGGCACACAACTTCATTTTAGTACTGCTTTTCATCCTCAGACCGATGGGCAGTCAGAGAGGACCATTCAGACCTTGGAAGACATGTTGAGGTCATGTGTTCTACAGTTTCGGGGGAGTTGGGATAAAAATTTGATGTTAATGGAGTTTGCTTATAATAATAGCTACCACTCTAGCATTGGCATGTCACCATTTGAGGCATTATATGGGAGGCAATGCCGTACTCCCCTGTGTTGGAATGAAGTTGGGGAAAAAGAGTTTTGTGGCCCGGATATCATCTTTGAGACTAATGAAAAAATCAAGGTGGTAAGAGATCGACTCAAGGTGGCTCAGGATAGGCAAAAGACTTATGCGGATAACCGCAGGAAGGACTTGGAATTCCAAGTTGGTGATTGGGTGTTCTTGAAATTATCTCCTTGGAAGGGAGTGGTACGTTTTGGAAAGAAGGGCAAGCTTAGTCCTAGATATATTGGTCCTTATGAGATCCTCGAAAGAATTGGCCCACTTGCCTATCGATTGGATCTACCTCTTGAGTGGTCCAAGATCCATAATGTCTTTCACGTATCCATGCTTCGGAAGTACATTGCTGATCCTTCTCATGTGTTGCATGCGCCACCTGTTAGTCTGAATAAAGACTGGACCTACGTAGAGGAACCGGTGCAAATTATTGATCAAAAAGAGCAAGTGCTTCGGAACAAAACCATTCCTCTTGTTAAAGTGTTGTGGAGGAGTCATGAGGTGGAGGAAGCTACCTGGGAGCCCGAAGCTCAGATGCGACATCAGTATCCTCACCTATTTGAGTAACAGGTATGTAAAATTCGAGGACGAAATTTTTATAAGGGAGGGAGAATTGTCACACCCCGAATCTTAAAATTTCACTGTGAGTTACCTTCCCTCCGTTATCCGTGAATTTACGGTGTCGATAATAAGGTTTGAACAATAAAAATTAACCGTTGGGATTGTTGCCGGTAATTTAAAAATTATCGGGGATTTTATTGGGGTTTCCGTGTTCTAGGAAGTTTCCATATTTGGAAACTTACTTTTTATTCTTCCCTTACCTTTTTTCGGCGTCACTTTCCCTTTCTCTTTTTTTTCCTTCTTTCTTCTTTCTCTTCCTCTCCTCGCGTCGTCCTCTTCTCTGGTCAGTGTGCACTCTCACTGTGCTCCGCCACCACCGGCCGCCGTGGGGCGCGTGACCGGCCTCCCTCGACTCGGTGGAGGTCCGGCAACCCAGCACGCCTGCGGATCGAAGCAGCGCCGCTGCGTGGAGGGAGAGAAAACCTTCTGAAAGGTTACTGTACAATCGGGTTTCAACCGGTTCCAGCCACCGGTGCCGTCGCCGGTCGTTCGGGGCAGGTCCACCGTCGTCCTCTGCGTCTTCCACTTCAAGAATTGGACGATTTTGAGCTAGGTGAGAGGATTGATCCGGATTTTCTCCAGAGTTGGGATTTTATACTGTTCATGTGATTTGTTGTTGTTAGAGTTGTTTTTGGTTGTTGAGTTGTAAAGGAAAGTTGTAGGGGAGTTTGAGAGGAGCAAGAAGATGGCCGGAGATCGCCGGTCGGAGGTCATCTGGCCGGCGGCCGAACTTTACTGTTCACAGGGGCATTTCAGTCATTTCACGGGAAAATTTACTTTTGACAGTTTGGAAATTGAGTTAGGATAAAGGTAAAAATATTTCTAAGTTAATTTGGAGGTAAAAGGTGATAATTGTGGAGAATTGGAAGTAATTGGATTATAGAACTTAATGTATATGAAACTCTGTGGAGGTGGGATTATTAGCCGAGTCGATTAGGTTTCGATTGTTATTCGAAATATCGTTTCGATTCGGAAAAAGAATTACATGTTATCGTTGGTCGGGATTGACCGAAGATTTGCTAAGAGTAAACAAGAATTAAGCTAGTTTATTACGGAGTTTATACTAATGTCTCCGGAGACCCGACTTTACGATTTGGGATAATTAACGTATTTATTTTATTAAACAGGACGTGAGGATTTACGTTCCGGGGAGGCACAGGATCGCTCTCAGGGCTAGTCCCTTTACTGTGAGTGGACAGTTTATTTTTAAATGAATGCATGCCCTAATTATTGATTTATTTGCAAGATTTATACGATTGTTTCGAGCATTATAATTTCCTCGGGATCTTGATTGTGTATTTGGCTGGATACATATATGTTGAGGATTTGTTTCACTTATTGGTTTTGGGAAGAGAATTGAGTAAAGTACTATTATGAAATTATATTATAAGGGTTGACCAATGAATATGCTAGCTAGAGTAGCGTGAGGGCGCTACTAGAGCTCTTAGCTCCGACCCTAGCCTGAGAGGTCAGGCAAATTACGTAGTGCACTATGAGGGTTGACCATTTCCACTTTATTTAGAGCTCTTAGCTCCGACCCTGGTCTGAGAGGTCAGACAAACCTGAGAGGTCAGGTTGATATTATAAGGGTTGACCGTTATCACATTATCTAGAGCTCTTAGCTCCGACCCTGGTCTGAGGGGACAGACAAGCCTGAGAGGTCAGGTTGATATTTCAAGGGTTGACCGTATTATTTAATATAGCTAGCATAGAGTAGCGTGAGGGCGCTACTAGAGCTCTTAGCTCCGACCCTAGTCTGAGAGGTCAGACTTATTATGTTTGTGAATATTTCTCTTCCCATAATCCTCACTTGGTTATTTTATCTTGCATTTGTGGAATTGTTATTATTTGTGGGCATGCATAAATGTTATTTTAATAAATAAATCTTTGGGAGAGCATGAAACATTGGTTCTATTTATTGTGGTGAATTTTTGGCGTTTCATGTATTATTTTCGTCCACTCACTCTAACGTTTTACATGTTTCTCCCCTGGGCCTTTGTTTTTCTTAAAATGCCCAGACTGCAGAGTTCGGCCAGCAAATTAGGAGGCGCATAGTGGTTACCTCTCCACACCGTTTTCACTAGTAGGTTTCTGAAAACCTACAAGTGCCCTTTTCCTCCTTTGTATTAGAGCTCTGATAACCTGGGTATATTATTATTATGTTTCGGGGTAGAGTACGGAACTTATTCATTTTTATTCCAGGAATTTCGGATATTTATTAAGTTGAAAGATGTTTGTGATTGTGTTATGTTATTGTGGTTGTATTTGTGGAGGTAGTTCTGTGTTGTTGTGAGCAGGTTGGATTTTTATAAGGAGGGGGAATGAGATTAGAAGTGTACTGCATGTGTTTACTTGGATTTTAGGTGAAGGGTTACTCACTATTAGGGGACATTATGTCGAATTTTCGGTAACTACCCTTTTAGGTGGGTCCCGTAGGAGTCATTCTGGGATTTACTGGGAAATCTCGGGATGGGTCCTGTCATTGATTTTGTAATTGAACATTTACTTAAAACTTAGTAAACAAGTTATACAACATTAGTATGCATGTTGTGATTCCGATGATCAAACTTGAGAAACAAAAATCCGACCGTCTGATATGATCATTATGTTGAAATATGTCTATAGAAAAAAATTAAACTTGATCTGACAACGTTAAAAGCTTGATCCTTACGGTCAATCCCGTAAGTCAAACCCCTTAACGTACGGAAACGGTCATTTGACCGTCTAAATTACGTATTTTGTCTGGACCTTCAACAAAAAATAGTTTTAAATCAACGAGATGCAACTAGTGGTATAAAAAATTTATAAAAAATAACCACCGGAGATATGGCTACCTCTAGGGAGAAAGAATGGAAAATTGCATTGACAGCAACTATCGGCACCGAGACTTTACCAAAATTACGTGATTTTTCAACCGTAGACGTATTTCACCATTCCAGTCATATCTTATTTCACAACTTTTTTCGTTTGAAGCTTCTACGTATAGGGTTTAGGGTTTTAGCCGACGAAATTAGGGTAATTCGTAGTCTAAAGTTAAATAAATAAATAACTATAGCCGACGAAATTTATTAAAATTCATTGGCTAAAGTTAATTTAAAATTCAAAATTTTCGGCGGGGATTTTAAAATTTTTGATCTTTAGCCGACGAAAATAGGGTATTTCGTCGGCTAAAGTACCCTCAAATTTTCAAAATCTCTGACTAAAACTTTGAATTTTAGCTGACGAAATAACCTAATTTTGTCGGCTAAATTTCAAAATTTTAAAAATCTTTTGATTTTTTTTCTATATCTTTCATTCTTCCCTTCCTCCTCCTCATTTCGTCGGCTAAAATTCAAAGTTTTCAAAATTCTCACTAAAAACTTTGATTTTTTTTTTCTATATCTTTCATTCTTCCCTTCCTCCTCCTCCTCCTCCTCTTCCACCTCCAGCGGCAACTCCTCATCCTCCTTCTCCTCCTCATCCTCCTTCTCCTCATCCTCCTCTCCTTCTCCCTCTCACTCTCCTAGCCTTCTCCTCCTTCTCCTTCTCCTTCTCCTCTTCTCCTTCTCCTCCCCTCTTTCTCAGCCTCCTCCTTCTCCTCCTCCTCTCTTTCTCGGCCTCCTCCTTCTCCTCTTCTTCTCCTCCTCCTCATTTTCCCCTCCTTATCTCCTCCTCCACCACTGGTGGAAAAACAAAAAAAAGAAAAAAAATTAATCAAAAATACAAGAAAGAAAAAAGGAAAGAAATAAAAAATAAAATAACTAATTATACCCAACGAATTTTAATAAAATTCGTCTGCTAAAGTTAAATAAATAACTATAACCGACGAATTTGTTCACTAAAGTTAAATAATAAAATAATAATAATAATAACTATAGCAGACGAATTTTAATAAAATTCGTCGGCTAAAGTTAAATAAATAAAATAAATAACTATAGCAGACAAATTTTATTAAAATTCATCAGCTAAAGTTAAATAAATATCAATTCCCGATAATTGAATTCTCGTTCTATTAACAATTTCAAAACCCTAATCTTATGTTAAATACAATACACCCAATTTGTACTAATGACGATAGAATGAAAACTTTCTTGATGAATCAATTGATAGTCACAATTGAAAGAAGTCATTAATCCCACTGTCAGTCTGCAGTCATGAGTGAAGAAATTAAAGAGAAGTAGCAAAGAAAGCATAAAAGAAAGAACTTGAATAGAAGGAGAAATTAACTGAAAAACTGGAAATCTTTTTTTTTCATGAGTTAACGCAAGTGAACTATGGTATGAAAAACAAAAAATATTAGTGAAAAAGTTATGTGTAAATTGTTGGAACCCTTACAGTAGATATAAAGTCCAGATCTTATGAACTCTAACTAACTTCAAATTCTCTTAACTTTAAAGGAGCCAAATTCATTGTTGTAACTCCATATAATATTAATTAGAATACGGTACAACGTACGTCTTAATCCAGATGAAAATTACTCTAAAATGTGGGCTTATTCTATATATATCATATATAAAAACAAGATCAAAAGAAGCCGTGTTATTGTTGCACACGCCCATATAAACAGCAAAATATCATGATTATGATTATATTTTTATTTTCATATCTAATTATCAAAAATTTGTATTTTCATATCCTAACTTCAATCCGTTAATATTTTGATACTGTTTATATGTGGAACCTAATATTTCTCCTTTACCGGGTTACAATTCAAGAAATAACACCAAGTGTGGTCAATTATTAAATATGCATCGTTTATTATGCTTGAAGTACTGTTTACAGGGCCAAAGGCCAGTCAGACTTGAGAAGCCACTCTGGGTCCTTTGTCAGGGCCCAGTTCATTGTAAGTTTGAGGCAAAGCAAGGGAGTTCATTCCCACATTGGAAAAAGACAAAGTGCAGCCTTTAATGCTACTATAAATACCGGTGAGGACCTCCCGGTAGGAGGACGGACAATTCCTTAACTACTCTTGAGTTTTCTGCTTATCTGACAGTGTCTGACTTAAGCATCGGAGTGGCTTCCCTCGGTAAACCCGGGGACGCCCTTTGACGTGTTTGCTCTTTACACAGGAAAACTCGGGAGTACAAGGAAGTTCGCTATTTCTGGAACCGTGCAACCCGCTAAAGGGGCCACGAGCATCCCCGGAAACAATTGGTGCTTTCACTGAGAGTCGAACTCAAGGCCTCCCAAATACGTATTTCGAAGAACGATGGAAATGGCAGGAGAACAAGATCCAACTAGAAGGCTTAATTTCTCAGGGGATGATAACCCAGGGACCTCCGGGACCCAGTTTGGCCAAACAGATTTAGCAGCAGCATTCGAGCTCTTGAAAAAGGACTTTCTCGCTCAAAAGGAGCAATCTACTCGAGAACATGCCGAGTTAATAACGGTAAGGGAGCAGTTAGCGACTATCCAGGCCGAGCATGGGCTTCTTCAAGCAACCTTAACTCAAAGAGCGAATGCCATGGGGGCGTCAGCCAGACTTGCTTATATCATCACCCCAGAAGGGAATCCTCCGGGTTGTGGAAACCCGCGAACTTTTGACAGTGCATACATACCATCCGCTATTCTCCCAACCACTGCCCACCCTAACCCAAATCCACAAATGATCCATCTCTCCAATCCTTTGTTTAATCATAATCTTACAGGACCTCCTCCACCCCCAGAGCCGTTGTTAAATCAACCACTTCCCCCAGCAGATGCCCAGACCCAGCTGCTGTTACAGTTGACACAAACTGTGACCCAACTTGAGCAGCGGCTAAACTCGGGAACGGGACCACAACAATATCAACCCTTTATTACCCGTGCAAGCCCATTCTTCGCACGGGTTCAAGCAGACAAAAAGCCACCAGAAGCAAAGCCATTTAAGATCAAGAGATATGCCGGAATGGGGTGCCCGTATGCACACCTTGAGTTGTTCCAGTCTCAGTTGGATTCAACCCGGTTCACAGACGCCCAAGCATGCCATGCTTTCCAGGAAACACTCAGTGAGGAGGCATTGAGTTGGTTCCTCAAGTTACCGGCTTTGTCAATAGAGACCTATGGTCAGTTGACACAGAGGTTCCTGTCCCGATTTATCCTGCTGTCAAGTGCCAACTGAAGCACCACTTCGTTATTCAAAGTCCAGCAAAGGGATGATGAAAGCTTGAAAATTTTTGTAACCCGTTGGCTGTCCACGACTTCCAAGTGTGGGCACTTGGACGAGTCAGTAGCATCAGAGGCGTTCTTACAGGCGCTCAAACCAACCCGCTTTGTGGTGGAGCTCAGGAAGCAGCGGTTCAGGTGCTACGACGATCTAATTAATGAAGTAACTCGGCAAGCTCAAGCCGAGTACGACACCTTCGGGGAACGCCGGACGAACACCGGGTTCACAAGCCAGCGAGCTGATGGATGGAAAAAGGAAGGGCAGCATAAGAGTGGCCAGGGATACTACGGCAAAGGTTCAAACAGACCAAAGGAGAAACCAAGAGAGGCTCCATACCTTCGTCATCCAACCCGGGAGGAAAAGAACACTTACATCCCTCGATATGAAGTGTTAACCAACTTGACTGCCTCCTATGAAGAAATTTGGAACCGCCATAGGAATGAAGTTCCCCCGGCTCCAAAAAGAAAGTTTCCCAAAAGGACAGGGCCGGACAACGGGCAACATTGTGCCTATCACAACGAGTCTGGCCACACAACCGACCGGTGCTTTTCTCTTCGGAACACCATTGAGTACATGATCCAGAACGGCAAGTTACAGCAGTATAAGTCACCCGCCACAGGTGTCAACCTCATTGAAGTATATGGGGAGATAATGACGATTCACGGGGGTGGCACCCAAGGGGTGTCCGGTCACCGGGCCAAAAGACTCTGCCCAAGAGGCCCGGAGTTTGAGATAATGCAGCTTCGTCAGGAATGCCGCAAGGAGCTGGTTCCTTGGGATACCGTGTCATTTTCTCAGTCTGAAGACACGCTGAAAGTGCATCACAATGATCCTTTCATTATCACTCTTCAGATTGACCACTGGAGAACTCGGAGGGTTCTAATAGACACGGGAGCCGCTGTCAGCGTCATGTTCAGCAGTTGCTATAAGGGGTTTAAACGAGGACGAGATAAGCTCTATAGGAACCACGAGCCATTGATCAGTTTTTCAGGAGAGACGACTCAACCGTTGGGGTCTGATCAACTAACGGTTACAGTTGGAACCGGCCACCAGTCCACAAGAATTGTAGTTCCCTTCATAATTGTGGACTGCCCATCCTCCTACAATGCCATACTCGGGAGAGATGCACTCTGGGGCCTACAAAGTTTTATAGCAGGTCACATGCTGCTTATGAAGGTGCCTACACCCGGGGGTTGGGTTACAATTCGCGGAGACCAAGAAGCCGCTGTCAGATGCAACGCGATAGCAACTCAGTCCCAGCACGAGATGTTTTCGGCCGGTTTTTCCTTGTCTCCATTTGACAAACCCGATGACCCCAGGGATGACCCGGATTCTTTGCCCATCAGCAAGACGGCACAAAAGAAGAGCCAGAAGTATCCTGCCAAGTTCCCCCGGCCAGCCCCAATTGAAGCAACAGAATGGATTCATATTTCAGAAGAATACCCGGAGAGGAAGATTTGCATTGGCACAGGCCTTGACCCCGAGGTCAGAAACCGAATGGTGGAGCTGCTAACCCGGAAACAGAAGGTGTTCGCATGGTCATATGCAGACATGCCCGGGATTTCTCCAGACGTTATGACACATTCCCTCAATATTATCCCGGGTGTTAAACCGGTAAGACAGAAGCGTCGTGCATTTTGCGCAGAGAAGTACAAGGCCATTCAAGCAGAAGTTAAACGTCTTAAAGACATCGGGTTCATTGGAGATGCAACATACCCGGATTGGTTGGCCAATGTGGTGATGGTCAAGAAGGCAAACGGAAAGTGGAGGATGTGCGTCGACTACACAGATCTGAATAAGGCTTGCCCGAAGGATAGTTTTCCCCTTCCAAAGATTGATCAACTGGTGGATTCAACCGCGGGCCACCCCCAGTTGAGCTTTATAGATGCATACTCGGGATTTAACCAAGTTCCGATGAATCCCGCGGATCAACAGCACACATCTTTTACAACAGACAAGGGGATGTATTATTACAGAGTGATGCCTTTTGGACTCCGGAATGCAGGAGCCACGTTCCAGCGCCTCGTAGTGGGCATGTTTGCAAACCAACTCAGGGATACTATGGAGGTTTACATAGACGATATGCTGGTCAAAAGCCGGGAAACAAGCAAACACCCGGATGACTTGGAGACCGTCATCGACATTGCCTTGAGCAAGGGGATGAGGTTAAACCCGGAGAAGTGTGTGTTCGGTGTTTCAGGAGGGAAGTTTCTCGGGTTCATGGTCAGCGCTCGGGGAATTGAGGCAAACCCCGACAAAATTCAAGCCGTCTTGGCCATGCAACCGCCGAAAACCAGGAATGAAGTTCAGCAACTTACTGGCAGGCTGGTAGCCTTATCCCGGTTTATATCCAGGTTAACAGATAAATGTGCCCCCTTCTTCAAAATTCTCAAGAGTCAACACCGCGAGCGGATTACATGGCAGGAAGAGCACAATCAAGCTTTTGAAAAGTTGAAGGAATACTTGGCGTCAGTCCCTTCTTTATCCAGACCAAACCCTGGGGAAATACTCTATCTATACCTGGCGGTGTCTCAAACAGCTGTCAGTTGTGCCTTGATAAGAAAGCCAGACTCTGAAGAACTGCCGGTCTACTATACTGGGAAAGGATTCAATGATCCTGAAACTCGTTATCCAGATATTGAAAAACTGGCCCTGGCCTTGGTTGTAGCAGCAAGGAAGTTAAGACCCTATTTTCAAGCACATTCCATCCATGTACTCACCAACCAACCGCTACGGCAGGTTCTGCAAAACCCGGCGACTTCGGGCAGACTGGTCAAATGGGCAATTGAGTTGGGGGAGCATGATTTGCACTTTAAACCGCGAACGGCAATCAAAGGGCAAGCAGCAGCAGACTTCATTGCCGAGTTAATCCCAGCAGATTCAACAGTTGCTGAAACTCTTCCTACACAAGCTGAACCGGAGAGTTGGCAAATATTTGTAGATGGATCAGTCAATCAGAGGCAATGTGGAGCAGGCATTACGTTGGTAGACCCGGAGGGTAATATGTTTGACTATGCCTTACGCTTTAACTTCAAAGCATCAAACAACACGGCTGAGTACGAAGCCCTAATCAAAGGGATCCAACTCGCTAAAGATATGGGCGCCCGGCATCTCCGCATACTAAGTGATTCACAGCTGGTAGTGCAGCAGGTTAACGGCGGATTTCAGGCAAAGGAAGCACATCTTTCGTCCTATCAAAAGTTAGCGGCTTTCTTGCTGGAGAAATTTGATGGCTTTGAGGTTACTCAGATACCGAGGCAGCAGAATGTGAGAGCAGATACCCTGGCTAGGATTGCAACAGGGGACGATTCCAATACCGAGTTTAAAAGCTTACTGGTCGAGACATTGGAGAAACCAAGCATCTCACTCTCCTTTTCTGAGATTTTCGCGGTAGAGGCAAACCCGCCACCGTCTTGGATGGATGAGTTCATCAACTTCATCCAACATGGAACCCTACCTGAGGACCCGGTAGCGGCCAAACGACTACGGGTTCGAGCGGCTCGGTATAGTATCCGTGATGGGAAACTGTACAGACGAGGACAAACTTTTCCTGATTTGAAGTGTATTACACCCGAGGAAGGAGACCGGGTTTTGCAGTCGCTTCATAGCGGGGTATGTGGAAATCACTTTGGAGCCCGTAACCTGGCTTTCAAAACCCTAAGAATGGGATATTACTGGCCTTCTTTGGAACACGATGCCAGAATTGTCGTAGATTCCTGTCTTCAATGTCACCGATTTGCAAGCTTTCCACGTGCACCATCAGTCCCACTATCAGTAATAATTTCTCCATATCCATTTTGCATGTGGGGGATCGATTTCATCGGCCCTCTACCCACAGCTCCGGGACAGCTCAAACATGTCATTGTCTCAGTGGACTATAATTCCAAGTGGATAGAAGCTCAACCCCTGGCACGGATCACGACCGCAAATGTTAAGAAATTCCTTTGGAACAATGTCTTTTGCCGGTTTGGAATCCCGGAGACGTTTATCACAGATAACGGGACGCAGTTTGACAACGATGAGTTCCGGGAATTCTTACACTCTAATGGGACAAAGGTCCTATATGCCTCCCCTGCACACCCGCAGACTAATGGACAAACTGAAGCCGTTAACAAGCTCATCAAGCAAGTTCTGAAGAAGAAGCTGGAGGACGCAAAGGGTTTATGGGCTGAGAAACTTCCAGAGGTTTTGTGGGCACTAAGGACAACTCCAACAGAAGCCAATGGGGAGAGCCCATTTCTTATGACTTTTGGATCTGAAGCAGTGATCCCGGTAGAGATGGAAGTCCCGAGTGACCGGGTACAACTGTTTGACAGGGAAACCAACGATGAAGGCATCCGCCTTAACATGGACCTCCTGGAGGAACGCCGGGAGCGTGCACATCTCCGAAATATCAACAAGAAGCAAAAGGTGGCTAAACACTACAATTCCCGGGTTATCAACCGCCCACTCAAACTCGGGGATTGGGTAATGAAGGAGGTTATCCCTAAGCCAACGGGGTTTAAAGCTCCATGGGAGGGTCCATATGAAATCGTTGAAGTCGTGGGCCCGGCAACGTTTTACATCCGGGGTACAGATGGAGTTACGCTTCCACGACCATGGAACGCCCAACATCTGCATCTCTTCCCCAAATAGGTACCGAGTTATCTATGAATGTCCAATTTTATTGTTTATAATGTTGTATATAAAGCCTTTCAGGCCCACAATGCATGAATTCCCCTACCGGGTTATGTTTTATTAAAGAGTTTGTTGAAGTGAATGCAGCCTTTAGCGGCCCTACTTGTATGCCTTAATCGACAAGCTCCGATAATCTCCGATAATCTCCATGACATGAAATATTGCAAGCCTTTCACGGCCTTATTTCATGGTCAAAACTCGCCAAGCTCCGATAATCTCCGATAATCTCCATGACATGAAATATTGCAAGCCTTTCACGGCCTTATTTCATGGTCATAACTCGCCAAGCTCCGATAATCTCCGATAATCTCCATGACATGAAATATTGCAAGCCTTTCACGGCCTTATTTCATGGTCAAAACTCGACAAGCTCCGATAGATCTCTAATAATCTCTGGTAATCTCCATAACTTGAAATATTGCAAGCCTATCACGGCCTTGTTTCAGTCTTTGAAAGTCTTAACGAACCCATACAGCCCTAGCGGTATTATTTTTACTTACATGCTAAACCGGCATTATATGTGTAAATTATCACACTTGCATATTTTGCATCAGATTACCGTGTTGTTTGGCAAAGACGCCCTTGGAAGTCCTAACGGACCCGTAAAGCCTTACTGGCCCTATTTTCACTTTATAATGTTAATATGCCAACCCGGCACTATGTGTGAGTTGTCAACACTTGCAGGTTATGCATCGGGTTGAAAGTCCTTATGAACCCGTAAAGCCCTAGCGGGACTATTTTTATTTCCTATAAACCGGCATTATATGTGTGAATTTTCTCAACACTTGCAGGTTATGCATCGGGTTGGAATTCCTAACGGATCCATAAAGCCCTAGACACCTTTAAAGCCTTAGCGACACTATCTTTATTCACATAGAAAACCGGCGTTATATGTACATTTTTGTACTTATCAGGTTACCGTGTTTTGGCACAGGAAGGATTGCGAGAAGGAAAAATTTTATTACTTCAAAAATATCGATTACAAAAAAGTAGCAAACTGCTACAGGTAGACTAATCTTACAGAAATGAAAAACATCCTAAGGCTCCGTTGACGACCCCCTACCCCGGCCAGTGCTAGAACCGCCACGACCTCCCCGGGGCTGTATGATGAACTGACCCCTACGCAGAGGTGGCCGGTTCCTAGGACCACCCACAATCCCACCACGGGAAGCACCTCTCCCGGCTGTTGAAGAACGAACTGGGGGACTCCGAGCCGGGTTCGCAGGAGCCCTAGGGTTCGCAGCCACGGCAGGAGTCGACCGGGAGGTGCCTGCAGCCTCGTCGGGTCTAACATGACCTTGATGACCGTCATAACCCGCCTTGTCCAGCCAGCCTTGGCGAATACCAGCGCTCACTATTTCGGCACGAGCCTCGGCCCTGGCCGACCGCAGCTTCAGGTCAAACTCTGCGCTCGCCAGAAACTCGGAGACCGCTAAGTCCTTGGCCCGGGAAACTGCCTGGAGCAAGTCTCCTTTTTGTTGCTCCAGGGAGGTGACCTGTTGCTGCAGCCCCTGGTTTTGCTCGGTCAGCTGGGCTATCGCGGCGTCTTGAGCACACCGGTCCTCCCGGTGACCTTCGATAACATTCTCCAGTTCAGAGTTCTTGGCCACCAGGTCTGCTATGTGTTCTTCCGCCTCGGCCAACTTCGCACTCGACGCGATCGCTGATGCGCTTGCGAATTCCCGGACCCGAGCCAGGTTTTCTTCGCTTGCCGTCACCTGGTCCCGGGCGGCCCGGAGATCATCCCTGAGGACTCTCTCTCGCTCGGGGATGCCTTCGGTTATGAGCCGGTCAGTCGCCAAGTACGACAACCTGACAGCCTACACAAATAAAACAACGGGTTAGTACAAGGAACCAAAAACAAAAAGATAACGAGTTACAGCAGAAGACTAACTTACCCGCATCAGCTTCTCCTGCGCCCTCCGGGCTACAGTCAACGGGTCCTCGTGCTCCAGGACATAGGAGTCAGCGGCGCAATTCTTCAAATCCGCTACCATCCTTTGGATGGCCGCGTCCGCCATTTCTGCACTCGCCAACTCCTCCATTATTTCAGTAGTGTCCCGCTGCTGCTTTCTCTCCCTCCTCTCCTTCCTCTCCTTCCTTCTCTTCCTCCTCTCGGACCTCCCCGAGCTGGATGCCTCCCGGGTACGCTTGCGAGAAGGCACGGGCTCCACTTCAAGAACCTCGTCACTCCCCTCACTCCCCTCCGGGTTCTCACTACCTATTTCCCTTTCCAACCCTCCAACCTCTTCACCCCCTTCGTCATCCTCCTCGGTAAATTCCTCCTCGCCCGGGAACACAGACGAGGGAACCGCGCTCATCACCGGTTCTTCAGTCTCATCGGCAAACGGTTCTGCAAGTACCGGGTTGTCGTCCGCCTCCGAGGGATTCCCTTCAACCTCCTCTCCTGGGTAGACTTCCGGCCCGAGAATCTCAGCCAAGTACGCGGGAACCTCGTTGTAGTAAGAGACGTCAACGTGGAACTGCCGAGTTTCCCCTTGCTCGGCGTCTGGGCGCAGAAAAGCCGCCTTCGATGTCAGGTCGATATCGTACGCCAGCCCCTCCGTGCCTTGCGCCCGGATCCCGGCCCATACAGCCTTGTCCTCGAACCCGTCGTATATTCCCGGGTTCTTTCGCTTCGTGAACTCTATCGGGAGAAGAGCTGCAACAAAAGATATAACCTGTTAGACCGGAGCATGTAAACAAAAATTGTAAAGGAAACGAGACAAACCTGGAAGCTCCATCAATCGGCAACGGCTGTACACATACAGCCTGCAAAGCCGGTACGAGCTCCGGTCATCTTGACCTCTGAAGGCCCATAGCATCCTCCGGATCCTCTTCTCCATCACCGGCTCCAGAGGAATGTCGGGAACATCTGCAAAACATACAATGTAATTATAACCCGGGAAAGATAAAAGAAAAAAAAATCCGGAGAGAAAGGACTTACTCATCAGTGGCTGGAAGTCACCCGGTACTTGAAACGCGTGTCCCGGGTCTTGAAAGTTTCTTATCAAGAAACTTTTTTCCCTCCAGGTCCGGCTCACGGAGGTAGGCAGGTCCTCCACGATCTTCTTGAAGACCCCTTTGGACTTCAGTTGGATGGTCCCACTGAAACCCGCCTTCCGGGAGTACTCGGCCCGGTACATGGCGTGTAACTCGTGGTAACTCGGCATCTGCTGCTTCAACACCTTGTACATCACGCACAATCCTAGCAGCTGCCTCCACATATTCGGGCCAACTTGCCCGATGGCGAAGTTGCTCGCAGCCAGGAGATACTGCACCTCCACCTTGAGCGGGAGTGACAGACCGCAACGTAGCTGGTACTCGTGGCATAGCGTCCACCCATCCCCGGGAGCGAAGAACTGATCCTCGGGTTCTAAAGTCCGAATTTCAACAAACTCGGGAATCTTCCAATTACTCCTTAGCTCCACAATCTCCTCCGCGGTCAGCGAGTACCCGGGAGGGTCAAGAGCGGTACCATCAGTGAAGGTAACTGAGGCAAACTCGGGGACATGAGCATCCATTGAGGGGTTTGTCATCTGCAAAACAAGAAACACGGGGACATCGTCAAAAACCCAGATAACCCCGGCGACCACAACGATAAACGCACACACTAACGCAGCAACCCAGTTTGGATCCCAGAAAACAGTACACAATATCGACCCAAAACATTCAAAAACATCGGAACAGAGAACAGTACCTTACTTGTAAGGGTTTCAAAGGATTTGGATGTCGATTTACGTTTGGAAATCCAACAAGCACAGCGACAACAGAGGACGAGAGCAAAAGCACGAAAAAGTTTTCGATTTCGAAGGTACGACAAAACTGTCACCCTCAACCCCTATTTATACAGTTAAGAGACGTACACTGAAGGGACGTTTGAGAGACGTACACTGAAAGGACGTTTCGGTTTTTCGAGAAAATCGACACGTGTCGCGCATGCCGCGTCCCAAAACCGAAAAACTTTTCTGTTTCCCCCACTTTAAAACTGAAAACTTTTCGTTTTCCCCCACTTCAAACCGAAAACTTTTCATATTCCCCCACTACAATACGGAGACGTCATTTTCAGTTCCTATAGTCAACGTGTCTGCGGGGCACCCTTGCGTACGGACTTGGGGGACTGGGTACACCGGGTCTGGGTGATACCCTTGTAACCCGGTAAAGAAATGGTTTCAAGTCCCCACCCAAGCGTACCCCTTGACTGAGGACTTGGGGGACTTGTTTATATGTGGAACCTAATATTTCTCCTTTACCGGGTTACAATTCAAGAAATAACACCAAGTGTGGTCAATTATTAAATATGCATCGTTTATTATGCTTGAAGTACTGTTTACAGGGCCAAAGGCCAGTCAGACTTGAGAAGCCACTCTGGGTCCTTTGTCAGGGCCCAGTTCATTGTAAGTTTGAGGCAAAGCAAGGGAGTTCATTCCCACATTGGAAAAAGACAAAGTGCAGCCTTTAATGCTACTATAAATACCGGTGAGGACCTCCCGGTAGGAGGACGGACAATTCCTTAACTACTCTTGAGTTTTCTGCTTATCTGACAGTGTCTGACTTAAGCATCGGAGTGGCTTCCCTCGGTAAACCCGGGGACGCCCTTTGACGTGTTTGCTCTTTACACAGGAAAACTCGGGAGTACAAGGAAGTTCGCTATTTCTGGAACCGTGCAACCCGCTAAAGGGGCCACGAGCATCCCCGGAAACAGATACCTTAACCACTAACACTATTAAAATTTAAGGACATTTTTGTCATTTTATCAAATATATTATTTTTACATTTACTATAAAAATAATTTAGTTTTTGAGATTATTAAATACAAATAGCAATTTACTTTAGCAAAAATATTCAAAACACAAAAAAAAACAAAAAAATATAAAATTAAATATTTTTTGCAACAATAGTGATAAAAGTTAGTAGAACTCTTGTATATATATAAGAAAACGAATATGGATGCGTGTAAAAACCGAAAGTTTGAAAAAATATCAAGAATATTTTAGTCCATGATCACAATAATCCATTGATTTAGGTGAATAAATAATATTCTCGAGTATGTTTGAACAATAACAATGAAAAATATTTAATTTTAATAACAATCATAACGTATAATTTTCACATCTATCAGATGTTTTATATTTAACCTATTTTTGGTCAAATATACCAATTTTATATAAAATTTGATAAAAGTCTCATGGTTATTCGATTTTTTTTCTCGATATATCCACCGTGATTTTGTTTTTTTGAACCATCTATATTTTTATGATCGTTGATATTTTAGTCCTTAATTGTGATTGGTTATTTTTATTGGCTTGCTATATCTAATTATAATTAATGAATTCAGTTGTAATATTTAACTTTTTATTATTTTTCTTAACATGTAACTCTAAAAATATATATACATACAGAAGTTATACTAACTTTTAACATTATTGTTGCAAAAAAATATATTTAATTTTGTTTTTTGAATATTTTTGCTTATAAATTGTTTTGTTTGTATTTGATAACCTCAAAAAATAAATTATTTTATTAAATTAAATGTAAAAGAATACATTTGATGAAATGACAAAAATATCTTAAATTTTAACGGTGTTAGTGGTCAAAACATCAAAATGCTAATAGAATGAAAACTAAAGTATAATAATGTAAGTTTTTGATAGTTAAATATAAAAATAATATCATTTTGATATTTTGTAATTAATTCTAAAAAAATATAGATTGCACTGTTATGACACTCACCAATATAATCAAAACTTTTCTGCTATACTAAATAAAAACAAATGAAACTGTAATCATGGCACTCACCAATCTGGCCAGAGAAGAGCCTTCAACGTATACTAGCTAACCAACAAACTAAAACCAAGCATACTTGCCTTTCACGTCCTTCAATCTAAGTCCTAAAACTAATGAAAATCAGAACTCTAAAAACTAATTAACACAAAATGAAATGACTCCCATAACAAGAATTTAATTAATATAAACATGATTATTCGTGATTCATGGGACAGAAGTTATAATTTAGTCCCATGAATGAAGGATTTGATTAGTTTTGATTCAGTGATGGATCATAATGATAGAGATCAGAAGAAGATTGTTGTTAATTAATTACTTTCTTTCACTTGGATTGGAATGTCATTGTATTTTACCAAACCAAAAGATTCAATCCATTTTCCCTAAAAATTAAGCGACTCAGTTGACATGGCCTTTATAACTCGCACAGAGGAATTAAGATGTTCCTTCCCCCAACAGATTCCTAAAAACCAAAAGCTAAAACATTAGAAGGAAAAACAAAATGATTGAAAAGATTAACGGCAACCAAACACTATTCGACTGTAGTCAAAAATGTTGATTTGCCAACCTTTTTTACTTGATTATGTCTTGTTTGGTTCGCCTAAAAGAATATGGTTGGGAAGTCAAGTTTTATCATTTTCTCTAGTTTCCCTATATTAGTTGCACATTAACTTGGGTAAATATCTCTTATATGGTACCTGATGTATAACTAATTAGACGATTAAGTACCCGATGTTTAAAATACGACAGTTTGGTACCTCATGTTTTGCTCAGTTAGACAATTTGTACTTCCGTTAACTTTTTTGTTAAATATGAGGGTAAAATAGACATTTATGTATTATTTATCAATATAAACATAAAAAATATTTTTTTTGTGGTTTCATGTGTATTAGGTCTGAATATATATCCAAAATTTTAACTAATATTTATCTATATAAAGATGAATTAATATTTTATTCGAAACATGATTGTATTTCATATTTAAGAAATTTATGTGATGAAATTAACCTAAACACTCACGCAACTAATAGGTGTTCATATCACAAAAACATATTTCTTAACATAAAATAAAATTATGTCATATTTTATCAACCTAACCAAAAACATTAATTCATGCGTATACTTTCAAAAAGTCAAAAACCTAGAAAATAATAAAGACCCAAGAATAATTGTCATTTAACCACAAAACAAATATTTTTTATATCTAATTTTATAAATAGGACGTAAATGACAATTTTCTCCTCATATTTAACGGAAGTATCAAACTGTGTCTAACTAATTAAGCATAACTTGAGGTATCAAAGTGTTCTTTTTTAAACATCATGTACTTAATTGTTCAAGTGATCATACATTAGATATCATAAGAGGTATTTACCATATATCTTACTCATGGTTCCTATATAACGTGAAAGTCACCATAAAAAATTTTCGAAAACTACTACTTCGGTAATAATCGATGTTGGGTAATAATGAAGATTTTTCAAGAGTACAATACAAAATTTAGGTTTTACTAATCTATAAATTAATTTTTAGGGTAAAAGCATAATTAATATGACCAAATAACTATTTTCTCTGAGAAAAGTTTTAAAATCATTTATTATTAAATTAAATTAACAAGCTAAAAGAAGTTATTCAGATCATCAGTTACCTAAAAGAGCTGCTAAAACGTGAGGGTGAAAGGTGCCATTATTTATGATTTTAACTAAGGATTGTTTAAATTAAGCCAAGTTTTGAATGATTAAAACATACAAAATGAAATGTTGAGGGGTGACACCCCTTGGTCCTTGAATACCTCCGCCTATGACTGTTCATTAACATGTAGTACTTGTGACCAGAATGTTGGGACTGTCAGCTCCTATTCCCGTTATTCAATGTGTTTGTGATGGCTAATGGTGCTCCATACATCCCTCCCGGTGAACCGAAGTGTCCAAACTGCCCTTGATCTTTGCTTATCAATTTTACAGGAAACGACACTAATTGAATTTCTTTGCACGCGATTACAAAAAATTACAAATAATGTGAGGGAATTATCGTTTTATTTTCGACAATAAAGAATAAAAAGGATGCATCAAAGCGCTCTTCCTAATTTCTTTGTTGATGTACTCAAACAGAGATTGCAATGGGACTTGAGAATATAGAGCTAACACTTTTTTTTTTTTGGTTACAAGAGCTAACACTTTATGTCAAAGAAAAAAATTGATGTCGATCAAGATTTAATTTATCATCTAACTATTTCTCATAGCCCCGAAACTAGTAATAGCTTTTAGTTTTAATTTCTAAGTAACATGATGATGTTTACTTGAAAATCAATTAAGATGGGTTAAGTTTTAAGAAAAGTGGATAACAATCGTAAGATTTTTTTTCTCTTGAGAAGAAACAAAATTATTATTAATCGATGAAATTAAACCACATTTGAAAGACTAGTTGTGCTTTCTAAACCATGACACACATTCTACAAAAATCCATTTTACGACTCTCACCAAAAGCAAAATCCATGATGAGCTAAAGAACTGTCTAATGCATGGAACAAAACCTTCATTTCTCCTTTTGTGGCTCAAACTTTCGGTTACCCGCAACCTTCCAATCCGGTCATTCCTCATAAAGCTATATATATATATATATATATATATATATATATATCATTTTTTTGTTTCTTTCTAGGGATTGGCCCACACAATTATATCTGTTTTTAATGGGTTTGGATGGTTGAGATTAAAACAAAAAGCTTAACACTTCTGTCAAACCTACACCATTCAAGATCATTAAAAATAAATCGAAACTTTAGATGTCTTAACGATCACTAAATCACATGAAATTTTATAGATGTGATCTATTCATATAGCCCAACAAACTGAACGGTGGAGATGCTGAAATTTGATTGGGAAGTTGGTGTAATAACTTATCCCTAGAAATGAACAAAAAAGGGATCCCTCATTATATATATAATGAGGGATCCATTTTTTGTTCATTTCTAAGGAGACTCACACCATTAGATCTGTTTTTTAATGAGCTTGGTTGGTTAAGATTAAAACAAAAATCTTAACACTTATGTCAAACCTACATCGTTCAAGATCATTAAAAATAAATCGAAACTTTGGATGTCTTAACGATCACCAAATCACATGAAATTTTAAAGAGGTGATCTACTCATGTAGCCTAACAAACTAAACGGTGGAGATGCCGAAATTTGATCGGGACGTTGGTGTAAAAACTTATCCCTAGAAATGAACAAAAAAAGGATCCCTCATTAGAAGGATCCTATATATATAAATAAACTAAAAATAGGGATCCCTTAGTGGAAGGACCCTCTATATATATAGGATCCTTTCCACTAAGGGATCCCTATTTTTAGTTTATTTATATGGATAGACATTCGACAAACTTTTCGATCATATTTTTCAAACTTAACCGGTCAATTCTTAGGTCATAATGTATAGATCATCTTTGCAAAATTTCATCCAAATCGGTGATCGTTAAGATGTTCAAAACTGTAAATTAAAATTATAGGCATTAACGGTTCAAGTTTGACAGATTTGATTCGTCAAATAATTTCAGTTATTTCAAAGTCTTAACGATCACCAAATTTAATGAAATTTTGCAAAAATGATCTATATATATATATATATATATATATATACATCTACATATTGAACGGTGAAGATGTTATATGATCGAAATGTTTGTCGTATGCATATCCCTATAAATAAACTAAAAATAGGAATCCCTTATAACGTAAATTAACTCATTGCTCTGCCACATTCGAAGTTCAAACCTTAACAACGTAGCCATCTTAGTACTGTACTCATCATTTCACAAAGCCATGTCTTTCCTGATCAGAGCCTTGGCTGTGTTGGTGGCGACGATGGCTGTGGTGCTGCAGGTTTCGAATGCAACTGAATACAAGGTTGGAGATACGGCTGGATGGACCACCATTGGAAATGTCAACTACAAAGAATGGGCTGCTACCAAGACCTTCCGAGTTGGAGACGTTATAAGTGAGTTCAATTTTCATAAATTTTTTTCTCTTATAGCTGGAATGAAGGCCATCTTTCTCACTTCTCAGTTTGTCTTTCTGGGTTTTCTTTATGTTTGGATCGTTTCTTTTTGGATTTTTTTTCGTCTTCCAAGGGGAAACACTAACGGTAAATCATCACTGTCATTTTTACTCCAATTTGAGATGGGAGCAAAAACTTTTAATTATGTTTCTCTTGCTGCACGACTGCATTTTGATGCAGTGTCTTCAAATTTACGTACAAAAGGACCCAAGGAAACCCACTCATATATGTACGTCTTTTTGTTTCTTGGGGGGTCGATCGATCTGGATCCCCACTACAACTCTTACATTGCACTTTTGGAACCTATATATTATATATATCCAGTGATTTATTAATGATGATTATTGAAACTAAGGAGCATTGAGATTATTTGGGACTAGAATATGAGGCTTGAAGGTATGAGGCAACATAGAACGATGAAATTAAAAAAATAAAAGATAAAAAGTTGAGAATTTTTTTTTGCAGACACTGGATCTCATCGTTATATTTGTTTGTTTGGTGCATTCAGAATTCACATACAATGCTCAGTTTCACAATGTACTTCGAGTTACACATGCCATGTCAGGTCATGTAATGTATCAGTCCCTATGGAGTCCTTGAGCACCGGAAACGATTCCATCACAATGAAGACCAAAGGCCACCACTTCTTTGTTTGCGGTGGTCCCGGTCAGAAGGTCCACATCAATGTACCAATTGCTGCAACGCCTTCTGCATTGTCCTCTCCTACTACAATTGAGGCTGCCAAGACTCCCGCACCGTCTCCAAGTATGGCTGCTCCCCTCAAATTTGTCAAGGGGCAATCTGCGTTGCTAGGATTAATAACCATCGCAACTCCTCAAGTTTTTTGACTGCTTTTTCATGGGCATTTGAGTTTTCATTATTTTGTTGGTCGGTATAGTAGTGAAATTCTGGTTCTTTGAAATAGAAATCAGAAAGCAAAACGTACGGTGATGCATTACAAGTCTCAAATAAATTTCACAAGAGAATCTCCGTTTATCGATTCAAGTAACTGTTTCTTCTCCATTTTCCGTAAGGTCTCTTGAAGTACCACTAATATAATCTGGAATGTGTCTCACCAAAAACAAAAAAGGGGGATGACCAGATGTCAAGATAAGATGGCCAGAGGTGTTGCTCAACAAAACTAATAAATTTGTAGTACTAAGAACTGCAACTTTCCCTGTTTTTGTGATCTGTAAAACGATAAGTCACATCAATCTGCTATCTACTTTTATGCTTCCAGTCAGATGTTACAAAATTTCAGATGGGTGTGGTGCATCCCTTCTTCCAAGGGGGAAACAAATAATTGAACGACTCTAATCCTAAATAATTTTATCTCTAGAAAAAACTACTGTAAATCTATATAGTAGCAAAACCTAGATTTTTGAGGTAGTGATGGGGGGAGAAGTAAAGAATCAAGTCTTCACAGCTAGATCAGCACATGATGTCATGACAGAAGACCAGTGAGTAGCGGGCGCTCCATATCTCCAATCCACTTGACCTTTCTCTTATCATGATGTCGAGCTCTGGCATCAGAAATTCAAAAAGAAGATTAACAAGTGAAATCAAATAACAATGAAATGCATGTTTTGGAAATCATATTTGCACTTTTGAGAACATAGATATTAAATTCTGCAAGCACTACATCAACAAAGAGGTGTTTATGAGACAAATAGATTCTCCAGACATTATATTCTTACAGTTTCTAAGAATTATGAAGTGCACTATGCTATCACAAATAGAAAATGGCAACAAACAATAACATAGAAAGAGGTCTAAATCCAGTATCAGTGAAATAAATGTCACTGCCATCTAGTTTAATCCAAATTTAAGAAAATGGGAAGTTTATTTGTCTGGTATGGGCCAGCCACCATGCATTTCTCAAACATATACTTGTACAATACTACAAAAAATTAAAGCTTTTGACTAAATTGAATCAGTTTGTGTGCTAAATGATGGTGGATCTCTGGAAATTCCAAACCCACAATCATGTCACTTGTACACAGGTTGTCCACTTGATACTTATTTCAGTTATTTGTGGCTATTCAAACTTGAAAAATATATTTCACCAATAACAAAAGATAAACTTAAAAAGGGACCTTGACAACATAATCACCTTATACATAAAACCCTAAATTGCATTTCAGGACCAGGCCATATCAAATGTCACAAGCCTGCCCGACCAATTTCAGACAATCCAATGCAAATCCAGCAAATAGTTTTGAAATGAGCAAGTATCATAGAGACCTTACACTAGTCGATTGGAGTTCCATTGAAGCAGAATCCTCGTTCTCCTGCAAGACAAACCATCAAAAGTCAATATTGATAGTTTCCCAGTTGATGAAATGTACCATTTCAGAGATGGATGGCCATACCTCAATCAATAAGTCCTGTCTGGTAATCAAACCGATCACACGAGATGGTCGCGGAACAACAAGTATATGTCTCAGACCTAACTGACGGAAAAGATTATATACCTGCATCATCATCAACCATACAAGTCACATGACATATGCATCAAGAGCAATATCAATGTTAACAGAAGTAAAATTATATGTCATGATAAGAAACTAGCAATTCTTGAATGAATCGAAGTTAAATGTTCACCTTTGTCAAAGACATGTCCTCAGGAACGAGGTAAGGAGATGGGTTTAAAAAGGGGGCGAGATCTATGTACATTTCCAAGTCGTCTGAGCTCAGATGTATATCATTTATTGATAATCCTTTACTGGAAGCAGGTTTAACAAATTCGCTCAAAGTGTGCCTGAAGTACATAAAATCTGTCATAAAAAGATATGATGGTAAAATAGAAGCCAAACTAAACCCAATTTCAACCTCCCACTTGCCTGATAGACCTAGCTCCTCTGGGATCACATGGCAAAGGGCTATGCTGGAAATCTACCTTTGACTGCAGAAGTACCAACAAGTGACTGCATCACAAACCAAATGCAACCAAGTTAAACTATTGTAGACAACAATTCTCTTTACCGAACTAATTAAATCAAGCATTTTAGTATAAGTATGAAAACAGCATACCTACGAAGCATTAGTCCAATGACAAGTGTTTCTCCATTTCTAGAATGATCAATTACCTGCAATACAATATAACAGGAAACACAATTTCTATATCAGATTAGAGCAAGACATCCAAACAGAAACAAAAATGAATACTTAAGTATAGCATACAGGGAAGCCATTATGGACGTTGCTCCGTAGAATAGAAACCACATCTGTGACCTTAACAACACGAGGGAAGGAAATCACCTTTAAAAAAGACAATGGAACGTTGTCAGCTAAGTATTAAATGAATACAAGTCTAATAAAAATAGTAAATAATAACTAAAAAGAAAGAGGTAATGCGTTATGAATTTGACTGTTTTACAAAGGAGCATACCTAGTGCTCAGACACAATAGAAAAATGATAATATTAAAAAAGAAGGAAGCCGAAATTTGAGAACCCCCTAAATCCCCACTAAACCATTAAAGTAATACATGCCAGGAAAAAAAATCCTTTGGCAAAATGACTCCTTGAAAATCAATTTGGCTGTATTGGGGTTTAAGGTTGTGTATGTCTGTGTGTTGGAATTTGAATGTAATGTACAAAATTCCGGACATGTGAACTATAGTACTTGCAAATATGGCTCAATTCTAATGTCTGCGTATGAGAAGTTATTGCTGGTAAAAAAAGAGGATACAATAGCTACATATTCACTACACAAACAAGCAAGAAAGCCTTTTCTACAATATTAGTATAGTGCTAGCAAGCCCATTGTCTACAATCATAGAAAACATCAAATTGAGAAATTCACCCTTTTTCCACAGGCCTCCTTAGCTGTCATCTTCCGCATTTGATATTTGGGTTTCGATTCTAATTGCGGAATGCTTCTCAACCGTGACTGTTCTTCATATAGGCCTTCGTTGAATGCGTCACCAACAGCCTGAAAAGGTAAAATTTGTAGGTAACATTCCACAATATATCAAATTAACCAAAAGTATGAAAATTCTAAACGAATGTACCTTTGAAATAAGAAGAACAAGCATGATAAGAGGCAAAAATTTCAGATTATTTGTGATTTCAACCATAATGACACATAAAGACACTGTCATTCGCATTGAACCTCCAAGAAAAGAAGCTGCTCCGAGTAGTGCATATCTGGCAGATGAACCAAGCACAGATACAAGTACATTAATAATTGCATGTATAGAGAATGCAGATCTAAAGGGAAATGGCCTGCAAGTAGAATAAAATGAATTTGACCAAAGTAATATTGTTAGTACAAGAGACTCACGTCCCCTCTTCAATGTTGAGCTTCTTGTAGAAGTTAACAACAAACATGCCTACAAGACGTCCATATGTTGATCCTATCATTATTCCAGGAACAAATTGACCAGCCGGAACAGCAGTACCAAATGTCACAACTGCTAATGTATAAAACATAACCTGCAAGAAGTTAGGGAGAAAATGTTATTCAAAAACAGAATCCGGAGAAAAAATTGCTCTGATTACAAATTTCTTTGAGGACCCGATTACATTACATTTAAGGCATAAGATTAGACAAAGGAATGCCTAGGAAGTATACTTTACTTTCAGAATCAAACAACAGAAGAGAACAGCTACAATATGCTCTTAAGAAACAAAATACCCAAGACAAAATATATAGAAAATAGAATCTGGTCAAGTAACACCAACTAGATAAGTTAAAAAACACAGTAGTGTTTGTATATCAGCAATCCAGCAAATAAATGCAATACCAAGAAGGTCAATAAACTTTGGGCGCTGTACTCATGTATTGTTTTTGCACTAAACAAATTCCTGATTGCATCATCCTGCAAACACAGAAATAGAGTATATGGTAAACCACGAAGACAACCTACAATCAAACGGGATAAGATATTGATTACAGAAATTCTCAAAACCTGCGTATTGAAGAAAATAGTTGCAAGATCATTGTATTCCTTGTCCTTACTGCAATAAAACTGGAAACAGCATGGAATTAGATATGAGTAATTTGAGCTACCTACAAAGAATATAGCAATTACTGGAACTCAGGACATAATACTCAAAAGGAAAAAGGTGCCTCACTAAGTCTCTTACATTAATAAAGCAAGATAGTTCCTTAATAAACAATAACCCAAGGTTACATAGGAGACTCTTAATTAATGTGTTGAAAATGTCTTTGAGTCGGTACAATTAACTTAAGGTTCTAAATCAATAAAAAAACTCTAAATTGAGGAAATATTATGAATTATTTTTGATATGCAATAACTGTATCTGCAACTTCTTGACACCATGAAACCCAAAAGGTTTCCACATTTAATACGCAACCCCAGGCCGTTATTATTAAACCTATAAAACATGTCATAGATGCACTTTGGTTTATTAGACAAGTTTTTCTTTTTCATCAGTAGAGTATGCACTTGCACCTTCAACCAAAAGAATGAGTAGACACTATCACTTTCAGGTATAAGTTTTCCATGCAATTTGAATGTACCAAATACTGAAACTTAATCATATAATGTGAAATACAAATAATACAACACAGATATGAAAATTACATACCAGACAAAATGGAAACTGCAAAACTAGAAACCTGACAGAACCTCAATACACATGAGAAGTAATCAGTACACTCTTACATTAACATAATTTCCATACGTTCCTGGAGGCCGCGGGCATTCAATACCAGAATCCGGATCTGCTTCAGGACATTGACTACATTTTCTTAGGAGTGGTAAACCAAAGGAAATAATTGACGTTATCAGAGAGATGAGACACACTTCAATTATCTGCATTTTGGTTTCCCACGTAAAAGGGTTATAGAATGAACTTGATGGTAATTGTAAGCCTTAGCAATAGTCATCAACATACATATATATTGATCATATATATAGTGAAAACCGAACCTTGACTCGATTCCCTTTCTTGTGCAAATAATTTCGGCGCCAGTGAGCAATGTAAAATGTAAGCTGATTAAACAAGGCCCCTGAAAAATTATATCAACAAAAAACAAACTAGATGTCAGGTTTAAGATTATGAGACAATACAGAAAAATTATGGCGTAGCCAAACTATAACATACCCAGTAAACCTCCAATGACCCCAATAAACGCCATAGGCAAGAATTCTTCAAAAGAATAATCCTCTTGACCACTAAAGATAATAGTTAGCAAGCTTGCAAAGGCAAAAAATCTATGCAGCTGAAGATGTCTAGAGAAAAGAAGAAATGTTAGATCTTAACTCTGATATGTCCCATATTATGAAGCCACCTGAGCCAAAATGACCACATTTTCCACTCTTACACCATCCCATAGCCGTACGCACCACAACAGCCACAATTGCAGAAGTGAAAAACACACGCCACATAAGTTGACTCCTCCACCTTCAAGATCACAAAATATAAAAGTTAATAAAAACGCAGATGCAGAAGCATAAAAGAAACTAACTTTAAACATTTAAGACTTGTAAGTTTGTAAACACTAGCATATGTATATAAGTAGTATCCAAGAAAAGACATTTATTCACACAGATTAACCGCATAAACAAGATTGAAACTTCATACCAAGATGTAACTTCTTCCAGTGCAAATAGCACACCACCAACAGGAGCTCTGAAAGCAGCAGAAACTCCAGCTGCACATCCACAGGTTACCTTTAAAAAAAACACATGCAAAATGAGCACCATCTAGATATATAGAATTTTATCATTAAATGGAAGAAAGACCATAGTTATATTAAAGTCATTTAAAATTTAACTGAAAAAACAAATGAACAAACAAGCAAACAAACAAATTACTCAAAAGCCATTACTGTGTCCGATTTAAATTAACAGACTTTGACAACTACATATTTTTTTCTTTTAAGTTTTAACGAGTACTAAAGCAGTATAAGTTTTTTTTGGACAGCCAAAATAGTATAAGTTCTCTGAAGTTGCAAAAACAAACTATACAGTACATTTACTGTTACACAGGTCACCTATTTCTTGGAATACGTAAATCACTCACAAGATCACGGCGATCTCGGTCACTATTAAAAATTTGTAGCCACCTGTATCTGAGATGGTATTTTGTAGATCCACCCTGTAATAACATAAATTTGACAGTGAGGAATCATATGCGATAAAAGATTTTCTTAAAACATAATGCAAGTACAAGAATGTGCAATCAATTGCTAACAGTCTGAAAGTTGAAGAACCCTCCGAAGAAAAATAAAACTGATGAAAAATAAAAATGTTGCTTTGGAGTGTATAATGTAAATTATATGATTAGAGATTACCAAAAGGGAATTATGTACTTACTTGTCCAAGCAACGAAGCGATACAAGCCCCAGTGTGAACAAGAGGACCTTCTTTGCCTAAAGCTAGACCTCCTCCCACTGAACCAATGCTCCCGAATATCTGTGCAGTTACCAGAAGACAATTATAACCTAACCTACATCATTCACTCTAAAGTACAGAATACCAAAGAAGATCACCACACCTTTCCGATCAATGTTCTGAACAGTAGGACACCGTGTATGTCAACCCCTGAAACATTCAAACAACAATTAGCAGCAAACTTGGCTTGTAAACTTCACAATAAACGCACTGCAAATCCATCTTACCATTTAAATACCCCTTGATTTCTGGAATACCAGACCCAGCTGCTGCCGGTGCGAATTGTGTAATGATATATACAGAGGAAAAGACCAAAACTAAGTTGATTAATATGTACACCACGAAACCAGCGAAATACGATTTTTGTATTATAGCAAATGTCAATGCAAATTTCCAGCCTGCAAAGTTCTCAACCGTAATATTGATGAAAACAGCAGCTAATCCAGTGCCTGAAAACAAACCGAAACAATTTCCGAAAACTCAAAATCGAACAAATGATACAAATTTCAATAAACTTGACAGCCACATAATACTGCTTTGCTTACCGATTCCGATAAGCAAAGCAAAGAACCACTTCACAGCCACGTAATATCCAACATAGAGCTTCCCTCTCTGCGCCTAATAGTTCTCATCCAAACAAAAACAATCAAATCACAATCCAAAATTCAAACCGAAATTTCGACAAGGAATTGAAGTGAGAAATGAAACCTGCTCTTCCCAATAAGCGTAGTTCTCGATGACTTCGTAGTCAAGGCTCTCGACGCCGCCGCCTTCATCGCCTATCTTCCTCAATCCAACGACGTCGTTCTCGGCGTCCTCCGAGTTCGGGAGGCGAGACCAGGCCAGCTTCGGCGCGTCGATGATCTCATTCTGCAAGTGATTCGACAGCATCGCCGCCGTCGATGAATTAGGATTTGCGATCAAACCCTAACACATCCGAATTCCGACGATTCCCGGACCGCACACATAACCTGATCGCAGAATTGAGATTTCACGAATCCGATTCAGAGAATGAAAAGAAGTAAAGCTTTGGGATTCGAGTGGTGGGAAAAGTGCTTATAGGAGAAGCGCTTGTGAGTTTGGCGGTAGAATTGAACCGTCTTGGCTGTGCTCTGTCTCTCTTTTTACTATTTTTTGGGGTTGACTGTGACTCTGAAAACCAATGCTTTGCAACGAAGCAGGTGCTGGAACTTCAGATCGTCTACAGCAGTGTCCCACTGTAAGATTTATTCTTATGGTTTGGTGATTGGTGGGAAGGTGACGTGGGTGGAATCAGCAGGAGAAGGTTGAGAGAAGTGGCTCGGGGGATAACAGCCGGTAGGTTCGCTGGACCTACGGTTATGGAATAAATCAAAATTGATTTAATTTGTTTGGTGGCTTGATGGGGACGTGTCCGATTGTGGTGGGCAAAGGTACAGTAACGACGCTTCAATTTTGGCTCTACCATGGGTCTCTTTAGTCTTTTAACTATTATTAAAAAATTCTTATATGCATGACATTTTTATATACATGATTAGTGTATATATACAATAATTTTAATCATTTATAATAAAGTCATATGTTTCACCATTCATGTATCAATATTATATCATTTAATCTCATCCGTTCATATATGTCGTGTATATATACGACCGTGTGTTGAAGATAATTTTCGTATTCAGACCCATTTCTTTTTCCCAAATCCTAAATTATTTGTTCATATTTTGATTAAAAAAATCCGTTCATAGAGAAAGAGTGATTTGATCATCCCAATTTTACAATTATTCGTTTGTCTTCCAAAGTGCATACTTTTTGTATGTTGGTAAAAATAAATAACTTGAACGTGCTAGCAACCTATAAATCCATCTTGGAAGAGAGAGTTTTGATATTGTTTGAATATACCTTCCATATATACATGATTTTACTGAGTCATATTGTTCATCTATAATACATAAAATGAGATATTGGAATAAACAAAAATATAATGTTGTACTTATTCAAAAAGCTATAACAAAAAATCTATGCCTTACCAAATAGGATTCATGGCACATATTTTTCCGTAATCGCTATATTTTGTCGGGTGATGTGCTTACCCTTACCATTGTGATCTTGTAACCATATGATTATATTATGAATGAAATTTTGGAAACAAAAACCATAATGACATATTTGGCTCGTTAACTTTATTTATTACATCACAAGCCTACTCTTTCTCACTAAACAATATCAGAAATAAAATCATGTATTTTATTATTGAATACGGTTTGAGTTTAACCCGTCTATAATTAGTAGGCAAGAGTCAATATAGTAAATACTTGTTTGTATAGCAGTTTTTGCACGAGATTGGTGATCACAAATATGTAGTTTATTTTAGGGGTATTTGATAATACACCTAATTTATTAGGTCAATTTTAGATTAAACTCAACTCTTTACACTTTTTTAAAATACATCCACCTATTAATTAGGTTGATTTATTAAAAAAATTTATTTATATTTAATCTTAAAAATATAACTTGTTCAACAATGAAATTGCAAGATTTATTAATGTTCAAACGCAAGCTAATTATGTTGGTTTTTTACCCGCACACCCTAACCCAAAAACCATATACTCAAAACTCAATTCCTTCATAAACCATAAAACCATATACTCAAAACTCAATTCCTCCATAAACCATAACCCCTAAACCCTATATCCTAACCTAAAATCCTATACTCAAAACCTAATTTCTCTGTTTGTAACCTAACTTAAAGGTAGAAAACAAAATGAATATTAGAAGTGCAAAAATGTCAATGAAAAAATTGAGACAAATTTAAATTTTTGAAATAAAATCTATATGACTAATTAAATTATTGCATTGGGTGTAATTTTTTTAAAAAAAAAAAAGTGAATTGATTTATCTTAAAAGATGGTGAATTTTTTTTAGATTTTTCTCTAATTTTCTCTTAACACTTAGTTTTGAAGCGTAACCCATCTTCATGTCTTAACACTCGAGTTTGCAATTTATCACTTCAATTTGATATGATATCACTTCAGTTGCTGCCACTCGTGCTTAGCAAAGAACAGTGTGTGCCAATAGCAATAGGATTCGATTAATCAAGTCATAGTGCTGGTGTGCAATTCGATTCACCTGCTAAATGAGTGTACCTCATTCGATGGTGTTGATAATGGAGGACACAAGGCGTTCTACATAAGAGTGCACAAGTCATATTTGATGTCATACTGCAATTAGTGTAGACAACGAGACATTGCAATCCAGTATAAGGTCCATATATACTAAAATTTATTGAAACTGTCCTTATGTAGTAATCCTTTCAAAGTATGAATTTGAAGAAATAAAAGTGGTTGAAAAGATGTTTCCCAAGCCATAAAAGGAGGCCACTGAGTTTCAGAAATAACAATTGGAAAAGATCACATATATCAACTTATAGCTAATACTCGCCTAAATACCAATTTTCTCAATCTCTATGTATTGTCAGCCAGCCTTTGCATTTTACTCAGCTTGCGAGCTACGTACGCCACTTTTTTCAGGATGACAAAACAAAAGGAGTCTGAACTAATGACTGCAACAGACATCAGCTTAGGCAACTGGTGTTTTGACAGTATTCAACTACTATGTTACTCGATAGTAGCACACATTTATGTTCGTCATTAGTAGTTGACATGTAGTAAAGAATATTCTGGTAAAATTGTAGTGACACCATGTGGATATTTGTCACGAGCCCAATTATTTTTTTTCTTCAAAATTTAAGCATGATAACATCTAAAACTTGACAATTCCCAAAACATGCATATCTCACAAACCCAACAAATAACATCAAGAGAAGTAAGGAAATACAATCTCAATATGTGATTCGCATATTACAATTCTGCTATTACAGTCACTCGAAATTACTACATAAACATCTAGTACATGATCTTACAACTAGATTATTCCCACACAAAATCCAGATAAGTCTCCAAGTCACACATGTGGGTCAACACTTGCAAGGCCAACCTCTACACCAAAAAATGGTGCACCGGGTTGTAAACAACAACCTGGTAAACTTAAAAAGCTCGTGTGAGTAAAACAATGCACTAACTCAAATTAATTACCGACAAAATATTTCAAGCAGAAATACAATTTGATCGAGTCACTAAATTCTCTGCAAATCACCAACACTTAATTACATATCACAATCATACTTTTCACTCTACCAAAAAATAAGACATGTGTCCCAGAGCCCTACACAAAAGGTCTTAAGGCATACAACGACAATAAAGTCGAACTCCATTCAACAAAAATAAGCATGCATCTCAGAGCCCTACACAAATGATCTCATGACATGCAATGACAGACAGACTAGAGCTCTAACTTATCGTAACCAATCACCCGGTCAAAGACATTGGTTCCCGATATACTGTCAAATCGTCATTGATGTGACCGACTCGAAAGTCTAAAAGCCCACACAAGGAAATTACACCACAATTATCTCAAAAACGTACACGTCCTTAGTTATTCACACATGAATAATTATTCATGGACCCACTATTATGATCACACATGCCATAAGACATTTATTTTAACTTACTGATGAGACATTGTCAATCAAGCTCGTTCATTTTAAAACAAGAAGATTATATTTTACTTAAGAACAAACCACGCATTTATATGAAAAAAATGGGAAATGGGTCTCAAGCGACCTTGTGAGATTTTACTCACCTTCAGAACTCCGCTGCGTCTTCACAAAATTAAGACGAGCTCAACTTTTCACACATCACAATTACCTAGACAAAATAATTGTCACTGTTATTGATCGACTCGAGAGTCCGATTTAGCCCATCAACCACCTCTTAACCTGAAAGTACGTTCAATCTGGGAACGGCCTTCGCCGGCGACCCCCCATGGTAGTCGGATCCTTCACCACCAAACTCACACTTCTCATGTTCGGGAGCTCAACAAGGTTGCACAAAAAATAAATAAACGAAGAAATTGTAACTCAACTTAAATCAATAAGATACAATTCCTTCGGTCAACAAAACAGTAACAACACATTAGGACAACAATATTACAACAACAATGTTACAACAACAACCACAACCTACACTACAAACTGCCGCTCGAGCCACCACCATAGCTGGCGGCAGTTGCACACTCACTGTGCCCAAAGATCTCCCAAAACACTCCCAAGTCATCTTGACGTTTATACAAGTAGAAATAGGTCTCCTTATACTTGCCACAACGGCTAACTCTGACCAAGAACCGGCAGCTGCTTCCTCCCGATCTGCAATATTTTAGAAATTTCCCTAAAACTCAAAAGCAAGTCCTTTGATCACGACAATACATAAGGAGAACGGAATTAACCCTAGAATCTCAAACTCTGAGACCAAAGCTCACCAGAACGAAAAAAGGAGAATCATGATGAGTCGACACGGTCAGCTCTGAATCTTTTCCTTCAATGCTCCAACCTCTCCGTTGGCTTGCTCTAGAGCAAATAAAGGGGAGAACTGGCTCGAATCACTTGTTCTTGACCTCCATTTAACTAATGCAGCTGAGATCACATGCCCTAAGAATGTCACCTTATCCAACCAAATTCACACTTACTAAATTTCGCATACAGCTGCTTTTCCCTCAAGACTTCTAACACCTTAATTAAATGTTCCTCGTGTTCACTCTTACTCCGAGAATAGACATTTATGTCATCAATAAAGACAATAACAAATCGATCCAAATATGGGCGGAACACTCAGTTCATGAGGTCCATAAAGGCTGCTGGTGCATTAGTTAACCCTAATGACATGACTAAGAACTCATAATGCCCATATCAAGTCCTAAATGCGGTCTTTGGTATATCCCCCTCCCTGATCCCCAACTGATGGTAACCAGACCTCAAATCAATCTTAGAAAAGTACTTGGCACCTTTTAACTGATCAAATAAATCATCAATACGTGGCGAAGGGTATTTGTTACGAATGGTCACCCGATTAAGTTGCCTATAATCAATACACAATCTCATGGTGCCATCCTTCTTCTTCACAAATAGCACTGGCGCACCCCATGGTGAGACGCTAGGTCGGATGAAACCCTTGTCCACCAATTCTTACAACTGAGTCTTCAACTCTGCAGGGGTCATCCTATATGGTGCTTGAGAGATAGAAGTAGTACTCAACTGTAAAATCTATCTCTCACATGAGGTAATCCTGGAAACTCATCGGGAAAAATATCCTTGAAGTCCCTCACTACCTCCACATCCTCGAACCGCACATCTTTAACTCGTGTATCAATAATGTGTGCTAGATAAGCAGTACACCCTTTCCTAATTAGTCTTTTGGCACACATAGTTGATATCATGCAAGCTGGGAGAATCCTCCGCTCCCCACAAAACAACACTTCTGGTTTTCCTGGGAGTCTGAATACTACTTCCTTGCGGAAACAATCAACAGAAGCTCGGTGAGTAGCCAACCAATCCATGCCAAGTATCACATCGATGTCGTGAATATCTAAGGGCATCAAATCTGCCTCTAATATTTGGTCTCCTACCTTGACATCACAATTTCTAAACACATGCCCTACCTTAATCACATCTCCCGTAGGTATGGCTATGTCCATCTCACTATCAAGAAGAGACACCCTTCTATTGGCATGTAAGGAGAAACTATGTGATATGAATGAGTGTGTAGCTCCTGGATCTATCAACACGTAGGCGTCATGATCAAAATAGATAACATACCCATAATCACACCTGGAGTAGCTCAAGGTATCATGCCTTGAGGGATCTTCCAATGAGGGATCCATTTTTTTGACTTATATGAGGGGTTGCAGATTGCATCAACTTTTCGATCACAAAACCACATCTCCATCGTTCAACCTCTAAATATATATATGAGTAGATCACTTCTGCAAAATTTCATCAAAATTGGTGATCGTTAAGGCATCGAACTATCTAAAATCAATAAACGGATCAAATCTGCCGACCCTAAACCGTTCATGCAAATTGCAATTTTGAGCACCTTAATGATCACCAATTTTGATGAATTTTAATGATCACCTTTATATATATATATATATATATATATATATATATATATCTAGAGATTGAACGGAAAAGATGTGGTTTTCAGATTGAAAAGTTAGTGTAAACCCAAGGTTCAAAAATGCGCTAACCGGGATTAGGCGATGCACCTACTGCCTAGCGTCTAACAGTTTAGACGGAGTTTAATTGGTGATTAGGCGGTAATTAGGCGGATTATTTTTTATATATTCATATAGTATATTGTAATATAAATTATAAAGAAAAAATTATAAAAAAATATCAACAAAATATTCAAAACATATTGTCTCAAAATAATGTCATCAAACAATAGCTCAAAAATACAAATCCAAATAAAAGCACACAAAAAATAATTTTTCAAATGAAATGATCACTCCAAATTGCCGAACTCAAACATGTCATCATTTTTTTCATCTTCGATATCATCTTCGGACTCTTCAACATCATCATCAAGTTCTCTAATTGCTCTTGTTATGCATAATATGAATATAGGATTAATAGCATTAGGCTGTTCAAGGTTTAAATTTTTTTTTAAAAAAAATTGCAGCGCCTAATCTCATTTAATTACAGCTTAATTGCTAGGCGTCACGCTTAATTATCGATTAATCGGCATCACCTAATGTGTCCGCCCAGCACCAAAATTATGTTTTTTGCTTAGTTTTTCCGCCTAGGCATCCGTTTTTTCGAACAGTGTGTAAACCACAATCCCTCATATAAATCAAAAAAATAGATCCCTTAATGGAAGGAATATATATATATATATATATATATATATATATCAGGATATATGACTAATATAATTAATTCCAGTGTCCTCTTCTCTGGTATCAATTGTAATGTCGAGAAACATAATTTCATATAAACTTTCGTATTGTATTTTTATTGAAATTCTTTATTTAGTTCGTATAAACAAGTTCAAAGTACATATTTATTACTAGACAATGGAAGTGCATTGTTTCCTTATATATAATTTCTATGTTGTTTTGACTAGGGATTTTACATTTTGCATTATATATATTGGAAACGACTAAAATAATCGCCATTGACAACCAGGTTTTGAAGCTTTGGGGCATTTGATAGTAATCTTGTGCACCTTTGTTTCATTATCTGCATAAATGCTTGCTGTTAGAGTTTGCAATTCAGAACAGTTGCAAAAAAATTCCCAATGAGGAATTATTTATATACCATGTGGTAATATCAGCGACCAAGGCTAGGAAAACAACCTGGATCAGTAGGAGGATAGGTAATACAATTTGAAAACAACCTGGATCAGTAGGAGGATAGGTAATACAATTTGAACTGACCTTCAACACCTCCAGAGTTTTGCACCGGACAACTCTTCTGTTGGACATATTTTCAAAATATAATTCTAATTAAAGAATTATGAAAAAAATGTCACTTTATTACATATGTTTTGAATTTGTTTGAACGAAATGATATGACTAAAATCAAATGATACAAGTGAAAATGTATATTACCATTTGAAAATGTGCATATACTTTTATATAAATGATATATTCTCTACAACATGTGATAAATCTCAAGACTAGAGAATCATAGGAAGATCTTGAGAATATCTAAGTCTCCAATATCCACAATTTCATTTTTTTCCTACAAGTAAAACTATGAGAAACTAATAGTGCACAATTAGTTTCTATCTTTTGAGTGTTTAAGTTGGTTTACGTGAGTGCAAAACGAATATCAACAACAATATTGTATTGGGCTTCATTGTATCATAAAGACATATTTGAAAAATTCTTTTTGCACACTTGATAGTTGGACAAATAATATCTTAAGAAAAACGTCTCTTAGAAACATAAACTCTCTAATACTTCATATCCACAAATTTGTTCTAAGGGTAGCTTCGGGTTAAAAGAAAGATCAAGAAGAAACCTCATGCCTCATGGCAGTACATATCCAATTTCGAAAAATCTCTCTTGAAGCTCAATGTTGCCAACTTGCCATTAATATGGACGAAACTTTCTGATGGTTGTTGAGTTGTGTGACGAAATTGCATTATCAACAAAATTGGCAAACATATCAAAATTACTCTTCAGATCTCGATGACCGTATGCTCTAGAATAATCCAAGCCTACAAGGTCGGGGTCCGTAAGTTATTCCATCCTTAGACAAAACCGTGGTGGTTCGAACGGAACAGCCTAGGAAACTAGATAGGATAGGATAGTTATATGAACACGAATCTCGTCCGGCAATTGGCTGATCCTATCGGCTCCTTTTTGACGTTTTGATTTCGATCCCATTATTTTCTCTCGCAGCTTTCAGGGTTTGCAACAAAGGGCTTCTTATGCAGGGCTACATCACTCAACCTGCCCGACATCCTTGTCAACAAAAATGAAACCTTCCGACCAAAAGAAGGGAGTGGCTCATAAACCATGTATAGAATATGAGAATCATATTCTACAACACTACTTTTCTTCAAGTTTTAAAGCAAAAACCCATAGAATTTGGTTTTTATTGATTCACATTTGCTTACCATTTAAATGAGATTTTTACCAGTAATTACAGTTAACTTCATATTCAAATTTTGCTCAATTTCATGCGGTAGTCTATAGAGGTTCAGTAGCTCTAATGGTTGGTTTTCGATAGCTTCATTCTCTAGATGGAGCTTCAGAATTTCATTAAAGCCATTTCTAGCATTCATATGTTGATTTCTAGCCATTTCTTAGCTTTGCTTGCATTGGATGAAACCAATTTGAACAATATGAGGATGAATGTGATAAAGGGATGACAATTCCCAAACCACAATAGGACAATGAGGTTGGAAATAACAAATTGGAAAAGACAATTGCGATCTCGTATATAGAGGTTGCTGTTTCAAAAATATACTCTACAAGTACAGATTTGTGGCCAGCTCAATGGGATTAATTGGCCGAGCCGCCCGAGGGATGCTGCCGAACAAATGTTTTTCTGGCTTGTTGAACTGAACATCAATGTAAACTTATTAACTTAAAGCTTTCTTTTATTTGAGGAAGGGCAAATAAATTCACTAAAATTGTCAAACCAACCATGTCATCTTTCCTGAGATATACTTTGGCCTCCATTCTCCACTTCCCTAATTTTCCTCTTCTTTTTTCCAACCTCTAATTGTTTCATTTCTTGGTATTTGTGTTTTCTTAATCTATTGAGCTATTGAGAGCCTAGCTGCTCCTAGTAGGACTCATAGCTTCGAAGGGCCGGGGTCAGAAGTAGCAAGCTCCGAGTACATTTTGGATATTGCTTGTGCGAAGTATTCCTTTGCTTGAGGTCTCTTGATCTGCAGTCATGAATAATGTAAACCTGTTATCTTAACTAATCCATGCATTTTCTGTTCAATTTTAACAAGCTTAGCTATACTTACCTTAAATGTTGGAGTGAGCAGACCATTCTCCAATGTGAAGGGTTCCACGGTCAATGTCACCGATTTTACAAATTCAAAACCTCTCAACTGAAGGGAAATGTTTAAAATTAGATATTCCAGAGTTATAAAAAAAATAATATGAACAAGGTGCAAGAGAATAGCCATTGAAAACTTACCTGAGCTTCCCTGCCAAGAGCATCCAAATCAGCCAATACAGCAGCCCTTGCTCTTGGATCATTACTCAATTGCCCTAAACTTTCATACTGCACACACAGAAGCATAGAAAAATAAACAAAATAGTTAGAATAAAAAATGAGGTTTTTGTTCGGCAGCCAATATCCATACCCATCTTGGAGTAACAACTGATACTAACATAATAGCACTTCTTTACCTTCTTTTTTTTGGGTGAATTGACTACTTGTTTTCTCATATAATTGTTTAAAGCACCAAACATTCATCTCTAGGGAGGCATTATGAAATTTGCTAATGGGTACCATCATTTTTTCACCTAGTATTTACAATCGAAACTTCATAAGTACTTTTCGAGACTTAATGCAGTGGATATTGGAAGCTGGAAAGTTGTTTCTGCTGGATTTATGCAGTGAGGTCTGTTGCACGTAAACTGTTTCAAATTTGTCTGAGGTTTTGATCTTGAACACTTGTTGCCTGGAAAGATTACCCGGCCAAATTCTATTTATATGCAATGAGAATAGCGACCGGTCTTTAATAAACCTTAATCCGGAATAATTATATGTAACTTGTGACTTAAATCATGGGACTAAGTTGGCAAAACCAAAATGTTGTCATATATGTACCTTTATGCCTTCAGAATCAGCCCATGCTTTCAACACATCTTGGTCAACTGAGACAATTGCCACCAACGACGAATTTAGGCTGTCCCCTATCAATAGAAGAAAATAAGAAATCAGCATTCTGGAAATGTCAAAAAAACAGAGATCATGTGAAATCCATTACCGTGTACAAAGACTTGGGCAACAAACTTGCACTTGGCATATACATTCTCAATTTTATCTGGAGCTATATACTCTCCCTGTGCCAACTTGAAAATGTTTTTTTTCCTACAGTTGTTTAAAAAGCATTCAGTAATAAGTTTAAGATCAAAATGCTAAAGAAGTTTACATACACTATTCATGGTATATCCTATAAGTGCATCTGAATATTGCTTCTACATATTGAGTATAGCACTCACAAAATAAGTTAATAATTAGAAGTAATAACATCACAGTTTAATCAACCCCTTGCATAGCGATCTTTTTGTAAACTCAGCCACTATGAACTAATGATGTGTGATTGTTACTAGCTTGTTTCACACTCTCATATGTCTGCATGGAGTCCAAAAAGTCCTAACTGAAGGGCTCACAACCTATCATCAATATTTCTGGAATAGGTCATGGCAGTATACCTAACCCACAACGGTTTGGAATGACAAGAAGCCACCATCAGCAGGCACAAGGAGACCCACATATTTGAATCATACGTGAGCACGCGAGCGAACAGAAATGGCATTTTCACAGACAAGCATACACATACCAAAACCTTTCCATACTAAACAAGATCGAGGTTACCATATGGAGAGCACATTCCTAAACAAGTGATTATCAGGTTGACCATTCGATAGCAAAATAAATAAATTGCGAAGCCAACATCCTTACGGGGCATGTCAGAATCAGAAAATATAAAGTTTCTTGCCTTGTCCTCAATTGTAAAAAATCAGTACCAAAGAATCTACCAATTATTATTTAGGGTTGTATAATCTCACCTATCAATAATTTTCAGACGACCACCAGGTAACCATGATCCAATATCTCCAGTATGAAGCCACCCATCTTCGTCAATCACTTCTCTCCTATTGATTATAATAGTATGTATCATCAGAAAAAATCAACATCCGACTTAGTGAGTACAAATTAAAATAAAAGAACAAGTAAACAGGTAAGTTCAGTACGTCTGCACTTCATCTTTGTGATAGCCTTGGAAAATAGTAGGACCCCTGACACAGATTTCACCACGTGGATAGGGTTGATCATCACATGTGTATTTCATTTCTGGTACATCAACCAGCTTGATCTCTGAAATAAAAATATGAAATTTGAAATCAATTTTTCCCCAAGAGCAAAAGGCATTAAAAGGTAAAAGAAATCTTGTGTGAATAAACCACATTCTCGACTAATGATCCCAGTATAAAACATACAACCTTAGTTCAATATTCGACAAACACAAGTACCCTAAACAAGTCCTGATCTCCAAGTTCCTAAAAGTGCTGCAAGTAATGTGCAATAGACATACAACCAGGAGATCGAATGGATATGAATTTAATAGTTAGGATATGAGAAACTTTCCATTTGACTGACCCAGTGAGCTCCTTAGTTCAATATTCGACAAACACAAGTACTCTACAACAAAAAAACCAAGACAAATGAGCTCCTTCAATCAACCTAATCACTTGTAATGGACCATCATTCACCAAACCTGGAGTAGTATGCCGAGTTCATACCCCATATAAACTTGGTTCCACAGGGAGCTACCTATTTAAAAGGTCGGATCAGGTCGGTTGTGTCTGATTTTATTACAATAACCTGACAAAACCAACTTGTTTGGATTCCATTAAAGAGCCAAATCCATTCAGGTTTGGATTGAACTGGTTGGTTTCATCTGATATTCAGATCTTTGACCAAGCTTATATGCAAAGACATGTAATGTAACCAACCACAAATGGTTCAGCCTAAACAGCTTAATGTGTCTGAACCTAAAGCCAACAGCACCCAATAAATTTAACTGCAAATACATAAGTCATCCAATGATGACTGGATGAGTATCATTTGCATTATAATTACAAGTTTGCAACCATAAATCCAAGTGTTACCCACTAGTTTTCGGATCTTTTCATGAATTTCTAGAAAAAATTATCAATAAGACATGAAATACAATTAGAATGGCACCTATAGAAGAAAATTCCACAATCACATTTTTCCAGGTCATCCATAAGTAAGAAGATAAGAAAACATATACCATGCTAATGTTTTCCCCAATAAATGAAATCAACTCATTGATGCAATTACATGGGGTACTCCATTTTGCTCAAGAATTACGTTAAAAACAAATGGTTAGTAACTCACCGCAAGCTGGACTAGGAGAGCCAACATGGCCGGATAAGTTGTCACCACTGTCCATAGCACTTATAACACAGGAAGTCTCGGTCATTCCATACCCTTCATTTACTTCACCCCCAAAGCATCTGGATGTTATATAATCACTAATTACAAGGATAGAATATATAAGCTGAAACATCACCTGGCACCTTCATCTTTCTTTTCTTTCTTTTTTTTGTTTATTTTTGTGATGAATTCAGTATGCCAAGAAGTGCAAAGGACTTACATTTTTAAAAAGTCCATAACATCAGGAGACAAGGGTGAAGCACCTGATACCATAAAACGAACACGTCCTCCTAGCCTGGCCTTTATCTTATTAAACACCAACCTGTCCCACATGGGAGATGGATTTTTTCCTGAAACATCCAACATGGAGCAATAAGTAATTCTGCAGTGAAAAACAAACATAATACTATACCGGAGTATGGGACAACGATGCCTGAGAATCCCTTGTTTTGGATCAGCATCAGGAATCACCTTTTCCAGAATATAGAGATTACTCTCTTCATCCTATATTTAGATTAGACAGCTGTAGTGCTTTAGCTTTCTATGTTCTGTGGTTCTTTTGCTTTATTCATCTTTTCATGACCCAATCTGCTAATCTACATCATTTCTGGGGGTATAACATCATTCACTTTAAATTCTGTAGTTTCTCATTTTCCAGAGACTTACTATCGTCCCACATTGGAGAAATTAAGGCCGTACAGAGCTTATAACGTCTTAGGCCTATCCATCTGCTGCCAATTAGTTCAGTGTTTGACACAATTCCATCATGGCATCACAGATGTTATCCGACAAATTGAGAGAGTGACCAGTCATACTCCACTTAGCAGTTTTAAGTAGTACACATTTTTGGCTCCAGTCACAGTTATGAGCATGGAGTGACAGTGTCGAGTGTCATCCCAAGTTGGAGAATTAACTCTTGCATAGCTGTAAGGTCTGGGCCTCTCCACTCGTTGCCATATGGTTTCGGGAGTGTGGAATATCATCCCAAGTTGGAAAATTAAACCCTTGCATAGCTATAAGGTCTGGGCCTCTCCACCCATTGCCAAATGGTTTCAGGTTGGAAACCTAAAATTCTTCAGTACCGTATAGAACTGGAGTAACATTTTCTAGTTGAAGTTTACCACCTAAACCTATTCTAAAAGGTTTAATTTTGATTTCCCATCTAAAAACCATTACAATGAGGTCCTACTGTAGATTAATGAAAAAAACAAAAACTTTACACTAAGCATTCAAGGAATTCAGACTTAATCTCATCTTCAACTACAACAGAGATGTAATGAATAGTATACTTTACCAATTAATAATGCCTTCTTCTTGGCATTGTAAGCAGCATTAAATAGCCTCTCCCTCAGCACACCTGATGTCTTCACAGCATTTGTGATACTGAACCACGAAATCCATTCCATGTCAGATTAGTTATTTTAGAAGATCAATCTGAACAGATGTGAAAAATTGCTTTACCCAGCATATATTCTGTTATACAGCCTAGGGACACTGCAGAAGATAGTAGGTCTTAGAGCAGCCATATCATCCATCAATTTCATATTATCCTGCAAACAATGGTTACATAAATCCTTGGTACTTTTCCAGATATACACACTAACACAATATTGTCCTGTATATATCACAATATTAAAACAGGTAGGCCCATGGTTTAAAATACATTAATTACTGAAGCTACGAAACTAGGTTCAGTAATGTAATGTTTGAAATTGAACATATTAATTCGATTGGATATCATTAGGAGTCCCTACCAATAGTTTATAAAGCATTTGGCATAAGAAAATTTTACTACATAGTTATGCATGTTATCCTTCCTGTTTAAGGGTAAACTAACAGTTCAAAGACAAAAAATTCTGTAGCAATGTATTGCATCAAGAAAGTTGGATCAGATTCTTAGAATTTCAATGGTAATGCTAAACTGTTACACAATGGATTATTAAGACGTAAGAACTAGTTCGCTTATTTAACACAGTTCTAATTATGTTGCAATTATACACTTCCAATTCCTTCTTGAAATAAGTAGAGATGCAATTGTTCAAGTCCAAAACCTTATGGATATGATAATTAACATTTGGAAATCCACATTTTAACAATTTCAACAATGCCATCAGAACAACTCAGAACAAAGTGATATGCATTTAACCTTACAGTAAAATTGCACTGACCTGATAGCTTAAAATATCTCAAGTGTACCTAATTCTAGGGCCTCAAGTTCTCTATCCTTTTCTAACAGATATAATTATTCTAACATGTATTGTATTGCATAAAGAAAATATATTGAGGCTGGAAGAAGAGAAAAAAGAAGATAGCATGTTACAGTGTTACACTCAAGGGGAAAAGCTTAAGGAGGAAATAAGTTGAATATTAAAACAGCTTAAATCAAGTCTCCTACCCCTTGGTAGAATCCAACAGCAACTCCAAAATGTACTGTCATGACCTGGTTAGCCCGTTCATAAATGTGTGCCAAAGGCAGATATGATATGTAACTGGACAAAAAATGAGGCACAATTAGCAGAGAAAAAAAAACTTATATATGATGTTACGAACATTACAACAAAACCTGAAAATAATGTTAACTAAGCAGCAGAGAAAACCATTGATACTCACACATCAGAGGGGTAAAACTGCATACCAAAAGTGGCCCCAGCAACACTTGCAATCATGTTTCCGTGAGACAACACAGCTCCCTAGCAAAATAGTGTTGTTGACAATACTGTAATACTAATAACTATGGTGATAAGGAAACTATTATCACACAAATCTTATTTCATAAGGAGCCAGCTTTAATATGGACTATTTTTGTTCCATTCATTTGGTCTCTCAGCATATTATTATTATTAATTTTTGTTTCTATATACAATATTTATAAGAAAAAACTCAAAATATATAGGGGAAAAATGTACACAAGTTAAACAGTTATAAGGGGAAACTTACTAACTTCATCATAAAGCTAAACATTCATACAGCCTTAAGATATACCTTTGGGGTTCCAGTTGTACCACTTGTGTAGCAAATTGTTGCAATATCATCGGATTTTGGTGGGCAAAAAGGCTGCATGCTACTACGGCCCTAAACGCATATAATACGAAGAACATTACTGCAGAGTGATGCAAATATTAATAATTTCCTATAATCTACTTATCATAAAGAGACAACTTTCCTTCTAAGATAGTATTCTTATTGAGACTGAAACTCATCGGAAGAATATCTATTTATTGAATGGTGCCGTAGGCAGGGGTTTCCAAGGAAACTTATTCCATGGTCAACAGACCACTTTTGGTCCCAAATCCACAAGCAAATGAAAACAGCTAGTGTTTACTATGTCTGGAAGGACTGTGAACCTCATCAACCAGATGTGAGGGGTAAAATATGCTGCTATTTGTGAGAACAAAATAAAGCAGAGAAATCGGGCAGTTGTCCATTAGAAGGAAGGGGAAAATAGAAAACCTACTTCACAGATAGTTACGCCAAGTCGCCAAGGGTCTCGACTATCTAAGTTTCTTTAAGCATGCTAAAGTGCATTGTCTTTCATTTAGGTTTTTTAGGTAAAAAAATAAATTCGTAAACTTGGAGTTCTAAATCTTAAAACTTTATACAGAATTTGCTGGATTCATACGCAAGAATAGATAAGAATTACCTGATTCAGCAATGTGGAATATGTTACAACCTTCACTCCTGTTGAAGATGGGAAGGATGGTATTTGTTCATCTATCCCTCCTACAACCTGCATAATAATATGAGGAAAAAAAGATATAATTTAGGAGTATGAAAAGCCGAGTCCAACATCATTATAAAAGTCCAAAATCTTAAAATTCATTTCAAAGTACAGTAGATGTACTAATTCAATGGACAATTTAGAAGCAATATCATACCACAATCAGGCGTACAGTTGGAATATCTGACAAGAAGCTCAATATCTGCAACTCAAAATGATAAATATGTCACTGAAAGAAATTCAAGATGCTATAACATACAGTTCTTAGTGTGGCTATTAGTGTTCAGTCACCAAAAAGCCAAGACAAATAAAGCTCAAATTTGAGCCCAATGGCTAGGAGAAAGGAGTCACCATCGCATAGTTTAGAACAACCACTTTGTCTAGTGGGTGGACATTGTGAATGAAGATATCATTAATTTTTAAGGCCAACTTTCATTTGTGGAGTTTTTCCTTATCTTTCTAAAATCTTCCTCTTCCTTCTCTGCTTAATATAAAAAATAACCTGGAGCATCATTTCCTTGTCATGATCTAAGGACTATCTATCTTACATTACATGATGTTTGTATTATAATGAACTCTTGCTACATATATTGGATAGCATTTTGAGAAAGATAAATTGAATATTGCCGATAATGAATGTCCAAGTATAATATTATCAGTTCCGTTATATTTGCTAAGGATGCCTCCCATATACTGTACCAGCGAGATATATTTATTCTAACTGTGGAAGATATCATTAAGTTATAGAGCACCATGAATATAGCTTAAACTCACACTATTCAATGTTTCAGGCACGCAAAATATAACTTGTACAATAGCATGATTTGCAATGTACTTGACAGTGTCCGGACCTGCAGAGAATGCCATATTAGATGTAACATCTGATAACTAGGCCAAACTTTGAAATTTGGGAAAAGGTTGTACAAACCTAGAGTGTCATACAAAGGAACTGATATGTAAGAATACGCAGAGCAGGCATGATCAACAATCATCCACTCCGGTCTGTTGATAAAATACAACCCAATGCAAGATCCCTGCTTGTGAAGTAATATAAGGAAAAGTAGGAATTTAGCTTGAAGTAACAGGTGGAAATTCCTCAATATCTTCCAGAGTAACTTTCAAGTAACTAATTCCCAAGATAAAGAACACTGGCCCAAAAAGAAATTGAAAAGTCGACAACACCAGTGTGTGAGAACATTAGAATTATGAGCGAGACTTCACCTTGGGTATGCCATTATATATGAGGCCAGAACCTATTGCAGACCGGGCAGTACCTGCTTCTCCAAACGTCATCCATTTGTATCTGGAAGGAAGAAAAATGAATGCATCTGGGTGAGGCCTCCACAATAATGTAAGACCTTAAATTTATATAGAGGAAACTCACTCTCCAACTGTTCCGTCGACCCGAATTCTTGTTCCCAAATATTTGTAGTCTCTAAACGTATCGACGGCATGCCTAAAATTCACAAATTTAGATGGAATCATTTAGCAAACGTCATACTATCTATTTTTTTTTTGCAGGAACTTTTGGAACTCGCAAACATGTAGTTTTTCAACACTGGTGGCACTCACACAAAATTATCGTGCAGTGTAGTAATTTCAGGATGATCAGGGAATGTAGTAACAAGTTTCAAAGGAGAACGCGCAGATCTACAACCACAACCACAAATACAAATCTTCTCTTTAGAGAAAACAAATGACTTTTGAGAGGCAAAACATACAGGAAAAGGGAATATGCCTACCTGTATACATTCCACTTTCCTGTATGTAGTTTCTCTGGAAGCACCACACTGTACCCTTGCTCTGATAAGAGATTATTAAAGTAATTGAGCATAACAGTTGAATATTTCAGACATGTCTACAGAACAGGTTTCAGTTAAATCCTTTATCATGCTACTGTGTTCATTTCTTAATCCACTAAGAAAGCTACAACCTTCAAATGAAACTATTTTCACTTCCTATCCAACTCTTTTACTTCCTACTGGGGACCTAACCTCTTCAAAATATCACTGAACAACCACCTATACCAAACCACTTTCATAATCATCCCACAAGACAGCTATTATTTTCGCATGACTTTAGTCATGTCAAAGTAAAAAAGTTAATGGCGGTTAAACACACAAAGGAAACAAAAGAACAAAGAAATGAGGTACATGCCAAATTGAAAACACTTCAAAGAGAAGTTCCTAATCCTAGAAGTGTCTACACATACTTACATTGGTAATTGAACTATAAAGTTTAACAAGAAATACAGTTCCATTTGGATTTATAGATTTGAAAGAAAGGTTTCACCATGTATTTATTCGTTTTTGTTTTAGAGAACAGTTCTACAATAACATATTTTGTTACGCATATGAATTACAACCCGTCAGATGATCAAAATCACATGTCAACCAACAACAAAAAACAAAAAGACAAAAAAACAATAGTACTGTAAACAAGTAAAAATCATTAGTTCTTGAACTAATCCATACTCATGGCTCCTAAACCCCTAAAGCAAACATCAAAATGCCTTTCGAAAAAAACAATTATTCTCACAAAATTGTCCCAAGCGGGCCATCATGTCTCTCTTTTTGACCTACAGACAATGATCCTAACCACAAGCGAAGCGCTTTTCTCACATCAAAAGGCAGATTATGAAATCACACCAGAGCATCATTTAGTGAAAGCACTATCTGATCAAAGATTACACAAGCCCGGACATTCTACAGTGCTCCGGAGTAGGATGCGTGGGACACACAGCACACGCACACAAAAGTGACTTTTCCGATACTCCAGAGCACTATAAAGCCTTCAAAACAAGCCTATCAATTCCGATCCTAACTAAAAATCCACGTCCACCACTAAGAACACAATCCCTATCTATCAATTTCCGTATACGAAAACAAAATTGAGCTTCCACACCACATAAACAACATAGAGCAGAAAAATAAGAGAGAGAGAGGAGAAGCGGACCGGAAACGAACTCGCCGGCAGTGGAGTTGGGGCGGAGTATGGACTCGGACTCGGTTACGTCGGAGATGAGGTGGCCGTTAATGGCCTTGAGGCGTCGCTGAGCCTGAGCGGAATCCATAGAGAAACGGCGTCGTATTGGATCAAAGCTGGGAATCGTTTGTTTTTGTATTTTCTGTTTGGGCACGCTTTCCAAAGATGGTGATGATCACTAATAATGCATATCCAGAAAATATTTTCTAATTTAAAGCGTCCAATTCCAGATAAATATGCCATTTTGTGGTCAAATTGGACCACCTGATCTGATACGTTGGTAGCGTTCAAATACGGTACTTCTCTTTACTAGTAGAGATGAAATCTAATTTGGATTTCTATTTATAGCATTTTCTGTTTAACTTTTGGCATAAGACTAGTCAGGTGGTGTTGAACAATAGAGCGCAGTATATGAATTTACCAATCCCAAAAGAGCAATCCTCTACAAGTGTGCTTACAAGACCATATCTATATTTAAGTGGCAGATGTAAGACAAGATGGAAACTATCTTGATCATTTCTTCTCCCACCACACCATGACCCTTTCAAGTCTATATCTTTCCCCACATCACCACGACACGTTTTCTATCCACACAAAAAACTAGTACACCCCCAAGCTAAAGCCTAATGCGCACCACAACCATGTTTTGATCCATTTAGAAGAGTTCCATCAACTGCTGGGACACATCTGCATCAATCATCAAACAACGATTAATATCTACCTAAATCAAGAATAAGGAAATGCAGCTAGCCTCCGCTACTGATACCGTAGCATGCATGCTTACCTTGAAGGACATCTGGTGTAGCCTGGAACTCCTGCCAGATATTTTGATATGGTTTCAGATCCAAATTCAGAAACTTTGCGGCAAGATAGGCAGCTCCAGCAGCAATATGATGCGGTTTGAACTGAAGCCACAATGAACTCCGAAGCCTAAACAATAAATACGCACATCAGATTTGAAGGTTGTAATAAGAGACGGTTACGACACAGAATTGGGTCAAGATGGGGCAGGAAGACAGATATAACAAACCAAACCATCTGGGCAACACTTGTAAGAACAGGCAGTATCTCGTGCAACTTGGCATATATTTTCACAGTGATGAAATTACATCAGCAATAAGAGATACATCTAGCATGAGAAACTATTATCAAGAAATCAGGCAATGATGTCATGATAAAATAACAATTTTTCTTACCAACTACAAAAGCAGCAAGTCAGGTAGAATATATTCCAGAATCTCTGCAGGATTGCTGATAGAGTACCATAACTATAGCAAACATGTAATACCCATCTAGAGGACACATCAAACTCCCAGGCACAACTGCTGCATGGCTATTTTACTCATGCACATAATTTTTATGACAAAGCAAACAGGATGCAGAAGGGCATTGCAAACATTAACTTCTCAAAGCAAATCCACAATTTTCTGCTATGGGTGGCTCCGGACAGACTTGTCAAACATGTGCACCTATGCTCACTGAGCATGCACCACACCCCCAACTAGGTTTCCAACACGACTCATGGACTACATCCATGTGGCAGGTATGCGACGAAGCTGAAGTGTGATTTATATGTTGTTCTGGCTCATCTATATGTGCCTATCAGTTCTTATGAAGTATACATATTTTTCTTACATCAAGAGTAAAATCAGGTCTTGCTGAGTACTTCTTTGAATAACACTATAGAGCAACAATTTTAATAAAGGCAGAAAATATAAACAGAATAAAGTGGTCAGATCTTTCTAGTGGGAAAATTGTCAAAATTTTAGAATGCTTTGCCCTGAACTCATTGTGAATTCATTTTCATCATTCAGTTGGCAGATATAACAAAACAAAGTTTTCAGAATAAATACTTGAAAAGCTGGAAAATTTAAAATACAGAAATACAGATATTTCAAGGCTTTACATAAGAAAAATGAAGGCCCCATTTTAGTGAACTGATATAAAAACAAATACATATTAAAAAGTTATATATCAGTCAGTAAGATACATGACAACACTAGATTTAGGCAGAGATGGAGGTATGGAGTGGATAATGCATTTAAACTTCAAAAATAGCACCTTCCCTTTTTCTCATATCAAACCAACGTCCAATTGCAGTTGGTTACAACTTACAACAGCAATTGCAGTTTGTTAATTAAACAAAGGAAAGAAAAAAATAATTATCTGAACAACAGTTATTGACAGAAATCACAGATTAATTTTATAAACGAAAACAAAGAACCAATTGACACACAAGCCCACCCAAGAAAAGAGACAAGCATCTATTAGGGGGCTAGCAAGCCCATCATAATATTTGATTCTTTGAGGTAACATGGAACTTTGAGACTTTATACATATATTAGGGTTGTGTGCTTCAGTGTGAAACAAGAGTTCTTTCATAGAAGAGATAATGTTCCACAGTGAAAGGGAAAATAACATATGAAAATAGCTTGAAATACAAACATTTTATATGAAAAAGTAATTTTAAACAAAACTAAGAAATTTGTTACTGGAAGATGTTTGAAGTATCATATATATTGTTATAGTATCACACTAAAAGTTGAATGGCTCAATCAATTCAGAACTCGTAATGTTCACTTACACGGCGACTGGACCGTCAGACTGATAACACATATGGTAGCAAATAGTTCCAGTCAAGGTCCTGACCAGATAAATGATATGGAGACTATGCTGTCAAACTTAGAACACCTAAATTGCACCAAATAGTTCCCAGTCAAGGTCAGACCCTCAGAAATGATTGGCAAGGTCTAGATCCGAAAAAGCATTACCTGAGATATACAAGAAAAACCAAATACATAGGATATGAAAATCATGTATAGAAAAATGTCTTCTCCATTTTACCAATAATGACGGACAAGTTGCATTTCTTAGGTGACTAATCAAGAGAAGTGTCAAACACACTAACAACTCTCATTTCTTATGTACTGCCTTATTCTTCTTTTGTTGGCCAAGTTGCATTTCTTAGGTGACTTATCAGGAGAAGAGTCAAACACACTTAAACAACTCTCACTTCCTATGTACTGCATTATTCTTTTCTTTTTCTTTTTTCATGGGAGCAGATGACTGGGTAACGTACCAAATATAAGGTCCACCCTTCCATTCTGTACTGGAAAAGAAACTACCCAACCAAAACTTATCACAGAAATCAAGCAGAAACCCATGCAAGTTCCTGACAAACATGCATCAGCGACATCACTTCTACAACAATCCGCAACCTTTGGCCGAGGTTTAAACAAATATCGGAGATATTGTTTGAAACTGAAAAGCCTGATACTCAAAGGAAGAAAAATAAGGAAATGCAAGGTGCACACCAGTGCACAATCTGATAAGGACTGCAACCAAATGAAAACTTGCAAAACCCCATGTAGCTGAAATCAACTTAGTCTGGCCTCTGTTAAACAAAACCAACCGTCTCTCTCTCTCTCCAGTGTTAGCAGTCAAAGAATGAATGGGTAGGAAGGGCTAACAAACACAGATATAAACCCTTGCCCGGTCAGTGGTTACCCTGAAAACCAATCAGGACAAAAACCATGACAAACAAACAGTATGTTAGTTAGCAGGACTTCAGAGAGCATCTTTCTGAGCAAACTCCATCAAAATGTTAAAATGAGATGGTGAAGATGTCTATGGGGGTTCTGTGCCTATATTCCATAGCCAATAAGGAAGTTTGGGGGAGGAGCAAAATATGGAAATTTCATATCAGCAGTTCAACGTCAGATGCAAAACAAAAGATTCCATGAACAGCATATCAATCCGCTTGCTAAGAATATCATACAGGCGATCACGCTATTCTTGTGTAGATCCTGCAATTATATGCATGCCAAAATAATTAATATTCCCAAATTATCTACTACAGTAGTTGCTCAAAACCAGAAAATTATTGAGACAAGCAACCGAGTCGTAGAGAACAGGAAGGAAACCAGTTATCCTCCACAGCCACAGCCACACCCCAACATCAACAAAAGATGATATTCTAACAATACCCCCAACTAGTTCTAACTGCATCCAGCTAGTAATTCAAGAAGGCATGCAAAGTAAAATAACTTCAGGGAAAATAAACTAAGTGGTGTTCAGTTCTGCACCCAGTTTATTTGAACATGAGCTAGTGGTAACCAAATTTGAAGGGTGAAATAATGAATGAACTTTAGAAAGTCAACAGTGTAAGCAATATTATGGAGAAACCTCAGTTCTAACTTACCCTTCACTGACCAAGCTTAAGGCCAGATTCACCAAAACAGTTTGTGATAGCCCTAACTTATTAAGAATCGAGGTAAGTGGATCATATGGATGCTGCACATTCAGTTCAAAATTTAGAGTAGCCAGTATCATATGCTCAGCCTCAGTCACCCGTTCCCGATACTGCTCAAACCAGTCCTGGTTACATACAAAACATACGTCAGAATAATAAGAAGTCCAGATAAGTTCAGAACTCATTCTTTTAATGCAAATAAATAATCCGCAACAGATAAATTAAAATCTTTGGAGAAAAGTTAAACTTGTAACATGTTATACAAAATTTACTTGGTATGAAATATATATTCCAATGCAAAAAAGAAAGAATACTGTTTCAGTGTGAACTAATGCCGGCTGGAAATAGAGGTTTGAAGTAAATGTAGAGGTACTCACAACAGGGAGTATATAGGACAACAGACTGATATCCTGCTTATGGAAAATCTCACAAGCTACCCTCACTACGTTATTCAAAGGGCGAGGTGTCTCCTCAGACTTTGCAGCAAGAAAGAGAACAGCAGTGGCAATCAACTGCAAAAGAAACTATATAGTTAAAAATACCAATTTACATAAGAGATTTTAGACTTAGCAACTAAAACCATACAATCACATAACAGAAAAGTTTTATCTATAAACATAGTTATAACTATTTGTTTTCTCTTTCCCAATTTACAGGCGAACAAGTTTCTTAATTCTACAGCCGCTGTGGAATCCAAAAGCACTAGAATAGTTAATTACTTACAAATCTGTCATGGCAAGCGTGTGATCGCCGAGCAAAGAAACGATGGCAGAGAACCATTGCAGTAGCAATCGTGGTCTGTGGCCTGAATAATGAACATGACTTGTCAAACATGTGGCCTTGGACATTGGAAAGAAAAAAAAGATGGTTCTGGATTTAAACCAAGGCAGAAGATACAGGAAATAAGTTCAAGATGTAAAGAAAATAAGAAAGATAAACATTTGACTCATAGAACTTACAAGTCCAGCCGCAGACCAAGATCCTGAAGGTAAGAACAATATGAGTATCGTAAATGTGCCTCACGTAATGCATCTATACCATCTTTTCTAGATGGGGAGAATCGCTCAATCTCATCCCTTGACATAAAGGCAACTTCGTCCTCTTCTAATTTTGAGCGGTCACGTTTACAGGTGGTAGATGCAGAGGCATTGCCGTTGGATCTTGCAGGTGGGACATAATTGTTACAGGCTGAGGGAGCAAAATCATACATGTTTGCAGGCACATAATGTCTCCCATCATCACACCACGTAGAAGCTGAAAATTTTCTCCTCTTATAGGATGGAGCACCATCAGGCTTGAAATGATTAGGAGCGTGTGAATTATCAGCACGCTCCCTATAATTTCCCATATAATACTGCAAATTGTAATGATCCCGAACAAAGTTATTGTTACTGCTCATGTTCCAGTTTTCATTGTAGTTGGTCTTGTTATTGTGTCTGGCATTGCTGTTGAAGCTTTTGTAGTTGTTTCGACTGAATGAGTGCCAGTAATCATCACGAGTAGTGCCTCCTTCTGAGCGGAAGTGACGTGTAAAAGACATTGGTCCTGCTAAGTTGAGACAATACAACAAAAAAGTTACGAAAACATACCCAAAAAAATCAACACAGACAGAATACACTGTTTCAGAATCAGGCTAGTAATCCCCATGCGTTTACAACAATTCAACTTGATCGAAAATTCAATGCTTATGCAAACCATCTAAAATTCAGCTCATATAATCACGACTAAGATAAATATCAACAATTTGACAAAAGCACCATTCTGTTTCAGCAAAAACTCACGAAATTCAAAATCTGAAAATCGAAACCGCATGTAAAGCATATGATTTTTCTAGCCTGGACTTTAACATATTCAAAAATTCTACTTCTTCAACAACAAATATTCCCAATTCTGATATTCCTTCAATCTAATCCTCATTGAACATTATAAAAGATCGCTACGGAAACCTGAGTAATACAGACATGAATTGAAAAGTAAACAGCTCCGATATCAGATTGAAACGATTGGAATCGTAAAAGTAAATAACGACGAGGCCGATCGAGCTCGTGAAGAAGAGCTATTACCTGATCGGCAGCGATAGCGATCCGAAACCTCTCAGGCGGATAGGATAGCAGGCGATGAGATTGGATTAGGGTTAAGAGAGAAGGAAAGCGTAAACGATGAAGCCAAAGATAGAAAGGGAGAGAGGTAAAGCAGATTGTAATTTATGTGCTCAGCTCAGGAACAACCCGATCCACGCTTCCAAGTAATTAACTGCATTTAATACTTACCACTGTAAAAGTAAAAAGTGATTAAGAATTAATTGCCGAGTTTAAAAACTCTATTTGAAAAAAGAAACAAACTACAACCTGTTAAGCATATAAGGGTAATTAGGTCATGTGATACTAATCTTTATCTTATAAATATTTTGATATGTACACTGTATCATCAACTGAAATACAAAGATGTAGTTTTCAAAACTCTTCTGTCTTTACTGCGTTCTTTCAATTCTGTCTTCATTTTCAATAAACCATAAAATCCTATCATGGTATCAGAGCCCATGGCTCAGATCATGCGTCTTGTAGTTTATGTTAACCCTTATGTTTCCGTGATTTTTCATTCCTTTAGTTTTCAGCTTTCCCCAAATCTGAAAAACCTATCCTAAAAAATCTAAGCTTTGTAATTTCGATTCTACCCGCGCACTCATCAAATCGTAGCATTGGTCGTTGTTGCTTCACTTTCATTTCTGGAATCATCAGCGTAACTTCATAGCTTTGGGTTTTCCCCTCGATTTTTTCATGATCCTCTACAGATCACCTTTCTCAGATCGACGACCATGAATATTCTGGAGAACATAAGTCGCAGATTCGGTATCATCATCTCTGCTCTCTTTGTAGTGATATATGAATTGCTCTTAGAAATTTTAGAAATATGAGGAATTACAAGAGCTTGCAGGAGTAATAGGTGATGGTGATTTGTAGGTGGTGATTTGAGGTTGAATATGTGATGGGTATTCTGGATAAAATTTTCTGAATTTTGAGGCTTTCAGTATTTGATATCTAGATGGTAATTTCATGGTTATGCTTCCGCTTTGTGCTATGAGTCATAAACCTCACTCAGCTAGCATCAAATTCCTTAGCAACTTTGGTATTTGTCTGTCTGATTGAGCATCCCTTCACTTAATTTGTAGATTCTCTCTAGTCTGGTTGTTATGATGATATCATCAGTTTTCCATTTTTATTTTTATCAAAAAATTTAGGCCTGGGAACGGGTTCCAAAATGTGGATTTTTTGGAGGAACCGAAACTGGAATCGTGAAAGAAAAATCGGTCCGATTTCAGGTCATTTTGTTGTTAGAACCGTTAGGAACCGAAACCGAAAAAAACGGGTCGGTTCCCGGTTCTTACGGTTCTGAACAGTCCTAAATAAAAATTTCAAATCCAAAGAAACAATTTGGTAGAGACTTCAAACAGTCCTAATTAAGCAAAGTTCCAAATATTCCAATACAAATGACAAATCAAACAAGTCTGGATTAAAATAATTAAAAATGATAGACTTCAACAGTTCAATTGGTTTATTCCATATTTCTTAGCTTCAAGTAGTTAAGTTTTAGCTACTTTCAACCTTTGTTCATTTCTTCTTGCCAGCCACTTCATGAGCCTTTGTTTTACCTCCTACAACATTTCATGAATTGGTCAGTACTCACAAAGACAAAACATGTATGTATACCAGATTCCATCATAATATCAAAAACATAGCAGTAAAAAACTAAAAACATACTAGAGCTTTTCTAAGTCATCATAGGTGTTTTAGGCACATCTACAGCTGATGATCATTTTGGTATTTTTGATGACTTTGAAGCAGCAGCTTCAAAATCTTCTTGTTCCTTGTTCTTCTTTTCATCGTCTTCTTTTTCTTGTTCTGAAAATTGGGAAATCATAAAAGGGATAATGATAGAGAACTAACCAACACAAATATAAATTTAGAACAGAAATTGTAAAGTAGAGAATAAATAGTAGAGCACACCTTCTTCAACTTCTTCTAGCCAAGCCATTACTTCCAGAGTAGGAACATAAGCCAAGTTAGCGATGCTATCATTTTTCAGCCAATTTGGAAGGCAAATGAGAGCTTCAACTGATTTCGGAGTCAATGAACTCCTATGTGGATCAATAACCCTCTTTCATGTGTTGAAGCTTGATTCACTAGCGACAATACTAACTTGAATGGCAAGAACACCTTTAGCTACAACTGTCAAGTTAGGGTATTTAGATCCATTCAGCTTCCACCAAAGCAAAAGTTGAAATTCTTCTTTTTTCTTACCTGATGGTGTCTTTTCTATGGGATCTAGTAGATATCTGTCAACCTCATTACACACCACCACATACTCATTATCTTTAAGAACTTGCTCCCAATCGGCTAACATGTCTACCACTTTTCCACATACTTTTTTAGAGTGACGACCACTACTGCCACTTGAACCAACTTCAGTTCGACATTTTCTTTTATTTGAGGTTGAATATCTAACAGAAGAAGCATATAAGTCTGTTATGTCCAGCAAAAGAGTTTTAACCTGATCAGACCTTCTCCTCACCTCTAGATTATCAGACTTCACAATTGTTTTGCAAAATCTCTCAAAGTTCTTTAATTTATACCTTGAATCTAGCACTAATGCAACAAAAAAAGTTGGTTAATATCATCAATGCATCCTAAGTATTTGTTATACTTATCCCTCATCTTTTGTGTCATTTCTTTTAGAACCTTATCAGCCCCAGTTTCACCAGACCTCAATGATTTCTTAAGCAGATCATCAATTTCAGCGTTGATACCAACTATATCATGAAATACTTTTGGCGAAGCCGGATGGTTTGTAACACTCACTCTCAAAGTTGTCTGATAAAACACTATAAAAAAACTACACAAAAACACTTGCCTTCTTCCGATTAGCTTCAGTTAGAGTCCCTATTCTTTTTTTAGAATTTGTTTCAGGTACCTCATCTTCACCTTCCTCATCCTCAGGTACCTCATCTTCATCAAAATAACCCTTATACTTGGAGTCCTCATCCTCAGCCATACTATCAAATGCTTTTCTGAGCTTTAATGTAGTGTCCAACATAATGTATGTCGAGTTCCACCTTGTTGGCACATCCAAGACGCATAATTTCTTGTAGTCAACATCTTCTTTTCCAACACACGCCTTGAATTCTTCTAATATAGCAGATGAACTCCTTACATATCTCACTGCATTCCTAATAGAAGCCACAAACTTGTCCAGCAAATTGAGTCTAGACATCACAATTAAGTTGATAATGTGAGCCAAACATTTGACATGTAAATACTTCCTCTGAAAAGTTGCGCCTTCTCCCAATTGATCATTCTTTTTCTAATATAGTCAATGGCTATTTTATTCGTTGAAGCATTATCAACAGAAATAGTCAGAACCCTCTCTATATTCCAGGCTTCAAACAAGGCTCAAGTATTTTTCCTATAGTGACTCCTTGGTGGTTCAGAATCACACAAAAATTCAGAATCCTCTTATGCATTTTCCATCCATTATTAATAAAATGGGCAGTTAAGACCATATAATTTATGTTCTGCACTGATGTTCATGTATCAGTGGTCAGAGATACACAATGATTGTCTAATTCCATCTTCAACTCTTCGTTCTTTTTAGCATACATAGCCAAGAAATTCTTCACTATCACCTTCCTACATGGAAGTGGTTTGAACTTGGGAACAACAATACTGCAAAAATATTTGAAACCTGGTCTTTCTATGGCACCAAAAGGAAGCTCATTCATCACTATCATCACAATAGCAGATTGAACACATTCTTCCTTACTCCAATGCCTAACAACTAGTGTATTATGACTATTATCACCATCTAGACCATCACCAGCCAAATGTGTCTATGACGTTTTCCAGCGTCATGGTTTAACGCAGTCTATACTGATGTCATGCTTTTGGAGTTAATTCCACGGCGTTTCAAAAACCCCATTGAAGTAGAAATTCACGGCGTTAACTCCATTGACATAGAATTCCATGAAATAATCAAACTTTATGCAACATGTTACAAAAGCTAGCAGTGTTGTTGCACAAAAGCTCCAACTTGTAACCCTATCCAAAGCCTCATTCCTCTCAGTAGTACCAAGAAAGCCAATGTAGTAGCAATTGGAATCCCATGCAGATAATATGCCCGAGGTTTATGTAAGCCCAATATGCTGCCACCCACATCCTCTAGATATACCTGAATAAGATCCATTGATAAAATATAAACACTAGGAATGATACATAAGAAAGTGAAATTTATTTTGACAATTGAGAAAATTACAAGTCAGACATGTACACACTTAACATTTCAAGTCAGATATATATCTAACCTTAAGAGCATCGTGGACAAGTTCTAGTTCTTCAGGTAGGATCCTGAAAAAAATATTAAGATTTCAGAATATGTATAACCGAGACCATATCAACGTTTGCAGGACCCAAATTAAATAAGTAACTGATCAGTTATGTGTTAAGTTTAATTACAAGATCACAAGTTTAAATTGCTCTTCATATCAACGTGCACATGTTGTAGCTTAAAACCCTGCAATTGATATATTTAAGATGCAAACAAAGTCAGATGGTTAATTTGTTATTTGTCAATGTGTTATAAACTTAAAAGCACCAAAACCCAAGGAAGAAAACACAAATATGTTAGCTCAACTATTACTGAATCATATTGAGTCCATATAGATTTGCCAGAACAAAGCCTACATGCCAAATAGTACCTAAATATTCTCGCTTAACCTCAGAGTGTGTTTTCTCCTTCAAATCTACAAAAGCAAAAGACTTTGTCTTTAAATTACAAGTTGCCAAACAGTACCTAAATATTCTCGCTTAAGCAATGTGAAGCATTTTACTTTGCATCATTTTTCTAAGCTGAGAAGCTCTTTACTATGCATCATTTGAATGCAAGGACAACCCATTTTCAGCTATACAATATGGACTAACTCTAGAATAATTACAATCTATAATATAAAACACAACCCAAAACAAGTCTAATGTACCCAAAATGAATGAACCAAATGCAAACTATTTCCAATCACATCAAATTTGATAAACTTAAGAAAGAAAAGAGATTGAAGAACTAAGGAGTATAATAAACACATAACTATGAATCATCAAAATTGAAGATTAAATAAACCCAAATGGAACTCTAGATTAAGAAGAAATACACAGACCTAGTGTAGAAACCAATAGGAAAACTATTAATCCATCTATAAATGCCTAAACTTATAAGATAAAATCCAACAAACCTCTGATTCTCCTATGAACTCTAGCGCACAATAAAAAAACCTTTCGAAAGAGAAGCAGATTCTTTTGACTTTCTGCGACGTCCATCGGCTCCATCCTTGACCTGAATCAACCATAGAAATCTAAAAATCAATGCCCAAACAAATAAATTCGAGCAAAATCGAACAGATCTAGTTGTCTCTGTCGCGTTGTTGGTTTTGAAACAATGGGTATTGGACCGTGACCGAGGACGAGATCGAGTTGTTTATCCTCCTGATTCAGATCGGAAAAAAAAAAGAGATAAGTTGGGAACTGTAGAGAATATACTTAAAACTCAGAAGAGAAAAAGAAAAATAAAGTGAAAGGGGAATTGAAATGAGAATGAGAAAACAGGTTATGTGGCAATATAAAAAAAAACTATGAAGTTTTCAGACGTCATGGACAATGCCGAAAATTATGGCATGTAAACCAACGTCGCCTGTTGTTCTTTTTATGGTGTTTCTAAACGTCGTTAATTTTATGACGTTTTAAAAGTGTGGTCAAATTTTCACTCATATTATTATCAAAAATATTCATGGTGTTTTCATATAAAAATGTCATAGAAAAACTTGTTTATGACTTTTATGGCAAAACGTCATAAACGAAATGTCATTGAAGGTCATCTTTCGATTAGTGCATGTTTGTTACCAAGCATATGGTTGAGGAAGATGGTTAAACAAGTAAGGGTAGTTAGGCCATTTGATACTAATCAATATTCTATAAATACTTTTCTATGTACATTGTTCATCATAATCTGAAATACAAAGATGTAGTCCTCAAAACTCTTCAGCATTTCCTTTACTACTTTCTTTCAATTCTGCCTTTATTTTCAATAAACCATGAAATTCTATCAAACACAAGCCCTTCGTCCCCCCTTAGGTGGTCAGGCGTTTAAATAAAACAATGAGAAAACATAAAGAAGTGGCAGAGGGAGAAAATTTTTCCTAGGGGGAAATTAAACAGAAAATAGCAATTGCCTATTGATTAATGAACACAAGTTTTCAGATATTTTTTTTCGTAAATCAGTCTTGAATATCAATAATGTTCACATTCAATACATTTTTTGCTCTTAAATATCAATAATGTTCACATTCAATACATTTTATGCTCTACATTTGTAATCTTGCACATAACAGTATGGTCGATCAAGCACCGACTCTAATTGTAGCTCAAATTCTGCCAATACTACAAAACCCATACAATGCCTAAAACCCAATTAAATGAATAAGAACCTGAAAAACAAAGTAAGAGAATTGTGATGGGTAATGCAGGAAGAGTTGAAATATTTAGATAGAATTGAGGATTACATGTAGACAAAGAACTGAGGATTTCATGGGTAATAGCAAGTTTTCGTCGCCACCGGTGGAGATAAATATGGGCATGAAGTTGGTGGAGCTAGGGTTATATGGAGCGGGAATCATATTTTATTTATTTTGAGAAGTTGTTCTCTAATCATGATAGTGATGAACAAGAAAAAGAGGAGAAAGGTGTTTCTTTCGATGAGAAGAGAGAGATGTTTTTTTATTAATTTATTAAAATTGCATAAATGAGTGTCAAAAATGAATACTTTGACTCACGTATATGGCTTTTGTTGGTTGGAATTATGGGATTAGACTGCTAGTTCTCTAAAGCCTATATACATGGCGGCATAATGCATATTCTTATGGGGCACATCTGCATTATTAGGCCAAATGTCAAAATCCCAGTGTTCGCATTGACCCACAATCGTCTCTAATTTTTTATATAAGGAAAAACTTTAATTAAATAGAGATGTCTCAACGACACCCAGAGTTATGAGAATCAAACGCAAGGGTGAGAGAGGCCTCTGGGGAAACACACTCCTTCCACAATCTACTAGTCTCAACTCTATGCCGTAAATTTGCCAAGACATTAGCCACAAAATTGGTCTCCCTAAAAACATGCTTGAACCTAATGGTCTCAAATTTACAACTTAGAAACTTGATGTCTTGAACAAACTTCAGAAGGCCTCCAACGGGGATCGCAAACTCTATTCACAATTTCAATAACGATTTTTGAATCACCTCCACTTTTACCTTCAGCACACCTTTCTCTTTGGTGCAAAGTAAGTTGTTTCTAAGCGCCAACATTTCAGCAAGAGGAACATTTGCAATGACAGAGTTGAAGGCAGAAGAGACAAGAGGTTTTTCATCATCAGATCTTAAAACAAAACCTCCAGCCGCACTCTTATTCTAGACAGAGCCATCAAAGTTTATTTTAACCCAATCAGAAGGGGGTGGTGACCACCTAATCATATTTGTGTTCATAGTATTTGACATAGCATCCATCATGGACGAAGGCAGGATTTCAGACTCGTATGGGCTAAATTTTGCTTTAATATAAATTTCAAAATATGTGAACAACAAATAGAATTTTGTACAATACAATATTGACTAATTAGAATTTAAAATAAAACAAAAAACAAAAAAACTAACCACAAGAGCAAATTATGCAGAGAAATGAGTAAGTAAGCTAAAACTGGCTCTGAATTTAGTTTTGTACGTAAATTACACTTTTTGTTATAGACGAAGTAGTAACATTAATAATGAATAAAAAAAAGCACGTGCAAATATTTTATTATTAATTATTTATTACCGAGATTTTGTAATTATACCAACCATCATAGATTCACTGGGTATAATGATAACAAAGATTATCTTATCTTGACCGTTCTTTTATTTAACCTACAAATAGCTAAATTCTTTTGGCTGAGCTAAATACTCATAAACATGTGAGATTAAGGATTAGTTAGCCTATTTAATTAGAAAAAGTAAAAAAAAAGTTTGGGGTATAGCATCCGTCCTTGACATCCATCTACGTAACAGAATTAGGGCTAATATTTTGGTGATAGGCAGAAATGGCCGGTATGGATCTAGGACTGGGGTTTTTACCCCTAAAGATAGTTTCATTACTTGCTCACCATATCTGTCAACACAAAGTAATTAGTTTTCTAAATAATTCTTTATCAAAAGGACAATCAATGAACCAACTGTTAAGCACATTGAAAAATCTTTCATCCCTATCAATTAGGGGAATCACACGATCAAGAGTTTCATTATCTTCATTACAAAGGGCAAGTGTTATCTTGAATTTCAAACTGAGAGAGTCTATCTCTGGTCTTAAGTCTACCTCTAAGTAGAAGTCATCCAATGAATTTAATCTTTGATTGAACATTCAAGGACCAAAGCTTCTTAATGAGCTCAACTCCCATGAAGAGTTGGTCCCCAAATAAACTCATCATGCTTTTGATTGTCAGGCAGTTGAAGCCAAATAGAAGAATTAATTGTGAACCTCCCATGAGGAGCTGGTTCCAAATAAACTTATCATCAGAAGGATTAAGTGGTATGAGGATTCCTAGGATTTCCTTCACTATTTCCTCATTGAGTTGTGACCTCAGCTTTTGTTTGTCCCAGGTCCCTAGATTAATAGTCATTGAAATTTATTAAAGAGGGGACCATTTTCATTTCTTCCCAAACATATTAGAAGATGAAACTTATAGGTTGTTACCTACAACATTTAGGGGCAAGTTTAAGAGACGGTTTTAGCCACAAAATCTTTTTGTCTCTACTCTTTTTGGGGACAAATTCTTGACATTTAGAAACAAAATGGTTTCGTCCCAAAATGGGTTTTCTGTAGTAGTTAGTGTGTTGACATTTTAACCAACACATTTAAAAGCATAAAAAATGTTTGTAGGTTGGTTGTATCTATATACATAATTTGATATAAAAATGAAACACTATTTTATGACGACGGAATATTTATATATAAATATAAATAATTATTTGTAACAACCTAGGAGACTGAACACTATTTTGTCGGTTAAGTAACACGTACTCTTAGCCGACGAAAAATTACACCTAACTGACGGAACAATTTTAATAGAAAATAAATAAATAAATAAATAAATAAATATAACAAAAACATAATCGACGAAATAAATGATTTTGTCGGCTAAGTTCTGAAAAAGTTGGAAAAAAAAATCTTGCCAAAAAATTCAAATTTTTTTTCAAAAGTCTGATCCGATCCGGATCAAACCAAAACTCTCCCTCTTTCCTCTCTTTCTCCTCTTTCTTCTCCCTCTCATGTCTTCTCTTCTCTAAGCGGTGGTGGTGGTGGTGGTGTGTGGTTTGTGGTGTGTGGTGTTGTGTGATGATGATGTGTGGTGGTGGTGTGTGGTCACTGTGGTGCGTAGTGGTGATGGTGTGTGGTGCGTGGTGTGTGGTGGTGGTGGTGAGTTCGGGATGGCTGGCGGTGGATTACCGGAGATCGATGGTCGGCGGTGAATTGCCAACCGGAGATCGATGACTTTTTTTTTAGATTTATTGACTGAATATTCCGTCCACTAAGAGGAATATTTTTATTTTAAAATAATTTCGTCTACTAGGATCTTAGTAGACGAAAATGTTCTGTCTCTAAGGGTATTTGCCAACAAATCTTAGTCGACGGAATTTCATTGACTATGTTGTCTCTTAGCAGACGGAAAAATTTATTTCGTCGGCTAATGTCTTCACCGACGCGTCTTAGCCAACAGATCTTAGTCGACGGAATTTCCATCGACTAAGATATTAGAAGACGAAAAATGACTTTTAGCAGACGAAATTATTTCGTCGGCAAAGAGCCATGATCCACTAGTGGTAACGACATCTAGGTTAATCTTATGGGCTCGAAAGACAATTTGTAACAAGTGAAACATTTAAATAATTTTTGAAAGCTACTAGAAATTTAGAGAATAAGAAATTGAAATAAAAATAGATCGGAAATCTTTTTTTCTTTTAAAATAGAAAATAAAAATTTCGGTATGTTACAGGGACTCACTCCTAATTTAGCTAAAAAATAGGCTTTCAAAACGAGTAATGAGCATTGCAAGGGGCCAATGAGACATTTAGAGAAGCCCGCAAGGCCTCAATTGTTTGAGGAATTGACCGGATGGATTCCGAGAAGTTGGAGCCGTGTTTAGGTGACGTCAAATGTCCCCCATGTGCGCCACCATCATGCTTCATGGTGATGCTAGATCTCGAATGTCTTCGTTTTGAGTGGGAGAATGGATGTCTATTATAATTTCTCAAAATTTGGATCATTATAGTTCTCCAAGATGATCGAATCAATCAAACCAAATTCTATATGACTCAGTGTCCCAAATATCTCTATGAATTGGCGACAATATAAGATTCTATGTTCAAATCATAGTGACATATAATCCACTAAATTGACTCATCAAGTTTGTAATATGCGCTTCAGTCCGAATTCATGAAAAGTTATACACAAAAGAACTTTTGTTCATTCTCACAAAGTGTTTTCAAATGAAAACCATTAGTTTGACTGTCTTTGAACTCAACATGGTCTGGTTATCTCTTAATGCATAGAAGGCATCTGTGACGTTAACTATGGTGCAATGTGACATCAAGATTCAAACTAAACTGTGTCCCTGACTCACCGGTATGATTCAATCTTTATAGTCACAAAAAATTTACAAGACACAAAATTCGAAGATAGTTACCGATTCTTGAGAATGGTGTGGGTAATTCCATTATCTGCGAGGAGCTCAATGTTTTTAGGAGACATATCTACATAATGGGAGTAGATAGGTGATTAAATAGTTTCATTTGAGGCATTTAAAAGGATTGAAAGAAGCTAGAAAGAGGTGTAATCCTGAGAGTGCATAAATTTTTTTTGCGCATAATGAACTTTGCGTACTAAAATAGTCATAATATCTTCGTTAAAATAGATATTAATGTATCACAAACAGTTTTGAAAACTAGACTCAAATGTCTTTCTAGTGATATAAAGTACACAATCTGATTCGTCTGGAGCTATTCAGAAAGCTCATTTGAAGTTGACAGTCCAAAGGAGACAATTGCTGTTTTTCACAGATTTACAAAAGAAGATGTACACATGGTTGCATTGTCCTTGAGCTTGCGTGAGTAGTTTTGACAGGTTGGTGTCTAGACTGGAAGTGTCACCATAGGGACAGCGGCAACTCCCTCTTTTTTCTAAACATCGGCGCAGTTTATTTTCTTGTTACAGTGAACCTCATTGCCTTCACCACACTATGGGATAATCCATGTGGGTAGGCTAATGCTTTTATACCATTAGCGTATATGCAATTCCTGTTTGCAATTGTATGATCAAAATCAAGCCTTGTCGGTTATTTCAAGAGAGTAAACTCCATAACTAGTTAGTAAACGCCTTGATATGAACATAAACAACTTGAAAACCTAGAGAACTTGAAGATATCGAATCTACTAAAGATTATGTATCATGATGTCATAAAATTTCATCGACGATAATCAAATAAAATGGTAAGCAATCCACTTAACTAGTAACTCAACAAGCAGAGTTACATGGATGTTTCAAGAAACGCACCATGAGTGCATTTCCCAATACTTTTTATGTTTTCTTCTTTTCTTTCTTTGTTGCACATATTGTCGTTGAAGGTTGTTGTTGATGAAGCGACTCAAAAGAAATTTTGAGCATGAGAGATGTATAATCTTGACATCTAAGCTTATTAGCCTTTGGGTCAAAATATTGGTGAATCCTTTCTAATGAAAAGTTCCACAAAGACCTAGTGATTACCTTGGGCATCGAGTATGACAAAACTCAAATGAGTAGAAAATTTTGCTCTTGGATACAAAATTAAGCTGTTATGAGACTCGATATAGGTCACAAATAATGCTTATTAGTTTGTCCTGCTCGAGGATCGATAAAAAAGGTCGGGGTTGATCATACAAAACCTATACAAATATATAACCAGAAAGTGGATACAACACAACTTTCGGACATGCAAATCAAATTTTAGGATTTTCGGAACCTACACAGATCAAATCTCAAACATATAATAGGGATAGGAGAAGGGGGAGTGATTGTATCCCCCCCCATTTATTCAAAAAATAAAGAACTTGAATATAATTTTTTTTTGCTAGTCTGTCAAATAGACTGCATTTATAAAAGCGTTTAGCAATTTTTATGCGTAATAAAGACACATGTAATTCCATTGTGATTCATCGCACGATAATGTCATAAAAATATGGTTAATCACCTTCACCATATATATAAACCGAAAATTTCAAAACCTGAGATGAAGAAAAAGTTGAAAAATTAAGCCAAAAGAGGTCAAAAATCAATGGCTGGTGGCGGCCGGTAGATTGGCAACAAGAGATGAAGGACGACCGCTGTCACCAGGGAAGCAGGCAGACAACTACGGCAATGGCTTTCAGACAGAGAAGCTGAAAATCCTTGTTGGTGTTTCTAGGGTTTTGAAAAAAAGTTGGCTTATTAACTCTAGAGTTAGAACCACGTTGCTGATAACGTAGTATAGAATAAAAGTGTAGAAAAAAAATAGATAGCAACGTAAACAGAGAATATCTTGTTATTCATCGATAGAAGTCTCATTTATATAAAGTGTTACATAGCACGTACCAATTTGGTAATTACAAAAAATAAGTAGTCTTATTCTAACTACATATCGTAATGACATAAGGTCAAAGAACGCATGTAAAATACCCTATAACAAATTTCTTATTTTTTAATAAAACAAATTTCTTATTTTAAAGGTGAGAGTAATATGTCAAATATACAACCCAAAAAAATGAAGAATAGCTTGATTAGTTCATACTTTACAAAGTCTAGTCTTGGTGATGCTATTGCTCGTCATTCAGAACATTCTCTATGTGATGCTCCACCTCTAAGTTGTCCATCGATTCCTAATGAGATTCAAAGCAGTGGTATTGATTCATTGAATAATACCAACACTATTGAACATGACATGAGAAGACGTTGTCCTATATGGAAATATCTAGTCAATGAACGTGATTCGGTCAGAAGAGCATATATATGGTTTGTTGTCTAAGTGCATCGTTCTTTTTAATCTATAATATTGCTCTCACAGCGTCAAGTTTTTTAATCTATAAAAAAAGACCTAAACTGGACCTAACCGTAGGTGTGGTTTGGTTTACGGTTTGGTGTTTGAAAAAATAGAAACTGGACCAGACCAAAGTATAACATTGGTTTGGTTTGTGGTTTGGGGTATAAACCAAACCGAAGTGGACTGGAGCCACCCCTAATAGGGGAGAACGAAGTCCTAGATCAAGCCTGAACCGATTGGATGTGTGGAGTCACCATCGAGGCTTCGACGGTAGAGGCTTCGACGAGAGAGAGAGAGAGAGAGAGAGGTTACATCATTACAGATCAGAGAGGAGAGATAGGTTACATCGTTACAGATCAGAGAGGAGAGATAGGTGATTTTTATGAAGATCATATTTGTCTTTTAGGTAAGAATCATTGGAATGAGTTAGGGGAAAAAATTCATTGAATTGAGCTTTAGAAACTCTAATTTTGTGGAAATGGGCATTATCATTTTTTTCTTAGAACTAAAAACCGACCAAGTCGTGGATTTATTTTATAGTTTCGTTGTTTTTTTAGTCTTCAAAATTAACTAACCCATTAGAATAACAATCTGATTTTGTGAAAATGGGCATTATCATTTTTTTTCTTAGAACTAAAAACCGACCAAGTCGTGGATTTATTTTATAGTTTCGTTGTTTTTTTAGTCTTCAAAATTAACTAACCCATTAGAATAACAATCTGTGGACACATTGCTAAAGTAACCATGTTTTCTGAGAATGTTTTTACTTCTATAGCTACTTCTGTGAATGTGTTATTTTCTAACTATTGTAATGAATTTTGATCAATAAAGTTATTCATTTCTCTAAAAAGACAAAATCTACACATTGCTAACATTTGATTTCCAAATTTAGAGGTAGTATGAGGAGTGATAGGATGCCTTAATGAGACACGAGATTTGGTGCCTTAATCATATATGGCATGTCATGTCACATATATACATTGTCGATTTAAAAATAACATACCAAGTCAGTTTAAAGTAAATAGACAATCTTATCTTTGCTAATCCAATGGTTCTAAATTACTTTGTATTTCTTATATTAAAAAAACTATTTTTGAATTTTTTTACAACTTTTATTCTTAGATTCACACATAAAATACAAGTAAATGCATGTGAACTCACATGAATATATATATATATATATTGGTCCCAGAAAAAAAAATGTTTATTTATAATTCATCATTAAACAATTTAGATTATTCTAATTTTTTTAGTTTTCGATGATCTATTTGGTGTAAGAAATTCAATACAAGAATGGTTTTTCCTTTTTTTGTTTTCTGAAAGGATGATATATACATTTAAAATAGTAGTTCGGCCTTGTTGATAAAAATCACAATATATTTTATTACCAAAAAATAATATTTGATTAGTACTTATTATATTCTATTTTTATTTTGTGGATCTAATTGAACTTTTGACATTTTGATTACCTTATTAAGTAGAGGATTAATCACTTTTCATTGATTACGTTAGTTTCTTAATTATATCAATTTATCATATTTTAAGGGTTAGTTTTACGATATTAACAAAATTTGTTTCCATTTTTGTGGCTCTAATTTTGATTTTTATTCAATTTTTGAAATCTCTTCAATCAATTAGTTTTTGACTAATTTTAATGAATTAATTTTTGCAAGTGCCAAAAAACAAAATAATAATTAGAAAATCTAAACTTTTTTTGTACAAATTATATATCCATAATCTTGAACCAATATATATATATATATATATATATACTTAGGCATTACATGATTCAGCACATACACTGCCTAATCACAACACCCGCCTTGTTCCTTGCTCTCTTCGATCATCACCCCGTAAAATAATTCACAAAGATTTCTCATACTATAAGAGCATATGCACCGGTGCAAAAAATAACAAGAGCAGAGAGAAGGAGAGGCGGGCCCGGCTAAAGAATAGCACGTTGACTGCATTAAAAAGTTCATGAACGAGCAGAAATTACTTACTCGAGAGCACGAGCAGCCTGCACGACCTCACAGCTGCAGATGCTCTGATAATATTACCCCCACCTTTCACGTTTATGGCACGTGACACCTAACCCTATGTACTCACTCCCCCGCGCGCACAGAGAGAGAATACGGAGAGAAAGCTAGCTAGAGTAGTCCAAACTCCAAACCGATGCTAGCATCCCATGTGAGGATTTTGAGTCTTAAGAGCCGTCAACACCTCTCAGATCCACCTACTGATTAGAAAGCTCTCCCATATGATCCACAAATGCAACCCTTATATCCCAAACCCTGCAACAACTCACCACTAGCTATATCGATCGTACTATGTAACAGAAGATCAACTCCCACAATAGAAACATGGGGAGGAAGAAGCTAGACCAGAAATCCCACACCCTCCCGCCGTCGCCAACACACTCTTTTTCCTCCTCTTCCTCGTCGGATTTCGAGTTCACCATCTCCTGCTCTCCTCGCAAGTCCTCCACCCCGCTCTGCCGGCCCGCCGACGAGCTCTTCTACAAGGGCCAGCTCCTCCCGCTTCACCTCTCCCCTCGCCTCTCCATGGTCCGCACTCTTCTTCTTCTGCCGTCCTCGTCTTCCTCTTCCTCCTATGCTGCCTCCGACACCACTGCCTCACGTGACTCCACCGGCAGCAGCTCCAACGACTCCTCACGTGACTCGTGCGACTCCTCCGCCAGGCCTAGCTCCGTCCTCGAAGAGGTCGACGAGTTCAAGCGTCTCAACTGCAGGTACTCATCGTCCAACGACGTCGTGGTCAAGCAAGTTCTTCATAGCTTGAGCTCCCAGTCGCAGATCAAGAAGCAGAACAGCAAGTACTTCTCTCTGTCGAGATTCTCTTCTGTGTTCAAGAAGGATCCAACTAAACAACAACAGAGCGGAATGGCCGTCGTGGACGCGGATCAGAACAACATCGTCTCCGGATCTAACTCCGTCAAGCGAGCCAGCAACACTGCCAAGGAGGTTATTAGAAAGTACATGAAGAAGGTCAAGCCACTGTACGAGAAGCTCTCACAAAAGCAACAGAAAATGACGTCGACGGCGATGTCGGTCGAGATTAGATCAGAGAAACTCCCAAGTAGTATGGATCACGAGTTATCCGTCAAGGCCAGCTCGAGAAGTAGAGAGAGCACCAATGGAGGGTTTTCTCATTCTTTCTCGGGTAACTTAAGATGCCCGAGAAGGAGAGGCTGCGTTACGAGCTGCCCATCTTCGATGCGCTGCTCACCCAGCCACTCAGGTGTTCTGTCCTGCACCGGTCAACCAGGTCCGGGAGCCTGCTCGAGCGCTAGCAAAGCAGGAGCATCAACGTCGTACACGGTGGTGGACAGATCATCGATGGATGAGCTTCAGAGTGCAATTCAAGGCGCAATTGCTCATTGCAAGAACTCTTTGGTTAATTCAGCAATGAGATATGAATAATCTGCTTCATGAACGTCGTTGTTAATTAAGCGTAAATTAATATTAATCTTGTCGTCTTCTCTCTGTCTGGATTTGGTTTAAAGTGAGAATCAAATTCTGCGTGTAACGGTAGCCCTGGGAGTTGATATTAATCTGTTTTTTAGCTTTTGGTTCTGCTCTGACGAGAACTTGTTAATTATGTAACGTAAATTATTGTTATGGAAGTTGTGTTCTTGGCTTTTTGTCTGTGATGATTATATACTTTGGCTATCATAACATATATAAATTAGAAGATGATGCAGCTTTAGTTCTTTCTTTCTGGAAATAGGTATTTTTTCAAGTACAAGCTAGCTGATGATTATATACTTTGGCTATCATAACATATATAAATTAGAAGATGATGCAGCTTTCGTTCTTTCTTTCTGGAAATAGGTATTTTTTTCAAGTACAAGCTAGCTAGTTCTGACTTTAGTGATAACTAACATATTCTCGATCAACATTGTTAGAGAGAAACATCTCTTGTAAGAAAATAAATAAATAAAATACAACATATATGTGAGTTGTTCATATCTAATTATACCGAGGTATTTTGTAGTTAAAACTCAACATATTAAAAGTGGTTAATTAAGTTGGGACATTATCGGTACAATAAAGATTCACGGGTCACGCTTGTCATAGTTCTAGTTGGTATCAGAGCGGGTCCTTTGTTAATTGTTTCACCGAGCATAATGAGTCCAAATTGGGTTCATCGAAAAACATTAGGTTTCATATCATACTAAGTGCATACAATGGGTCTTGAACTGTATATCTCAATTTCTGAAATAGAAATTGGACCAAATCATATTTTGAATCAAATTACTGATTTTCAATGTGAAAATTGGACCAAATCAAATTACACGTGTCAACCTAAAAAGTTAGGTTGCATGTGAGGAGATTGCTAAAGAAGAAAGATCTCACATCAAAAAATAGATAAATAAAATACATCATATATGTATGTGGATAATACATAATTATACCGAGATCTTTTATAGTTAAAACCCAACACTTTAAAGATAGTTAAGTTATGACAGTTTCGGATACAATGAGAATAGTAGTATTTATTTTTTGGACGAGCCAGGGACATGATTTTAGTTCCTGTAATTGGGTAGGCAGCGATGACTGCCATGTGCATGTGAAGCTTCAAGCAATTCTCTGATCGGACAAGATGGTCATATTTAATACAGGAATAGTAGTCAAGTTGGCAAATATATAACAGCTGCCCTACTCCAAATTGATGGCATGCCCCTTGTTCCCTAGTTCAGAATTTCTTTTGTACATACGTAGGAAAAGGATAACCAGCAGGTTGAAACGGAGCTGTAAAATTGAGGACACAAAACTTGAACTGATGACCAAAAATGCACGAATTCCTTGTTGACCGGTATCTAGTGAATGAAATTCATATACGACGGCGAGATTGCCAAAGTACGTAGTAACCCCGTTCTCTAATAACTTATAGATCAGAACTAAAATACCGTATTCATTTATATAATGTTTGTTATGCAAGACTTACAATATGATTGTTTTAATCTCTTTCCATTTTATTATACAAATACAATATATTGACTATCTCCTATGTGAGTCAAACTTTCAGTTGCTATAGAGAAAACAAATTGTTAAATAGATAGGGTATCAAATTGATAATTATGACAATTTGAAAAAAAATAGAGAAAATTCTCATCCCTCTAAATTTTAAGGAAATTTTTTTTCACTATCATTAAATATGAATCTATAATTATTAACGGTATACACTCTTAATAATTTATTATTTTTACTGTCACTGATCACGATCTCAGATATAGTAACTCAGAGGTGATTCGAGCCTGGCCACCCTCGGTCCACCACCGACGACCTCAACTGCGTCTTCATTCCTCCGCCGACGACCACGATTGCGTGTTCAATTTCTCGGTAAAATTCACAATCTTAGTCTAATCAGTTTGCACTTATCTAGCCAATTATACATCGAACTCGAACCGATTTTGATGTCCTCGGCGAGCTTGGCCTGATCGGGTCTGGTGATATAGTCGTCAGTGGCTTATACATAACCAAAACCCATATAGCTTACAACTCCCTTGCTTAATTCCAAACAACCTGGGTCGGGTAACTTCTTGAAAAACCTGGTTGATGGGTTCCAGATAGCAATGTATTCATGAGAATCGGAACATCGATAGGAAGCAATCAATACAAGACCGTTGCAGGAGCCCATCACTTTAAAGCCAGTACTAGAATTTTCGTATTCTATGCTAAGATCCATTTAGCATTTTAGTTCCAGATTGATAAGGTATGCTATAATTATTTTGAATCTAGGCTTATAATTAATTTGGTATTTCTACGTACCATTGAGTTTCAGTATTGAAAACTGGTAATGCTGAAAATTGACTGCGCAGTTTGTTTAAATTGGGATCAATTTGTGTTTGCAGAAACCTATGGTGCATTTCAGTTGATGATAAGATGGCAGCCCTTGGATGCAAGTATGTTCCTGGATTTTGAATTGCCAGCTTTCCTTCTTATACAAGATAAATTTTCAATGCTCAAATGATGTCATTTTTGAAAATGAAAGATGGGAAGTAGTGAATGAAAAGACAAGAAGAAATTGTGTATTTTGGATATAAAATTGTGTGTTGTTTTATATAGAAGTTAAGGGAGATTAAGACTGTTGGTGATGTTGACCATAGAAAAATAAAAATGTAACATCATATTGGAAGATTACGACTAATTTGTTAGGGACGTATGATTATTTTCGTGAATAGATCTGGATTCTAATATAGACGTTAGTCACAAGAAGTTTTTAGTTCATATAACCATGTGAAGTGTTATATGATTATTTTCATAAATAGATCTGGACCCTCTAGTTGTCCCAAATTTGCCCTCCTACTACCCCAATATATCCTCCTATTGCCCCCATTATATACCCATTGATGGACCCCAGTATACCCTCCTATGCCCATAATGTATACCCTCTGATGGACACCCCAATTGGCTCTCCTACTGCCCCAGTAAACCCTCATACTACCTCTAGTATATCATCCTATTGTCCCTAGTAGACCCCCTACTGCTCTCAATATATACCTTCTGACGAACCCTCTAGTTGCCCTCAATTGGCCCTCCTACTGTCTCTAGTAGGCCCTCCTACTGCCCCTACTATACCCTCTGATGGATCACCTAATTGGCCCTCCTACTACCCCCAATAGATGCGTCCCCCGGTTGACCTCGTAAGAGACCTTTTACTACCCCTAATACGATCTCATACTAGGGGCAATATGACTCCTACTGCCCCTAATATATACCCTCTTACGGACCCTTAGTAGGAGGTCCGGTCAACGGTCGTTGGAGTCTGGTAAACGGTCCTCAGAGTCCTACTGCCCCTTGTAGGATGTCATACTGCCCTCAGTAGGAGACCTACTGCCCCCAGTAGAAGGTTCGGTCAACAGTCGTCGGAGTTCGATCAACGTTTTCCAAGTTCGATCAACATTTGCCAGAGTTCGGTCAACGATCGTCAGATTTCAGTCAACGATCACCGGAGTCAAGTTAACGGTTGCCAGAGTTCGGTCAACGATCATTGGAGACCGATCAATTGTCATATGAGTCCAGTCAACAGTCATAATTTTTTTATTGCAAAATAGACTTTTATTATTCTTACAATGGTCTATTCACTACCAGAAAAAAGACTTTAGCCGACGAAATAACCAAAAACAGGCCGATGAAATTTTTTTTCGTCGGCTATAGTCTGTGAACTTTAGCCGACGAAATTTAAAAAGTTTAGCAGACGAAATTAGAGTATTTCGTCGGCTAAAATACCTTTTAGTTATAAAATTGCACTACGGATATTTCGGTGTCCGATTGACTATTGTGATACCAATCTGGAAGCAGAACGGGCGTACGAGTAAAACTCATCGCTAATGTCATGACATATGCTTTTTTGGCCATCCGAGTTCATTTAAGGCTTCAAAATGAAGTTTTTCTAAAAACTTCACACACGAAAACGTCCATATCTACATCTATATGACGTATTTTGGTCGAACCTTCAACACAACAAACTCTCACCATGATGAAACACAACTGTCCATCTAAAAATTTTGAGACATTTACCTCTCGATGATAGGGCTCCCCATATGAATAAATAATGGTAAATAGTAGGCATGTTGTGATTCCAGTCATCAAAATTCATAAACAAAAATACGACCGTCAGATATCATCAATATGTTGAAATATGTCTATGGTAAAAAATTCAACTTGATCCGATAAATTTAAGGGCTTCATCCGGACGGTGAATCCCGTAAGTCAAACCCCTAAATTGTATTGACTGCAACTATCGGCACCGAAGCTTTACCGGAATTACGTGATTTTTCAACCGTAGACGTATTTCACCATTCCGGTCATATCTTATTTCATGACTTTTTTGCGTTTGAAGTTTCTACGTATAGTTTGTTTTTGAAACGGAACATTTACTTAAAGCTTAGTAAACAAGTTATACAACATTAGTAGACATGTTGTGATTTCGATGATCAAAGTTAAGAAACAAAAATCCGACCGTCTGATATGATCATTATGTCGAAATATGTCTATAGAAAAAAAATTCAACTTGATCTGATAACGATAAGGGCTCGATCCTTACGGTCAATCCCGTAAGTCAAACCCTTAAAGCACTGAAACGGTCATTTGACCGTCTAAATTATGAATTTTGTCTGGACCTTCAACTGAAAATAATTTTAAATCGATAAGACGAAACCAGTGGTATAAAATTTTTATGAAAAATAACCACCGAAGATAGGACTACCTCTAGGGAGAAAGAATGAAAAATTATGTTAACCGTAACTATCGGCACCAAGACTTTACCGAAATTACGTGATTTTTTCAACCGTAGACGTATTTCACCATTCTGGTCATATCTTATTAAATGAATTTTTTTCGTTTAAAGATTCTACGTATAGGGTTTAGGGTTTTAGCCTACAAAATCAGAGTAATTCGTCGATTAAAGTTAAATAAATAAAATAAATAACTATAGCCGACGAAATTAGGGTAATTCTTCGGCTATGGTTAAATAAATAAATTACTATAGCCGACGAAATTTATTAAAATTCGTCGGCTAAAGTTAATTAAAAATTTAAAGTTTTTTGCAGGAATTTTGAAAATTTTAAACTTTTTCCGACAAAGATTTTAAACTTTAACCGACGAAATTAGGGTAGTTCGTCGGCTAAAGTTCAAAATTTTCTTTATCTTTCATTTTTCTCCTCCTCCTCCTCATCCTCTAGATCCTTCTCCTCCTCTAACTCCTTCTCCTCCTCCTTCTCATAACCTTCTCCTCCTATTCTCCTCCTCTTCTCCTCCTCCGGTGTAAAAACGAAAAAGAACAAAAAAATTTCAAAAATACAAGAAATAAAAAAATAAATAAAATAACTATAGTCTATAGCCGATGAATTTTATTAAAATTCGTCGGCTAAAATTAAAAAAATAAAATAAAAAAGAAATAAAAAACTATAGCCAACGAATTTTATTAAAATTTATCGGCTAAAGTTAAATAAATAAATAAATAAAATAACTATAGCTGACGAAATTTAATAAAATTTCGTCGGCTAAAGTCTAAAAATTCATCGGCTAAAGTCCAGACTTTAAGCGAAGAAATTTTTTTTCGTCAGCTAAATAAATGACTGTAGCCGACGATGAACAGTAATTTTGTCGGCTAAGATTTTCGTCGGTTAAAGTACTGATCTTGGAAGTGATTGTAGTTTATTTAATTCATTAAAGGTATAATTATTTTTTTGTTGTATAAGTTGGCTGGTGAAAATTTTAAAATCTTAGTTTGTTTGTGAGAATAAAATTCTCAAAATTTGAGCTAATGGCATTAACCCAAAAAAATTATAGATGGTTTCGAACCTATATGAAGCAAATTAATATGATAATTCAAAAACCGAATAGATGAAGGTGGACAAATGACATTATTTGAAACCAAATATAGTATTGTCTTTGTCAGATCGATACTTGTGAATCTAACCTGGTTTTCATCATTACTGTGTGTGGATCCCGTCGGCACCCAATCATGCAATTATCTATGGATCGAAGTCGACTCTGATCGATCTGAGTGAAGATCAGCCACCCCTTTCAAACCACGTACCAGATAGCAGTACAATAGTACGTTAGGATTTACAAGTTATCTCTAGCTATATTCGGTTGAAATTAGAACATTACTAAAATGTTTCTATCTGCTGCATGGGGTCATCATCTCTCTGTACGTAGACGTAGTTTTCCAGGACACTGCAATGGTGGAGGCCCTCGATCAAAACTTTCCTCTTCATCCCAAAGCATAGGGACGTCATTTACAGAAGGGAAATATCCATCATTCACGCCTCTTTCCAGAGCAACCAAATCTGAAACTCCATCTCCTTCAACGATCTGATCTGAAAATCACATACACTCCTTTGATTACCAACAAAAATTACGTGAGAATAGTTATTAGAATATGTTATACAGAAGAAATTTGATGATTAGAAAAGTTAGAAAACATATGTACAGTGATCATTGTTGCACATTGTATCGTTAATTAGCTTCATCAATGATATATATGATACTTCAATCAACTAATTATTGTACCATTTGTACGTGTACAGTGCTCTTTGCTGTCATAGTGTTAGCGTAAGGCTACATATATGTTCATCAGTACATTTGCATGTTACTCATACAGTCGTATAATTAACTTCTTCGCTCTAATAAGACTTAGTGTTAAAAATCAAAATTTTCCACAGGGGTCTGTACAGAGAGAATCCAACTTCTTACATAAAGTTGACAGTAAAAGACAGACTTAACTATTTTCTTTTGCTAACTTCGACAGATATTTAAATGTCTGTCGTAAAATTTGATCAGACGACAATAAAAATGATTTCTGTCGTCTGATAGCACAATTGACGTAATCGATTCAACTTAGGTGCACTTGTGGGTTTGGATATGTTATTTTTTGTTGAACAATTCTTGTAAACAAAGCAACCTTTAAAGTATTCATACATGTAAGAAACGTCAGTATGAAGCATATATTTTTTTTATAGATTTGCTTAGAGTTTCATTGACTGATAAAGCTTAATTACCTAGAATAATGATGATTAAGAGATGTTTAGTATAGTAAAGTACAGACACAGCAGCAGAAAGATAGGCAGACCCTCCTCAAGCTAATCCTATAATCACGGCCCAATTATAATGCTCAGTGCTCATCTACACAAATATATGCTTAAGTGAGTAACCCTGAGTTAGCTCCATCAACTTAATCTATGTTTTAGAGAAAAAAACATCATATTTTGTAAAGAGGGGCGTTTTGCACCAAAAATGTTGTTACCAACCCGAAAAACACAATTCGGTAACCTCACCGAATTAAAATGTTGTAGTTTTATGGTCACACTGCACCGAACCGCACAAGGGCGGAGCTACGTTCAAACCTGAAGGAGTCCGGACCCCCCTAAGTTTCAGACAGATCTCGTTTTTTATATGTTGCTGAGTACGAGTTTGTTTCTGAATATGAACCCCCCGTCCAATAGCATACTAACAGGTGTCAAACTCGAACCCCCTAACTCAAAATCCTGGTTCTGTCACTAGAACCGCATAAAAACTGTTCGATTACGGTTTGGCGTTATAATTCAACCGATTTACACCGAATTATATTTTTCATATTTTTTTTAAATTTTTTATTGATTGAATTTGATTTGTAATATATAAAAAAATTATTTATCTTCAATTTTTATTTTGCAAGTTGTTGTGTTTGCATGATAGTTGATATATGCTAATTTATTAAGTTATCAAATATGGTGTTTTTGTTAGTTAATTGATATTCTGATGACATTTATAGATTTGTATGGACTCTAAATGCATTCAAAATTTGTTCATGCCTTACAAAAATGGTTAGGCAAAAAATTTTGACATCCCTTACTTGTTGAAATAAATAAATCGGTTCACACCGAAACCGACTCGCACCGCACCAAAAAAATTATGTAACCGAATTATTCGAAAATCGAAAAAAAACGGTTTGGTTGCGGTTTGAAATATTGTAAAACCGAAAAAACGGTTCGGTTGCGGTTTGAGTCTCAAACCGATCCGAACAGAACCGCACCCACCCCTAATATTTTAGCTCCAACATGTCATGTAAAGCATCCTCTATTTTTTATAAAAAGTGAGAAGAGAGAGAAACATATCCTCTATATCTATAGAATTCTCAGAATTTGTATATTCATCTATAAATCTCTAAAATTTATTGTTTTCTTTATAGAATTCATTCTCTTCTAATAAAGGAAAAACATCATAAAATTAACAAATTTAACATTAAATTTGGGGTTTAATTTGAATAAATATATAATATTTATATAGATACATAAATTATACAAAAAAAATGTAATGTTGTACAATATAATAGAAGTGCTATTGAAGTTGAGCTCATTTTCTTTTAGAGATTTTGTGATTTCCTCCTCTATAATAAATAAATTATAAAGGAGTTGTTAGAGATGCTCTTACTGTACAAACGTAAATAATTTGCTAATTGCTATCTAGACTCACCGGGAAGTCCACATTATGTTTGTTTACGTACCCTTAATTTACTGTAATAAGTATTAATTAAATAGAAACTTCGAGGAAGTTTATGATCGACTCTAATGATTAAAAACATTATAAAATGTCATAGAAGTCTACTTTTAAACATTCTCTCCCTCAAGTCCACCATAATATTTTTGTTCATGTAAGTCTACCTTGTGGTCTAAATCCAACAGCTTACTTATGTATCGTACCTAAAATACCCTCAACTCCATATTTTTCCCAAATTCATCGGTCATCTCTCTCTATCTATCTATCTATCTCTGTTAGCTCGACCTCAATCGCATCTTCAAATTTTGATGCCTCGACCATGGCGCCGCCACGACCACGATAGTTCTTCTCTCCGGCTCATCATCACAACCCGTTCATATTCGCTTAAAATCCTACGATTTTTGCCGAGCTTTATGTCTCAGATCTCAGATCCTAGAGTGACTGAGATATCACCGACTATGAGAGGCAGAGCCGACGATACGGTTGCCAATCAAACCGATGGTGAGGGCCTGAGCTGCTCTCGAATATTGGTGCCGAGAATTTAAATCTGATCTCAAAGGTGCTCGTGCTTCATATCTATCAAGTTTCTCTTAAACTTATGATCGACTTTTCTATGATCTTCAATCTGCTCTTGGTGACCACAGTGAAGTCAGCCATCACATTCTCCGTAAGTCGCTGATTACAAGTTTTAAGAAAATGCAAAAAAGAGTAGATTGATCGATGTTAATTATGTGTTGATATTTGCTAAGCTGTGAAACAATGATTAGGCTAATTCCTTGTGTAAAGTGTAAACTATGATTCCATCAACATAGTGATATATTGTATCTTTTTATCAATGACATAATATATTTTTTATACTATGACAGTATATTTTTGATGATGTAATAATATATTTTCCATACATATATATATATATATATATTGAGTAGATTTTGTATGACTAGACAGCCATTTTATTTTTGTTTGGCAGTAGCTTTTGTTTTTGTTGCTAGTAGTTTTTGTTTCTATCTGTAATAGCTTTTGATGTTTACAGTAGTAGCTTTTATTGATTACGATAGTAGTTTTTGTTGCTGATAGTAATAGCTTTTATTTCTGACGGTAGTAGGTTTTGTTGATGATGATAGTATCTTTTGTTGTTGGCGTAGTATCTTTTGTTGTTGACGGTAGTATCTTTGTTGTTGGCGTAGTATCTTTTGTTGTTGCCGGAATCCTCATTGGAGATCGGCTTGAGACTTTTCATACAAGGAATGATATTTTTGTAAATATAAAAAAAAAATAATCTAATTTTTTAGTTGGATGATAGTCTGTAATTTTGTTGAACTTCAACACCTAATACAAAACTCTATTTAAGCTCAGATAGACTTATGTGAATAAAAATATTTAGATAAAAAATGCCTTAAATAAGACTTCTGTGTAATTGTCCCTAAAAACATGTATCTTCCTAACATACATACGGTTTTACTAACTTCATAATCTTATTCTTTAGAGATTGTTGTTTGATTTTAAAAAAAAGGCAAAAGAAAAAAGTAATAGCACTGCTTAAGTAACCCATCTGTTTGGTCACGATTGTCCTCTTTAGGTTACAATCGATCTGGTTCTGTTTTGTCCTGAATGCTCAAGTTATCGGTACTATCCAGGTGATTGATCGAGTTTTCAATCCACCTGGTTTATTTCAATCCACCTGGTTTATATATATGCTGCAGCCTGCACGAGCCTGACAAACCAAATTGATGTCCCCCAATTTACTAAACCTTGACATAGTCAATGCTCTGGTTGTCTTTCTTTCAAACACACAATATACAACATATATGGTTCTGAATCTGAAGCATGCATTTTAAATGGTTTATCCATGTTTACAGCTGGGATTTACTCATTTACATGAAACCAGAGTAAACCCTCTTAGATTTATTAGGATTAAATTTGTCTTTGATCCCCATATTGCTTAGCATTTGGAGATCCCTTTTCATTTTTGTGTGTAATCCCTTCGCATTGCCCTAGAACGACCAAACTTTGTGGTCCTCTTGCACAAGAGTGATAAGAAGGTACCATGATGTCTCTCTTAATCCTTTGCTGTCAGAAGCCAGCTTCTTCTGCTTGGCTCTAGTCCATCTCCAAGGAGCGTATCATTTATGATTTTTCATAACCACATTCATGGGGAAACTCTTTACTCATCGGTTCATGATTCACATCTAGTTTTAATGACATCCTACCTGGGAAAACAAATACACGTCAAAGTATGAGATTCACCTAGTTATCTTTTCGACATCATCCTATTGATACGTTTGTAGTTGCATGTAGTAGTACTTCTAGTTATGAATTTAATGAGTTTGCCTCAATATCGTTTGGTCTACTAGCAAGTGTTCACAGCGAAAAGTTTCGAGTTTAGCTCACGGATTAAAATGTTGTATGTATCATTTGTAATTTAAGATTATCAACGATTTCTTTATTCACGATGTAAAACACACATTTCTTCAAAATCTTCCTATCAAATGAGAAATGTGTGATGAGTAGATGGTATGCGAAAACCTAAGTTCTGCTCAAATAAAAGAAATGCTACCTGTATTCTTTTTCTATGTTTCTCATTCGCTTTCGCATTTCATGTAATCTAAAGATTGAACTATTAGTTTCTACTTCATTTGAACAAAACTGAACAAGCTCGAACCTGTACCTCTTCAAACTTTGATTCAGTAAATATAGTAGTTCAATAGCAATAAGACTACTAAGACATAATTTCAAAGAGCATAATCCAGAATCATTTCGACCAGGACACAACATCAAAGGTGGAAAACAAAAGAGAGACAAAAGATGAATACAATGAAGAAAGTAGTTAGCATCGCTCATCTCCTGATTCAAGTGCATTAATCCATCCCACTACATGCAACAGCCCAGATGAATACAATGAAGAAAGTAGTTAGCATCGCTCATCTCCTGATTCAAGTGCATTAATCCATCCCACTACATGCAACAGCCCAGGTGAGTGCAATGAAGAAAGTAGTTAGCATCGCTCATCTCCTGATTCAAGTGCATTAATCCATCCCACTACATGCAACAGCCCAGGTGAATACAATGAAGAAAATAGTTAGCATCGCTCATCTCCTGATTCAAGTGCATTAATCCATCCCACTACATGCAACAGCATAATTTAAGTAATAAGTTCCACATGATCTTTTTGTTGTTTATTAGATTAGCAAGAACTTTAACGCATTATTGTCCCCCTTAAGCCTAGCTAGAACAAAGACTTTATTTTGTTGATGACTTGTGACTTGTTTAGTTAAGGTGTTTAACTAAAAACTTTAAGGTTATAAGTTTAAACCTAATGGATATATGTAGGGTGTGCGACTTATTAATAAAAAAAATTGTTTTTTTTAAAAAAAACCTAGAACAAAGACAAACCAACCCAGAAAATTATAGAAGAGGGAGGAGAGAAGAGAGGAGGACCACTCAGAATGCTAAGGGAGCTATGTGTTTTAATAAGATTAATAATCACAGCGAATACCTAGCTACATTATTAACCAAAGATTAATTTAACCCCCAATGTTCATTAGCTGTCTTTGATTTTATTACAACTGCTCAAATCTTAATGGAAGCTTTTTGAAGCTATGAACATGATATGTACCACTGCAAGACCTTCCCCAGAAAACCATACCCAGATGGGAAAATTCACATGAAATACCAGAAGCAGCCAAGCACATTAGAAGGACATGGTGGTCATGAATCTCAATGACCAAACACATCTATGGGATTCAGATCTCACATGGCAGAAAATAACTTCTCATGTGACCACATGTCTCTGTTTGGGACCCTTTCCATGTTATATTAGCCCTTGTAAGCTGGGGATATATAGTCAAACTAGCAAAGCTCACCTCTCTTTCACTAATCCAAAATTATTTGCATAAACTTAAATGCCACTAAGCTAGCTAGGTATATATATATATAAGATAACCCAGCTTATCTAAATTATTTGCTCCACTCAACTTTCTCTCTTTGAAAAGCAAAAGATAACCCTGTCAAAGCAGTACATTCATGCATAGCTTCATAGATCATGATCAATTTGAATAACAAAACTTATTTTCTTATCACAATTGTCAAAAACAAGAACCAAATCATTCAGAGCTGCATGCAGAATCATGGTAAAAAATTATAGGAAAGGTCTAGTTGGTCTTAGTTTTATACAAGTTCTCTTTAGTTGTACACCAACTTCCTATAGTAAAGCTCGTTTATCTATACAAAGAGCCAATTTGCTTATGAATTGTACTGATTTACTCAAGGTAAGTCAAACTTCAGTTCTAGTTTACTGCAGTACATCAGCTTCATGCAACAGTAGACAAGCTTAATTTCTGAAGATGAGTAAAATCTACCTATGAAACAACTAGTATGCTTGAAACTTGAAAGATGTATGGTAAAAAAGAATTTGACTTTAAGTTTCCAAGGTCTGCATGTGCTGCTTCTATATTCTAAACAGGAACTGAGCTCTAGTGTTTCACCTACACCAGACCACCAGGTTTTTATAATCTCACCTTCCAAATAACGAAAATGGACAGACTAATAATTACTGATACAGTAAATCATTTGCTTCTCTATATATATCATACCTCTGGCATTTTCTCAGAAACCACAGTTCACTTCCTCATTATTACCACTTTCCCTGGATTTCAGAAACAAAAGCCAAAATGGTATCTCTGGAAGTTGTTCAGACAACCTCTAGATCCATCGAGCAATCATCGAGTCCCCGGATTTCTTTCTCAGCTGATTTCCTCGACGAAAGTGACTTCATCACTATTAGCCCAAATGCTCATGGTGAACTTCGAGACAAGAAAATGGAGTGTGATCACAAGGCAAGGAATCCGGACTTTGAGTTTTTGTCAAACAATGTGAGTAGCCATACCATGTTAACTGCAGATGAGCTTTTCTTTGAGGGAAGGCTCCTTCCTTTTTGGCAAAAGCAGCATGCCGAAAGGCTCAACAAGATCCGCTTGAAAACAAAAGATGATGAGATATGCGAGGAGGAGGAGGAGGAAGAGGTAGTGAACAAGCAGGAGAGTAGAGGGAACTGGTTTGTCGATGATGACCCGTCTCCAAGACCACCTAAGTGCACTGTTTTATGGAAAGAGTTGCTCCGGTTGAAGAAGCAACGTTCTTCAACTCTGTCACCCTCCTCTTCATCCTCGTCTTCATCATCTTCTTCAAACTCGTTTGCTGATGTAGCCGCAGCATCAGATCAAGTGAAGGAGGCGATGGGAAACAAAGAAAAGTACATGAAGAGGATAAAGAAAGGCCTAGAGAGAACAAGATCAGCCAACATAAGAATAAGGCCGATGGTTAATGTGCCGATTTGCACACAGATGAAGAACAGTGCCTTACCACCTTTGTTTCCTCTCAGAAAAGGAAGACTAGATAGGTGAGGATGGAGAAGAGAGGTATTAGAATTCAAGCTGATCTGCAGGATTTTGTTCTATATGTTCAATGTTAATTTTCTCATTTCTTCCACTTATTTAAAGTTCACGTATCATGTTTCGAGTGTTTATTAAGAAATTGGATTATTTATCTTTTAGCTTTTTACTTCTTGTTTTGTGGAAACTGGCTCACCTTAATAGGAAACTAGAGAGTGAAATATAACATGCAGATACACAGATGACAGATGTAAAAAAGTTGTCCAAGATGAGAAGCATAGAATAGAAGAGGAATCTGATCTTTGGCTGTAGCATTTGATGAAATTTGAATTTATTGAGAAACAGGCCCGACCATAATGGTATTATTTTCCATTCAAAATGGAAGTGAAAATAGTACATGCCGTGAATGTAATAGGGGATTTATATATCTGGAACAAATTATACTGTTGTAATTTTTGTTTCTTTTCCTTCCAGGGTTATCAATCACAGTTTCTTAAGTTTCATTCAAAAAAAATATCAGTCCCTTAAAATAAAAGAGGTATTTTATTTTGGTTATCCGATCTCTTCACAGAATAGAGGTTGTAGATTTCTGATCTTCTAGAGGCTAAAGACAATGGGATAACCAATATATAAATTGACTAGCTCAGAGCATAAAGCTATTCTTAGCAAAATTGACTGCTTCCAAAACCAGCAATCAAGTAAAATGTCAACTATACATATCGAATTAGGCGAAGAATGAAGTCATAGAAAAGAAATATAACAAACAAGAATTCAGTGTACATTTAAAATAAATTTGTGTATAACAAAATTTAATATGGACAAGAAACCGATACACAAACTAAGAGCCTCAGCCACATATATATGCCAACAAATCAATTAATATAAGCGAGTCACTGACTGTGCACATGAAACAATCGATGATAAAACTGTAGGTCTCACATTTCATTTAAGACCCCACTTCCTATGAAAACTATAAAAAGGGAAGAAAAAAAGAACAAAAACAAACACTAAGCGCGAGAACTGGACTCTAGGACTGAGGAGCTTACAAGGGTCAATTTCCAACTTAAACTTTTGCAAGCTATTTACGCAGAAATATGCTTGAAGGTTCGGCAGTTGGCATAAGTTCCTTGAAAAAATGCAGGCACAATACTAGCGGTTCAAGAAGGTGGGGGTGCTGACAGAGAATTTCCTGGAGTAGTTCTGAAACACAAATCAAAACTAATCAGTTTAAACTGCAATCGAGAAAGCTGTGAATGTTGATACTAGTGGGTCTTTCTACTACCTTAGATCCAATCCAGACTTTCCAGTAAGGCTGTTAGGAACTTGACCAGTCAGATTATTGTTTTGCAAAAAGCTGAAAGATATATAGAACACAAGTCAGAACATTAAGAATCAGACATAAATTAGAAAAAAAGGGAATATTGTCTTCTAAAGTATCTATATCTGAAACCATTAACAATACACATCACAAGTTCACAACGCATGTCCTATATATAGTGAAGACCACTTTCTAAAGTGACAAGGTATAGACTGAATGACCTTCCAACATTTCTATTGGCAGCCTTTTCTCCAGCCAAAAGACAGAGAAAAGAAAAATCTTTATCTGTAACATGCAGCACAATTAACTAATACACATTTCGTTGTAGTAGTTCTGATTCTGATATGCTTTAATAATGGCCATTTTCCGGTAAACAGGATAAGGGTATGGGCTACAGGAGTTAACCATTTCAAAGAAACAGCTTTTTCTTATAACCTAACAGATACCAATTTTTTCAGTGGTTTTTAAGTTCTTTGGCAGCTCAAAATTATAATAATGTTATCATATCAAATTCTGCTCATTTGTTCAAACAAATATCCTTTTTGAAATATCTATAATCATACCAAAACCAGCAAAAGAAACCGACATCAACATTTACTTACAGTTCACGCAAATTCTCAATGTTCCCAAGCGATGAGGGAATAGCTCCACTGAATTGATTGTCTTCCAAGTGCCTTCAAGAATGAAAAGGAAACAGACATTGGGTGAGGAAAGTACCTTTATACAAGGGTCATGTAAAGACTTGGATTCAGCGTATTCAAGGAGACAATTGATGTGTGCAAGATAGAAAAAATACTATTAATTACAACCAAACCACAAGTAATGTCCATCATAAGACAGGCCCCCAATATCACGTTATGGTTCACAGTGGCTCATTTGCTAATGATCCATAGGCATCATGTGTTACATTGCATGCTAAAAATTACAACAAGAAAGTATCAAGGGAAGTAAAGTCACAAAACTTACAGTGTTTCCAGTAACTTCAATGAACTGAGATCGGGAATAGGTCCTGACAAGTTGTTATTCCCAAGCCAGCTATCAAAATAATTCAACCATCAATAATTCAGAAAACAAGTCCTTTATTCCCAATTTAAAAAGGAAGCAAAGTTTCAGAAACCTACATGTTAGACAATGCAGTCATATTGGCAATTTGCGGTGATAACGAACCAGAAAGGCCCATACTTGTTAAATTTCTGGAAGCAAAGAGAAATAGAGGTAAGCTTTTGTCATATGTTAAGCCAACTAAAAGAAGAAATGAAAAAAAGGAAGTAGTTGATAAGCAATACAAAATCAAGAACACGATTAATACAAGTTTCAACTCACAAAGAGACCACACGAACTCCAGAGCAGGTGATGCCTGTCCATGTGTATTGACGGGGAAGACATGGATCACCATTCCAATTAGGGGGAGGGTTCTCAAGACTCTCTTTTACTTTTTGCAAAGCAATAACTGAGAAGAAAAATAATTCCCATCAGGAATAAAAATCACTAGAATAACTTGCTATAAACTGTGAAATGTGAATTGATACGTCCTAGTTCCTATTAGAATAAGCCTAGATAAAAATGAGATTCAATGGTTGCATAGATTTCCCCCATACATAAACATTTCCATCAAGTTTTTTCTCTAAATTCTTAGCTCAAAAATCAAAATGCAATAGTACAACACCAAACCAAAGAATAAGCACAGCAGCATACCATCTCGAGTAAGAGTCTTTGCTCTGAGGGGCAACACCTGAAAAGCCTCGCCAGCACTAATTGAAGGACCAAGTACTGACCCGGCAGAAGGTGTCAAACTAACTTTTGTAGTACCAGCAAGAGGCCACTTGGTTGAATAGACAACAAGCCCCGCTTCTGTCACATTTAGATTTTCGTAATACGGCACACCATTTATCATTACATCAAAAACTCTATCCCTCGAATCCGCAAAGTACAATGCAATGTAGTAGTTTGCATCCTGAACCTCCTTCGGAGGCCAACTGAACACAATCGCCTGGGACTGGTTAGTCGTTAGCTCACTTTCGAAAACCTTCAAAGGAGGCAAGTTCCACAACCCCGAAACAGATACATTTGCATTACTCGACTGATTAAGCTTAGTCTCTCCAAACGGCTCCCAGAACCGATCAAACTGATCATCCGGGTATCTGAAAGTCAACCAAATTCACATTCTATTATTCTAACTCTTACCGAACCTTTTGACTACTTCAATATAAATTCCAAGCTTTATTCAAAGAGTCGATGACAAACCTGATCATGGGTCCATTGTACCCAAACCCGTGCCTGGCAACCAAGCTGAGTCCATTAGCCTTGAAATCCGTAGAGTTATACAACGAATCTTCAAGAATCACGAACTCCAACGCCGATATAAACGGGTCGGAATCCGTATACGTATTCGCCCCGACGCAGACGCTGAAGGTCTTACTCTGCGCGAGGAACACCCCCTCGTAATAAGACGACATGCCATTGACGTAGTCCTCGGTAGTATTAACGACGGCCCAGAACGTGCCGTCGATGATCTGATCGAAAACCGGCGGCAAGCTCGGGGCGTTGGTTCCGCCGTAGTAGTAAGTCGTCCGCACCATGTACTTAGCGTTGCGGTAGACCTGGACATTGTAGCAGTACTTCCGGCCCGGAACATTCGGGAAGGACCTGAGAGTGGAGAGAATGGGGACCAGGTTGGAATTGTTGAGTGTTTTGGCGGTGCCGGCGCCGGAGAGGAAGGTGGAGTCGGGGAGCCATTGGCGGCCGTCGATTTCGGATTGGACTTCGGCGCCGCAGTTGATCAAAGTACCTGTTATACGTAATCGAAAAGAATATAATTAGTCATGTAATAGAGACAATGGTGAGAGGAAGGATGGGAGTGTTAGTTACCCTTGGGTTGGGAGAGGGAGATGGGGAGGAGGGAGAGGAGGAGGAAGAGGAGGAGGAGGGGCATGGCGGAGGGAGGAGGAGCATGAAAGGGTGAGAAGAGTGAATGGGTGGGTTTGGGTTGGTGGATTTGCCAAGGAAGGAATAGAGAGATAGAAGGTGGAGTTGTGGAAGAGGAAAGGTATTGGTTTGGTAAACGCGGGAAAATAAGGGCCGGGTCAGCGTCGGTGGGTGGGTTGCGGGCTCCACTTATAAACCGATTCATCTTCTTCAACTGCTCGGTGCTCGGTGATCGGATCACCTATGTCCGTCATATACCGTAGTGTAAGCGTATCTATTATTTATTTATTGATGAAGTCATGGATTCGAGTCATTATGGAGATATGAATGCTTTTAAAAAAATTGAAGGTGAATGATTATGTTTAGATCGAAACATTTTTCTCGCAATTGAAAATATATTTTTAAAGGAAAAGTTTTGTGCACATTTTCTTGGTTATAGATTGGGGCATGACTCATAACTGCATTCCATGTATATAAGGACGTTTTTGATTAGCATTTTATTACCGTGAACAGTAGTGTGCAAGATATTAAACTGATACAGCTAGTGGAGCTAGGTAGATGAAGAGCATTGACAGTCGTCGATCCGGGTAGCCCATTATTCTGTAGCCCATTATGACAAAAATGATCAAATAGATACAGTCGCACCAAGTCATGAAAAAGAGAAGAATAAAACAGAAGAATTTCTCCATCACGATCTTGAATATTTCCAGAAAAAACAGATGCGTACTTCCAGAGTAGACCTTTTTTCTCTCTGTTTAATTACATACGATATTAGCCCTCTTTTTTTGGTCGGAAGATATTAGCCCTCCTTATTAGTCCTCCTTCTGTTGAAAAGAAAGATATTTACATTACTCAGAAATGATAGGCATCATCAGAAAATCATCAGTTTCCCCGTCTGGTTTTCATTAGAAGAATGATCATGGTTGGACGTGGTGAAATAAGGGCAAGTCTAGCTAGAGTAAGCCCGAAGGACGAAGCTAAGGAATTCAAGTGTCATTTTCTTGCTGGTCCAGGCACGTCCTCCATTTTATCAATTAATCATCATCCAATCGCTCAAATCCGCAGCTGTCATTTTCTTCAATGACACTCAAATGTAGGGGTGGGCAAAAATCCGATTTTCAACCGAAAACCGAAAAAACCATCCGAAAAAACGGATCGGTTTTTAAAGCGGGTCAAACAATAGGTAAAACCGATCCGATCCGGTTTGAACCGGGTCGGTTCCGGTTTTGATTAAAAACCGGTCCGAAAAAACCGATTTTTTTTAATATATATATATATATATATATTTAATATAATATAATAAATATATATAAACCGGTTTTCGGTCTCTCGGTCTCTCCTCTCTCCTCTCTCGGTCTCTCCTCTTTCGCCTCGCTTTCGCCACGCCTCTCTGGCTTTCTCGATCTCAGTCGCCTAATCTCAGTCACCTCTCGATCTCAGTCGCCTAATCGGCCCTCTCTCCTCTCTCTCCTCATCTCACCTCTTTCGGCCCTCTCTCCTCTTTCGCCTCGCCTCTCTGGCTCTCTCGATCTCAGTCCCCTAATCGATCTCAGTCGCCTAATCTCAGTCACCTCTCGATCTCAGTCGCCTAATCGGCCCTCTCTCCTCTCTCGAGTCTCGATCTCAGTCAGTCTGTCACCTCTCGATCTCAGTCGCCTAATCGGCCCTCTCTCCTCTCTCGAGTCTCGATCTCAGTCAGTCTGTCACCTCTCTGATCTCGACTCGCCTCTCTCGATGGACCTGAAGTCCTGAAGGTGGAGGAGCTCATCACTGAAATTCCAGAAGACCTCAAGGTCCGGTCAATTCCAACTCCTCTCCTTTTGATTTGTTTACAGTAATTTTAGCATTTTTGAGTTTGATTTACTTTGTTTACAATAATGAGAAAATTGAGAATATTGTCTTGAATAGAGTTCCTGAAGTTTGATGGATAGAGTTCTTGAATATTGTCTTGAATAGAGTTTGATTTTTCAGTTTGATGGATTCTCAACAAACCGCGTCATCTCATCCGAAACCGATCCGATCCGATCCGGTTTTCGGATGACCCGAAATTCGGATAACCCGGATTTCGGTTTCGGATTCGGATGCATACTTTACAAATCCGATTGATTCGGATCGGATACGGTTTGAGCTCAAAACCGGTCCGGTCCGAATTTGCCCACCCCTACTCAAATGACCAATGTGGAACTTAGCCAAACGGTTGGTTTTCCTCTCCGGTGGTATTTGACCATTTTTTCGATTTGTTCGCAATGATGTGAAACGACCATGATCGTTAGCCAAAGCCCTGGTCTCTAGGGGTGGCACTTTGAAACTGAAAACAGAAAAAATAAGATCGAAACTGTTAAAATCGCATCGAATAAAAAATTGTATTGAAAAAAAAACTGGATCGAATCAGATCAATTTGTTTCAATCTCTTAAAACCGAACTTGACCGTTTAAACTGGAGTCAACGATCAACTCTAAAACAACGGCGTTTTATATACAATAAAAAAGGTTTGTGATACTTTTAAGATTATATTTTGTTTAGTATGTTATATGTACGTCTTTGTAAACCAACTATATAAAGGAAGTTTACGACTTTGTACAGAAAAATCTTGTGAAATAGGATGTGATATGTGTAATGAAATAAGACTCAGGTAGAAAAATCATCACTTTAATTCGGCAATGTTTGGGCACCGATCAAAGCGGTAACTCAATTTATACTTAAGTTTCTTTATGAAAGCCCTATTCTCGGGAGGTAAACGTTTCTAAATTTTTAAATGGGTGGTTACATATCATTTATGTGAAAGTGCAATATGTGGAAGAGTCGACCAAACTAGGTCACATAGGGTAAATAATAACGTTTTCGTGTGATAAGTGACATGGAAATAAGGTTGGATGCTCTGATCAAACCTCGAACGTTACCGAATTGAGTTAAATTTTTTACCATACTCATATTTAACTATAATGAACATATCATACTTATATGTAAGTGTACAATTTTATGAACCAACTATACAAATGAATACAAAAATTTGAAAATCTTATGAAATATGATGTTCGTTATAGTGAAATACGACTACGGTAAAAAATTCACTTTAAACCGACAATATTTGAGTCCCGATCACAGTGGTCAACCCTAGTTACACTTGTGGTTCTTTATGGGGAGTCATATTATCGAGAGGTAAATGTTCCTCAATTTTTACGTAGGTAGTTACATCTCATCTATGTGAGAGTGTAATGTGTGGAAGAGTCGAACAAGCTAAGTCACTAATAGCTACGTAATAGTGTTTTTATGTGATAAGTGATGTTGAATTAGGGTTGACCGCTTTGATTGAGCCTCAAATGTTACCGAATCGAATATAATTTTCTATCATACACATATTTAATTATAATGATCACTTCAAATAATTGCTTTTTTGTTTTGTGAATTTTACCCATTAGAATCACAATATGTCTAGTAATGTGGTATAACTTATTTAGTATGTTATATACAAGTGTACAACTTTGTGAACCAACTAAATAAAAAGACAAATTTTCAAAAATCTTGTGAAATATAATATGATTGTATTAATGAAACACTGCTACGGTAGAAATTCACTTTAAAACTGATATCATTTGAGTCCTGATCAAAGCGGTCAAGCTTATTAACGTTTATGTTTCTTTATAGGGAGCCCTATCCTCTAGACGTAAATGTTCCTAAAATTTTACATATGTGGTTATATCTCATCTATGTGAAACTGTAATGTGTGAAAGAGTCGACCAAACTAGGTCACTAAGGGGTATGTAATAGTGTTTCCGTGTGATAAGTGACGTTGAATTAGATTTGACCACTTCAATCGAACCTCAAACGTTACTGAATCAATAGAATTTTCTTGATTTAAACAATGTATTGATTTGTTTTTGATTTCATTTTTACACATTGGTTTTTTGTCATAGATCATTGTAATAAATTTATATTTGTAATAAAAGGCTAAAAACATGAGCTTTACAAAGTTATAGAAAAACCTGAAATTTTTGATTAATTAAGATTTGTTAAAAAAGGGAAAAAATCTAATTGGGCCAAATAGTAGGTGTGTTTTGGTTTCTGGTTTGGTGTTTGAAAAAAAATATAAAACCGGACCGGATTGGACCGAAGTGTAACTTAAGTTTGGTTTTCGATTTGGGATAAAAACCAAACCGAAGTATAACGGAGCAACCCCTACTAGTCTCATCGTCTACAGAGTCATTCACTGCCATGATGATACAGACAGTGGCGAATTCAGTTGTGATTACCGACTGGGCTAAATATAAGACATATATGTGTGTATCTGTGTGTGTGTGAGCGCACACGTATATATATTATTTTCTTGTTAAATTGCACCCTACAATTTGAATGAATTTTGGGTAGCAAAAGATGATAAGAAGCTTTTCAAGACATGTAATGTGTAAAAGAAAAAAAATTGAGTAAAAAGAAGAAAACAAATTAGTAAAGGAAGAAAAAATTAGTGAAATTTGAATAAAATAGAAACAAAAATTTTAAAATGGGGAGAAGAAATTGTGGAAACAGAAAAGAAAATGTCAAAAAAGCAAAAATAGCCTTCACTAAGACTCGAACTAGTGAAGGGACAAGAGAGACTACAACCACTTAAACAATTGAGCTAAAGTCAATTGTGTGCAACATAGATTTTTTTTAGTTTTCAATTCTCACATGGCCTCCAACCCAGTCTTGACTCGGCTGGATCCGTCATTGGATACGGATGAGTCCCTCATACTAGTTGGTCGGGTCTGGTTGACAACTGCTAATTCATGAGAGTCCAGCTATTTAGACGGTTGTAAGACTTTTTTCTAAGGGTGGGAGTTTGATACCGAAATCCAGATCCCGACCGTCCCACACCGAACCTGATCGGGTCAGGACAAAAGTGAAAAATGTTGTCCCGAACCGTACCGAATCTCGAATTTAGTAATCGGTTTGGGATTGGTATGAGCCAAATAGATACCGAATGTCCCGAACCGTCCCGAATCCTCCTAAATTTATAATTTTACTAGTTTTAAAGAAAAAATATGTATTTATAATAAAGAATTAATCATCTTAAAGTGATGAAGTCGCCTAATTATGTTAGTTTGTTGATTTATAATAAGAAACAGTGTTAAATATTGAATAAATATAGTACAAAAGTGATTGTTTAATTTATAGATATAAAATCATAACTTAAAACCTTATGTCCCGATTGGTCTCGAACTTGTTCTGATTTTTAGAATCAGGACGGTACCAAGTCTTAAAATCACATATCCCGTCCCATACCGATACCGAAAAAAAAATCAGGATCGGTATCGGGATAGGTCAAATCCCTTACCGTCCCATACTGATCTCACCCCTACTTTTTTCTTGTCCATGATAGGTCTTGTATGCTATGTTTCTTGTCATGAATTTGTTGACGAGTGTTTTACGTTAGACTTGATAAGACAAACTAAGGATTACAAGATGAGGATAAAAGCACTTGTGTCGTAGGGAGGATGAGAGAAGAGATTGAGGAGCAGATTGAGTGTTGCAAGACAAAACCATGTTTACTACATATTTGGCTTTCAGTGTCTGAATGCTAATTATTATACCTTTTCAGAATGAGAACAACAAGACAAGTCAAACTCGCGCTTCACTCTGACATATGGATTTTTTTCGGTCATCCGAGTCCTTCTTGGGTCTCAAAACAACAATATACTTATTTTCGACAATTTATGTTTTTTAGTTTGCTTTGGATTGGTTTTATTTTAACCCGTGATCTTTTAGGCTTGGTTGTTAGTCTTCCTAGGGTTTGTTCTCTCCTATTTAAGCATCTTTATGGGTACCAGACATTTAGTTTATAAATTTTAATCAAACCTTTAAGAGTTATTCTCAGGTGTTCGTCCAGATTTATCTCAAATAGTTCTCCGCCCCATTTAATTAGGATGTAACACTCGTTAGTCCTTCATACTGTTACTGTGTCATCTTTAAGCTCCTACGGAGGAGCCCAATCCATAGGAGCCCGATGATGAAAAGTAGAACACCAGAGTGCGAATTTTGCCACTCTATGAGTAACTAAATTGGACTTCCTAAATACCAAAAACAAGAAGGAAGAATTAAGATTTTGAAGAACATGTTGATATCTACTACAATCACTCCAAAGCCCTGAATCATCCTCATCAGACCTGGACCTGATATGAGTCGGAGGACAAAAAATATTTACTGTTATTTCTAAGATCTTGATTAAACAATATATTAATGGAAGGGTATACATCAATTAAAGAAATGAAATGGCCCAAATAAGTTTGTTATAATTACAGACCAACACGTAATTTTATATGCATATACAATAAATTGTGTGTCAAATAAGGAAGAAAATAGTGTTAATAGCTTAAAACATATTTCAATTATAATCCAAATATTTTGAATAGGTTGTTTATAGTTTAATTTTTTTATAATTAAAAAATAAAAACCTAAACGCAAATTATGATTTGAGGGCCTAACTTTGAGAGTTCGACTTAGGCTTGAAAATCTCATGTCCGAGCCTGATCTTCATCATTAGTCTTTGTAGCTCAAGCAGTTTGATTCAATTGCAAAGGCAGCTCGACCCCAATACTGTTATTCAACTATTACTGACTGAGAGTCCTAACTATCACACCAATACCATCTCTGCTAAGTGTACTATCAAATGAATGCACCGTTAAAATTTGCCTTCAACCAACCCTACGGAAAAGGCACCGACTGCTTATACTGACACCTCACTAGGGCTGGTAATAGTACACAATTCTATTCCAACCAATTTATATACCAACTGTATCAAATACGTTGGTATATCACCAAATTGATACACGATACACGGTACATTATACTGTACCAACCTCAAATTGTTGGTTGGTAGGTGGTACATGTTTTTTCTATATCATGGTATACTGTAACTACCAACTTATAATATATTAAATTATTTAATATAAACACTATATATATATTTAAATTTTCAACCGTAGATTTACTGAAAAATGAATCTCTACTGTAGATTTTTTCAATCGTTTTGAGAATTTATTACTTGTTAGTACTTTAGAAGTTTAGCTATTTGGACTTTGTCATTCAGTTTGTGACTTTTTATTTAGTAATTTAGTTGAAGTTGTATAAGACTATAAATTTGTATTTTTATTTGTTGTTACTTACTTGGATTAGACCTTTAAATTTTAGGGCCATAAATATATTGGTAGAAGCCCATTACCAACAGTACCAATTAGTTGGTATACCAACTAATTAGTTGGTATAAATGGTGAATTTTCATACCAATCATTTATTGGTTGGTACATGATATTAGAAAAATAGAGTTGGTATACCTACCAATCCAGCCCTACACCTCACCACCAGGAATGTATAAGAGCAACATGGGTGCCAACCTAGTAATAAATATAAGAGCACGTCTTACCCTCCCACAAATTCAGATTGGGCTCCTTCCAAACTGACCAAATAACAATCAAAAGTAAAACAAATTCCTCATTTCTTAAGATTTTCAGAGACGTCTTAAACCAATTAAGTATATGTAAGGTATGCGAGTTATTTAATAAAATATTTTTAAAACATAAAATCCGAACGTCGAGCTAAGTCTCTAGCTGGATTTCAAACCCTTCCAAAAAAACACCAATTAAGCACTGTCATAGGCTGCACCACACACTGTAAAGCTCTTTTTCTTCTTCTTTACTTGATTTCTTCTCAATTCTAGTGTTATTTTCCTTAATTGAACAATAAGCTTTACTTCTTTGATTGTCTCACTCTATGGTATTGGATATATTTTGTTTTCTGTGCTAAATTTTTTACCTTCCGCCACGATCAACAAAAAAAATTCAAACCCACCCCATCTTAAAATCTTGAGTCCGCCAATGACAGCAGTAGACTCATCATCCTCGCTACAAAAAAACCACAATGATTAAGATGTACTTGTTATGATCTCAAGGAAGATGGTAGGTAGAATAGATGACACCCTTCCAAAATTGCACAGTATTGATCAAAGTCCAACATCAGTGAGGATTGTGAGTGCTTGCTTTGAGGGTGGCAACTGCAACGAGTTGTGGAGTTAGAAATGGCAAGAGGAGCACTATATGATATCCAACATTGTTTTACTAGGAGACTCAGATTGAAATGGCGGAGGTCTCCGAATCATAACACTGTTTTGTAGTACTCCTTAATATTTAATGGCTACTGGCAACGACGACAGCGACAATGTTAACGAGTATATTAATGGTGAGTATTTTGACATTTCTAATTTTAGACGTAAGATATTCAGTTTACTGATTAGCGAGTTATATTTCCTCTTATTTTTTTAAAGTTTGATTGAGTTGAAAACTATGCTTTTTGTTATTAGTTACGTTTTCTTCTTACACGGTTAATCAGATGTCCGTGGGGAATCTTATTTAAAAACAAAAAATAAAAATAAAAAATAAAAATAAAGCTATTCGGTCAGTTTGGACTCGACCACTTACATGCACGCACGATGATGCAGCCCTCAGCCAAACGAAAATCATTAGTGCGTACCCCACATTTCCCAGGCCCCACCATACTCATTCGCACGTTTACCCATAATTAATCCATAATTAAAAATCACTGCCAGAGCCCGGAATTTTTTTTGGCAAAAGAGCCCGGAAATTAGGGCTGGCATTTTGTTCCGATTGTACCGAGCCAACCAAAGCCCGGAATCAGTTTTTATATATCATGATATTACCATACCGTCCTGACATATTCATTTTTTAAATAAATTCTTAGGTAAGCCGTTGATTTTAAGAAAAATGCATCATCGTCATTGATTCTGAGCCCTAATAATTCTTAACCTCAGTGCCGTCTTTCGGTCTCTCATTCTCCTGATTTCTCTCAACTCTCACCGCCGGAAATCGGTACGGGTATAAGGTTTAGCCAAAAAAACTCGGTAACCGTACCGAGCTCAGCACTACCGGAAATCATGTCGCCGTTCACCGGAAAAGAAAAACAAAGAAAAAGCTTTTACTTTATTTCTTTCTTCGTCTCTTTTTATGAATTTCCTAAACTACCCTCCCATTTTTTCTCTCTTTTGTCCTCTGCCTTTCTCACTCTTTCTCTATTCAAAAATCCAAAAGAAAATTTGATATCTGTTTGGATCAGCTTCGCCTTCCATTTTCGTTGATGGAGCTGCCGCGGCGCCAACATCAGAACCAATCGGAGAGGAAGGGGCAGAAGCGGAAGCTGGAAGAGGAAATCGAAGAGATCACCACCGCTCACTCCGGCGACGACGCCAGAAAATTGATCCTCGTTCAGGTCGCCGAGCAGGTCAAGCTTCTGGACTCTTCCTTCTCCTGGAGCGAGGCTGATCGACACGCCGCCAAGCGCGCCACTCACGTCCTCGCCGAGCTTGCAAAAAACGGTGAGTCTCTCTCTCCCAAAAAAAAAAAAAATCTCCGATCTCGTTCTGATTTCTCATTTTCTGTGAAATTCTGAGTTTAACGGATATGATTGTTCGTCGGCAGAGGACGTGGTGAACGTGATCGTTGAAGGCGGCGCGGTTCCGGCTCTGGTGAAGCATCTGCAAGCGCCGCCGCGCAGCGAGATCGACCGGAGCTCCACGAAGCATTGCGAACACGAGGTTGAGAAAGGCAGTGCTTTTGCGCTGGGCCTTCTCGCCGTTAAGGTCACTTCACGTTGCGTAATTTTTGAAAATTTTCAATCAGTTGTTACTTTAACTTTTTTGATTTTTTTAGAAATATAGAAGCAGCATATGTGACCGAGCATTTGAAATTACTCGTGGCTTGTGTAATTTAGCATGCAAATTAGTTTGGATACTAATCTTTTTGGAAAGATAGAAACTTTTATGAGCACTGCACATTGATTAACAGTCCCCTTCTAAAACCACATGATCACCAAGAGTATCATCGAGATTACTTGGATATTAATTGGAGTTAATAAATTTACTATGTCAGAGGTTCATAGTGAAAGAGTATCTTATGTATCGATCTGCTACTCTGAGGCTGTAAAGTCATAATAGCATGCATTTTTAATGACAGTTGTTTATTTGTAAGGTTTAGTGTGATTAGCTTCTGTTGGTCGCTTGGTGGTTTGTTCTTGCGAATGTGTTACAGAAACTAGGTGTCTATTCCACACTGTTTCTATTCACGTATCGACCCGTATGTCTTATTATCTTTGTCCCCTATTTTTTTGTGGATGCTATTGATTCTTTGTTGTAGACATCCTATCCTTGTAACCTTATTTGTATGATGTTGCACGACTATTTGTGCCACATGAACTCTTAGATAAGGTATAGTTTCGCAATTGCTCCACTCTCCATGTGATTGCTGAACTTGCTGTTTTTATGTGTCAACAGCCAGAGCATCAACAACTCATTGTTGACAACGGTGCACTGTCTCATCTAGTTGATTTGTTGAAGAGGCGTGCGGATAATCACATTAAACTTCGACCTTTGAATAGCGTCATTCGTAGAGCTGCTGATGCCATCACCAATCTCGCTCATGAAAACAGCAGCATTAAAACCTATGTCAGGTTTGTTTAGCTCTCTAGTAGCCAATTGTAGATTTGAGATCAACAACATAATATTCTAATGATCATGAAGACTGCACATGCAGGATAGAAGGTGGAATTCCACCTCTAGTCGAGTTGCTTGAATTCACCGATACAAAGGTGCAAAGAGCAGCAGCTGGAGCCCTACGAACTCTCGCATTTAAAAATGATGAGAACAAGAATCAGGTAATGGACTTTCCTTGTGCACTTATCTATTTTCTAAAAGTTGGTATATTTATTATCAGAGATAGGTTCAATCTAAACTACTAAACCAATATAATGTAAAATCATGACTTTGCAGATTGTCGAATGCAATGCCCTTCCTACCCTTATTCTAATGCTTCGATCTGAGGATGCTGCTATTCATTACGAAGCTGTAAGGTCTTTATGAGACTACAGTCAATATAATGAGCTGTTAAGTTGAATACTTGTAAACTTAAGTTCTTGCTCTTTATGTTGCTGAAGAATAACATGATTTTCAAATTAATGCAGGTTGGTGTAATTGGAAATCTGGTTCACTCTTCTCCAAACATAAAGAAAGAGGTTCTTCTTGCTGGAGCTTTACAACCTGTAATTGGATTGCTTAGGTGCATCCCAAATAGTATCACTTCACTTGAACTAGCTGTACTGTTGTTAACTTTTGCCCATCATCGCATATAGTGTCCAAAAGTTTCTCAAGCTTTGCTACTTGAATTACAGTTCCTGCTGCTTTGAGAGCCAAAGAGAGGCAGCTTTGCTACTTGGACAATTTGCTGCAACTGATTCAGATTGCAAGGTAGTTTAGTTTTTTTCCTCTACTTACCATAGTTGGACATGAATCATCAACTCATCTTGATTTTTGTGCTACATACCATATTTTAGGAGGGAAACATCACTGATATTCTCAATCTAGTTGAAAAACTATCAACATACACTTTTGCTCACCCCTGTTGGTAACCTGGTAGTGCATTTTCATTTTGCATCTACATGTGGTGGAGTTTCCATCCTCTTGAAATCTTGTGATGATTACATGATTCTGTTTTGAGTCCTTCCATTTCTCCGTTATCTTTATTCATCAGTGATTGTCTTGTGTAGGTTCACATTGTACAGAGGGGTGCTGTCCGACCTTTAATTGAGATGCTTCAATCCTCTGATGTACAACTGAGGGAGATGTCAGCTTTTGCGTTGGGGAGGTTGGCTCAGGTTACTACTTTTTGATCTGTTCTATATTCTGTTCAGACCACAGTTCATGGCTATATTGGAAAATTTAGTGTGGGTAATCACTATGACGTAGGACTTATTTCACCTTCTTTAATTAGTTATGCCTTTTCTGGTTCTTTGGGTTCCTGGTAGTGTGCTGTCCAATGCCTATAATTATGATTATCGTTGAGGATACTGCTTTTCTGAGTTTATTTTCATTTGCTTCAAATGATACATTCAGGACTCACACAACCAAGCTGGTATTGTGCATAATGGTGGTTTATTGCCATTGTTGAACCTTTTGGATTCCAAAAATGGGTCTCTACAACACAATGCTGCATTTACCCTTTATGGCCTTGCAGATAATGAGGTAAATATAACTAAGGATTATCATGAACTCATGGAATTTTGTATACTTGGTAAACAAGTTGGCATTGAATACCATATTAATGTGATGTTGCTTTGTTCATCTATTTTCTCCTCTAGGACAATGTGTCCGATTTTATTAGAAATGGAGGTGTTCAGAAGTTGCAGGATGGAGAATTTATTTTCCAGGTATATCTCTTTTTCTCTCCCCAAAGCTTAGTTTTTTGTTAGTTCCTCAATGTAATTTTCATTACCAAGATTCTTAATAATTTTGCTACCTAGTAGATGATCTTAAAGAATAATTCCTCTCTTTTCATTTGCTGTATCACACCTCGGACACCAATTTACAAATGTTTTCCCAGGCTACAAAGGATTGTGTGACCAAGACATTGAAAAGATTAGAGGAGAAGATTCATGGACGAGTGAGTATTGTCATGCTTGTTACTAAGTTCTCTTTAATGATTTAGTAGGTGTTGACACGTTTTGTGGCACTAAATTTTTGATAAAAAATCATATGGGAGTGACATTTCTTAATTTTCCCAATGTAGGTATTGTCGCATTTGTTATACTTGATGCGTGTAGCAGAGAAGCATGTCCCAAAACTTGTTGCTTTGGCTTTTGCTCATCTTTGCTCCCCAGAGGATCTGAGAACTATTTTCATGGATAACAATGGCATGTCACTGTGGCTTTCAAATTGTACTTTGTCATGATCTTTTGCAACAAAATTGTTCTCTTAACTCTCTTTGTTCGTCAAATATCATTTATTAGGTGGCTAACTTTTTCCACATCATTAAGCAGGTTTGGAATTGCTTCTTGGGCTTCTTGGTTCTAAAGATCCCAAAGAACAGCTTGATGGTGCTGTGGCTCTGTACAAGCTGGCCAACAAAACCATGACTCTTTCTCCTGTGGATGCAGCTCCTCCATCTCCAACACCACAGGTTGTGCTTATTCCGTACCAGATCGTTTTTTTTTCACGCTTGCATTATTATATATTTGAATTTGTATCTTGTCATCAGTTGCAGTTGTTATTTTGTGTATATTTTTATACTTTGCTAGTTTTTATAACCAGGATATCTAAAACAAAAAGATGACTACAACCAAAGTATAAGGTATAAATATATACACAAAAAAACAAAATAACAACTGCAACTGATGACAAGATACAAAATTGTGTAGATAATTTTGTAACTACACGTCCCAAACATATACAGTTTATGTTTGTTGAGGACTTCAGTCTGTAGAGATGTGAATACATACTTTTGAAACTTCATGTTCCATTGTATTTTAAAAAATATCTTGTTGTTTTTAAAACCAAGTTGAATTGGATCCAACTGTATTTTTTTTTCAAAATAGTATGCGTAGTGGGTTTATGTATCCCATTTTTAGTTGTTGAACAGTATATATTTTTTTATTCCTTTGTAAGTTCAGTAAAATCTTTTGGCATTTTAATGTCAGTTGATTTGCCAATATGTTGAAGGCCTATAAGTTTTGAAATTTAGAGTACTGTGGTAATTTTGGTTCATATCTTTTTCATCAATTTTACTTTGCTTGTAGAATGCTAATGTTGTTAATGCAGTAATCATAACTGCAAAAAATTTGGTAGTGTAAATGGTCTATTTTGGTATTTTCTTGTGGACCTTTAGGTTTCCCCAAAACAAGGGAAATGGACTCAATTTTCATTGTGAACTGTTTACTGTTGCTACAGAAGCACTAGTTTTATATGCAATAGAATCCACATGTGAGTTTGACTGTTTTAGATTAGATGAACTTAAAGTGTTATTTTAAAAATAATTCCTTAATTGAATTAACCTAACCATGACTTTCTCCACTTAGTCCAGGATGATGGTTATTTACATATAAACAATCCAATCCTATTCCTATATTTTACATCCGCGTCTGAACACAATCATACATAATTCTTGTAAAAATCATATTTTTCAGTTTGATAAAAGAATTCAAATTCTACATTCCTATTCTGTGATTTTTGCCAGTTTTTTAAGGGGCTGTGCATTGAGTTCATGTATAACATGGATTTTCACTGATGATAAATACAACTTCCTGCAGGTCTATTTAGGGGAGCAGTATGTAAACAACTCTGCCCTGTCCGACGCCACGTTTTTAGTTGAAGGTCTAATCTTTTTTCGCTTAACTCTTTCTACGCATTCTATATTTATATAGATGACCATTCAGTGATTTAGTTTGATTGTATTTTTTATTATTAGCACAAGTTTGATTGTTTCACTGACCATTTGCAGGTAGACGGTTTTATGCGCACAGAATTTGCCTACTTGCTTCTTCAGATGCATTTCGTGCAATGTTTGATGGTGGTTACCGGGTGAGTATGTGGGGGGTTTCTTGTTTCTCCTTATTTCATCCCCAAATCATGATTTATCAACAAATATATATTCATGGTTCATAATTTATGAATACAGGAGAAGGATGCAAGGGACATTGAGATACCAAATATTAGATGGGAGGTCTTTGAGTTGATGATGAGGTAAAGTGTGAATATTTGGTTTGCTTGCATCAGAAAAGCTGCCTGGTGAGCTGTTTATAATTCAGGCTCGACTTGGCACAGATTTATATACACCGGATCAGTCGACATTACTTTGGATATTGCCCAAGATCTCCTCAGAGCTGCAGATCAGTATCTTTTGGAGGGACTCAAGCGGCTTTGTGAGTATTCAATAGCACAAGTAAGCTCTCTCTCTCTCTCAAAAAAAAATCAAACAAAAGAAAATATAAAAAATTGGCTGCTTGATTAATTTTATATTTCTTAATGTAGGACATATCTTTGGAGAATGTTTCGAACATGTATGAACTCTCAGAAGCCTTCCATGCAATGTCATTAAGGCAAACATGTATTTTGTTTGTCTTGGAGCAGTTCGAAAAATTGAGTGCAAGACCAGGGTATGTGCTCCCTCTGAACCTTTGTTTGCTTTTCTGTTATCTTGTGCAACATATTTGTCCTGGGGAAACTGCTGTAGATTTTCTTTCTTTAAGCCAAAAAAGTAGTGGCACCGAGTTGTAGATTGAGTGAGTCATGTTGTGTAGCAAAAAATCATCATTCTCTTTTTTTCCACGCTGAATTCTGTAAGCTGGAACATTGCAGGCACTCTGAACTGATCAAGGGTATGTTGGAAGAGATCGGATTTTACTTCACTAAAGCACTCACTAAGCCTAACCCACATAACTTGCGGCTGTAGTTTGCTGTCTTTTATTCTTCAGCTCTAACCCCCAAGTATGTTGTACAGAAAGCCATAATAGATTTTCCTGTTGTTGAGCCAGTGGAAGTTTCAACATCTTTTTTCTTTTTTTAATTCTGTAGAGGTGTCTAATTCTTTGGCTGTAGTTCATCTTGAAATCCATTCCGATTTCCCAAGTCTTGTTGGGTTGTAAACACAATGTTTCATCTCTAATAGAATTCCGACATTGCTTGGAATATGACCTTCCCGAACATTCATCTGTATTTCCAGTCATTGCTATTGAGTGAAATATCATTCACTCAGTTGTTGAACAGTTACAGTCAATTAAAAGAACTTATCAAGCACTGCTTAGTTTCTCAAGCTTGAACTTGGAAAATGTTAAATAGATATCTCTATCAAAAGCTCTCAATTCTTGGTTCGCTGGCATTGTTCGCTTTGAAAGCTTTTCAAGCTTCATATGCAAAGATTCAAATAGAAAGCCAGGCATGTTGAATGATAGTAGGTTTCAGGTTTTTGGATTTGGATAGCTTTCTTTGTGCTCGCTAGATTACAGAATATACTGTACATTCTTTTCACCTTTCCCTAACAACCAACATCAGACATGAGAGGAAAATTAGGATGTACCTGCCATATTTGAAAATTGCATTCCAATTTTCATACGGTAGAGGACAAAATCTGAGGTAGGTTTCTGGTGTCTTTTTCTCAATTTTAGGGTACAACAAACTCAGTCCACCAAATCAAACTGTCTTTCTTTGGTGTAACCAGGGGTTCAAAGGTTTTAACTTTCGAGTGTCAGTTCAGTTGTCTTCTGCAGATGGTAGTTGACGTCTGGAGAAGATTAACCAACTTTCAATTAAGAACGTAACTGAAACACTTGTAGCTACTCAAAATTGGCAAGTGTGCTAAGAAGAAAGGTGGATAGGATAGATGTTTAGATTACACTATATAAATCAAGTCATCACCTTCTGAAGTTTCATATACACTGAGAGACCATGGGTTCTCTTGCCAAGGAGATAGACAGAGAGGTGATCCCATTTGTCCGTGTTTACAAAGATGGCTCATTTGAAAGACTACTGGGTACTCCTTTCAAAGCACCATTGCTCAATGATTCTGAATCTGGAGTCTCATCCAAAGATGTCACCATTTCTAAAGACCCCTTGATCTCGGCTAGAATCTTCCTAAACTCGATGATGAGCAGCCTCAACAGAAACTCCCCATCTTGGTTTACTGCCATGGTGGAGGTTTCTGTATCGAGTCGCCTTCTCTGTCGATCATCACCGCTTTCTTGACGGCTTAGTGTCCCAAGCTAGAGTTGTTGCTGTTTCTGTGGAGTACAGGATGGCTCCTGAACACCCTCTTCCTGCCGGCTATGATGACTGTTGGGCTGCACTGCAATGGGTGGCTTCACACTTTATTGAAGATGGCATCAATGAGCCTTGGTTGACAAATCACGACAAATCACGGCACGCATTGATCTTAAAAAATAGATATACGAAGACATCTGTAGTTGAAAGAATTGAAGAAAAAAAATGCCTCAAGCTCCTTACACCGTGAAGCCTGACCAGAAAAACGAAATTTTCAGGTGGATGAGTTATGTGAAGTATCTTTCAGGCTATGCAGGAAATATAGCCCTGTGTGTAAACTTTCGGGACAATAAGATTTCGGGTTAAAGAGTCATGACTGTCATATTCTGCCACGTCTCTTCCCTGTTTTCATTCGACCGTTCCTTCCCCGTCAGGTGGTGGAGCCGTTAGTAGCGTTGTCAAGATTCTTTCAGAAGTTATGCACACGGGAAGTGAAAAAAATCTGACCTCCGAAAAATGCAAGAGGACATTATTTACATAATGTGTAAATTTGAGAGGATATTTCCTCTAATTTTTTTTGACATCATGCCTCACCTGATGATCCAT